>OY997268.1:269688216-270324352 GCA_963921465.1 Triticum timopheevii | reverse complement strand
CAGCATAGCATACTATAGAGTCTACGTCTGAAACATAGGGGACGACCTTCGTCCTTTCTCTCTTTTCTGCCATGGTCGAGCTTTAAGTCTTGACTTCATACCTTACATCTTAGGCAAGAACTCCTTCTTTGACTGATCCACCTTAAACACCTTCAAGATCATGTCAAGGTATATGCTCATTTGAATGTACCATTAAGCGGTTTTTGATCTATCCTCATAGATCTTGATGCTCAATGTTCAAGTAGCTTAAACCAGGTTTTCACTTGAAAAACACTTTTCAAATAACCCTATATGCTTTACAGAAAATTCTACATCATTTCTGATCAACAATATGTCAACAACATATACTCATCAGAAATTCTATAGTGCTCCCGCTCACTTCTTTGGAAATACAAGTTTCTCATAAATTTGTATAAACCCAAAATCTTTGATCATCTTATCAAAGTACATATTCCAACTCCGAGATGCTTACTCCAGTCCTTAGAAGGATCGCTCGAGCTAGCATACCTTTTAGCATCCTTAGGATCGACAAAACCTTTCTGATTGTATCACATACAACCTTTCCTTACGAAAACTGGTAAGGAAACTCGTTTTTGACATCCATCTGCCAGATTTCATAAATGCAGCTAATGCCAACATGATTCTGACGGACTTAAGCATCGCTACGGATGAGAAAATCTCATCGTAGTCAACTCCTTGAACTTGTGAAAAACTCCTTGACACAAGTCGAGCTTCATAGACGGTGACATTACCGTCCACGTCCATCTTCTTCTTAAAGATCCATTTATCTCAATGGCTTGCCGATCATCGGGCAAGTCCACCAAAGTCCATGCTTTGTTCTGATAAATGGATCCTATCTCGGATTTCATGGCTTCTAACCATTTGTCGGAATTTGGGCCCACCATCGCTTCTCCATAGCTCGTAGGTTCATTGTTGTCTAACAACATGACCTTCAAGACAGGATTACTGTACCACTCTAAAGTAGTATGCAACCTTGTCACCCTACGAGGTACGGTAGTGACTTGATCCAAAAACTTCATGATCACTGTCATAAGCTTCTACTTCAATTGGTGTATGCGCCACAGGAACAACTTCCTATGCCCTACTACATACTTGTTGAACTGACGGTTCAATAACCTCATCAAGTCTCCACCATCCTCCCACTCAATTTTCGAGACAAACTTTTCCTCGAGAAAGGACCCGATTCAAGAAACAATCCCTATTGCTTTCGGATATGAATTAGGAGGTATACCCAACTGTTTTGGGTGTCCTATGAAGATGCATTTTATCCGCTTTGTGTTCGAGCTTATCAACCTAAAACTTTTTCACATAAGCGTCGCAGCCCCAAACTTTTAAGAAACGACAACTTAGGTTTCTCCAAACCACAGTTCAAACGGTGTCGTCTCAACGGAATTATGTGGTGCCCCATTAAAGTGAGTGCGGTTGTCTCTAATGCCTAACCCATGAACAATAGTGGTAATTTGATAAGAGACATCATGGTACGCACCATATCCAATAGGGTGCAACTATGATGTTCGGACACACCATCACACTATGGTGTTCCAGGCGGTATTAATTGTGAAACAATTTCCACAATGTCTTAATTGCGTTCCAAAGCTCGTAACTCAGATACTCATCTCTATGATCATATCATAGACATTTTATCCTCTTGTCACGATGATCTTCAACTTCACTCTGAAATTACTTGAACCATTCAATAATTCAGACTTTTGTTTCATCAAGTAAATATACTCAACATCTACTCGAATCATCTGTGAAGTAAGAACATAACGATATTCACTGCATGCCTCAGCACTCATTGGACTGCACACATCAAAATGTGTTACTTCCAACAAGTTGCTATCTTGTTCCATCTTACTGAAACCGAGGCTTTTCAGTCATCTTGCCCATGTGGTATGATTTGCATATCTCAAGTGATTCAAAATCAAGTGAGTCCAAACGATCCATCTGCATGGAGTTTCTTCATGCGTATACACCAATAGACATGGTTCGCATGTCTCAAACTTTTCAAAAAACGAGTGAGTCCAAAGATCCATCAATATGGAGCTTCTTCATGCGTTTTATACCAATATGACTTACATGGCAGCGCCACAAGTAAGTGGTACTATCATTACTATCTTATATCTTTCGGCATGAAAATGTGTATCACTACGATTGAGATTCAATAAACCATTCGTTTCAGGTGCAAGACCATTGAAGGTATTATTCAAATAAACAGAGTAACCATTATTCTCCTTAAATGAATAACCCTATTGCAACAGACATAATCCAATCATGTCTATGCTCAACGCAAACACCAAATGACAATTATTCAGGTTTAATACTAATCTTGAGGGTAGAGGGAGCGTGTGATGTTTGATCATATCAAACTTGGAAACACTTCCAACACATATTGTCAGCTCACCTTTAGCTAATCTCCGTTTATTCCGTAGCTCTTTTATTTCGAGTTACTAACACTTAGTAACCGAACCGGTATCTAATACCCTGGTGCTACTAGGAGTACCAGTAAAGTACACATTAACATAATGTATATCCAATATACTTCTATCGACCTTGCCAGCCTTCTCATCTACCAAGTATCTAGGGTAATCCTGCTCCGGTGGTTGTTCCCCTTATTACAGAAGCACTCAGTCTCGGGTTTAGGTTCAACCTTGGGTTTCTTCACTGGAGCAGCTGCTGATTTGCCGTTTCATGAAGTATCCCTTCTTGCCCTTGCCCTTCTTGAAACTAGTGGTTTCACCAACCATCAACAATTGATGCTCCTTCTTGATTTCTACTTTTGTGGTGTCAAACATCGTGAATACCTCAAGGATCATCATATCTATCCCTGATATGTTATAGTTCATAACGAAGCTCTAGCAGCTTGGTGGCAATGACTTTGGAGAAACATCACTACCTCATCTGGAAGATCAACTCCCACTTGATTCAAGTAATTGTTGCGCTCAGACAATCTGAGCACAAGCTCAACGATTGAGCGTTTCCCCCTTAGTTTGCAGGCTAAGAAAATCGTCGGAGGTCTCATACCTCTTGACGTGGGCACGAGCCTGAAATCCCAATTTCAGCCCTCGAAACATCTCATATGTTCCGCGACGTTTCGAAAAACGTCTTTGGTGCCTCAACTCTAAACCTTTTAACTGAACTATCACGTAGTTATCAAAACGTGTATGTCCGATGTTCGCAACATCCATAGACGACATTTGGGGTTCAGCACACTGAGCGGTGCATTAAGGACATAAGCTTTCTATTGTCCGCAAAATCGCTACCGTCAACTTTCAACTATATTTTCTCTAGGAACATATCTAAACAGTGGAACTAAAGCGCGAGCTTACGACATAATTTGCAAAGATCTTTTGACTATGTTCAGGATAATTAAGTTCATCTTATGAACTCCCACTCAGATAGACATCCCTCTGGTCATCTAAGTGATTACATGATCCGAGTCAACTAGGCCGTGTCCGATCAACACGTGAGACGGACTAGTCATCATCGGTGAACATCTTCATGTTGATCGTATCTACTATACGACTCATGCTCGACCTTTCGGTCTCTGTGTTCCGAGGCCATGTCTGTACATGCTAGGCTCGTCAAGTTAACCCTAAGTGTTTCGCGTGTGTAAATCTGTCTTACACCCGTTGTATGTGAACGTAAGAATCCGTCACACCCGATCATCACGTGGTGCTTAGAAGCGACGAACTTTAGCAACGGTGCACAGTTAGGGGAGAACACTTCTTGAAATTTTTGTAAGGGATCATCTTATTTACTACTGTCGTTCTAAGTAAACAAGATGCATAAACATGATAAACATCACATGCAATCAAATAGTGACATGATATGGCCAATATCATTTTGCTCCTTTTGATCTCCATCTTCGGGGCTCCATGATCATCATCGTCACCGGCATGACACCATGATCTCCATCATCATGATCTCCATCATCGTGTCTCCATGAAGTTGTCTCGCCAACTTATTACTTCTACTACTATGGCTACCGGTTAGCAATAAAGTAAAGTAATTACATGGCGTTGTTCAATGACACGCAGGTCATACAATAAATTAAGACAACTCCTATGGCTCCTGCCAGTTGTCATACTCATCAACATGCAAGTCGTGATTCCTATTACAAGAACATGATCAATCTCATACATCACATATAATTCATCACATTCTTCTTGGCCATATCACATCACATAGCATACCCTGCAAAAACAAGTTAGACGTCCTCTAATTGTTGTTGCATGTTTTACGTGGCTGCTATGGGTTTCTAGCAAGAACGTTTCTTACCTACGCAAAACCACAACGTGATATGCCAATTGCTATTTACCCTTCATAAGGACCCTTTTCATCAAATCCGTTCCGACTAAAGTGGGAGAGACTGGCACCCACTAGCCACCTTATGCACCAAGTGCATGTCAATCGGTGGAACCTGTCTCACGTAAGAGTACGTGTAAGGTTGGTCCGGGCCGCTTCATCCCACAATACCGTCGAAACAAGATTGGACTAGTAATGGTAAGCATATTGAACAAAATCAACGCCCACAACTACTTTGTGTTCTACTCGTGCAAAGAATCTACGCAATAGACCTAGCTCATGATGCCACTGTTGGAGAACGTAGCAGAAATTCAAAATTTTCCTACGAGTCACCAAGATCTATCTATGGAGAGACTAGCAATGAGGGGAAGAAGAGTGCATCTACATACCCTTGTAGATCGCTAAGTGGAAGCGTTCAAGAGAACGGGGTTGAACGAGTCGTACTCGTCGTGATCCAAATCACCGGCGATCCTAGTGCCGAACGGACGGCACCTCCGCGTTCAACACACGTACAGCCCGGTGACATCTCCCATGCCTTGATCCAGCAAGGAGAGAGGGAGAGGTTGAGGAAGACTCCGTCTAGCAGTAGCACGACGGCGTGGTGGTGGTGGAGGAGCATGGCAATCCTGCAGGGCTTCGCCAAGCACCGCGAGAGAGGAGGAGCACTTGGGAGAGGGGGAGGGCTACGCCAGGGGCAAGGGTGAAGCTCCCATGCGCCTCCCCACTATATATAGGGGTGGAGGGGGCTGGTTTCTTGCCCTCCAAGTCCATTGGGGCGTTGGCAAAGGTGGGAGGAAAGAAATCCCATCATTTCCTTCCCCACCGATTGCTATCCCCCCATTTTAGGGATCTTGATCTTATCCCTTTGGTATATGATCTTATTCCTTCTAAGGGGGGGTCTTGGTGCACCTTGACCAGGGGTGTGGGGCCTTGCCCCCACTACCCACGTTCATGTGGGTCCCCCCATGCAGGTGGGCCCCACTCCGGAACCTTCTAGAACCTTCCCAGTACAATACCGAAAAATCCCGAACATTTTCCGGTGGCCAAAATAGGACTTTCCATATATAAATCTTTACCTCCGGACCATTCCAGAACTCCTCGTGACGTCCGGGGTCTCATCCAAGACTCCGAACAACATTCGGTAACCACATACAAACTTCCTTTATAACCCTAGCGTCATTGAACCTTAAGTGTGTAGACCGTACGGGTTCGGGAGACATGTAGACATGACCGAGACGTTCTCCGGTCAATAACCAACAGTGGGATCTGGATACCCATGTTGGCTCCCACATGTTCCACGATGATCTCATCGGATGAACCACGATGTCAAGGACTCAATTAATCCCGTATACAATTCCCTTTGTCTAACGGTATTGCACTTGCCCGAGATTCGATCGTCGGTATACCGATACCTTGTTCAATCTCGTTACCGGCAAGTCTCCTTACTCGTTTCGTAACACATCATCCCGTGATCAACCCCTTGGTCACATTGTGCACATTATGATGATGTCCTACCGAGTGGGCCCAGAGATACCTCTCCGTTTACACGGAGTGACAAATCCCAGTCTCGATTCGTGCCAACCCAACAGATACTTTCGGAGATACCTGTAGTGCACCTTTATAGCCACCCAGTTACGTTGTGACGTTTGGTACACCCAAAGCATTCCTTCGGTATCCGCGAGTTGCACAATCTCATGGTCTAAGGAAAAGATACTTGACATTAGAAAAGCTTTAGCATACGAACTACACGATCTCTGTGCTAGGCTTAGGATTGGGTCTTGTCCATCACATCATTCTCCTAATGATGTGATCCCGTTATCAATGACATCCAATGTCCATGGTCAGGAAACCGTAACCATCTATTGATCAATGAGCTAGTCTACTAGAGGCTTACTAGGTACATGGTGTTGTCTATGTATCCACACATGTATCTGAGTTTCCTATCAATACAATTATAGCATGGATAATAAACGATTATCATGAAAAAGGAAATATAATAATAACTAATTTATTATTGCCTCTAGGGCATATTTCCAACATTTCTATCAATAATATGCAAGTCAAATTCTTGGAGCAAGAGAAACCATCTAATGAGTCTAGGCTTAGCATATTTTTTTCCATAAGATATTTAATAGCAGCATGATTAGTGTGAATAGTAACTTTTGAATCAACAATATAAGGTCTAAACTTATCACATGCAAACACAACTACTAAGAACTCTTTTTCAGTAGTAGCATAATTTCTCTGGGCAGTATCAAGAGTCTTACTAGCATACTGGATAACATTCAATTTCTTATCGACTCTTAGCCCTAAAACAGCACCTACAGCATAATCGCTAGCATCGCACATAATTTCATAAGGTAAATTCCAATCAGGTGGTTGAACAATAGGTGCAGTGATCAAAGATTTCTTAAGTGTTTCAAATGCTTCTACACAATCATCATCAAAGACAAAAGGAAATTCTTTTTGCAATAAATTAGTCAGAGGCCTAGAGATTTTAGAAAAGTCCTTAATAAACCTCCTATAAAAGCCGGCATGACCAAGGAAACTTCTTATACCTTTTATGTCCTTGGGACATGGCATCTTTTCAATAGCATCAACTTTGGCTTTATCAACTTCAATTCCTCTCTCGGAGATCTTGTGCCCCAAGACAATGCCTTCATTAACCATAAAGTGACACTTTTCCCAATTCAGGACGAGACTAGTGTCTTCGCATCTCTGCAAAACTCGATCAAGGTTGCTCAAACAATCATCAAAAGAGGATCCATAGACGGAGAAATCATCCATGAATACCTCACAAATCTTTTCACAAAAATCAGAAAATATAGCCATCATGCATCTTTGAAAGGTAGCAGGTGCATTACATAAACCAAAAGGCATACGTCTATAAGCAAAAGTACCAAAAGGGCAAGTGAAAGTAGTTCTAGATTGATCCCCCACTGATACAGGTATCTGAGAGAAGCCAGAATAACCATCTAGAAAGCAAAAATGTGTGTCTTTGGACAACCTCTCTAGCATTTGATCAATAAAAGGTAAAGGGTAATGATCTTTCTTAGTATCTTTATTTAACTTACGAAAATCAATTACCATCCTATAGCCTGTAATAATTCTTTGCGAGATCAATTCATCTTTATCATTAGGAACAATGGTAATACCTCCCTTTTTAGGGACACAATGGATAGGGCTTACCCATTCACTATCAGCAACGGGATAAATAATACCTGCCCCAAGGAGCTTTAGAATCTCCTTCCTTTCCACTTCCTTCATCTCGGGGTTTAATCATCTTTGAGGATCCCTAACTTGTTTGGCATCTTTCTCCACTGAAATTTTGTGTTGACATAATGTGGGACTAATGCCCTTAAGATCATCCAGAGTATATCCAATAGCATCTCGGTGCTTCTTCAGAGTTTTCAATAATCTTTCTTCTTCTTTCTCTGAAAGGTTAGCACTAATAATAACAGGATATATTTCTTTTTCATCAAGATAAGCATACTTAAGATTATCAGGTAAGGGTTTGAGTTCAAACACGGGATCACCCTTGGGTGGAGGGGGATCCCAAAGAATTTCAATGGGAAGGTTATGTTTCAGCATAGGTTCCTATTTAAGGAACACTTCATCTATTTCTTCCCTCTCCTGCATAAACATATCGTTTTCATGGTCTAGCAAATATTGTTCTAACGGATCAGCTAGAGGAATAGCAATGGAAGCAAGACCAATAATTTCATCCTTACTAGGTGGTTCCCTTTCACGAGGTTGTCTACTAAACTTAGCAAAATTGAACTCATGAGACATACCATCTAAGCCAACAGTGACAATATTCTTTTCACAATTAATCTTAGCACTAGCAGTATTCAAGAAGGGTCTACCACAAATAATGGGACAAAAATCATCTTGTGGGGAACCAAGAACAAGAAAATCAGCATGGTATTTAACCTTCCCACACAAGACTACAACATCTCTAACAATCCCAATAGGTTTAATGGTGTCCCTATTAGCAAGCTTAATAATAACATCAACGTCTTCTAATTCAACAGGTGCAATATCGTGCATAATTTCTTTATAAAGATCATAAGGTATCGCATTAGCGCTAGCACCCATAGCACATAAACCATGGCAACAATGATCTCCTATTTTAACAGAAATAACAGGCATGCCTACAACTGGTCTATGTGTTTTATTATCGGGTCTAGCAATGTTAGCAGTTTCACCCAAGAAAGAGATAACATGCCCATCTAAGTCCTCATCCAAGAGATCTTTAATCATAGCAATACCAAGTTCAACATTAATTTGCTCAGGAGGTGTATAGGTCCTAGTATTACTTTTAGGAACAACAGTCAAAGCTTTAGCATGATCTTTTATCCTAACAGGAAAAGGAGGTTTTTCAACATAAGCAGTAGGAATAATAGGATCACTATATGTAATAGTCTTTTCTTCGACTGTAATAGGTGCAACTACTTTCACTTCAACAGGAGGATTATATTTAAACCACTTCTCTTTAGGGGGATCAACGTGAGTAGCAAAAGTTTCACAAAAAGTAGCTACTATCTCAGAGTCAAGTCCATACTTAGAGCTAAATCCACGGAAAGCATCGGTATCCATAAAAGATTTAACACAATCGAAATTAGGTGTCATACCTGACTCCTTCCATCATCGGAACCCCAATCTTCAGAGTTGCATTTAATTATTTCCAATAAGTCCCATTTGAAATCAATAGTCTTCAGCATATAGGAACCATCACAGGAAGTATCGAGCAGGTTGCAATTATCAAGAGAAAGCCGAGCATAAAAATTCTGAATAATCATTTCCCAAGAGAGCTCATGATTGGGGCATGAATACAACATTGACTTAAGCCTCCCCCAAGCTTGAGCGATGCTTTCTCCTTCGCGAGGCCAGAAATTATATATGTAATTACGATCATGATGAACAAGATGCATAGGATAGAACTTCTGGTGAAATTCCAACTTCAATGGCTTATAATTCAAAGATCTCGTATCATCACATAGCCTATACCATGTTATTGCATCTCCCTTCAAAGATAAAGGGAAGACCTTCCTTTTAACAACATCATCAGGAATACCTGCAAGCTTAAATAATCCACAAACTTCATCCACAAAGATAAGGTGTAAGTCGGGATGCAATGTTCTGTCTCCTGCAAAATGATTAGCTAGCAGTTTTTCTATCATACCCGAAGGAACCTCGAAGTGAATATTTTCATAAGTTCAGTAGGTTGAGGAGCATCTATTGGCTCTTCTGGTTGGGGTGAAGATACCCCAAAAAAGCCCCTCAAAGGATTAGTTTCCATAGTGACAAGTAACAGAAAATTTCAGCACACTAAATAAATGTTTCCTCACCAAGTTCCACTCACCAAGAGCGCTACGTTCCCCGGCAACGGCGCTAGAAAAGAGTCTTGATAACCCAAAAGTATAGGGGATATATCTTAGTCCTTTCGATAAGTAAGAGTGTCGAACCCAACGAGGAGCAGAAGGAAATGATAAGCGGTTTTCAGTAAGGTTTTCTCTGCAAGCACTGAAATAGTAGGTGATAGATAGTTTTGTGATAAGATAAATAGTAATGAGAAAAAGTAAATAAAGTGCAGAAAGGTGTCCCAATCCTCTATGTAGCAAAGGATAAGCCTGGACAAATTCTAATAATGAAGAAGGAGCTCCCAAGGACACATTGGGAATTATTGTCAAGCTACTTTTCATCACGTTCGTAAGATTCGCGTTCGATACTTTGATAATTTGATATGTGGGTGGACTGGCACTTGGGTACCGCCCTAACATGGACAAGCATCCCACTTATGATTAATCCCTCTTGCAAGCATCCACAACTACAAAAAGGAGTATTAAGGTAAACCTAACCACAACATTAAACATATGGGTCCATATCAACCCCTAACGAAGCAACGCATAAACTACGGTTTAAGCTTCTATCACTCTAGCAACCCATCATCTACTTATTACTTCCATATGCCTTCCTCTAGGCCCAAATAATGGTGAAGTGTCATGTAGTCGACGTTCACATAACACCACTAGAGGAAAGACAACATACATCTCATCAAAATATCGAACGAATACCAAATTCACATGACTACTAATAGCAAGACTTCACCCATGTCCTTAGGAACAAACGTAACTACTCACAAAGCATATTCATGTTCATAATCAGAGGGGTAATAATATGCATAAAGGATCTGAATATATGATCTTCCACCAAGTAAACCAAATAGCATCAACTACAAGAAGTAATCAACACTACTAGCAACCCACAGTACCAATTTGTGGTTTTGATACAAGATTGGATACAAGAGATGAACTAGGGTTTTGAGAGGAGATGGTGCTGGTGAAGATATTGATGGAGATTGACCCCCTCTCGATGAGAGGATCGTTGGTGATGACGTTGGTGATGATTTCCCCCTCTCGGGGGGAAGTGTCCCCAGCAGAACAGCTCCGCCTGAGCCCTAGATTGATTCCGCCAAGGTTCCTCCTCGTGGCGGTGGAGTTTCATCCCATAAGCTTGCCCATGATTTTTTCCATAGGGAAAGTGATGATATAGCAGAAGATGGACGCGAAGGCCCACCAGGGGGCCCAAGAGATAGGGGCCGCGCCTTAGGGGGGCGCCCCCTGTCTCCTGGACAGGGTGTGGGGCCCCTGGCCTATTTCTTTTGCCCATAAATTCTTATTAAATCCAAAAAGTTGTTTCGTGGAGTCTTAGGTCTTTTGGAATTGTGCAGAATAGGTTTCCAACGTTTGCTCCTTTTCCAGCCAGAATTCCAGCTGCCGGCATCCCCCCTCTTCATGGTAAACCTTGTAAATAAAGAGAGAATAGCCATAAGTATTGAGATATAATGTGTAATAACAGCCCATAATGCAATAGATATTGATATAAAAGCATGATGCAAAATGGACGTATCAACGGTGTACACTCATCAAGCCCAAGCATCCACTCCGGAACCTGAACCTGAGCCGGAACATGTACTGGACCCTTATCGTGCATCATCTTTCCAGTGGGATCCGGAGATGACCAGCCAGTGGTATCCTGATTACACCTCCCAGTACACCGAGGAGAGTAGCGGCGGTCCTTGGTATTAAACCAACTTAGGCCAAAAGCCTAAGCTTGGGGGAGTACGTATTTCTCACCGACTTTAAATTCATGTTCACACACTACACTAGTCGTCGGTGCTCATACTCTTTCATTGTATTATCCATGCTAGTTTAATTTTCTTTTTCTAGCTTTCTTCTTGTGTGTTCGATAAACCTTAAGAAAAACCAAAAAAATTAGTTGGTTTAATTTCCATGCTTGTGGTAGAAATTAAAATGAAAACCCAAAAAGATTTCTAGTTCTTCTTCTTGCTTGTTGGGAGCTTTCCCGTGTAAATAGTTTTATTTTCTTTTCTTTCCTTTCTGGGTCGAGAAGACCATATTGAAAATGTTTAGTGGCTCTCATATGCATGATTGTTTATGTAACTTAGAGCCCATATTACCTTGTCTTCTCTCTTGAGTTGAATGCTTGCAGATTCCAGCTTAGTCCAATGCACGTGCACTCTTATTATTATACACATCGTTCGGTCGTGCAAGTGAAAGGCAATAATGACGATATATGATGGACTTATTGATTTGAGAAAAGCTGGTATGAACTCGACCTCTCTTGTTTTTGTAAATATGGTGAGTTCATCGTTCCTGATTCAGCTTATTATGAGGTAAACATATTTGCAATGACATTTAGAGATTATAGTTGCTTGTGCCATGTTTGATTAGCTACGAGTTATAATGGTTTACCTTGCGTGCCAACATGCTATTAGAATGATTATGATGTGGTATGATGGGATGGTATCCTCCTTTGAATGAATTGAGTGACTCGAATTGGCACATGATCACGCATGTAGTTCAAACAAATCAACATATCCTTCATGATATTTATGTTCATGGTAGATTATATCCTACTCATGCTTGTACTCGGTGTGAATTAATTTTAACGCATGTTCATGACTGTTGTCGCTCTCTCAGTTGGTCCCTTCCCAGTCTTTTGCTATCCTTCACCTGTACTAAGCGGGAATACTGCTTGTGCATCCAAACTCCTTAAACCCCAAAGTTTTTCCATATGAGTCCACCATACCTTCCTATATGCGGTATTTACCTGCCGTTCCAAGTAAATTTGTATGTGCCATACTCTAAACCTTCAAATGAAATTCTGTTTTGTATGCTCGAGCAGCTCATGTTTCAACTAGTGCTGCCTATGTCTTCCATGCTAGGTGGGTTATTTTCAAGAGGAGTGGACTCCGCTCCTCATTCACGAGAAAGGGCCGGTAACCGGGGATGCCTAGTCCCATGATCCAAAAAGATCAAAGCAAATCAAAATAATTAAACAAAACTCCCCCAGGGCTGTTGTTAGTTGGAGGCACTCGTTGTTTCGAGCAAGCCATGGATTGATGCTTGTTGGTGGTTGGGGGAGTATAAACCTTTACCATTATGTTGGGGAACTGCCTATAATGCATGTAGTATGGAAGATACAGCCATCTCATAGTTGTTGCATTGACAGCAAAAGTATGCCGCTCAAAATGTTATTCAATCTCTATTTTAAAATCGAGCTCTGGCACCTCTACAAATCCATGCTTCCCTCTGCGAAGGGCCTATCTATTTACTTTTATGTTGAGTCATCACCCTTCTTATTAAAAAGCACCCGCTGGAGAGCACACTGTCATTTGCATTAATTATTGTTGGTTTATATTGGGTATGACTTGACTGGATCTCTTTTACCATGAATTACAATGTTTAGTCAGTCCTTGATCTTTAAAGATGCTCTGCATTTATGTTTTGCGGTTTCGGAAAGGGCTAGCGAGATACTATTTTGTTATATCATTTTATGATTGTTTTGACAAAGTGTTGTCATCCGAGTTTTATTATTATGGCTCGCTAGCTGATTATCCTATTTATATGAGTAATTGTGAGATCTAAGTGTTATTATGAGTATGGTTAGTTCATAATATTTGCTGAAACCTGAATGATGGCTTTGCATGTTTACAACAACAAGAGCAAACAGAGTTTGTAAACGTTTTTCTTTATCACTTTCAGTTTATCAACTGAATTGCTTGAGGACAAGCAAAGGTTTAAGCTTGGGGGAGTTGATACGTCTCCAACGTATCTACTTTTCCAAACACTTTTGCCCTTGTTTTAGACTCTAACTTGCATGATTTGAATGAAACTAACCCGGATTGACGTTGTTTTCAGCAGAACTGCCACGATGTTGTTTTATGTGTACAAAACAAAAGTTCTCGAAATGTCCTGAAAATCCACGGAGGCACTTTTTGGAAAATATAAAAAATACTGGCGAAAGAATCAAGACCAGGGGGCCCACACCCTGTCCACGAGGGTGGGGGCGCGCCCCCTCCCCCTGGGCATGCCCCCCTGTCTCGTAGGCCCCGTGGACCTCCACTAACATCAACTCCAACTCCATATATTCACGTTCGGGGAGAAAAAAATCATAGAGAAAGTTTCATCGCGTTTTACGATACGGCCGCCAAGCGCTAATCTCTCTCGGGAGGGCTGATCTGGAGTCCGTTCGGGGCTCCGTAGAGGGGGATTCGTCACCGTCGTCATCATCAACCATCCTCCATCACCAATTTCATGATGCTCACCGCCGTGCGTGAGTAATTCCATCGTAGGCTTGCTGGACGGTGATGGGTTGGATTAGATTTACCATGTAATCAAGTTAGTTTTGTTAGGGTTTGATCCCTAGTATCCACTATGTTCTGAGATTAATGTTGATATGACTTTGCTATGCTTAATGCTTGTCACTAGGGCCCGAGTCCCATGATTTCAGATCTGAACCTATTATGTTTTCATGAATATATGTGTGTTCTTGATCATATCTTGCAAGTCTATAGTCACCTATTATGTGTTATGATCCGACAACCCCGAAGTGACAATAATCAGGATACTTCTCGATGATGACCATAGTTTGAGGAGTTCATGTATTCACTATGTGCTAATGCTTTGTTCCGGTTCTCTATTAAAAGGAGGCCTTAATATCCCTTAGTTTCCGTTAGGACCCCGCTGCCACGGGAGGGTAGGACAAAATATGTCATGCAAGTTCTTTTCCATAAGCACGTATGACTATTTACGAAATACATGCCTACATTACATTGATGAACTGGAGCTAGTTATGTGTCACCCTATGTTATAACTATTACATGAGGAATCGCATCCGACATAATTATCCATCACTGATCCAATGCCTATGAGCTTTTCACATATTGTTCTTCGCTTATTTACTTTTCCGTTGCTACTGTTACAATCACTACAAAGCCCAAAAACATTACTTTTGCTACCGTTACCTTTATTATCATATTACTTTGCTACTAAATACATTGCTGTAGATACTAAGTTATCCAGGTGTGGTTGAATTGACAACTCAACTGCTAATACTCAAGAATATTCTTTGGCTCCCCTTGTGTCGAATCAATAAATTTGGGTTGAATACTTTACCCTCAAAAGCTGTTGCGATCCCCTACACTTGTGGGTTATCAGCTCTCTGAGCCTGTCTATTGCTCCGTGGGTGTGCTACTGAGGCCTAGTAGATCTGTGTTCCAAGGTTAGCATAGTATGTTTTGAAAAGATTGCTAGTGAACTGCGCCGTTGTCGGTGATGATGTGATTGGGGACCCCAAATCGGCTCGCAATTCCATTGATGAACTTGACGGCTGATCCTGCTGGGATGGTGCGCACGGCTTCTACTTCCTCCCACTTGGTGAACTTGTCGAAGGGGACGTAGAGGTATCGGTAGCCCCCTAGCGCCCGAGGGAATTGCCCCAAGATGTCCAGCCCCCAGACCGCAAATGGCCACATGAGCGGTATCGTCTGGAGGCCCTGCGCGGGATGATGGATCTGCTTGGCATGAAACTGGCACGCTTCACAAGAGCGCACCAGCTCCGTAGCATCGTTGAGCGCGGTGGGCCAGTAGAAGCCATTGCGGAATGCCTTGCCCACCAAGGTGCAGGATGAGGAGTGGTGCCCGCAGTCCCCACCGTGTATATCCGCCAGCAGCTCGAGCCCCTGTTCCCTAGAGATGCACCACAAAGAAATGTCATTGGGCCTCCTGCGGTATAACTCACCATCCTTGATGCAGTATGCGGTGGCCTGGCGGGCCACGCGCTCGGCATCCTCCTCTGTCCAGCACCCCTCCTCAGGCTCAACTGCGAGCAGCAAGCGGGCTCCTGAGGGATGACCACAGGCTGGAGCTCCCGTCTCTGGTGCCTGTGGCAGGTCCTCCTAAGGTGGTGCTGGAGTCGTGACGTGCGGAACCGTGGACGGCTTGAAGAGCCGCTCCTCAAACACCCCTGGCTCCAGGGAGAGCCTGCGATAGGCTCTTTTGGCGATGTCGTCTGCTTCCTTGTTCGTCCCGCGCAGCACGTGCTGCAGCTCCTCGCCCATGAACTATTTCTCCATCTTGCGCACCTCCTCTAGCTACGCCTCCATGTGTTCGTCCTTAGGTGTGTAATCCTTGTTGGAGAAATTGACGAGAAGCTGAGAATTGCCTTTGATGGTGAGGCGCTTTACCCGTAGCGCGGCCGCAGCCCTGAGCCAGGCGAGCAAGCCTTCGAATTCTGTGATGTTGTTGGAGACCTTCTCACCCCGCTGAAAGCACAGCTGCACTACATAGCAAAGCTTTCCTTGGTGGGCGAGATGAGTATGGCCCCTGCCCCTGCGCCTTGCCGAGCAAACGCCTCGTCGAAGTACATGACCCATCCGTCTAGTTCTTCATCTCCTGGCAGGATGGAGCAGTCCTCATCCTCTCCGTGATCTGGAGCGTCGGTCCACTTGGCCACGAAGTCAGCGAGGGCCGCGCCCTTGATAACCCTGGTGGTACTGAACTCGTGATCAAATGCTTGAAGCTCAATGTTCCATTCAGCAACTCGCCCGGCTGCGTTCGGGCTCCAGAGCACCCTCTCTAGCGGGTATGCTAAGACAACCTTGATGGGGTGGCCTTTAAAGTAGTGGCGCAGCTTCCTGGAAGCGACTAGAAGTGCGAGGAAGATCTTCTATGGCATGGGGTATCGTGCCTGGGCCTCACTCAGTACTGTGCTGACGAAGTAGACGGGGTGCTCAACGAGGGAGGATGCATCAACAAGATCTTGTTCTTCACTAGGGCACAGGTCCCCTTTGGCCTCATGAGGCCTGTGCTCTAGAGCCTCGTCAGCCATGGGCTCATTCGTAGCCTCAGGAGGAATGTCGGCCGCCGCGCCGGCAGAGACTTCAGAGGCCTTCCCTGGGGTGTGTTGCACCTCGCTTGCTGGCTGTGCATCCTGTTGCAGCTTCTTGACCGGGCGCTCCTTCCTTAGCTCTACCAGAGCGACACTTGTTGAGTGTGGGGTTGCTTCCAGATAGAGCACCAAGGCCTCAAGAGGGTGTGGTGCCACCATCACGGGCGGACTGGTCAAATATCTCTTGAGGTCTTGGAAAGCTGCATCTGCCTCGAGGGTCCACTCGAATGGCTCCTTCCTTTTCATCAGCTTGAAAAACGAGAGGGCGCGCTCCCCCATCTTGGAAATGAAGCGTCCAAGCGAGGTTACACAGCCATCCAGCTTCTGCATCTCCTTCAGGATCTGCAGGGGGTCGGGGGTCATGTCTTCTATTTCCTTGACATTTTCTGGGTTAGCCTCGATCCCTCTGTGCGATACCAGGAAGCCCAGCAGCTTGTGGGAGAGGACCCCGAACACACACTTCTCGGGGTTAAGCCAAAGATCCACCATGCGCAGGCTGGCGAACATCTCCTCCAGATCTTCGATCAGAGGCCTGGCCGCCCGAGACTTCACCACTATATCATTGACGTAAGCCTCCGTGTTTCTCCAAAGCTGCGAACCCAGGGCGATGTGCATCAACCGTTGGAATGTCGCTTTGGTGTTTCACAGCCCGAAGGGCATGCAGGTGTAGCAGTACGCCCCGCATGGGGTGAGGAACGTCGTCTTCTCCACATCCTCCACGGCCATCTTTATCTGGTGGCAGCCAGAGATGGTGTCCAGGAAGCACAACAGGTCACACTCAGCGGTGGAGTTGACAATCTGGTCGAGACGAGGGAGCGGAAAGGGATCTTGAGGTTAGGCCTTGTTGACGTTGGTGAATTCGGCACACATGCGCTCCTTTCCTCCTTTCTTGGGGACGGTGACGGGGTTCGCCAGCCACTTTGGGTACCGCACCTCTCTAATGACCCCTGCGGCTTGTAGCTTATGAGTTTCTTAGACGATGAAGGCCTGCTTCTCGGTGGACTGCCGGCGAGCCTTCTGCTTCACCGGCCGCACATTTGGGCATACTCTCAGATGGTGCTGGATTATCCCCCTCGGGACCCTAGCCAGGTGTTTGGCTTCCCATGCGAATACATCCTTGTTGGCTTGCAGAAAGTTGATCAATGCCTCCTCTTGATCCTGTGGGAAGCCAGCCCCTATGGTGAAGGTGGCGCTGGCCGTCCCATCCTCGCAGACCAGCACTTGTTCATATCGGCTCGGTCTTGGGAGAACAACTGCTTCTTCTTGGCAGGCGCTGCCTCTGGGGCCTCCTGATCCTCCTTCTTGTCGGGTATCACGGTCGCGGCTGTCTTGAAGGCAAGCTTGAGGGCCTGCAGCGCGCCTTTGGTGTCTCCTGCCACCGTGAGGACACCGTTGTTGCCCGACATCTTCATGTGGTGTTACGAGGGATGGGTCGCAGCCATAAACTACGCCAAGGCTAGGTATCCCAGAATAGCATTGTACGGCAGTTTGATCTTGGCGATGTCGAAGTCGACGAGCTCGGTGTGGTAGTTGTCACGGGTCCGAAAGGTGATACCGAGGTGGATCTGTCCCAAGGGCCTAGTGGAACCGTCTCCAACTCCAGAGAAGGGCTTGGAGGGGCGGAGCCAACTGGGCAGTACGTGGAGTAGGCCGAATGCCTTCGGGGAGAGCACGTTGAGGCCGGCTCCGCCGTCGATGAGGGTCTTGGTGATCGTCACATGGTAGATGGTGGGGGTCCAGAGCATCAGGAGCGCGCTTGCTCCCGTCGTGGTAACAGGGTGATCTTCGGGGCCGAAGGCGAGGTCAGCTTGGGGTGCCGCCCAGCCCGGGGGAGCCCCCAAACCTGCCTGTGTGTTGCCTACCCGCTGGTAGAACTGCTTGACGTGGCGGTCGGCGGGTGGCACTTGCGAGCCGCCCAGGAGAGCTGCGACGACCGGGGGTGCCAGCGCCACGTAATGGGCGAAGAAGATGCTGGCAGGTTGAGCAACCAAGCGCGTGGTGCGCCTACGAGGGCCATGGGGAACCACTTGGCCTTCACCTTGTCGTCTCCACCAGCTGGCCAAACTGCTTCCTCGTATGCCTGAAGGAAGGGGGCTGGATTTGCCATGCCGTCATAGCGCGGTGGCATCTCCGGTCGGAACTTGTGCGGCCACTGCACTTGCCGCAGGGAGAGTGCGAAGAAGCGGAGCCCCGGCGTTTCGCGTGTCGACGAGGCCGAGGGAGGAGCGCCTGCCATATGGGTTAGTGGCATGATCTGAAGGTCGAGGAAGAGGATTCCGATGCACCCCTACCTGGTGCGCCAAATGTCGGATTTCGGGGTCCGGCAACCCGTGAGAGGTTCGAACACTGGGGTGCGTAAAGAGATCTCAACCTACCTAGCCCGCCTAATCATGATCCTTCCTAGCCTAGCGTGTAGAGCTCACAGAGACACAAAGACACAAAGATTTATACTGGTTCGGGCCACCGTCGTGGTGTAATAACCTACTCCAGTGTGGTGTAGTGGATTGCCTCGAGGGGCTATGGATGAACTAGTTACAAGGATGAACAAGCCTCAGGAGCTAAGGTGTTCTTGAGCTGGTGTGGTGTTCTACTTGTTCTGGTTTCGGTCCCTCGTCCCTTCCCTATGGTGGTGGCTAGGTCCTATATATAGTCGCCTTGGTCCTCTTCCCAAATATGAGCGGGAAGGGATTCCACAATGGCGGGATTCGAAAGGGGACAAGCGGTACAATCTATCCTGACAAAAGTAGTCTTCGCCTGCGAAAAGCCTTTAGTCATGACGCTGCGCTTGGCTCGATGATGACCTCTTTTGCTGTCCTGGCGGTCTTGGTCTCGTTGCACCAGAATGGAAACCTTTGGTTGATTCCTCGGGACTCCATGCCTGTGGCTTGCCTCCCTTGCACCGAAGAGGAAACCTACGCTCTGCACCCGCCTGGCCCCTGCCTGGCCTTGGTCATCATGGCTCACATCAGCTGAGCCTCATGAGGTAGCTACATAGATCCCTCCGCCCCTCGGTAGCCCTCCTGAGGAGGCCAACTCCTTCAGGGTCTTGCCGTCACCCGCCTCGCGAGGCCTGGCCCCTCGCGAGGGTCTTGTTGTGTTGATGTCGAAGCTGGGCCGTACCAGGCAGTCGATGGAGCCACGGGATGGGCCGCAGGCCGGCAGGACTGGATACCCCCAAGTCCAGGACGCCAACAGCCCCCTCGCATATAACATGGGGGTGTTCAGAAAAGCACTTGATCACTCTTGACCCAACGTCTCGGTCCATTAAGGAGGTGTCAATGTGGCGAACCAGGCAATACTATAGGGCTTTAACACTTTCACTTAGCCATAGGAGTTTGACGGTGGGTCTACGATATAGCCCCTGGTATGTACGCGGTTATGCGAATACGGTGCATTTACATACGTGACCAGAAGAACGGTCCTTCATGTAATACGGAAGGAATCGCGAAGATTTCGATGAGTCATCGAGTGGTTGACCAGCTCTCGCCGCATCATGACAGTCAATTTTCGGCTTTCTCTACTAAGGTGCTCATCTGGACAAACCAGGACACAATCGTAGTAGTTCTCCCTTTACTACCCTAGCAGATAGAGCGGAACGTAAGGTAGTAAGCACAGGAGCCGGGCAACCCAACAATTGACTAGAGACATGATCCAGAGCTGATGCATATAAGGCCAAACTCGTGATGCTGAAGTGTGCTATAAAGTTGTTCGGGCTTGTCGGCAACTCTTATGTTGCCATATCGAGCCCCTCGCAATATATGCCGAGGTGCGTTTGTGAAATAACCACAGAAGCAAAATTCAGTTCTTTGAGAAAAGCAAATATTGAATACAAGTTATGTTGACTAGCATTTGAATGATACGTCAAGCGCGATCTTTACAGATTATGACACTACTACCAAGGCTATTTGACATGCTGGGGGTCGAAAGCTGAGAAAAATGGCACTTTACAGGTTTGAAATAAAGAGTGCGGTCTACAAAAAACATTTGGACCTCCTGTCGCACGTCTGACCTGCCTTGCCTTGGTGAATGGACCTCTCAGCAAATATAGTCACCCGCGGTAAAAGATAAAAAATGGTTAGAAAAAGAAAAAGACTATGAGAGTGCGGATAGTGTTATAGGTCTGTCCACATTGTGCCTCCGCCGGTGACTAGGGTATTTTAAGTGTATAATTATGTGCGCGGGACAAACTTTGCGGCTATATGGGGCGGACGATGAAGGCCGAACTACTAATTCTGCTCTGAGATTGATTGGTCCTACCTAATGGAGACCGACAGCTTGATGGCCGACGAAATGTGCGGCTTGATAAGGCCGCTTTGTACTTCGGCCGCAGTAGCCATAGTGTGTTCCTCTGTACGGAGGGAGCATTCCGTATTTCAGTTTACCATGATGGTGCCGCGTGGACCACGCATTTTAAGTTGGAGATAGGTGTAATGTGGGACCGCATTAAAGTGAGCAAAAGTGGTATTGTTCTGGTCAAGACATGGCAGGAAATGACATTGTGAAGGAGTTGGCAGCTTCACGACACCACTGGATTACAGATCAAGAACTCATCAGTATCAATGGTTAGTGTGCTGTCAATTTATCCCATTTAAGATTGGCAAATAAAGAGATGGTTTAAATAATATTAGAATGATATGACATTGTTCATAGTTAAGACATTGCAGAATAAGACGTTGTGCTGTAGTGGGTAGGTTCACCACACCACTGGATTACGGATCAAGAATAGAAGCATACATGCAGTGCAAAATAAGATCACTTGCTCTGTATAGTTTAATTTACATGGTATGCATAAGGAGATTGGTTGTACAACTGAAAAATTAAATTGAGAAGGACAAACTTTTGTTTATGAACTACATAATAAACTTTAAACATGCAATTTGATGCAAACACCAAAAATAAACAGCTGTTGCAGTCATGCCTAACCAAATATACACAACAAAGTTTGAAGGCTTGAGAAGGACTAATACGTCTCCAACGTATCTATAATTTTTTATTGTTCCATGCTATTATATTACCCCTTTTGGATGTTTATGGGCTTTATTTTACACATTTATATCATTTTTGGGACTAACCTACTAACCGGAGGCCCAGCCCATATTGCTGTTTTTTGCCTATTTCAGTATTTTGAAGAAAAGGAATATCAAACGGAGTCCAACCGGAATGAAACCTTCGGGAGCGTGATTTTTGGAACAAACGTGATCCAGAGGACTTGGAGAGCAAGTCAAGAAGCAGCCGAGATAGGAGAGCCCCCCCCCCCCTATAGGGTGCGCCCCCTGTCTTGTGGGCCCCTCGGGCGGCCACCAACGTACTTCTTCCTCCTATATATACCTACGTACCCCGAAAACATCCAGGGGGCAGACAAAACACAATTTCCACCACCGTAACCTTCTGTATCCGCGAGATCTCATCTTGGAGCCTTCCCCGACACTCTGTCGGAGGGGGAATCAACCACGGAGGGCTTCTACATCAACACCCTTGCCCCTCCGATGAGTTGTGAGTAGTTTACCACAGACCTACGGGTCCATAGTTACTAGCTAGATGGCTTCTTCTCTCTTTTTGGATCTCAATACAATGTTCTCCCCCTCTCTTGTGGAGATCTATTCGATGTAAACTCTTTTTGCGGTGTGTTTGTCGAGATCCAATGAATTGTGGGTTTATGATCAAGTTTATCTATGAATAATATTTGAATCTTCTCTGAATTCTTTAATGTATGATTGAGTTACCTTTGCAAGTCTCTTCGAATTATCAGTTTGGTTTGGCCTAATAGATTGATCTTTCTTGCCATGGGAGAAGTGCTTAGCTTTGGGTTCAATCTTGCGGCGTCCTTACCCAGTGACAGAAAGTGTTGCAAGGCACGTATTATATTGTTGCCATCAAGGATAACAAGATGGGGTCTATATCATATTGCTTGAGTTTATCCCTCTACATCATGTCATCTTGCTTAATGCGTTACTCTGTTCTTATGAACTTAATACTCTAGATGCAGGCAGGAGTCGGTCGATGTGTGGAGTAATAGTAGTAGATGCAGGCAGGAGTCGGTCTACTTGTTATGGACCTGATGCCTATATACATGATCATGCCTAGATAATCTCATAACTATGCGCTTTTCTATCAATTGCTCGACAGTAATTTGTTCACCCACCGTAATACTTATGCTATCTTGAGAGAAGCCACTAGTGAAACCTATGGCCCCCGGGTCTATCTCTTATCATATTTTCTTTCAATCTACTTTTATTTGCATCTTTACTTTTTGCATCTATATTATAAAATACCAAAAATATATCTATCTTATCTTACTATCTTTATTAGATCTCACCTTCGCAAGTGGCCATAAAGGGATTGACAACCCCTTTATTGTGTTGGTTGCGAGTTCTCAGTTTGTTTGCGTAGGTGCGTGGGACTTTTGAGGAGCCTCCTACTGGATTGATACCTTGGTTCTCAAAAACTGAGGGAAATACTTATGCTACTATTGCTGCATCGCCCTCTCCTCTTTGAGGAAAACTAATGCAAGCTCAAGACATAGCCAGAAGTATTTCTGGCGCCGTTGCCGGGGAGGTCTTCGCTCAAGGCAAGACATACCAAGTACCGATCACTAACCCATCTCCCTCACATTTACATTATTTGCCATTTGCCTCTTGTTTTCCTCTCCCCCACTTCACCCTTGCCGTTTAATTCGCCCTCTCTTTCCCAATCTCCTCCTCTCTTTTTGCTTGCCTTTTTCCATTTGCCCGTGTGTTAGTTCATTTACCTTCTCGTTATGGCTTGTCCTCCTATCCTTGTTCTCACTCTCCAACAAGAAATTCTCAATTTTAAGCAATGGGAGGGAGAAAATTTAAAAGATGCTTGGCATAGAATTTGCAATGCTCAATGTAAATCTCCTAGGAAGCTTTCCACTTCCGTTCTTCTCCGCAATTTTTATGTAGGCATTACTCCTTGGAATAGATGTGTTCTTGATATTACTACCGGAGGTGATTTCTTAAGTAGCCATACGTTTGATGCATATAATGCTATGTTAGATTTGTTTGGCCCACCACCTGTTTTGGTCAATGGAACTGTTTTAACTTTAGAACATGTTATGCAACGGCTTGAGATTGTTGAAAATAAAATTGCTACTATTGAGTTGATTGAAAATTTGGATAAAAAGATTCATAATCACATTACCCAATTTGGATCTAGTGTTGCAGTTACTTTGAAAAATCTTAAAGAAAAAGAGCCTATAGTTAATGAGGATATCATTACAAACTTAGGTTCCGCGTTTTCCTCCATGAAAAACACTCCAAACCCCCTACTAAAACTGCCAAGTTTATTTATGTTCCTAAAAATAAGGGTGAATCTTCTAGTAAGGGAGATGCGGATCTCAAATGCATAAGTGTTCATCCCAATTGTCTCTCTATCGTTAAGGAACCTTTTGCTACCAATGAATTTCCTGAATTTTTGCCTAAAGGTTTAGCTATTGCTAAAAAGGGAGAAATCCCTAGAGATCACAAGTACTCTATTGATGAATTTAGTGCCAAAGATGGCACTCGTTAGATCTATCTTCGCTTTTATGCCAAGCTAGGGGCGTTAAACGATAGCGCTAGTTGGGAGGCAACCCAATTTTTCTTTATGTTTTTTATTTTTGCTCCTGTTTAGTAATAAATCTTGCATCTACCTTCTGTTTAGCTGTGTTTTTATCTTTTAATTAGTGTTTGTGTCATGTAGAACCTATAGGATAACCTACGATGATAGTTGATTTGATTCTGCTGAAAAACAGAAACTTTGCACCCACGAATATAATTTTGTTAAATCACAGAACGTGCTTTTGCGTTGATTCTTTTTGCTGATGTTCAATAAACAAATTGTCCAGGACTTCCTATTTTGGTAGGATTTTTAGAGTTTCAGAAGTTTGCGTTAGTTACAGATTGCTACAGACTGTTCTGTTTTTGACAGATTCTGTTTTTCGTGTGTTGTTTTCTTATTTTGATGCATCTATGGCCAATAAAATAGTTTATAAACCATAGAGAAGTTGGAATACAGTAGGTTTAACACCAAAATAAATAAAGAATGAGTTCATTACAGTATCTTATGTGGTGGTTTTGTTTTCTTTCACTAACGGAGCTTATAAGATTTCCTGTTGAGTTTTGTGTTGTGAAGTTTTCAAGTTTTGGGTAAAGCTTTTATGGACTATGGAATAAAGTGTAGCAAGAGCATAAGCTTGGGGATGCCCATGGCACCCCAAGATATTCAAGGATAGCCAAAAGCCTAAGCTTGGGGATGCCCCGTGAAGGCATCCCCTCTTTCGTCTTCGTTCATTGGTAACTTTACTTGGAGCTATATTTTTATTCGCCACATGATATGTGTTTTGCTTGGAGCATCGTGTATTATATTAGACTTTGCTTTTTAGTTTACCACAATCATCCTTGCTGTACACACCTTTTGGGAGAAGCCTATTTGATTAGGATTTGCTAGAATACTCTATGTGCTTCACTTATATCTTTTGAGTTTGATAGTTTTTGCTCTAGTGCTTCACTTATATTTTTTAGAGCACGGCGGTGTCTTAATTTTGAAGAAATTATTAGTCTCTCATGCTTCACTTATATTATTTTGAGAGTCTTTTAGAACAGCATGGTATTTTCTATGGTCATAAAGTTGGTCCTAGAATGATGAGCATCCATGTTGGGTATAATAAAAACTATCATAGAAAGTGAATTGGATGCTATGATCAATTTGATGCTTGATAATTGTTTTGAGACATGGAGGTAGTGATATTAAAGTTATGCTAGTTGGGTGATTATCAATTTAAAGAATGCTTGTGTTGAAGTTTGTGATTCCCGTAACATGCACGTATGGTGAACCGCTTTGTGATGAAGCTGGAGCACAATTTTATTTATTGAGTGTCTTCCTTATGAGTGGCGGTCGGGGACGAGCGATGGTATTTTCCTACCAATCTATCCCCCTAGGAGCATGCATGTAGTGCTTTGGTTTTTGATGACTTCTAAATTTTTGCAATAAGTGCATGAGTTCTTTTGACTAATGTTGAGTCCATGGATCATACGCACCCTTTCACCCTCCCACCATTGATAGCCTCTCTTGTACCGTGCAACTTTAGCCGGTACCATACACCCACCATATATATTCCTCAAAACAGCCACCATACCTGCCTATTATGGAATTTCGATAGCCATTCCCAGATATATTGCCATGCAACTTTCCACCGTTCCGTTCATATGACACGCATTACTTTTGTCATATTGCTCTTTGCATGATCATGTAGTTGACATCGTATTTGTGGCTAGGCCACCTTCATAATTTTCATACATGTCGCTCTTGATTCATTGCATATCCCCGTACACCGTCGGAGGCATTCATATAGAGTCATACCTTGTTCTAGCTTTGAGTTGTAAATCCATAAAGGTGTGATGATCTTCATTATTAGAGCATTGTCCTAGTGAGGAAAGGATGATGAAGACTATGATTCCCCCACAAGTCGGGATGAGATTCGGACTTTACAAAAAGAAAAAAAAAGAGAGAGAAAGGCCAAAAAGAAGAAAAAAAAAAGAAGGCCAAAGAAAAAAAAGAAAGAAAAAGAGAAAAATAAAATAAAATGAGAGAAAAAGAGAGAAGGGACAATGCTACTATATCTTTTTCCACACTTGTGCTTCAAAATAGCACCATGATCTTCATGATAGAGAGTCTCATATGTTGTCACTTTCATATACTAGTGGGATTTTTTCATTATAGAACTTGGCTTGTATATTCCAGTGATGGGCTTCCTCAAAAGTGCCCTAGGTCTTCGTGAGCAAGCGAGTTGGATGCACACCCACTTAGTTTCTTTTGTTGAGCTTTCATATATTTATAGCTCTAGTGCATCCATTGCATGGCAATCCGTACTCACTCACATTGATATCTATTAATGGGCATCTCCATAGCCAGTTGATACGCCTAGTTCATGTGAGACTGTCTTCTCCTTTTTGTCTTCTCCACAACCACCATTCTATTCCACATATAGTGCTATGTCCATGGCTCATGCTCATGTATTGCGTGAAAGTTGAAATAGTTTGAGATTATTAAAGTATGAAACAATTGCTTGGATTGTCATCGGGGTTGTGCATGATTAAATACTTTGTGTGATGAAGATAGAGCAATAGCCAGACTATATGATTTTGTAGGGATAACTTTCTTTAGCCATGTTATTTTGAGAAGACATGATCACTTTGATTAGTATGCTTGAAGTATTACTATTTCTTATGTCAATATGAACTTTTATTTTGTATCTTTTGGATCTGAACATTCATGCCACAATAAAGAAAATTACATTGAGAATTATGCTAGGTAGCATTCCACATCAAAAATTTCTTTTTTTTTCATTTACCTACTCGAGGACGAGCAGGAATTAAGCTTGGGGATGCTTGATACGTCTCCAACGTATCTATAATTTTTTATTGTTCCATGCTATTATATTACCCCTTTTGGATGTTTATGGACTTTATTTTACACATTTATATCATTTTTGTGACTAACCTACTAACCGAAGGCCCAGCCCATATTGTTGTTTTTTTGCCTATTTCAGTATTTTGAAGAAAAGGAATATCAAACGGAGTCCAAACGGAATGAAACCTTCGGGAGCGTGATTTTTGGAACAAACGTTATCCAGATGACTTGGAGTGCAAGTCAAGAAGCAGCCAAGGCTCCCACGAGATAGGAGGGCGTGCCTGAGCGAGTCCTGGATTAGGGGGTATCCGGACAGCCGGACTGTGTACAACGTCTGGACTATTGAAGCGTGAAGATACAAGACTCAAGACTTCGGCCCATGTCCGGATGGGACTTTCCTTGGCGTGGAAGGCAAGCTTGGTGATCCGGATATCATATTTCCTTCCTTGTAACCGACTCCATGTAAACCCTAGCCCTCTCCAGTGTCTATATAAACCGGAGAGGTTGGTCCTTAGAAGGCCGATCACAATTACAATCATACCATCGTAGGCTAGCTCCTAGGGCTTAGCCTCTACGACCTCGTGGTAGATCTAATCTTGTACTACCCATATCATCAATATTAATCAAGCAGGAAGTAGGGTTTTACCTCCATCGAGAGGGCCCAAACCTGGGAAAACATCTCTGTCCCTTACTTCTTGTTACCATCAGCCTTGACGCACAGATCGGGACCCCCTACCCAAGATCCGCCGGTTTTGACACCGACATTGGTGCTTTCATTGAGAGTTCCTCTGTGACGTCGCCACAAGGTTTGATGGCTCCTTCAATCATCATCAGCAACGTTGTCCAGGGTGAGGCTTTCCTCCCCGGACAGATCTTCGTGTTCGGCGGCTTCACAATACGGGCCGATCCGCTCGGTCATCTGGAGCAGATCGTGTCAGGATCGCCGGATAGTTATGATGAGCATGGCTTGGACCTGCGGTCAGACGATGCTTGGGATATTACCCCGGCAGAAGCCTCGGATCTAAATCTGGGGCAGGTTGCGTTGCCTAAGGACGGAGGGCTGGTCCCTGTCCTGCAGGCCATACCCTTGTTGGCGATAGAGCCGAACAGAGGTCTCACCTCCGCAGGAACCTGTGACTCCGGACCCCCGGATTCATATCCGGATGTAGGTTCCAGTCCGCGCGTCCCCGAGTCCGTCGATCCTAGTTGGGCTCTGGTGATGGAGTTCACCGCGGCGGACATCTTTCAGCATTCCCCCTTTGGTGACATACTAAACTCATTTAAAACCCTCTCTTTGACAGAGAACTTCAGGACGAACTATGTAAGGCTCGAGTGGGAAGCAGGCGACGAAGAAATTCGTTCCCCACCCACAACCCACTTGATAGCCACAGTTGATGATTTAACCGACGTGCTGGACTTTGACTTCTAAGGCATCGATGGTATAGACGATGATGCAGGAGAAGACTCAGAATCTATGGGGTACCGGATTCCCGCCTTGTCACACCACATATACATGGTGGATACGCACAAGGAAGGCGATGGTGACAATCCGGAAGATAACACCCCTGGGCAAAAACCAAAGCGACGGCACAGACGCCGTTCCAAATCCGGCAACAGTAATGACATCAGCAAGAGCGCCAGCAGAATGGATACTCCGGTCAACCCTGAAGGCAATAACGACCAAACAGAACCAGCAATGGAGCAGGACGAACCAGGTCATGCCGAACATAGTCCGGAGCATACGCCCGAAGAAAACGATCCAGAGGGACGAGTTCATCAAACCAGCCCAGGACAGGAAGACAATCCGGACGACGACGCATTCATCGTTCCAGAAGAACGCGTGGAACGAGAGAACCTCCACAGTAAGCTTATGGCCATAGCAAGATGCCGGAAGAAGCAGAAGCAATGGCTTAAAGCCGCATAGGAAACGCTCAATCGCAGATGGAACAAAGTTCTAGACACTGAAGAAAGATATGGCGATGATCGCCATACAAAGAGCTACACAAAACGCAAGCTACTGCCAGAATTCGACGACGAGGCCGTTCCACCGAAGAATAACACAATCAGGAGACCAGGAGTACCACTTCATAACCGCAATAAATCAACTACCGAAGACGCCCACGATCTATGTGAGCACCTGGAGAAGAAAGCAGGCGCAGCTAGGTCCATCTATGGATCTACAGGACACACCCCGTCGGGGGACTGTGGTCGTCAAAACAATCATTACAACCAAACACCAGTTCGGAATAAACACCGAACACAACAACAGCCGATGGCATGCCACAACGCGTCCAGATATAGAGGGGCTGCTCACCCCCTGTGCTTTACTGTTGAAGTACTGGACCATGAATTCCCACAGGGCTTTAATCCTGTAAACATAGAGGCATACGACGGAACGATAGACCCAGGTGTATGGATCGAGGACTTTATCCTCCACATACACATGGCTCGTGGGGATGACCTCCACGCCATCAAATACCTTCCCCTCAAACTGAAGGGACCAGCTCGGCACTGGTTGAAAAGCCTCCCCGAAAATTCAATCGGGAGCTGGGAGGAACTAGAGGACGCTTTCAGGGTCAATTTTCAAGGGACTTATGTCCGGCCTCCGGATGCTGACGATTTAAGTCACATAATCCAACAACCCGAAGAGTCCGCCCGCAAGCTTTGGAACAAATTCCTCACTAAAAAGAATCAAATCATTGACTGTCTGGATGCCGAAGCCTTAGCGGCATTCAAGCACAGCATCCGTGACGAGTGGCTCGCCAGACACCTCATCCAAGAAAAGTGAAGGACAATGGCAGCCCTAACTAGCCTTATGACCTGCTTTTGCGTGGGAGAAGATAGCTGGCTAGCCCGTAAAGGCACCAGCGACCCCATCACATCTGAAATAAGGGATGGCAACGGGAAGCCACGGCGTAATAAAAATAAACACCAAAACAAGTAAGAGAGCCCGGACAACACAACGGTTAATGCCGGATTCAGGGGCTCTCGACTTAACCAGGAAAATAAGCAATCTAAAAGCAGTAAAGAAGGACTGTCCGGCCTGAACAGAGTTCTGGACAGACTATGCCAAATTCAAGGCACCTCCGACAAACCTGCGAACCACACGCACAAAGAGTGTTGGGTCTTCAAGCAGGCCGGCAAACTAAACGCCGAACACTAGGAAAGGGAAACACAAAGTGAAGACGAGGATGAACCTTGCCAGCCGAACACTGGGGGCCAGAAAAAATTCCCGCCAGAGGTTAAAACAGTGAACATGATCCACACGACTCGCACATACTTGGGAAGGCACGAACGGGCCCATAAAGACGCGCGCGATATAGATCCCATCGTACCCACACCTAACTACTGGATGTCTTGTTCGATCACTTTCGATCACCTGGACGGCCGAACTAGTATTTGGCGTGAAGGATCAAACGCCTTGGTACTTGACCCAATAATCGACGGATACCATCTCACTCATGTCCTCATGGACGGCGGCAACAGTCTCAATTTAATATATGATCACACTGTCCGCAGGATGGGGATAGACTCATCCAGAATCAGCAAGATCAACACCACCTTTGAAGGGGTGATACCAGGCGTTCAAGCCTACAGCAGGGGCTCCGTCATACTGGAGGTAACATTCGACTCTCCAAGCAACTCCAGAAGCGAAGAACTAGTCTTCATCATCCCACCCTTCCAAAGCAACTATCAAGCATTGCTTGGAAGAACGGCATTCGCCCACTTCAACGCATTGCCTCACTATGGCTACCTTACAGTTAAGATGCCCGGTCCTCGCGGCGTCATCACCGTTAGCGGAACAACAGAGCACTTCTCGCGTGCAGAGGAATACGCGACGGCCCTAACAGCCGGACTATAAGCAGCCTCTAACAAAAATATACCGGGTCGTTAAGACCACGGACAAGGTTAGACGAGTCCGGCAGCCCATATTAAACCAGGGAACTATATATGTAATCCTATAGTGGACACCAGGGGCTAATAATAAAGCTCCACACTTGGCTCATCCTAATTGGCAGGCCATCATCTTATATTTTCTACTATCCATCGCATACTTACGTTGCACTCTCCTATGAGATTCCCTTTTTTTGCAAACAACGTTCGCGCGATACCCTTCCAGGATGCGGCACAACGGAGACAAAGGCGCAGACGTGCAGCAGGGCCCCATTCAACAGGTTTCTTTTTAGATTAAGCCCCTGTCTAAACCTTTTCTAATGCCTCTTGTTGTTTCATCATCCCATGGGTTCCATACCCACTAAGGATACTGCCGTTTTTGGCATTTCGCCATGACAGATTAACGCACGTACCTGGAAATACATGGTTTATAATGAATGGGCATTCTTGAGCTCATCATCTGTTATAAAGTCCGAATACCTTCGGGAGTGTTCGGCATCACGAGTTTGGCCTTATATGCATCAGCTCCAAATCATGTCTTTGGTCAAATGTTGGGTTTGCCCGGCTCCTGGGTTTGCCGCCTTACGTTCCGTCATAATCGGCTAAGGTGGCCAAAGGAGAACTACTGCGATTGTGCCCTGGTTATTTCAGATGAGCATCTCAGTAGAGAAAGCCAAAAACTGACCGTCATGATACAGCGAGAGACTGGTCAACCACTCGACAACTCACCGGAATCTCTAGGATTCCTCCGCATTAATGAAGGGCCATTTCCCGGCCAGGTACATATGTGCCCATATTCGGATGCACGCGAAGGTACCAGGGGCTACATAGTAGCCCCAACGTTAGAATCCCGCGGCTAAGCGAAAGTGTTACAGCTATATATTCCGGTTGCCTAGTTCGACGTGCGATCACCTCCTTGCCGGACCAAGATGTTGGATAAAGAGTGATTAAGCACATTTTTTTCACGAACACCCCCGCATTGTATATGTGGGGACTGAAGCCAACGACTGCTATCTTTCGGATTCCCAACACACACACACACACACACACACACAGATATATATATATATATATATGAACGGCCGCACAGGGGACACAATCATATTTTCAGACAAAAATTATAAATATAACCTTCTAATCAAAATGTCTTTACAATGATTTGAATCATCACTCGAAGAGGAGATTCTTCGGGCACTACGCCTCTATCAGGCGGGCACCCTCCGTGACCTGCGCCAAGTAGTGCCCGGCAGGATATTGGCCCCCCACCGGATCCTGAGATGCTACCATAGTGGCATCCATTTCTGTCCAATACGCTTTAACGCGGGCAAGGGCCATCCGCGCACCCTCTATGCATGCTGACCTCCTCATGGCATCGATCTGAGGCACGGCCCCAAGGAACTGTTGCACCAAACCAAAGTAACTGTCCATCTTAGGCCCCTTCGGCCAAAGATGGTCTGTTACAAACCGCATTGCAAGACCAGATAGCCTGTGAAGCTCCGCTACAGCAGCCATCCTATCACTTAACGGCAGCGGGCGACTGGGAACATTGAGCTGCGACCGGAAAAGCTTCTCCACCTCCTTCTCACCCTGATCTTTGAAGAACTCCATAGCATCAGCCGTACTCTTCGCCAGGTTCGCGTAGGCATCCGCCGAACTCCAGCGTCCATCCAGGGGAGTGTACTTCGGATCGAAGAAATTCGTCCGCAGCAAATAGGAGCTTCCAGCCGCGATCTTGCCGGCATGTTGAAGCTCCTCCCGTGCACTTCTGAGCTTGGTCCGTATTTCCTTGGTGGCATTAAGTGCCTTGCTCAGGTCAGGCGATTTTTCCTCATGCCCCTTTTTCAGGAGCTCATACCAGTCAGCGGCATTTTTTAACTCGATAGCCATTTCGGCTACCTTTTCCTCGCTTCGGCGATGAGCAGGCCGCCTTTAGGGCAGCCGCATGGCTCACCCGAGCATGTTCCTTGGCTAGAGCAAGTTCCGCCCTCAGGGCCTTGACGGCAGCAGCACCATCTGCAGTCCGAACATATTACATTACTATGTGCCACCTTAATATTTTCCTATGCATGAAAGACAGGACACATACCTTCTGATTTATCCAGCCTCTCATTCATCAGAGTGATATCAGCATCAACCGAACCAATTTGCCTCATTAGTTTGGCCACTTCAATGGACGGGCCGGCGGCCGGACCCACAGGTACCTGCACATATTTACAACATAAATCTTTGGTTTATGATCCCCCGTTTCCACCTAAAGCGGGCAACCAGAGTCTCGGGGGCTATTGACTATATGGAGCACACCTAGTGCGTGCCTCGCAATTAAAGAAACAGTGGATCCTCCATTACATACCTCAAAGCCTCTGAGCAGGCTTGTGAATGCTTCATTCAAACCGCTCGTAGCAGATGAAATGTTCTTAAGCACCGCGCTCATTAATGAGCGGTGCTCCACCGAGAGCGTAGCTTGCTCCAGCAAGCTCGTTAGTACGTCCGGACCGCAAAAATTTGAATCCTGGTTACTAACCAAGGAGAAACGCAGTACCTTCGGATTGTAGATTGACTTACAGCTCGGTGGAGGGCTGGCCCGTTGGAGGGCATGGTGCGGTGAGGGTGCTTGTCGGGGCAAGGCCCCCTGGGGATTCCTTTTTCCCCAATTTGGGCATCTCTGCCTCCAAATCTTCGGAGGCGGCCCTCTTCTTCCCGCGCGGGGAGGAGGCCTCAACCTCTCCTCCCCAGCTATCCTCCTTGGGGGAGCTAGCAACTCCCCCGGTCCGGATGCGTAGCGTGTGGGGTTCGGATTTTTCATCCCTTCCCTCGCCTTTCCCCGAGGGCATCCTGCTGAGTACTCGGTCAAGCATATTGGCCATGGTGGGAGCGGGCGAGCCTTCGGGAAGTGGTGCTGGACACCTGATTCTCTCTGCCTTGCTGAGCCATTCCTGGACGCGGATGATTTTCAGAATAAACAATCATGATAAATACAAAACGGGGTGTCCAGTATCAAGCCTACTTACTCGGGTGTCTAGGCGATTGCAGCTTAGGCCCGCATCCTCGGTGGTGTCCGGACACATTACTTTCCGTCCGAAGAATAATTTGCACATCTCTTCGAGCTTCAGGCCGAAGAAGTGCTTTACGGTCTGCGGACCCTCCGGATTGAACTCCCACATCTGGAGAGGCCGGCGTTGGCACGGCAACATCTGCCGGATCAACATCACTTGTATTATGCTAACAAGATTAACGTCCCTTGCAAGAAGCTCCCAGATGCGATTCTATAGTACTGGTATATCACCAGTGGGTCCCCAATTCTGCCCTACATCTGTCCAAGACGCCAACTATGATGGAGGGCCCGAGCGAAACTCAGGGGCAGCCACCCACTTTGTGCCTGTGGGAGCCGTGACGTAAAACCACCTCTGTTGCCATACACCGGATACTTCTGGAAAAGAACCCTCTGGCCATGGGTCGTCGGCTTTTCTGCTTATTACGGCACCTCCGCACTCCACATGTAGCCCCCGATCATCTTCAGCTTCACATTAAAGGTCTTGAGCCATAAGCCGAAGTGCGGGGTGATGTGGAGAAAAGCTTCGCACACGATAATGAACGACGAGATATGGAGGATAGCATCCGGAGCCAGATCATGAAAATCCAACCCATAATAGAACATGAGCCCCCTCACGAAAGGATCGAGGGTGAAGCCCAAACCGCGGAGGAAGTGTGGGACAAAAACAACACACTCATTGGGCTCCGGCATGGGGATGACCTGCCCTGGAGTAGGAAGCCTGTGCTGGATATCTGCGGTTAGGTATTCGACCTCCCTAAGCTTTGCAATGTCCTTCTCCTCAATCAAGGAGGTGACCCACCGGCCTTGAGGGTCAGATCCGGACATATTGGAGGATTCTGGAGGGGTGGAGCTTAGGTTTTGGGTGTTAGAACTCGAGGTGCGAGAAGGCGCGATGAAGGTCTCAACCCCTTTATAAAGAGGGTGAATATCAAGAGTCCCCGGTGTGAATGTTTGTGGCTTATCTAAAAACACACGGGGTAATACCAATAGCCGTTGTGGTGTCACGCCTGCTCATATTGATGGAAAATCCCGTAATAAAAGGGACACGATCTCTGCCTCGACGGGATGTGCCAATAAAACAGCCTCATAACACGAGTCGTTGTGGGGTAGGAAACGTCGGTTCGCGTTGGACCGAGCCATGATGCAAGGGCACGACGCACGAAGATTGCCAGCAAATCAGATTTGTACCATACGAAGATCATCTTGCAGATACAGACACGGTCTACATGTTCGATAACCACTTTGGAGTATTCGAAGAAGGAACCCGCCTTGCAATGCCGAAGACAATACTGCGCGCCGGACTCATCGTCATTGAAGCCTGGTTCAGGGGCTACTAAGGGAGTCCTGGATGGGGGGGGATATCCGGACAGCCGGACTGTGTACAACGTCCGAACTATTGAAGCGTGAAGATACAAGACTCAAGACTTCGGCCCGTGTCCGGATGGGACTTTCCTTGGCGTGGAAGGCAAGCTTGGCGGTCCGGATATTATATTTCCTTCCTTGCAACCGACTCCATGTAAACCCTAGCCCTCTCCAGTGTCTATATAAACCGGAGAGGTTGGTCCTTAGAAGGCTGATCACAATTGCAATCATACATCACAGGCTAGCTCCTAGGGCTTAGCCTCTACGATCTCGTGGTAGATCTACTCTTGTACTACCCATATCATAAATATTAATCAAGTAGGAAGTAGGGTTTTACCTCCATCGAGAGGGCCCGAACCTGGGTAAACATCTGTGTCTCTTACTTCTTGTTACCATCAGCCTTGACGCACAGATCGGGACCCCCTACCCGAGATCCGCCAGTTTTGACACCGACAGCGCCCCCCCTATAGGGCACGCCCCATGTCTCGTGGGCACCTCGGGCGGCCACCGACGTACTTCTTCCTCCTATATATACCTACGTACCCCGAAAACATCCAGGGGCAGACAAAACACAATTTCCACCACCGTAACCTTCTGTATCCGCGAGATCTCATCTTGGAGCCTTCGCCGACACTCTGCCGGAGGGGGAATCGACCATGGAGGGCTTCTACATCAACACCCTTGCCCCTCCGATGAGTTGTGAGTAGTCTACCATAGACCTACGGGTCCATAGTTATTAGCTAGATGGCTTATTCTCTCTTTTTGGATCTCAATACAATGTTCTCCCCCTCTCTTGTGGAGATCTATTTGATGTAAACTGTTTTTCAGTGTGTTTGTCGAGATCCGTTGAATTGTGGGTTTATGATCAAGTTTATCAATGAATAATATTTGAATCTTCTCTGAATTCTTTTATGTATGATTGAGTTATCTTTGCAAGTCTCTTCGAATTATCAGTTTGGTTTGGCCTACTAGATTGATCTTTCTTGCCATGGGAGAAGTGCTTAGCTTTGGGTTCAATCTTGAAGTGTCCTTACCCAGTGACAGAAAGGGTTGCAAGGCACGTATTGTATTGTTGCCATAGAGGATAACAAGATGGGGTTTATATCATATTGCTTGAGTTTATCCTTCTACATCATGTCATCTTGCTTAATGCGTTACTCTGTTCTTATGATCTTAATACTCTAGATGCAGGCAGGAGTCGGTCGATGTGTGGATTAATAGTAGTAGATGAAGGCAGGAGTCGGTCTACTTGTTATGGACGTGATGCCTATATACATGATCATGCCTAGATAATCTCATAACTATGCGCTTTTCTATCAATTGCTCAACAGTAATTTGTTCACCCACCGTAATACTTATGCTATCTTGAGAGAAGCCACTAGTGAAACCTATGGCCCCCGGGTCTATCTCTTATCATATTTTCTTTGAATCTACTTTTATTTGCATCTTTACTTTTTACATATATATTATAAAATACCAAAAATATATCTATCGTATCTTACTATCTTTATTAGATCTCACTTTCGCAAGTGGCCATAAAGGGATTGACAACCCCTTTATTGCGTTGGTTGGGAGTTCTCAGTTTGTTTGTGTAGGTGCGTGGGACTTTTGAGGAGCCTCCTACTGGATTGATACCTTGGTTCTCAAAAACTGAGGTAAATACTTACGCTACTATTGTTGCATCACCCTCCCCTCTTCGAGGAAAACCAATGCAAGCTCAAGACGTAGCAAGGCCAAACTTACATTATTGGTGAAGACATGCTCTATAAAGCCCTTGTCCATGCTGGTGGGGGGGCAATTCAAGAATTTTACCACTGAATCTTCTTCATAAGCATTGCTTTATTCTACATTTTGTTAAGAGTAAATATAGATGTGATAATATAAGAAAAAATGGAGAATATTTAAGATAAGATGAAGAGTGATGCTACATAACCAAGTAGCTATAAATGTAAGTACAATGATACAGGCAAAAGGTACAGCCACGAGCAATGCAGAGAACTTCTTTAGTACCATCGGTGTTATCCAACCTTATGGTAAGAGTAAATATAGATCTGATGTGTAGAAAATGGAGCGCAAAGGAAAGTAAGCTGCAGAGTGATGGTACATGAACAACTTCCTGTCAATATAAGTACACTGATAAAGGATAGCAGGTACTTACAAGAACAATGCAGAGCTAAAAAAATTCATTGTCATTGGATATATTCTACACTAATGTAACCATACACACAGATTAGATAATTTGGAGCGGACAATTGAGAAGCAAGCTATCATGCATACTGCTGTCACATAATGAACCAGGTATGTATGCAATTATAGTGATACAGGACAACAGGTACTAACAAGAGCAAAGCAATGGGCAACATATTTGGGATATCCTGTTGTTCTTTTCAAGTCGGAATTCTTCTTCGATATTATTTCCTGCAAAAAAGGTTCGTAAGGCACATGCGGAAAAGTAGAAGTTCAAATTGTCATGCGATATCATAGACAGTACCTCATCTTGGGAACGAGACCAGTGCATAACAAGGTTTTTCCAGTCAATGTCTTCTAAATTTAACACAGGAGACTTCACCGGAAATTCGTTTATAGACTTGCGATCAAACTGTGATTTCCTCAGGTAACACCGATACTGCTGCAATGCTTCCTTGAAAATCGCAAGCAAGCTTTGCTTGTGATGACTATCCATATTGACCCTCGCGTACTTACAACAATGTGATGTAAATCATTGATGTGTTCAATCAGTAGAAAGCAGGAAAATAATCACCACGAATAATAGCACTTACACGTAAGTGGGACAGGAAGATGTGAAAATGGTTTTTGTCTTCACTATAATGTTCCCATGATGGGAATATATGCATGTAGTCCCTAACAACATTGAAAGAATTGTCTTTTAAACTGGGAATAATTGGAATAGGGTTCCAATCTATAGGAATTGGACATCTCTGAAGTTGGGATAGGTCTTCGGCCGGTGGACTTGCTATACTTTTTGCTAGAGTGGGATTTTTCTGCGGTACGGCTGGTGCTATGGCAACTGAATTCGGCATACCTTTTGCTGGAGTGCAGGTCCTGTGTGGTGGGGCTAGTGGTGTGGCCAGTGAAGTATGGGTACAGTCTGCTGGAGTTGGTCCTACGTTTTGTGTCATTGGTTGTACAGCCAATATAAGTGTGCTGCTGTTTGATTTCTTCGGCACCACCACGTTTTTCAAGGACTTTGCTGGTGCTCCTTCAGGTTCGGCAGTCACCCTCTTCCTTTTTGATGTCTGATGCACAAGAATAGCATTTGAGTGGAAAACATGGTACGATAACAGATGGAATATGTATTGATAATGGATGGGCATGGCATCTCGACATATATGATGAGTAAACTAAACAGATGGCGATGCAACAAAGTAGAAGAAATGCAAGACAACATATGCAAGATACGCGCAATCAATAAAAAACTTGCCAAATTAGAATAGTCACCTTGATGGGTGAACAGGACATGCCATCTGCCTTTTACTCCTCGAGGTTAGAATAGTCATTAGGATCATATTCTGAACAAGAATGAATAGGTGGGGAGCGTATGAGTTTCATTGCATCCAGAATGGAACTCAATGCCTTGGTGCCAATTTTGTAAGTCATTGTAGTGTTTAGCTTCAAGAGTGGACTGCTGCTAGTGCGACATAAAGCAGCTACACAGATCATAGTGTAGATATAACGGGAAAACCATAAGCATCAGAGTAAAATCAGCAAACTTGAACTTGCTGGAATATATGTGCTAGTATTGCCGGTACGGCTAGAAAGGCTTCGGATACCAGCTCTCCCCAACTGAAGGTGAGGTACTGTTAATATCAGTGTAAATCTCAAATGCGACATAGCTCCCCGCATTTCCTTGCTATTCTTATAGGATTCAAGTGGGCAGGCCACTAGAAATCATATTCCTATGTTTACAAAAATCCTATGAATCAAAGAGGCCTGAAGAGTTCAAAGTGTCCATCACAACCGACCGTATAGACCTCTACACCGCAAATGTCCCTGCTCATCTTCACTACAAGGAACATACTGTAATACTATCATACTCCCTCCGTTCCAAAATATAAGTCTTTGTAGAGATTTCCACTATGGATCACATACAAATGTATCCAGATACATTGTAGAGTGTAGATTCACTCATTTTGCTCCATATGTAGTCCATGGTGGAATCTATACAAAGACTTGTATTTAGGAATGGAGAGAGTGCTTATTAAAGAAGAATGCAAGATGAACATGCTAAAGAAGAGCAAGCAGATTTTGGATAATAAAATGTTTGTTGCGCAGTGCCCATAGATGATGAACCAAAGCGCATTAAGAATGCAACTCCCTGTTGTCTCTCCATATGTGGTGCACGTGCTTTTCGAAAATAAAGTAGGAACATTAGCTGACTAATTAAACGTAATCTGTTTTAGTAATATCAGCATCATATCAAATTCATATTTGAGCAACAAGTTTGGAGTTATGAGTGGAACGTTGTTTAGCTTGATGGATTCAGGAGCAGTGCTAAGCAGGTATGATGATGGTACTGAATATAAAGGCATGTCTGCATGCAAGTTGCGTGACTTTTGTCATTTGGGTCAGTCGACCATTTCAGGCGGTTGGATGAAGATCCTACGTCTCCTAACCCTTCCTCTTCCCTGTCTCTGATTCCTTCCAAACAGAACACCGCACGGGCCGCCGGCCGGACCACCGGCCTCCACCGCCTGTGTTCCTCCTCCACTGCCACCTCGCACCCCTGCCGCCACCTGCGTCGAGTTTTCTTCGTTTGGCGAGGCCCCATCACCGCCCCCACAACCACTGTCCCCACCCGAGCCCTTCCTTCGCACCGGCGAACTCCAGTGAGCTCTGAAAAATTGACTAACCCAATTTTGAAATTTAATCTAATGTGATTTAACTAGTCTGGAATATAAAAGGGGAAAACCATAAGCATTGCAAGTATAGTGTTGAGCGTGCCATGGCGGATCTGAAGGTGCAAACCGGACAAAGGCAACTTCACAACCAATGTTTGCTTTCAACTAACAAGTAAGTGTTGGACAAGAAATCAGAGTAAAGCAATGGCGATCTATTTTCTTGCTGTGATAAATAAGTTGACAGATACGAAAGAGTACCGCCTCTGGTGCGGTACCGTGTATGCATCTGCTAAGAATTTGATGGTGCTGCGGTAGCGATGGCTGTCAGCCGCGTGGAAGCAGATCTAGGAGGGTCGACGGTGGTGGCGGGCCACGGTGGACGAGACGGTCGTAGGAGCGGCGCCGGCAAGGTGGACAACAACGGGGATGAAGCGAGTGGACGGGATGCAAGAATCCCGGTCAGAAGCCGTGGATGAGAAGGGTCGATTGAGGGAGTCCTGGATTAGGGGGTCGACTATGAAGATACAAGATCGAAGACTCCGTCCCGTGTCCGGGTGGGACTCTCCTTTGCGTGGAAGGAAAGCTTGGCCATTTGGATATGTAGATTTTGTTCTCTATAACTGACTCTGTGTAACCCTAGACCCCTCCTGTGTCTATATAAACCAGAGGGTTTAGTCCGTCGGACAACAACAATCATAATCATAGGCTAGCTTCTAGGGTTTAGCCTCTATGATCTCGTGGTAGATCAACTCTTGTAATACTCATATCATCAAGATCAATCAAGCAGGAAGTAGGGTATTACCTCCATCGAGAGGGCCCGAACCTGGGTAAACATTGTGTCCCCCGCATCCTGTTACCATTAGCCTTAGACGCACAGTTCGGACCCCCTACCCGAGATCCGCCGGTTTTGACACCGACATTGGTGCTTTCATTGAGAGTTCCACTGTGTCATCATGATAAGGTTTGATGGCTCCTCGGCAACGATGTGATCCAGGGTGAGGTTTTTCTCCCCAGACAGATCTTCGTATTTGGTGGCTTCGTACTGCGGGCCAACTCGCTTGGCCATCTGGAGCAGATCGATCGCTACAACCCTGGCCATGAGGTCAGGTTTGGAAGCTTAAACTACACTACCGACATCAGCGGAGACTTGATCCTCGATGGATTCGAGCCCATGTCAGGTGCGCCGAACAGTCACGACGAGCATGACTTAGATCTTCCATCGTACAGTGTTCGGGAGATCACACCTGCGGCTGCCCGGACCTTCAATCCGGAGCAGATCGTGCCATCCGAGGACGGGTGGATGGACCCCGCCAAGGAGGCCGCACCCTCAGCGGTGATAGAGCCGAACACTGACCTCACCTCCTATGAGGCCGGTGTCATCGGACCCTCAGACTCGTCTCCGGCTATAGGCTCCGAACCGCGTGCGTCCGTGCCTATCGAATCTAATTGGGCACCGATCATGGGGTTTACCTCCGCGGATATCTTTCAGCACTTGCCCTTGGGCGACGTGCTAAATTCATTGAGGTCTCTCTCCTTGTCAGGAGACTCTTGGCCGAACTATGTCCGGCTGGATTGGGAAGCGGACGGTGAAGAAATTCGTTCCCCACCCACCACCCACTTAATAGCCACTGTCGATTACTTAACCGACACGCTCGACTTCGACTCCGAAGACATCGACGGTATGGACGACGATGCAGAAAAACAGGAACCACCGCCTAAAGGGCGCTGGACAGCCACCTCATCATACGATGTATACATGGTGGATAGACCAAAAGAAAACAACGGCGAGGAACGGAAGGATGTAGCGGAGGATAATCCCCCCAAGCAACAACCAAAGCGACGGCGTAGGCGCCGCTCTAAATCCCGCCACAGTAAAAACAATGATAACAGCGCAAGAAAGAATAACACCCCGATCGACTCCAAAGGAAACGACGAACCCATGGACCCAGCGATGGAGCAGGATGCGCCAGGGGACGGTGAACATAGTTCGGAGCCGATGTCCGATGACGGCGATCCTGAGGGTAAAACTCATCAACCTGTCTTCAGAGAGGAGAGGAGTCCAGAGACGATGCACTCATCATCCCGGAAAAACACTTGGAACAAGAGAACCTCCATAGAAGGCTTATTGCCACCGCGAGGAGCTTGAAGAAGCAGAAGCAAAGGCTTAAGGCCGCGTAGGATACGCTCAACCGCAAATGGAACAAAGTGCTCGACACTAAAGAAAAATACGGCGGCGATCGCCACACAATGAGCTACCCAAAGCGCAAGCTGCTGCCAATTTTCGACGACGAGGCTATAGAGCCCATTCGGCCAAAAAATAAAACGGCCGATCAGCCGGAGCGACCACCCCGTGGCCACAACAGGCCAGCTAATGATGCCGCACACAATTCAGCACACGATTTACGTGAGCTCCTAGACAAAAAAGCCAGTATGGCCAGGTCCATCTATGGATCTAGGAAGAGTGCTCCGGCGCAGGATCACAGCCACCAAAACGACCATATTGATCGAATATCAGCTCAGAATCAACACCGAACTCAACAACCGTCGACAGCATGCGATGAAACATCCAAATACAGGGGTGCCGCGCACCCCCTGTGCCTCACCGATGAGGTGCTAGATCATGAATTTCCAGAGGGATTCAAACCCACGAATATAGAGGCATACGACGGAACGACAGACCCTAGGGTCTGGATTGAGTACTTTATCAATCACATCCACATGGCTCGCGGAGATGATCTCCACGCCACTAAATACCTGCCCCACAAGTTGAAAGGACCTGCTCGGCATTGGTTGAAAAGCCTCCCCGAAAACTCAATTGGAAGTTGGGAGGAACTTGAGGATGCTTTCAGGGCCAATTTTCAAGGGACCTATGTCCGACCTCCGGATGTAGACGATTTAAGTCACATAATCCAACAACCCAGAGAGTCAGCCCGTAAGCTTTGGAACAGATTTCCCACTAAGAAGAATCAAATCGTTGACTTCCTAGATGCCGAAGCCTTAGCGGCTTTCAAGCACAGTATCCGAGATGAATGGCTTGCCAGACACCTCGGCCAGGAAAAGCCGAGGACAATGGCAGCCCTAACAAGCCTTATGACCCGCTTTTGCGCGGGCGAGGACAGTTGGTTGGCTCGTAGCGGCACCAGCGACCCAGGCACATCCGAAGTCAGGGATGGCAATGGGAAGCCGCGACGCAATAAAAACAAGCATCGAAACAATGAAGATAGCCCAGATAAGACGGCGGTCAACGCTCGATTCAGGGGCTCTCGACCCGGTCAACAGAAAAAGCCATTTAAAGGCAGCAGAGATGGACCGTCCAACCAAAACAAGATTCTAGACAGATTATGTCAGATTCATAGCACCCCCGAGAAACCTGCAAATCACACCAACAGAGAATGCTGGGTTTTCAAGAAGGCCGGCAAGCTAAACGTCGAACACAAAGGGAGGGAGACGCCAAGTGAAGACGAGGATGAGCCTTGCTAGCCAAACACTGGGGGACAGAAAAATCCCACCAGAAGACAAAATAGTGAATATGATTTACGCAACTCACATACCAAAGAGAAGGCGCAAACACGCACTCCGAGACGTATACGCTGTAGAGCCCATCGCCCCCAAGTTCAATCCTTGGTCGGCCTGCCCGATCACTTTTGATCGCAGGGATCATCCAAGTAGTTTCCGGCATGGTGGATCGGCTGCCTTGGTGCTCTACCCAATAATTGACGGATACCATCTCACCCGAGTCCTTATGGACGGCGGCAGTAGTCTTAATTTGATATATTAGGACACTGTCCGCAAAATGGGGATAGACCCGTCAAGAATCAGCCAAAGCAATACTACCTTTAAAGGAGTAATACCAGGCGTCGAGGCTCGCTGCACGGGCTCTCTAGTACTAGAGGTTGTATTTGGTTCTCCCAACAACTTCAGAAGCGAAGAATTAATCTTCGACATCACCCCATTCCGAAGCGGCTATCACGCACTACTCGGAAGAATGGCCTTCGCTCGTTTCAATGCAGTACCACACTATGCTTATCTTAAACTTAAGATGCCCGGTCCACGTGGCATCATCATAGTTAGCGGAAATACAGAGCGTTCCTTACGTGCGGAAGAATATGTGCCGGCTCTAGCAGCCGAACACTGAACAACCTCTCCAACCAGAATAAATGATCGGTCGTCAAGACCACGGACATGGTTAGACGAGTCCGGCGCATCACTAGTTGTGACAGCCTAGATAAACTTGAGCTTGGGTCGATGGATATACCCCCATAGGTGGTGCTAGGGGCTGCCCACGTGTAAAAAAAAGAAAAAAAAGCCCATAGTTCGGCTTGACCCTATTAATACAATAACAGATTGCATTTTCATGGTTCGTTCAGAATAACCAACTTTTCGCACGAAGTCTTTCACCTGAGTTTTTCCTTTTTACAGATGATCATCGTGCCACACCCTTCTGGGATACGGCACAACAGAGACAAAGGCACAGACGTGCAGCAGGGGCCCGCTCAAAGGTTTCTTTTTAGATTAAGACCTTGCGTAAACCTGTTTTTTAATGTCTCTTGTTGCTTCACACCCTCCAGACACTTAACACAACCGGGAGGGATACTGGCGTTATTGGCATGTACTTGGAAACTCAGGGCTCATTATCGAGGGCGTTACTCAGCCTAGTATATGTTGTAATGTCCGAATACCTTAGGGAGTGTTCGGCGTCGCCAGTTTGGCCTTATATGCATCAGCTCCGAATCATGTCTTTGGTCAATAGTTGGGTTTGCCCGGCTCCCGTGTTTTGCTACCTTATGTTCCGCTCTATCGGCTAAGGTGGCACCGGGAGAACTACTGTGATTGTGCACTAGTTCATCTGGATGAGCACTTCAGTAGAGAAAGCCGAAAACTGACTGTCATGATATAGCATGAGACTGGTCAACCACTCGATGACTCAGCGGAATCTTCATGATTCCTCCGCATTAACGAAGGACCGGTTTCCCGGTCATGTATGTACGCGCACCTTATTTGGATGAACGCGGAAGTACCAGGGGCTATATAGTAGCCCCACCGTCAAACTCCTATGGCTAAGTGAAAGTGTTAAAGCTATATAGTCTGATTGCCTTGTTCGCCGCGCTATCACCTCCTTAATGGACCAACACGTTGGATCAAGTGTGAGTACGCGCTTTTCCGAACACCCCCGCATTACCTGCGTGGGGGCTGAAGCCGAAGACTGCAAACTTTTAGGTTATATATATATACATAAACAGCCGCACAGGAGGCACTATAATACTTTCGGGCAAAAGTATAAGCACAGCCTTTATAATCAAAATAGCTTTGTTTTTACAATTCAGATTCATGTCACTCGAACATGGTACTCTTCGAGCACTGAGCCTCTATTAAACGGGCGCCTTCTAGGAATTCTTCAAAATGGTGCTCGGCCGGGTCCTGGCCTCCCGCCGGACCCCGGGTTGCAATAGCGGTGGCCTCCATCCCTGCCCAGTATGTTTTAACATGGGCAAGAGCCATCCGCGCACCCTCGATGCACGCCGACCTCGTCACAGCGTCGATATGCGACACAACGCCAAGGAATCGTTGCACCAAACCAAAATAACTGTTCGGCCTTGGTCCCTTTGGCCAAAGATGATCCGCGACAGACCTCATAGCAAGCACGGACAACCTATGGAGCTCGGCCCACTCGGCCATTTGTTCATTCAACGGCAGTGAACGCGTTGGAGCACTGAACTGCGACCAGAACAACCTTTCCACCTCATGATCTTTCTGATCTTTGAAAAACTCAGTCGCATCAGCAGCACTCTTTGCCAAGTCCGAATACGCATCTGCAGCACTCCATAATTGATCCAGAGGGGCATACTTCGGATCTCTGAACTTCATCCGCAACAAAAAGGGCCTCCCAGCCACGATATCTCCGGCTTCATGAAGCTCCTCCCTTACCACTCTAATTTTAGAGCGAGTTTCCTTGGCTGCTTCCAAGGCCTTCCTTAGGTCAGCCGCTTTCGCTTGGCTTTCCTTTTCAAGGAGCTCATATCGGTCGGCGGCATCTTTCATCTCAACAGCCATCTTGGCTATTTTATCTTCGCCGAGGCGATGAGCAGCCTGTTCAGCTCTTAACTCTAAGGTGGCCACATCACTTATCCTGGCTTGTTCCTTGGCTCGGGCAAGTTCCGCCTGAAGGGTCTCCACGATAGCAGCTCCATCTACAATCACAGCGTATTATAGATACTAGCATCATGCTCCTCTTAATATTTGCTAATCACCCGAAAATACATACCCTGTGCCTCATCAAGCCGCTTGTTCACAAGCGCGATGTGGGCATCTGCCACGTCAAGCTGCCGCCTTAGTTCAGCAATATCAGCAGTCCGGCCAGCCACCGGACCCTCAGACGCCTACACATAAAAGCAGCACAACCATTACCTAGGACTATGATCCTCTGTTTGCCGCCTTTGGACGACAACCAGAGTCTTAGGGGCTATTACCTATACAGAGCACACCTAGTGTGTGCGGTACTATCAAAAATACACATATATTACTTGGCATACCTCAAAGCCTCTTAACAGGCTCGTAAAAGCTTCATTCAACCCGGTTTTGGCGGATGAAATCCTCTCAACCACCGTACCCATTAAGGTATGATGCGCCTCTGAGATAGCCGCTTACTCCAGAAGACCCATCAGTGTGTCCGGTTGTGCACCGGACAGTCCTGGACTCTTTCTATTGCTCTCCTTTGGAGCCGAATACTCTGGACTTCAGTTGGCCGAAGAGTTAACTTCTGGTCTTTGTGGATCAGGAGAAATCCTCTGTGACGACACCTCAGGGTCGTCCGCCCCATGAGGCGGGGAGGCAGGAGGAGGCATTTTGCTCTCCATCATCTCCGAAAGAAGATCCCCCGAAGACGAAATCTGTTGAGAGGGGCTGCGAGCCGGACTGCAAGATATGTCTCAGTTATTGTTCTCAGAGATAAAAACAGGATATATTTACCAAAGTACTTTTGTTCACTAATAGCTCGGTTGAGGGCTGGCCCCCTTGCGGGCGCTGTGCTGTAAGGACGCCCTCCGGGGCAGGGCCCCCTGGTGAAGGTTTCCAAGTCTTCAGAGGCAGCCCTTTTCTTCCCGTGAGGAGAGGGGATTCTAGATTCACCTCCCCGATCATCCTCCTTCGCGGAGACACTAATTCCCCCGGTTTGGATGTGTAATGTGTGAAGCCCACTTTCGGCTTCTTTCTTCCTCCCTTCATCTTCTCCCGATGGCACTTGATATGGTGCGTGCTTAAGCATCCTGGTTAGTACAGGATCCAGTGAGCCTTCGGGAAGGGGGGCCGAACACCTGATCCTCTCCGCCTTTCTTATCCAGTCCTGGCAGAGAGCAATTTTTCAGAATGATGTTGTGACAAATGAAAAGACAGCATGTTCGGTCGCGGAATTACTTACTTGAGTATCTGGACGGTTGCAGTTGAGACCCGCATCCTCGGTGGTATCCGGACACTTTATTCGTGATCTGAAGAACAATCCATACATCTCTTCGAGCGTCACGCCGAAGAATTGCTAAATACTTCGCGGTCCTTCCGGGATGAACTCCAACATACGGAGAGATCGACGTTGGCATGGCAGGACCTGATGAACTAGCATTACTTGCATATTCTTGACAAGACTGGCATCCCTCTTAAGGAGGTCTCAGATGCGGCTTTGCAGTGTCAGCATGTCGTTAACTGGCCCCCAGTCCAACCCCTTGTTGAACCATGATGCCAGTTGAGGCGGAGGGCCCGAGTGAAATGCAGGAGCGGCCGCCCACTTTGTACCTCGGGGAGCTGTGATGTAAAACCACTCCCGTTACCATAAGTCGGAAACCTCCGGGAAGGAACCCTTTGGCCATAGGGCGTCGGCGCCTTTGCTTATTGTAGCACCTCCGCACTCTGTATGTTGCCCATCGATCATCTTTGGATTCACATTGAAGGTCCTGATCCAAAGCAGAAATGTGGGGTCATGCGGAGGAAGGCCTCACACAGGACGATAAACGACGAGATGTGAAGGATGGAATCTAGAGCTAGATCATGGAAATCTAGCCCATAATAGAACATGAGCCCTCTCACAAAGGGATCAAGACTAAAACCTAGCCCTCGGAGGAAGTGGGAAACAAATACAACACTCTCGTTGGGTTCGGGAGTGGGGATGACCTGCCCTTGAGTAGGCAGCCCGTGCAGGATTTCGGCGGTGAGATACCTGGCCTCCCTATGCTTCTTGATGTCCCCCTCTGTGATAGAGGAGGCCATCCATCAGCCTTGAATGTTGGATCCAGACATGGTTGAAGGTCTGAAGTGCTTAGCCTGAGCCTTGGGTGTTGGAACTCGAGGCGGGGGAAGGGAAGGATTGAGCGTGGGGGGAAGGGGATATGCCTTGGCCCTTTTATAAAGAGGGTGAATATCAAGCGTCCTCCGCATGGCCGTATGGAACTTGCCTAAAATCGAGGAGTCATACAATCAAGCGCGGTTGGGTTACCCACACCCATATTGATTAGAATCCTGTGATAAGGGGAACATGATCTCTGCTTCGACAAGACGTGCCAATAAAACCGCCTCGCCATATGTGCAGTAGCTAGTTGAGAAAAATGGTTCGCATAATGACCGGACCGCGGCGTGATGTCACGCTATGAAAAGTTCTCAGCAGATTAAATTTGTGGAATATTGTGCTCCCTATGGTGGTATGTGGAATTTATTTTGCAGAGCCGGACACGATCCTCATATTCAAGATCTTCTATGGAGTATTCCGAGAAGGAACCCGCCTTGCAATGCCGAAGACAATCTGCCCGCCGGACTCATCGTCATTGAAGCCTGGTTTAGGGGCTACTGAGGGTGTCCTAGATTAGGGGGTCCTCGAACAGCCGGACTATATACTTTGGCCGGACTGTTGGACTATGAAGATACAAGATTGAAGACTTCGTCCCGTGTCCGGGTGGGACTCTCCTTTGCGTGGAAGGCAAGCTTGGAAATTCGGATATGTAGATTTTCTTCTCTGTAACTGACTCAGTGTAACCCTAGCCCCCTCCGGTGTCTATATAAACCGTAGGGTTTAGTCTGTAGGATAACAACAATTATAATCATAGGCTAGCTTCTAGGGTTTAGCCTCTACGATCTCGTGGTAGATCAACTCTTGTAGTACTCATATAATCAAGATCAATCAAGCAGGAAGTAGGGTATTACCTCTATTGAGAGGGCCCGAACCTGGGTAAACATTGTGTCCCCCGCCTCCTGTTACCATTAGCCTTAGACGCACAGTTCGGGACCCCTACCCGAGATCTGCCAGTTTTGACACCGACATGGATCTCTTGTAATGGACGACGGCGTCGAGGTATCAGCTCCGGCATGGTGGAGGAGGACAGCGGTGGATGGGGTGGCGGACGAAGGAGGCTACGGTGGAGAGGGTGTTTTGGCACCCACAGAGTATGAATGGGGAAATGGAGTGAGAGAGGAAGGGGGAACCATGTCTTCAGGGCGCGCTTGTCTCAAATGCGAAAATTTACTAACTTAGACCCTGTTTCAATTTCCTACATCACAGCAATATTAGTCGGTTTGGGATAGGACGGTAATCTCGCATACACCGAATAATTGCCGACGAGAGTTTGTTTTTGGCGCCCACCGTGTATGAATTGGGGAGGGAGTCGATTTCGGCCGAGGAGACACTGTGTTTTGGCTCCCACCTTGTATGAATCCAGGTGAGAGGCGGTTATGTCTTGTTTGAGTGAAATTACAAACCTACCCCTATCGAAACCTATAGAAATCGAGCCGATAGGCTTTGCGTGGCAGGGATAGGCAGTAATTTTCATGTCACAGATTTTGGTTTCGAGCGGTTACTGCGACTTTCCCCGCTTCGTTCAAATTTTGCAGAGTGCACGTTTATCGTGCCAACTCAATTTGAATCCCGTTTGTATTCTATTTTTGTATGGGCAGGATCCATTTTCGATTGGAATAAAATTCTATATACATCATTTTTTATATATATTCTTTCGAAAGCACAACACCCTTTATCCATAAATATGGTTTACAAATGGCATGATCTCAGATTCATAAGGCTATATCCATCAATTAGGATTTTCAAATATTTGAAACCACTTTATGTTGAAATCCAATGTATGCATTCCTCGCTAACTGTCTCCAATTAATGTGTGTTTCATGCAGGGTTTTTTTACTTATCAAACATGTATAATGTGTTTCACACATGCAACATATAGTGTAATCCCGTTTAGACATTAATTGCATATAAACCATGCATTGTTTCTAATTAAAGAATCTATGGATCACTAATATTGATAAACTATATAACATTACATGTGTCCCCAAATTCAAATGAATATGCATGTTTGATACACCAATTTGCGTAATGATATTATCGATGTCGTTATCTCCAGTTTAAATATTTGAATCCCCTTTAATCCAGATATTCATCTCATAGAGCTATCACTCATGCTTATATAGGAGTATCTCTCTAGACCTATACGTGTTCATCGTCTGTCGGGTATCTCTCATGCTACCTGTATGTCGACAATGATCTTTTATCTTCGTAACACACTGACGGTACTCTCTCCCTCGACCTTCATCGCTCTATCTCTCTCTAAGTATATCTCGCTCCATGCTATGTGTCTCTAACTACGATTCTCCAGGTGGAATCTCTTTCTCTCAAACAAACACAAAACTTTGTCTCCCGGGGTCTCATTTCTCTCTACTATTCCCCTGTGTGCCACTCGCACACCCCCTCTCACACAGAGATGCCTTCCGCTCCTTAGGCATGAGAAGCTACAACTCTTCCTCTTAAATATCTCTTTCTCACACACAACCACAAACTCTGTCTCCCAGGGTCTCATATTTCTCCACCGTTCTCTTGTATGTCGCTCACACACACTCTCTCTCCCTAGAGATATCTTGTGTTCCCTGATATGCTCTCTAGCTATCACTCTCGTTGTGAAATATCTTTCTCTCTCACAGACACAAAACTCCGTCTCTCGGGATCTCATTTCTCTCTGATATTTGTTTGTATCTGACTCACATGCACCCTCTCTCTATCTCTCTCTCACACCCACACACATAACTCAGCATTCTGATCCACTTGACTCCTATCTCTAACACACACTAGCTAGCATCTTTATCTTTCTATTTATCAGCTTCTCCATCAACCTTCTTTCTCGCCCTCACTCTTGCTTCCTATCATGCACACTACATATGTTTCTCTCTACATGCAGTCAAGTGCCCTCTTTTTATATTTCTCTCACACACACACACATAACCTCACCCTCTGAACCACCCGGCGGTCATCTCCAACACTCAAACTAGCAGATGTCCCTCTAGCTAGCATCTCCATCTCTGTATGTATCTGTAGTTTCTCCGTCAACATTTCTTTCTCGCACGTAGTCTTGCTTCCTATCACCCACACTATATATGTCTCTCCATACATGCATTTATAGGTTGATCTCTTTTGCACAATCATTGTGTCTCACTCCGTCTGCTCGCCATAGATGCATGCTCCAGCTCACGCCACTATCTCTTAAAGACAAAAACACATGCTCAATTGCCGGGCCTTCTTCCCTGCACTCTCACATGCATGCATATTGTCATACAGATCCGTCTCTCCCATGTAATTCATCTTATGACTTATCTTCTTTCTTTTATCTAGATCATGCGCGCGTGCACACACAAACACACATCCCACGTATACATGTATACCTCTTGCACATGCATGTTCAAGGTCTCTATGTCTCCATACGTAGTTAATTACCCTCAACCCTAATGCCACATCAAATCGTTCTCTTCTTGTGTGCACATAACTTCCACCTGGATGGGTAAAACACACACTCACACTTAACAATCTCCTAGCTACCCGCCCCCCTCTCACTCTTCCCCTATATCGCCGAAACCAATAAGACCATCCCTTCGTTTAATTCCCGCCTACATGCACCATCGATATATAGTAGTCTTCCTCGGTGTCTCTCGAACAAACACGTTCTCTCGATGTCGACTCCTCTCACGCGCACACACCTTCTCTTCCCTCTCTACGGGCCTTTTCTCTCTCGCACCCCATCATTAGTGGCCTCTGCCATACACATCACCTCTCTATGATGAAGCCACGCACACTTAAATTATATCCGCCTCCGACGACCCCGCGTCACACACACACACACACACACACACACACACACACACACACATGCGCACGCGCGCACCCACCCACCCACACACACACAAACACACACACACACACACACACACACACACACTACAAGAAATATGTCAACTTGTGACCCTCACTATTGGTCTCTGAAAGGTCATTGGTTTTCATTTGCGACCTTTTTGTGACCAAAAACAGATGGTCAAGAGCTGGCGGTCGTAAACTGAAATTAACGACCTTCTTTGGGATAAGGTCGTACACGTTTACGACTAAAACAAAAGGTCATTGAACCCATGACCTTTTGTTTGGTCACTGGCTGTCTGCCCAGGCCACGTCGGATCCGATGTGGCAAGCTGACGTGGCAAAATTGCGACCAATTGAAAAGGTCGTTGACAAGATTCAGCCCGGTCCAATTCGATGTTTTACATGGCCCGAGCCCAATAATTTGGCCTTATTATTATTATTTTCCTATGAATTCTATTGGGCTACATGGGCCAAGCCCAATATTTCGGCCTTTTATTTCTGGGCTTTGGCCTTTTACATTCTATTGATTTCCTATTTTTGGAAAATATATTTTGGATCTGGTCCCACTAGCCATGTTAATCTCATATATTGATCACACACATCAGAATTAATCTCACATATTGATCACGCACAGAAAGTTACAGACTCATATTATTTCATAAGTGGGTTGCACTGGTCAGGTTCCCATCTCACACACTATCAAATAACATTCATAATCAAATATTCCAAACAAGAGAACATGTGAAATTCGTCAAATAACACTAGATTAGTGTATTACAATTTCCGTAGACTATTGCAACCTAGGTATACTAGCTATTACAATATTATAGTCAAATAGAAAAGAAACTCTTTGCTGAGTCGCACTTCACAGCTTCGCGCTTTTCTTCACGTCTTCGCTCTTCCAACTTTCTTAGTTGAGCTCTTGTAAAAGTGGAACCAAGTAAAGAAGTTACACGTAGCTATATTTGCTATAGATCAGCTATCAACTCGATATTTATGTACACCATACAGAATATTGTTTCCAGTTAGTACAAGTTAATTTAATACTCAGCTCCTTTATTTGTGTCCATTTAGTGCAAGTTCATTATCCATGCATAGAAACTTTTGCTCCCAGCCAGCACCATGAGTCTTCTCAGCTACCTACCCAACTACAAGTCAGGAGGCCACTACTGTTAAACCAACTCAAGTGAGAGAGCCAGCAAACTAGGTGGGATCTTTCCTTATCACTAAAATTAAAAATTTGAGCACACCAAAAATTGATTGTGTGTCATAAGATGATCCTGAGAGTGCAGCACCATGTTACCATCTCTAAAGCTGATTAGCCAGCAGCAAAAATTGTGTCACATATGTATAACCATTGCAAACAACCTTAGCAGAATAAGCAGAACAAAATTTCATGCAAAATTTTGGTATAACAAGTAGATTATCCCCTAACAGAAGCTAATTAGGCTCCAATACACAAGGCACAACAAGCACAGACTAAATAAGCCACGACCATGAAACAGAGCATGGTATTACAGCAGCTTAGAGATGGAGCTAGAGGTAGGAGATGGACTCACCGGAGAGGATGTTGTAGTCGAAGCCGCACACCGGCGCCGCTGCCGCCGTCACCCTCTAGAGGAGACGCTTCCGCTTCATCGATGGATTCATCTGGTACAAGGAGATCATCAAAATGCATCACACTCATGATCATCAAAATGCAACAACAGGAGCAAATACAAGTTTAGCCCGTCATGAACAGGGGTGCTAGGCAATCCAGTAGCAATGTGATATATAGGTAATAATAACAGGACCATAGATAATTTGTTTTTGTTTGTCTCTGTTTTTCTTGTGCAGCAACAAACAGAGCTAGAGCAAGGGATAGCACCAGAGCAGAACTGAAGTTGCGTTCATTCAGTTGCAAAACAACATAGTTTGCTAGTTCCTGTCCATCAACAATCACACATCACTTGTACAGCAGCAGGAGCAAAATTCATATGAGTTAGAAGGACCAGAGTTCGACTAGTATAGCCAGCAGAGTTCAACTAGTACATCGCAGTACACATGAACTATCTATTCCACGACACAAGAGTAAAATCTTGTTATAACCAGTAGATTATCCCCTAACAGAAGCTAATTAGGCTCCAATACACAAGGCACAACAAGCACATACTAAATAAGCATAGTACTCAATCTCTGACTTCCTAAGGGGAGGGCAGTTGTTTGCGAGGATTATGAGCTTCCCTGAACATTGAAACAAATTCTCATATCAATACTGAGAATCACATGTAAACAGGTGAACACTACAACAATCTTATGAATGCAATGAATATAGCAATGCCATCCTGGGGCGTAGGTGATTCCATGCAACTAGTTTCATATAACAATAGAGAATATTTTCATCATGTAACAAAAAATATTTCGTCCTCCAATTGTTCCCTAGATAATGAAACATGGAGAAGTGTTAAAAGGTAGGCTGAAATGATTCTAGGGCACTGCATTCATCTTCATGGCGGTAAAAAATGCGAGGGAGCCAAATTTCAGTCCCATTCTACAGTCAAATATTCTAACAGAACAAAAAGTAAAAATCATTACAAAAGCACAGACCACTGGAATAAATTTGTAGAAATGATAATTAGAGACAAACTATCTATAAATGCCCTAAATGGCAAGCAAAATCCATCTTGCTCTACCAGTTTTAAACTCCAAACTGCCCAACAAAGATGCAATTGCCTCAGACAATGCATTCGCCTCTTAGGCACACCAAAAGCAAGCCAAATGAGCTAAACCAGAGTACAAACTGCAATCAACAAATAGAAATATTCAACCTCCCACTGTCCACTAGACATTGAGGAGGTCTTGTAGAAGTATCAATTCATGAGGTGACTTGTTTAGGGTGCTGTATTCATCTCTAAGGCACAGCCAAAGCAAGCCAGTGAGGTAAACTTCAGTCCCATTCTACAAACCAATTTTATCAGTACGAACAACAATGTGTCACACTCTGCACACTAAATTGATCGGTAAAAACTACACAAGACAACTTCCGATAAACAACCAAAAACAAAGAACAAACTGCTATCAGCAAACAGAAATATTTCAACCTCGCATTGCCAACTAGACATTAAAGAGGTCTCGCAGAAGTCTTAATTGAGAGGTGGCTTGTTCTAGGGCGCTATATTCATCTCTAAGGCACGGCAAAAGCAAGCCAATGAGGTAAACTTCAATCCCAATTCTACGAACTATAAGTTTCAACGATACAAACTTCAGCGGGTATCACTACACACGTGAAGCAAATATGTACACAGTTCAGCTTATCTCACAAATAAGTATAGCAAGCAATTGACAGACACAAAACAGATATTAACCACCTCATTCTACAAAAGCTAATCACGAATCTCAGGAATTAACGCAGTATCGAGCATATGTTATAGTGCTACCCTTCGGATCCAGCAGACAAAGGAACTAGCAGATCAGCCACAACGATCAATCAATCAACAGTGAAAAAAAGATCCATACCCTTGGAGCTGCGTAGCATCTTGAGGACGGTCTTGTAGCTGAGAGTGTACTTGCCACTCTTCATCACCAGCTGCAGCTTGTTGTTGATGTTCTCCCCGCTATTCTTCTGCAGAGCGCATCCATCAATCGAAAAATAGTGAGAAGATCTTTCGAAAAGAAAGACACGGCGAGATAACCACCGGAGAACGAATCAGACCGAAATGGGAGGAGCGGCGGGTGGGTATCGATTAAGGTTCGTACCACCTTCTTGGTGGGAGCCATCATGTAGGGCGGTGTCAGAGAGCACCGACCGCACGGCCGCGTCGTCGTCGTCGACCACACAGCAACAGAAGAAGTAGACGGAGCCATGTACTCCTACTAGGCGTTGCACCTACGCGCAGGCATTAGGGAGGGGAGGAAGGAAACCGCATCAGCAAAATCAAACCAAGCAACAAAGAGAGACCAGGAGGTGGAGAGAGAGGCGGACCTTGCATTGCGTCGAGCGCGACGAGGGAGGTGGTGATCAGAGCGAGGAGGCGTCGGTTGTGCTCCCCGTCCTCGGCCTGGTAGAACACGCCCACGATCTTCCCCAGATCCGTCCCCGTGGTGGAGTCCATGGCGGTGGCACATGCTGGGCCTGGGCGTTGGGTCGATGGGATCGAGGCGTGCGGGCGGGGAGCCATTCGCGCCGGGTGATGGAGGAGGAGGATTCGTCAGGGGACCGGGCCCTTCCTCGCCATCATCTCCGACCGCCGTGGGGTGCAGGGTCGGGGCCCGCATGGTGGTGGCACCCTGATTAGCGTGGTGGCAGACTGGTGGAGGTCGGATCTGGCAACGCAGGAAGCCATGGCACGGCTGGATGAGGGCGATGAGAGCGGCTTGGGGTTGGGGGTTGGGTTTGTGGGAGGAGGGGGCAGCGATGGAGGGAGGCATCCTCTTCGATCTGGATCGGGGAGAGAGGGAGAGATAGGCGGCGGCGGTGTGTGCTCAGGAAGAGGGGGGTTGGGTTGCTGCTAGGGTTTGGGTTGGGTTGGGAGAGGTGAATGATAGACGTTGATCCTTCGGATGCGGACGGTTCAGATCGCCTACAGTGGAGTGATCCGTGAGAAGAGCCATGATTGGTTCAGAAAGTTTGTGATTTAAAATAGTTTCTAAGTACTAAAACTAGGGGAGTTTTGTGACGCAACTATCAAAATATTTGGCAAAATGGCACAACTAAATTTTTCACTGAAGATAAACCCCCATTTTATGGATGATCACTGATTTGCATGCATTTTTTATCTTTCTAGATATTTTTAATCATTTTTCTTGGGGCAAAATTGTTTTTTTTGTGAAGAACCTATCAAATATTTGTTGTAAAATTGGACCAAATCAAATTTCTAAAATATCATGTCATATTTAATATACAATTTACCAAATGGTTGAGTGTGAAATTTTTTTATCCACCTCTCATGAAAAAGACAAATTTCCACCAATTCAGCTAGAAGCGGGTTAAATTTGAACTGCAGCTGCCTCATAGTTTGCTCTTTATTTTTTCCAAAAATCATTTCCAGGTACAAAAGTATCTACTTAATCAAAGAAACAGCAAAAGTTTTCCAAGATTCAACCACTAGCTAGGAACGGTCATGCCCGCCGTTTTGAACGCATTTTGAAACGGGCATAAAAAATTAAAATAATATCAAAAAATTGGAAAACCTTTGCATTGTGTCATCATATGTGACCAAGTTTCCAAGAAAAATAATAAACTTGTAATACAACAATTATTTTAAAAAAGTGTTCTCGGAAATGAGCTATCATGCGTGAAGATTCGTGGCTTCCAAGCCAAATGATCAATCTCATGGGCACATTCATGGCATAGTTTGTACAAATGATCTCATATTGTGCATAAGGGTGCATCTTGCAATTCCAAACAATGTTGCCTAGGGGATTTTTCATTTTCTTTGCACGGAAAATTCATTTTCCATTTTTCGAGTGCCCAAATGAGGCTTTTTTGTGAAGGAACTACCAAATAATTTTTGCAAAAATGGATCAAATCAATTTTATAAAATACTAGGCCATGTTTAATGCATAATTGACAAAATGGTTGGGTGTAAAATTTTTTTATCCACCTCTAGTGAAAAAGACAAATTTCCGCCGATTCAAGAGGACGCGGGTCAAATTTGACCTATAGTTGCCTTATAGATTGCTCTTTATTTTTTCCAAAAATCATTTCTATGTACATAAGTATCTATTTAATCATAGAAACACCAAAAAAATCCAATATTCAACCACTAGCTAGGAACGGTCATGCCCGCCGTTTTGACCGCATTTTGAAACGGGCATAAAAAATTCAAAAAAATCAAAAAACTTGCAAAACCTTCGCATAGTGTCATTATATGTGACCAAGTTACCAGGAAAAATAATAAACTTGTAATACGACAATTCTTTTAAAAAATGTTCTCAGAAATGAGCTATCGTTTGTGAAGATTCATGGCTTTCAACCCAAATGCTCAATCTTATGGCCACATTCATTGCATAATTTGTTCAAATGGTATCATATTGTGCACAAGGGTGCATCTTGGAATTCAAAACAATGTTGCCTAAAGGGAGTTTTCATTTTCTTTGCACGAAAAATTCATTTTCCATTTTTCGAGTGCCCAAAATGAGGTTTTTGGTGAAGGAACTACCAAATAATTGTTGCAAAAATGGGGAAAATCCATTTTATAAAATACTAGGCAATGTTTAATGCATAATTTACAAAATGGTTCGGTGTAAATAGATTTTATCCACCTCTAGTGAAAAAGACAAATTTCCGCCAATTCAGTAGGAAGCGGGTCAAGTTTGAACTGCAGTTGCCTTATAGTTTGCTCTTTATTTTTTCCAAAAATCATTTCTAGGTACATAAGTATCTAATTAATCAGAGAAACACCAAAAAAAATCCAAGATTCAACCACTAGCTAGGAACGGTCATGCCCGCCGTTTTGACCGCGTTTTGAAACGGGCATAAAAATATTGGAAAACCTTCGCATAGTTTCATTATATGTGACCAAGTTACTAGGAAAAATAATTAACTTGTAATACGACAATTCTTTTAAAAAAATGTTCTCTGAAATGAGCAATCTTGTGTGAAGTGTCATGGCTTTCAACCCAAATGCTCAATCTTACGGCCACATTCATTGCATACTTTGTTCAAATGATCTCATATTGTGCACAAGGGTGCATCTTGGAATTCCAAAAAAATGTTGCCTAAGGGAGTTTTCATTTTATTTGCACGAAAAATTCATTTTCCATTTTTGGAGTACCCAAAATGAGGTTTTTTTGTGAAGGACTACCAAATAATTGTTGCAAAAATGGACCAAATCAATTTTATAAAATACTAGGCCATGTTTAATGCACAATTGATCAAATGGTTGGGTGTCAAAAGTTTTGATCCCCCTCTCGTGAAAAAGACAAATTTCTGCCGATTCAGCTGGAAATGGGTCAAATTTGAACTGTAGCTGCCTTATAGTGTGCTCTTCATTTTTTCCCAAACTTATTTCCAATTACATAAGTACCTATTTAATCTAAAATACATGGGTTGGTGGTGATACATCGAGGTTTGGATGGTGGCCGAGGGCCCCAACTCTAGAGCGCGTAGACTCGCATGCCCGCCGCGTGGTCACCGCATGACCGTGGCATTGCCATGCGTTCTGGGCGGCCTAGGCATGTCTAGTGGGTTGGGCGGTCCCCAAGTAGGTGCTAGGAAGAAAATGACAGCATAATATTATCACGAGGAGACCGAACTACGCTCAAACATGAATTAGCAGCCACGTGTTTGATTAGCGGTACAGGAAATGCACATGGCCAATGGACGTGAGTTTTGGCTGAGGATGATCATCTACTAAGAAGATCGTCTTCACAAATTTTTAGCATATGTAGGTGATGTTTCATACATTTTAATAACATATTTTATTCGAAACTTGATCTAGGATACAAATCAAATATAATGTTGCGCATTAAGAACCATTGCTGCCAATCAAGAGTGCAAATTACTAAGGACGCAATAGTTTCTCGAGCTAAGAACATCACCAATGCAATGGTTCGCCCAAGAAGAACTATTGCTACTAATCCAGGCTTGCATCTCATTGATTTGGATTTGGTTCTCTTTGAGTTTGGACTTGCATCTTGCATGATTCTATCAGTGCATCGTCTAGCTTCTCTCAGTGATCGATACTAGTAGTCTAGCATCTAGTATTGCACAACTGATCTTCCTTTCGTAACCAAAAAAAGTGAGGACAAAATGAATAAATTTATTTTTTTTAACTAAATGGATAAATTTATTGGCATGTTGAACATTTCATAAATATTCCGTTTCAGAGTGGTAACTAAGGGCATCTCTAGCGGACCCTCTAACTTTTATCGCACATCCTATATATTCTTTGAAAAACTATATTTTAAGGTACAAATGCAATTTTTGCCCCTAGTCTGCTTTGCTCAGTTTTGCCTTTCGATATCAGTCTAGCGTTCCCTTTAAACTTTCATCCTTAATCATTTCTAGGTACATATTTTTCAAATGCTTGGATTAACGTTTTTAAAATACATCATCAAATTTTTCATACACATTTTATATTTTTTTATGTGTAATACACATTTTCTCTATTCTCGTCATTTTTAATACATGGTCAACATTTTTTCATACACTTTTTACATTGTTTTCTTTACACATTTAACATTTTCAATTATTATCATTTTTAATACATGGCCAACATTTTTTCTGTACACATTTAACCATTTTTCCATATATATTTAACATTTTTTGAAAATATGGTCAACATTTAATCAAAAAATTGTTTAACATATTTTCTAAATGCTTGGATTAACATTTTTTAAATACATGATAATTTTTTTTGTACACATTATATATTTTTTGTATACATATTTTGTATACGTGAGACACATTTTTTCTATTCTCATTATTTTTTTATACATGGTCAACATTTTTCCTATAAACATTTAACATTCTTTTGTTCACACATTCAATTTTTTATACTGAAATGAGAAGTAAAAAAGCTGAAAAGTTGATCATGCACTCAAGATGACGTAAAATGAGAAGTACACCAACACGAATGTTATGCATCCCTTTGAGACGAACCAAATCGATTTTTGGATCATCTCGATCCAAGGTTACATGGAAAGTTGATGGTGAAATTTTATTTTATATTTAATAAAAACATTTGAACTCCCTAAATTTGTGTGGACTCAAACTTGAGCGAATCACATATTTCCCACTGATATTCACGTTCGTGTTGAATATGGGCTGCCGGCCCACTCGGCAATGCGGAAAAAGGTTCAGAAAAAGGGGTGGGGAGAATGTGGCCTCATCCCAGTGAGGCCCAGGCCCAGTAACAGAAGGTATGTTTAACAATAGCCGGTTTGGACTTGTACCACGAAGTCGATGGTGGCGTGGTTGTTTTCTCCGTAAGGAGCAAGCGGGAGGTCTGGGGTTCGAACCCCGGGTTCGAACCAGTGTGGCATGGTGGGTCCCACTTGTCAGCTCTATAGTTCAAACCAGTAGGGGCTGGTCTGACATGGAGAGTCCCACTAGTTAGTAGGGCATGCCCACTGGTCATTATGGTGGGTCCCACTAGATAGATATATAGTTCAAACCTACACGTAACCCGATATTGACACATGGACATGACACATAGGCAAAATCTGACACATGTACATGACACATAGACAAAAATAATGAGGTGGCACCCAGTACAACATCATGACCATCTATATTGGCCATGATCAGCTAGAAATAAGGCAGCAGACTAGTGCTGTTTGCTTTACGACCATTTCATATAAGTAAATCACGACCTTTTTGACCAAAATGGTCATTATGGTTTAAGGTTTGGAGCCCCCCGAACAGCTTTTGACCAATTGGTCTCAAATGGTCGTAGATTTATGACCAATTCTTTCAGGGTCACTAACAGAAGGTCACAAGTTGATATATTTCTTGTAGTGACAAACGCATGCACGCACCCACCCACCCAGACACACACATACACACTAAGACTCCATCACACACACACACACTAAGAATCCATCTCTCTCTCTCTCTCTCACACACACACACACACGCGCGGGCGCACGCACCCACCCACCCCCCCCCCCCCCACACACACACACATACTAAGACTCAATCACACACACACACATGCTCTAAGCGGAGCATTTGTTCCTACCACCCTTCATCCAACCTTACCCGTATGATAAACAATCACCTTAATTTACTTGTATAACATGGAGAAATTCCACTTTACTTTAGTAGTTAGCAAACTTATCATCTTTACCCTTATAAATAACCAAGTTGGTAAAGATCGTGTGCCTCCCATCTTGTAATATAGACCGTCCGATCTATATCTAATGGATAGAAAGCAAACTATGATAATTTCACAAAAGATACCCGCACCTCTCTCCACATCCTTATCTCCCACAACCTCATTGCTGAGCAATTAAAAAAGGAAGTCTCTGGAACAATCTAGCATCGTAGCCGCCCCGCCTGCCGGCGCCGTCCATCCCCATGCCTCCGCCCAGTCCGACCACCAGTCACCACCACGCTCCACTCCTCCTCACCTTATCTCTCATCTTTCATTTTTTTCGATGACATTCTCGAGATACCAGTATTCCGATAAAATTTTCGAGATGTCATTAGTTTTTACACATGGGATTACTCCTGTATGGGTCAATCACAACAGGTGTTTGGTAAAAAAAATACATATTGATGTTCCGTGCAATGCATGAGCATCTCGCTTGTAATTATATAACGCAAATCACGAGCAGGAAGTGACATTTTTTTACACAACCACGTTAACATGACCACGTAAATCACTTGCTAATGTGGAATACCATTATACTTATATCCCGATGCAAAAGGTTGAGTACATGTCCGTAGAGTTGAGTCGCACACATGCACTCTGTCTCTCAGAATCTCACAAACACACACCAGTTACGTGACACCCACTTAAGCAGACACGTATGTCACAATTTGTGCACCCGCGGGTCCACGTGATGGTGCGCATTTATTTAGGCCGGACGACGAATCCGAATATTAGCTGCATTCATTCCCCTCCCGCCGCCTCTTCTCTCGTCGCCATGGCCCGGTAGCCATGGCCTGGCCGAAGGTAACGACATACACCATACTCCCGCCGGAGCGGAGCTTTAATCTGGAAATTTTAGTGGTCATGCATGCATCTCTTTTGTGCTAGCACTCCTATATAAGGGTTGACCGGTCGCTTCCTGCGGACATGCGTGGGCGGCGGAAGAGGAAGGAGAAGGGAAGCAGGCCGTGGAGTAACGTTTTTTACCATAATTTCTTAGGAAACTGAGTGCAATAATTGAGTAGTTTTGCAAACTACCAGTACTACACCTGAAACGGTTCAAAACTAATACTCACTTGCCAGCGCGCGCTTCCCGCGTGAAACGGTCAGCGTCGCCCTCGAGCGTCAGTGCCGCATTAATGCTCGGCCAGAGTGGAGGCGACCTCTCACTGGCATCGGCTTTGAAGCAGCACGACGGCCGAGAGAGCGCCGCTTCCCGGTCCACGCGACCGCTCTACGTCGAGGCTGGCCATAGGCCCTGTTTGGATCCATGGGTTAGAGGTAGTTTGAGCTAGTTGAGGCTCAAATAGACCTAAAGTATCCAAGCATGAGGGTTAAATTGGAGCAAGTTGTACCGAACCCACCAAAAAAAACTATCCCACCGAAGAGGTGCTAATTGGAGATAGTTCTCATTTGGCCCACTGAAAAATCACTTTTCTCTCTCCATCACGTGCATTTATTGTCAATCTAACCCTGTCACCCAAACACCTCTTTGGCTACAGTTAGTTCAGGGTTAGTCATGAGTTAGTCTAACCTCGAGCTAAGTTAGAGTATCCAAACAGGAGCAGTATAGGACATGCAATTTGCTCGAAGCATACAGTCAAATTCGTATGTTAAAGGATCTTTTTTTAAACGGAGCGTGAAAGGATCTTCAAATGATAGAATTTCCAAATTATATAAAATTTTATCAATAGTCAAAGTCATCCTCGAAGAATACATTAGGCCCTATGTAAAATCTTATCAATAGTCAAAACCAAGTGTTCTAAACGAGTTCAAAACGAGAAACTGGACCCACTCATGGCACGGCATGCCTGTCTCGTTTGGCCCGTCAGTCAAAGTGCTTCCTCTTCTTGGCATAAAAATAGAGTACAATACTATTTCTTTAGAATGCTCTTGGCATGTCGCTAACATGTGATGAGTTAACCGACCTCAATAGACCACAAATACGCCAGCCCGCCGTACTTTGAGAGAGACGAGGAGCGAGAAGAGATACGGGCTGCTGGATTACTAGAGCGAGGTGTCGCATGGAAGCCACGAAATATGGTGATAGCGTGGGTTAGCCATGTACTAGTATGATGTAACTACACTCGGCTCCCGTGTTTCGTACTCTTCCAGTCCACTGTGGAGATGATTGGTTGATTTTATATCGCTGAATAATATAAAATATTATGATTGTAAACGCTCCACCACGAGGTTCCTTGCTCCTTCTCATCGTTGGGAATCTATGTTCTTCCACTCTTTTTTTTTTTGACGTGAGCTTTGTTCATCCTTTTGCCAACACGCGAGACATCTAGCATCAAGGTGCACGTGTCATGCAAGAAAAGGCGATAATCAGATATGTAGTGCGTAAGTGAGTCGTGCACTTCGATGGAACCTAGTACTATGCAATATTTTTTCTCCTCAATGGCACGTGAATAGTGCACGTACTCATCGACGGAGTACGGGATGGTAGCCATGACATGGTCAGCCCTTTTTTGGAGAGAGTACGTACAAAATAACTTTGATGTGTCCCGTCAACTCACAGAACTATGAGAAGCTTTCTTACTATGCCTTCTCCCTCACCAACGCGTGCACAATGGCTCGCAGCACGAGGAGAAACTTTTGCTTAGAAGCCGCCTGCCCACCAATAGAACCACCTCGTGGTGGCCAATTCCTCTCCAAACACCTAGGGAGGCGGTTGAACCAAACAAGTCTAACTTTCTCCAATTTAACCCTCATGTTTGGATACCTTAGGGCTATTTGAGCCCCAACTAGCTCAAACTATCCCTAACACATGGATCCAAACAGGGCCATAGTTTGGATGAGTCTCCATCGTGGGGAGCCACACTAACTGCAATGGATATGGATCATTCCATCTATATGAAGAACATGTGGGACTGGAACTACGAGACAGACATGTATCCAGGAGTGGACGTACGAACCTGAGTAATGTAGTGTAGTAAGTGAAGTAGAAAGGCACAAATAGTATGACCATGCGTGGCCTAGTCATTTGTCTCTTACTACGTACCACTAAATGTTGTACATGCGATGCATGGTGATGTTATGGAGTATGTGCCTAAGTACTCTACTACTACTAAATTAATTGGAGGCACATATTAGCTTTTGTATTTGTTTACGTGTATGCCCAGAGACCTTCGAACTAGACGTGTCTTTCTCTCCGGGTCGCACTTTGTATCGTTCATACCACTAGTACTACTGCGCGTGGTCTCCGACCCAGAAGTGGAAGAAGTGGAGACGCTCTACCACGCTGTTCATGTCCCACTCCTTTCGCTGACGTATGGGACATCTAGCCCGTGTCGTGTTTGGCACTCCTTCGTTGTAAGAGTTGAAACGCTAGCATTCATCAGAAATAAAAAATTAATATAAATCAGCAGTGATACTATACCACGCGGTTTCCTTGCTCCTCGATATCGGAAAGAATACTTCCATTCGCCAACATGTGGGACATCGACCATCCTGGTCCACTTGGCATGCACGCAGAACACCAAGGGAGAGTCACGCCGTTCATCGCACCGCAGTAATAATGACTAATGAGCCGTCAAATCACAGGCCTAACCTTTACCACTGTGAAGTTACTCAGACGAAGGAACCATCATGAGTTCGTTGAATTCCACTTCTTGAAGAAAACTACTGTACCGGCAGTACTGCTAGCTAAAGTAGTTACTCCAGCAGAGGCCTCCATTCGTTCATAGGATAGGAATTTTTTAGGAATATGAAGATCATAGGAAGTGAGATGACATGCATCTCAATTCCTATAGAGAAAGAGATGCCATTTGATGCACAGGATAGGAATTTTTCCATTGAGTCTAGGCTAATGTACTGGTAATTTGCTCTAAAAACTACAGTAGTAACTAGTAGTACTAGTACATGCTCATTCTCAGACACAGACACACACACACTAACTACCTGTACTACTACTTCTCACATGCTGGCTAGACGCCGTCGTCCTCCTTCCCGGCTTTGTCAGCGACACCCCACTGTGCTTGGATCTCCGCCGACCTCTCCGCAGTAGCGCGTGTGTCCTCTTCTTTCCTGCGGTGGCGGGCCTCTCTTTTCTTGAGTGCTTTCTGACTTTTCCGCTCCCTCTGTGCGGCTTTGTCCGCCTCTTGCTCTACCGCCCATTGGGCCTTGGTAGCTTCAAATTCCGCCCACATAAGTGTGAAGTCGCGATCGGCGATGGACTCGGCACGGCCGGATGCCATCGCTTCCCTACCATTTTGTGTGCGGTCATGGGCGGCGAGGAACTCGGCGCGGCGGGATGCCATCACTTCCTTACCGGTTTGTGTGCAGCACGGTGGCATGAATGACGCTTGGTGAGAGCTCTGGGTGGAGTGGCCGGACAACCGTATAGTGCATTGATTTGTTAAGAGCTCAAGGACAGAAGACGAAGGAAATTTGGATTCCCCTTCAATCCTGGTCATTTATTACCGAGTAAAATGCATTGGCGGTCATCGAACTTGTCTTGATAGCTCACTTCGATCATTGTATATAAGATATGGTGATTATACGGTCACTGGCTCGGCGTATAGCTTCATATTTGTCTGGTTGACCAGTCAAACAGTCCGCATGCGCCTCATCAGCTCGGGTTCTTTATCTATCTATGTGGGCCTACCTGTCAGTGGAGAAAGAAATAAAAACCAAAATAATGTGTATGTGGGGAATCAAACCACGAACTCATCGCTGTAACCCACACTCGTCAGCCAAATGAAAATGAAATACTTTGCATCAGACACTCACGCTCACGCTGTCAAACCATGCTAATGCATGCACGTCGCCCTCTCAATCAAAGTCCTGCTCATTGCGCAATGCAAACGGCAAGCCCATCACCTGAGCGCCCCGGCGGTGCCTGACATTACTGTTTAGACGTTTGATGGAGGCCTACGCGAACGCCGAGCATGTATTCACCTAGCTCAACACCAACGGTCATACTCGAGAGTGCCTTGCTCATGTATATCGTCCATCACAACGACAATCTATAAAACAACCTAGCTAGAGAGGGTACTATGGTACGGAGTATGTACTATCGTGAGCGACCAATCATAGTGCAACTGCACTTGAGTGTGTGTCTAATCGATTCGTCCATTATTTGTAAGTTATGCATGGTTGTGTGGTGTCTAATGGTGGTTGTCGAAGGCTAGCTGGCGACAAGAGCGGTTGCATGGACGCCTAGTTGTCACTACGTGCCTCATACGCTTCAAAGGCTCGTCATCCATGAGTTCACATTTTACCACCACGCCAGCGTCTGGCCGCCCTGGCCAACTGAAACCCCTTCCATCGCTAGCGCGCGCTTCCTGCCTGAAACGGTCACTGTCTCTCAAGAATGTCAATGCCGCATTCACCCAACTTAACTGCAGGTGCAGTTTGTGTGTCACTGACATGCGGGCCAGATGCCCATTGGGCCCACAAGTTAGTAACCCAACGCACTTGTAGTTAAGTCACTGAAGCAGCGTCCGCATTCACGCCTGACGAACCTACTCTAGCACCAGCCGTCCATCCATCTACTACGGCTCATTTCCATTCGCCTTCTATATTAACTTGAGCCCCAGCTCCCAGCCATAGCCAAAGACCCACACTCATTCTCCTCCGGTCCCTTCCTTCTGTCGGCACCACTCCAACCACGGCCTCCGGGTGCTCCAAACTCTCTTGGACGTACTGTCATAGGAACAGATGAAGGACATCGGCGGCTCTGCTCCGAGCGCGCCAAAGCTCTCTTCGACGTATCGTTGCAGGAGTAGACAAAGGAGATCACTGGCACCCCCCGACCGCCCTCCGCCGCCACGACCACGAAGTCGGCGCGCGTGCGCGGGCGTAGCCGGCAGCGAGGAAGAGTAGTACACGGTAGGTCGCCACCGCTCTGGTCCCAGGAAGGCCACCTCTACTCCACTCAGTCGACGCCAAGCTTGGTGGGGTAAGCATCGGTGGCTGATTAGCCGCTTGACGGCGACGTGGAGGCGGAAATCTTTAGAACCTTGTGCTCTGGAGGAGGAGGTTATCGAGGTGGATGAGGAGGAGGCAAAGGCAATGGCCGGCTTTCTCATGTTCATGGCCAGACATGGTGGTCGGGCGCCGGTGATCGTTTAGATTAGGTTTACAGTAGGTTTTAGTACGGTTTGTGCGAAATTTGTAATGAATTCCGTCCAGATTGTAGGAAAAGTTTTCGAATGTAATGAAATTCATCCGGTCAAGTTGAATTTTGCTTTGTTTTCACGAATTTTGTCCAGTTAGTTCATATAGTTGTCGAAAGGTATGCGGTCAGCATCAGATGGCATCCATCAGTGTCCTTGGACAGATGCCAGTGTAAGTTTGTGGGCCAGTGCTGGAGATGCCCTAACTATCATGCTATAATCTCTAACAGTGCTCCATTATTTGGCAGGGAACAGTATGCCAAGATCAAAATTAGATCCGCCATGTTTCGCACACCTCCCATGTAAGAATGTAAACTCTTGCTTACATAAAAATGGAGCAAGTGGATGGCACTATAGCACGTCATATCACACAAACTAGCCTGCCTAACGCGCGAGAAAGCATCGCCCTCGTCATTTTGTTTTGGATTTCCATCGATTGATCGCACGAAAATGTTACACTTTGCAAGTTCAAAAGGAAAAGGCGGCACACTTATGAATCGTACGCATCGCACCCCCGATAGTCCGACTCACACGCCCCTCACCAGAGGGGACACACGTTCTCTTGCAATTTCACTGATATGTGGGACTGCAATTGAATAAACCGTCGATAGCCGAAATCTTATCAATCAGCGGGCGTGGGTTGAGAAGAGACAGACGGGGAGGGAAAAGAAATCACCTGTCCGCTGCGCACGGACTCCAAGAAATATATGGTGATAATGTGAGGTGGGCCATGCGGGAGTCCGTACCGCTTCCAAGCCCGCTTCTGACCGCCCTGGCCCACCAAAAAAAACCCTCACCGCGAGCCCCCCCCCCCCTCAGACGCCAGCTGCCCGCATTCATAGCAAGCAGTACCAGTAAAATACTGGGCTATAAGCCCGCTTATGTGGAGGAGAGAGAGGCATTGACAAAGTCAAGGAGTGGGCTCTGCAAGAGCCCATCTCTACACGTGCTCCTAGGTATAAAAAAACTAATTGTAAAAAACGAGGCATAAAAAACAATTGTGTCGAAAAAAAGAAAGGTAAAAACCATTTGAGAGGAAATAGATAGAGATAAAGTGAGAAAAAAGTTGTAACCTTATAGCCAACCTTATAGTCAACACTATGGTAGTATTACATGAGGAAGGAGGGAGTGGTGCACATGCCAAGTTCACTGGGCTGCCGTGTTTCACACTCCTCCGTTGTAATAGTGGGGAAAATAGCTTTCATCAAAAAATAAACAATGAATACTCGTTTCTCGTCCTCTATATCGGAAATAATACTTTCATTCGCCAACATGTGGGACGTCGACCATCCTGGTGCACCTGCCATGCACAAAATTATCATGGTCCACCCCGGTCGTAGCGCAGGACCAACCTTTCCCACTGTAAGTTGGTCGGATGAAGGAACCATCTTGCCTTCGTTGAATTCCTCTTCTTCAAGAAAACTTACTGTACCCGCAATACAGCTACCACACGCGAAGACTGGACGACACTGTACCAGGTCATATCACTGAAACCCACTAGGCGAAACTAGCCAGCCTAGGTCATCTATTTTGGAACGGAGGGAGTACGTGTCTGTACTGCTATGATTTTGTGTTGTACATCTTTGTACTTTTGCTATGATTTTCCTACCCTATGAACCAAATGAGGCCTGAATGTATCAGTGTCGACTATTGTCTGATCAATGGCTAAGCCTACAATTTTAGGAGCTTGGGATATTGACTGATTGATGATGGATAAGTATAAGCGTACCACGAGCTCATCAGCCCTAACGTTTCTCTTCGGTGAGTGTTTTGCAAGTACTATAGCTCGCACAATAGCTAGCCTACTAACACCAAGAATCATCAAACAAGCCCTGCTGATATGATAAACAGTTCAAACTTACATCTAAGCAGGCCATATATTACATCAAAAGCTGGTGAGGATACATCTGTTTCCATAACTCAGAGAGGGTTTGCATGATTCACTATCAAACAAAAGTAGCAAGTACCGCCCACACAACACAGTGCACTAGCCCTAAGATGGTTTCGTAACACACATCGTTCTGGTAATTAAACACATGGCAATGCAAACTACCATGAAGGATTAGCGCGAACAACTATTTCTTGTCTTTGATCTCGCGGGCAATGACCATACCATGGACAGCGGCATGGGCATCGATCTCTGGGGCGATGTCCACAGGACTGACCACGACATCGGAATCGATCTCTAGGGCGATGTCCACAGGAAGGATAGCGACATCGGAATCAATATCCATGGCGATGTCAACAGGACGGACCGCGACATCGAAAACGATCTCTGGGGCATTGTCCACAAGACGGGCCGCGACATCGGAATCATCAAGGACGTCCACCAGCACCTGCACAACCCTAACATATTAGCAAGCACATTGCAAATAATCAGAAACCACAACTATGGTAAGCCATTATTTTTTACATTGTGCAGCTCACCGGGGGATCCCATCCATCCGGGGGCCATCTCCTCGTCCTTGATGGGGGCTATCACCTTGCCAGGGGAATACTGCTTCTCAACGGCGACTATCTCCTCAAACTCGGCCTTGAGCCTCGCATAGGGGGGCATTAGAGTTTCTGGGGTAGGCACGGTGGGGCCCTTGCTATTCTTCCAACTTTCTTTGAGGAGTTTGTCCACCAACATCGTCAATTCTTTGGCCAGTTCTTGTTTCTTGGAGTCTTCGTCTCCATGGGTTGGCCCACCAACATGGTCAAACTTGTTGGTCAATGCTTGCTTGCAGGAGATCACTATCTCCAGTGGGTTGTCCACTGGCAACTCTTTGCCTAGTGCTCTAGGATCCATCAATGAACTGACAAACAAAAACCAATCTAAAGGAAACTAGAATCGCAATGAAAATGGGAAAAGAATAGGCTGTGAGAATCGGTCGGTGTTTGCAAAAATAAGATTCTTGGAATGAAAATATAGCAGCATCACTGATTTGCCCACCTTTCCTTCGTCGGTACAAAATAAAAATGGCAGAAGTGAGTAACCTGGAGTGAGGTTCTCTTCAAGAAAGGGGAGAAAGGGCTTCAACGAGCGTTCTAGTGAAATGATGGTTGCTTCATCCAGTACAACTTCGAGGCCACTTTACCACTGCTGGTAAAGGTGTGGGTTTTGTGATATGACGGGTCATGACGGCCACACCGGGGTGACCGGTGAGTCTCGACTGTAGCACCTCGCTGTGATTTGGTGGATGGCACGCGGGCCCGGATGCTTTGATGTCCCACTTGAAGATAGAGCGGCTAGTCATATAGGAGTGCTCAACATTGTGTACCGCGACCAAGGCGGAGAGGAAAAAGAGAGAACTACGTAATTAATGGATGAGTTTAATTAGGCTAGTTTTGTAAAGTACTCCCTCCGTCCGGGTTTATTAGGCCTCTTAGCATCACAAGAATGTCCCTTTTTATAAGGCCTCGCTTCGGAAAGATGCATGCATGCAACCATTTCATTGCTTGCATTAAAAGCCATTGTTGTTGGTTCCATGGCTAGGAAAAATTAATACACTTCATGCGTGCTTTTTCATTGGCTGCATGTATGTGAGAGAGTGCATTCGGAGTGGAATGGAAGAATTAATGTGAGCAAATTACTATGTGTCTCGATCTAAGGGAAGTTGTCTTTAGGCCTAATAAACCCGGATAGAGGTAGTACGAGATACATTCCTCCAATCACAAAATGCCTTGGTTGATGAGATTTGAGATTTGAGCCCTATAAACCGGAAGGGAGGGAGTACTGCAGGCGGTGTAGTCTAGTCACTTGTTGAAATCTCTAGAAAGGCAAATACTCCTTTCCGGTTTACAGGGCTATACTAGAAAGTACTAGTACTACAATAGTGGGATCAATTAGCAATTCTGTCTCATGGAAGAGCCTGACTATATGCGTGCTCCAAGGCACCACCCCACGCCCCACCTACACAAAGACTGCCACGTGAGCGTTTGCAACTGCCACGTTCGGGTTGCAGTTGGCTCTTCGCCTCTTCGAGAAGACGACAATGATGTTACTGCTACTTCTACAGTATCGAATCCACTATTGCATGTCCGTCCACCGCGTGTGGGCACTAGTAGAAAAGAGGGCTTTGGTTCAGGCCGAGTCAGCCCATTAGTCCCGGTTTAGTCCAGAACCGGGACCCATGGGGGCATTGGTCCCAGTTCGTGAACCCAGGGGGCCGGCCGGGCCACGTGGGCCATTGGTCCCGGTTCGTCTGGACCTTTTGGTCCCGGTTGGTGGGATGAACCGGGACCAATGGGCCTGGCTCCTGGCCCACCACCATTGGTCCCGGTTGGTGGCTTGAACTGGGGCAACAGGCTGTCCTTTAGTCCCGGTTCATGCCATGAACCAGGACCATTGAGGTGCCTATATATACCCCTCGCCCGCGAGCACAGCACTCCACTGCTCTGTTTTTCTCTGGCCGGGGAGGGGAGGGCTTTGTGGTGCTCTAGCTCACCTTCTATGCACATGAGGTGTTCGATGAAATGCACGAGCCACACTAGTTAAGCTTTCTCCTCTCGAAGCACGACCTCCGAACTCTATTTTTCCCGAGATTTGTCTAGGTTTATATTAGCGGCCCGTCACGCCTCGTCCACGTCTTCACTGTCGTCGATCGCCCGCGCCGATCTCATCGCCGGCACCACCGTGGTGAGCCTCTTGTTCTTATCTTCTTTCTGAAAGAAAAAAATTCTTGCTTTAACTAGATACTTGTCTAATTTTCTTACTATTTTATTGCTTATTATAATATAGTGCGATGGTTTTGATATCTGCCCACGTCGGCCCTCGTCCTGTCTATGATTCGGATGTGGTATATATTATCTTTATAACTATTGCTTCATTTATTGTTTATGAAAATTATGCCGACCAACGTGACATAGATTATATTTATCTAGGAGGTATGTGAACTGGAAATTCCAACCGACCCTATTGTTGGGAGGTTAAATTTAGTTGAAGAAGAAAACAATTTCTTGAAGGAAAAAATAAAAATAAATTGAGGAGGAGAAGATGATATTGGAGTTGCATGTTGCGGATGTTGTCGATGATCACAAGATCAAGATGGATGCAATGCGCTTGAAGATTACAAAGATTAGAAAATATGCCATTCATACCAAGGCTTGGTATCATTATGCCGTTGGATTAATTGTTACCTTGGTTGCGATTATGATCGCATTTGTTTTCGCATTGAAATGTTTTACATAGTTTCAATGTATGGTTTAATTAATTTAGATGCTCTGGAGAGCTTTATGTTGTTAGATGAGAACTCTGTATGTACTTTGGTTTTAACGTGATGATGAACTTCTATTAATTTGGTCACTTAATTATCTATTCATGATGTTCTATAATGGTTTTTGACACACTTAATTATATATAATGCACGCAGATGAACCGGCAATGGATGTATGGTGACAGACACACCTCCGAGTACATTAAGGGCGTGCATGATTTTCTCGAAGTGGCTGAGGCAAACAAGCAGAATGAAGGTTCCAGTATGAAGGTCCAGACTGGCTCAGTATGAAGGTCCCGACTGGCTTCTCGTCGAATATAAAGGGAATAATAAATATGCCAGAGAAAAAGTTCCAGAACCTAAAGTCTCATGACTGCCACGTGATTATGAGGCATCTGCTTCCGGTTGCATTGAGGGGGCTTCTACCAGAGAACGTCCGATTAGCCATTGTGAAGCTATGTGCATTCCTCAATGCAATATCTAAGAAGGTGATCGATCCAGAAATTGTACGAAGCCTAAGGAGTGATGTGGCGCAATGTCTTGTCAGTTTCGAGCTGGTGTTCCCACCATCCTTCTTCAATATCATGATGCACGTCCTAGTTCATCTAGTCAACGAGATTATCATTCTGGGGCCCGTATTTCTACACAATATGTTCCCCTTTGAGAGGTTCATGGGAGTCCTAAAGAAATATGTCCGTAACCGCGCTAGGCCAGAAGGAAGCATCTCCATGGGCCATCAAACAGAGGATGTCATTGGGTTTTGTGTTGACTTCATTCCTGGTCTTAAGAAGATAGGTCTCCCTAAATCGCGGTATGGGGAGACTGACTGGAAAAGGCACGCTTGGAGGGGACTCAATAATATGTAGGGACGGATATTCTTGGTCTCAAGCACACTACACAGTTCTACAGAACTCTACCTTGGTGACCCCGTATGTCGATGAACACAAGAACAGTCTGCGCTCCAAACACCCGGAGCAGTGCGACGACTGATTACATGTGAACACATCAGGACTTTCAGCAGTTGGTTGGAAACACGTCTCAGAGGTGAAAAGACTGTTTGTGATGAGTTGTACTTGTTGTCCAGGGGACCATCTTTGACTGTATTGATTTACAAAGGATACGAGATAAATGGGAATACATTTTACACGATTGAACAAGATCAAAAGAGCACCAACCAAAACAGAGGTGTCCGCTTTGATGCAGAAACCGAGAGGGGAAAGGACACATATTATGGTTACATAGTGGACATATGGGAACTTGACTACGGACATGATTTTAAGGTCCCTTTGTTTAAGTGCAAATGGGTCAATCTGTCAGGAGGCGGGGTACAAGTAGACCCACTAATGACAACAGTGGATCTGAAAAATCTTGGGTACACTGACGAACCGTTCGTCCTAGCCAATGATGTGGCACAGTTTATCTATGTGAAGGACATGTCTACCAAACCGAGAAAAAGAAAAGATAAGGAAGCGAATACATCATATGATGAGCCAAAGCGCCACATAGTTCTTTCAGGAAAAAGAGACATCGTGGGAGTGGAGGGCAAGACAGACATGTCTGAAGATTATGAAAAGTTTCATGAAATTCCTCCCTTCAAAGTCAAGGCTGACCCAAGCATCCTGATAAACGATGAAGATTATCCATGGTTACGGTGCAATAAGCAAATGACACAAGCGAAGAAAAAGTGAAGACTTACTCCCGCAACTATAATGATGATACCATGCCAACTTTGTAACAGACAAGTATGATACCATTGTTCGTTTTGTACATGCGCATGCTATGTGGGTGAAATTATGATACCATGCCAACTTTCAACTTTTTCAGAGTTCATTTGAAATGCTTTAATGTCTTATGGTTTGGCCCTCGTAATACCATTAATCCCGGTTCGCTCCTTGTCAACTATGTTCTCACCAAGAACACTCAAGAGGGCAGCCACGTGGGCCATTGGTCCCGGTTCGTCTGGACCTTTTGGTCCCGGTTCCATGCACGAACTGGGACCAATGCGCCTCGCCCCTGGCCCATGACCATTAGTCCTGGTTTGTGCCACAAACCGGGACTAAAGGGTTGGTCCTTGTTGCGGCCAGAGTTTAGTCCCACCCCGCCAACCGAAGGGCGCTCACACCGGTTTATAAGCACCCCCCCTCTCTACCTTGTTGAGCTCCTCTCAAAGTGAAAATAGATGCCCTTATACAGGGAATTTGACCTAAATTCATACTGAATTTCTCTGAAATTCATAGAAATTTATTATGAATTTAGGTTGAATTTTATCTATAGGCGCATCTATGCTCATTTTTTTAGTAAAGTTAATCTCAAACTTGTGATTCACACAAATTTCAAAGAATTCAAATTTTAACTATTCAAAATTGAAAACTAATGGCACTAACAGAAAGTTTATAATTTTTGTGACTTAAAAGAAAAATAATTAAAAATAAACTTTAATAAAATAAATAAAAATAGAAACAATAAGTATTTTGTTGTAAGTAGAAACAAAATAAAATAAATAAAGCAACAAAGAAAACAAAAAAACTGTTCAGCACTATATCGATGCAGCGCAGGAAGGGACGTTCGTTCCAAACAGAGAGAATGACGAGCTCACAATGGCCCTCGGGAATCCTGAGCACCCTGGACGGACACGAGGTATGCCTGGATCCGTTCCGTGGAAGGCTGGGTTTCCAGACGCAGGCAGTTACAAATGCCAGGAGAGGAGGAAGAAAGTGCAGCAGACCGAACTACAGGCGCTGCATGCAAGGGTACAAGCGATAGAGGAACAAGAAGCAAATCGCAGTAAACGAACTGCCGAAGCTTCCCCCGAAGCTACCCCGCCATCTTAGCGGAGAAGCAGCGTGGCTTCCACCGAGCTGCTTCAGCTGGAGCATGTCTTGACGGCTCCTGCAAGCTACCCCGTGGATGCTATCACGGAGTCTCAAAATTGCCACCTTATGATGCAATGGCAGAACTTAAAAGTCAAGGCGGCTGTCGGCTCTGTTCGACCTTCTGAACCCGCCGCAACTTTTCACTGTCGTCCGATTCCAGAAGGATATGCTAGGGTGATGGTGGACGAAATAACGGGGGGATTTGAGGACCTCCAGCTTGACCACCCTACCGGTGAAGGGGAGACTCGGCTGGGTTCTGCTCTGAAGACTCCATGCCTATGGCGGAAGGAGTTAATCAACCTTCCGAACTGGACGCCTCCGCCTCCTCCTCCTCCTCCGGTGAGTCAGGGCACTCCGCCTCCTCCACCACCTCCTCCTCCGGCGAGTGACGATCAGGGCACTCAGCCTCCTTCTCCGGCGCGTGGCGGCACTCCGCCTCCTTCTCCGCTTGCGCCGGCGCGCCCGAGCAGCCAGCAGCCTCCTTCTTCTCCACCTCGCCAGCAAGGGTGGAAGAGACCCGCCGCCGCCCCGGCTGCTCCGGCGCGTCGTAGTCCTTCTCCTCCACCTCATAAGCAAGCACGAAAGAAGACGGCCGCAGCCGATCCGTCTGCTCCGGCGTCTAGCAGTACAGCTAGAGGCAGGAGGCAATACAGATACGGTCCACCTCTCAAGCCTCTAGAGAAGTTACCGTACGAGAGGACCAAGGAGGAAAATGCGAAGATCGTGTGGGCCGAAGTGAAGGACTTCTTTGAAGGGTTGAAAGCAAAGAGACATCCACCTCCGGAGGAGAAGGTAGATCCGGTGAAAGAAAAGCGCACTATCGATGCCCTGAGGAAACCACCAAAGTCTCCGCCAAAAACCAACTATGATCCCATTACTGAAAAGGCATATCTCGAAGCAGAGCGGTCAGGAAGTACTGTCAGACATCAAAGGTCAAAAGAACAAGCAGCTAGGAAAAAAATGCCTAGCTCGGCGAACAAGCAAAGCAATCGTGCCCCCCGCTCAATGTGTCTAGCGACATCGTCGCTAATGCTCCGGGGATGGTGCCCGGTTATAGCAATCTTAGAGATTACCTGCCTGACGATGTACATTTTGATTTCTTGGAGGTGGATGAACACAGATACGAGTACGGGAAGCCTCTCGTCAAAGATGAAAAATCTCTAACAACGATGATGCGAATATTCCATAATTGGTACATGAAAACCTGCAGAGAGTCTAGGGGGGCGAATAATTTGTATCTGAGAATTAAAGAGGAGCACGACCTCGTTGGAAATGATCTGTTGCCTGTTCCATTTGAGGAGTTCTTCGAGTTCTTCAATCAAAACGCCCTCGATAAATTAACGGTCTTTTGCTATTGTCTGTAAGTACTATTTCTGTCATTAAGTCTCTGTATATAGCTCAGCTCTTTCATTGCATGTATTTATAATTAATTATCCTCACTATATTATGCAGATTGAAGATCGTCGAGTGCAAAACACAAGAAATGTATGATATTGGGTTCATTAACACAAATATCATAGATGAATTTTTGGTTAAAAAGAACGCCGAAGAGGCCGAGGCCAACTTGCTACAATCATTGATCAAAAATCAAAACAAAGATTTAATACTCTTTCCTTACAACTTCGAGTGAGTGTTATTGTCGTTTGCATATTCGGTTTCCCTTATTACTCGAGCGTGGTTATAGTAATGTAACTGATGAGTTATGCATGCGTGCGCAGCTTCCACTATGTTCTTCTGGAGATTAAGCTTGAGCGGGGACTAGTAATCGTCTTAGACTCGAGACAAAAAGATCCCGAAACCTATGCGAACATGACTAAAATGCTCAACGTGTAAGTTCAATCGATCATTATCGCACCATATCGGCAACTTTTTGTTCAATTCCTGATACATCAAGTAATAATAATTATTTTCTTTGTCTTGCAGGGTTTGGAAACAGTCCACCGCAGAAGCTCCGGGACTGCCGATGGAGCTGCGATATACATACCCGAAAGTAAGTACTACTAGCTAGCTAGTTGCGCGCATCTCCCGTTCATTCTATAGCTATACTTTCATCAGTGCCATTTACAATGCTTCATTATCAGTTTGATTGACCTCTATTTCTCGTAAAGTGCTTGTGGCAGGAACAATGGAATGATTACTGTGGATACTACGTGTGCGAGTTCATCTACAACGCGACTTTGGAAAATAAGCGGGGCTACTCTAAAAGACAATATGAAGTGTGTAAGCAATAATATTCACAATTTCATTTTATTATACCATCATTTCTGTTGAGTTTCATTCATATATATGTATTAAGCCCCTTCTTCAAATTAGACATGGCAAATGCGGAATGACCTCCTACCACAAGATCGCATGAAAGCAATTCAAGAGGAATTGGCGGGATTCTTTCTTGACCACGTCATCAATAAAGCCGGAGAATACCATGTGGAAGTTGATTTCAATTGCTAGGGGATTGTAAGAGATCTTACATATTGTATATGTATGTAGCCAGTAGCGTCAGACAAATAATACGAAAACTTGTTATTCGACCAATCTCTTGGATAAGTAGAGGTCGATCGATCACTTCTCTCGGTATGCATGACAAACTATTGTACTTAATGGTTTCCTTCATTTTCTTACTAGCTAGTGTGTCGAGGGCCTCTCTATGTATAGTACGTAGCGTCGACCAAGCACGGACATACGAGAGGACACTTCTCTCTATTAATTAGCTAGCTAACACAATATATGAAACACCTAAATTAACCCCCCAAAACCCCCAACCACCCTCCCCCCTTTCAAAAAAAACAAAAAATCCCAGCCCGTGAAATGATAACGCGTGGATGCCTTTTGGTCCCGGGTGGTGCCACCAACCGGAACCAAAGGCCCTCCTGCCTGGGCTCGGTGCACCGGCCACGTGGAGGCCCATCTGTCCCAGTTCGTGTTAGAACCGGGACTAAAGGTCTAGGGCATTAGTAACAACCCTTTAGTCCTGGTTCAAGAACCGGGACAAAAGGCCCTAACCAACCAGGACGAATGGAGGTTTTTCTACTAGTGGGGAGGGATAGAGTGTAGCGAAAGCTTCTCCTAGTCTGGCCAGCCACCACGCTCATGCGCGACGGAGGGACGCATCTTCATTGACTTACTGCTCCTGCCTTTGCTTCTATGACAGGTGGGCCCAACAGGTGGGTGGCCCACCTTTCATGTAGCCAAAGGCAGGTGCAGTTAAGGCACCAGAGATCAGTCCGCGAGGGAGAGGGCATTGTAGTAATCAAACTTCTCGGTCTCGTACGAGTTGACGCGCCACATCAAAGCACTACACTTGATATATTTCAATAGTTTGCCTTTAGCGATGCATTAATTAGTACAACGCATGCATACATGCCGTCACTTTCGTTTTGATACTTGCATGTCTTGATTTGATGCACCTTGCCAAATTTGACTATAAATTTAACTAACCAAATTTTCATGCATGTCACAAAAAATGACGGGGCTGTTTGGATTGTGACTATGTTTGTCTTATGTTGCACATTATTTTTCCCACACTTGCCACACTTGCCTAACTTGAGTTGCTCAAATTGTTAGACACACTTTGGCTTGCCTAAGGAAATCTTGCCACACTTTTTGTGTCTATGACATGTGGGGTTCACTACTAATAAAAAAATTCTTGTCTTAGGTGTGGCTAATAAAAAAGACTTATATTTAGGAACGGAGGGAGTAGAAAATATAAATAATAATGCATGTTGGGGCAGCCCATGTTTCCGATAATTTTACCCGTGAGCTTGTTCACAATATTTACAAGGGGGTGGTTGTTCATTTAATGGAGGTACTTATACCAGACTTGAACTATACAAAGTATGACCTGGCACACCGTAACACCACTTGGAATAAGTAGGTAGCTATCTCAAAAAACAATCAACAACTAAAAAAACCACGACCTGGCACGTACACAATTTTAAACGATTGTTTTGATGGAGTGAGAAAGGAAAACTACCCCACTACCTATATATAGGCTGGAGCCTCCACGCTTGCTTGCTAGGGTTGCTCTATTCACACACTCTCATCCTCTCCAGATCTAAACAAGATAGCAGTGGTAACACCGTATTTCTCCCTTCAAAAAATACTGTCTTTCTATCCTCACCGCTGGTTACAGATCCATACGTATCCCCCTCCGCCCGTGAAGGGGAGGAGGGGCAGCGTTTAGGCCACCGTCGACAGCGAGGGAGGAGACCCACTGCCGGCAGCACCGTTATCTCTGGCCGAGTGCCGGCGCGGGAGGTCCTCCGATCCCTTCGTCGTTGCCCTAGTGTTGGCGGATCCGGCCTCTCGCCACCCACCTATCCACATCCCGACAACCTTCAGGTATATCTTCCTTCGAAACCACCTTAGCTCTACTTCCCCAGCTTGCTACGTCGCTGCATGTGCATCATTTTCTACCTTTTAGCCACTCTCGATCGATGGTCCAATGTCACCTATTTTTCTTCTTCTATTGTTAGAGGTAAAGCTACTTCATGGAGTCGAATCTTGTACTTGGTTCAAACAAGAAATAAAGTGGGGGTGGGGGAATTTAGTATGTACATCGAAATTGGTACAAACAGGAAGGAAAGGGGGTGAAAGTAGTACAGACTGGTCATCCAACTAGTCTCTTGGTCGAAAAGGGAAATATAGGGATAACGATGTACACAGTTGTATGACCAGGACTAGATTTGCTATCCGCACATAGGAGTAGGTGGCTAGAGTGAACAAAAATGGGACCAACCCAGATATGTTTCTTGGATGTTTGTTTCTCGAGGCAACAAACTATGAATCACCACTTTATGCCCCTGTTTAGGTACATGGTGCAGGACTGCTAGTGCACCCACTGTCCCATGCCCTTATACCAAATATTTAGCTGCTCTTAATATAATGCCCTTGGTAAAATGAAGCCATGCCAGTGTTATAAGCCATGACAAGTTTAGCCAAATGTTTTTGCCTGTAATTGTTTGGGACTCTGATTATTTCCTCTGTAGCTTTTTGTGCAAACAGGAGTATCAATTTTCACCTGGTTGTTGTTGTGAACTTTTGGTGCACTGCACAAAACTCTTCTTAAAAGTGACTTTTGTGGTGTTTAACTGGAATGTTAGAATGGAACAATTAGTTCATTTCGGTGCAACTGCACAAAGGGATATCTATGTTCCAATCCTCATTATCCATATTGGCACCATAACCTTCCTTTAGGTAAGAATGACATTTAATGCCTGTGTTCATCTCTGTTTTGCGACTGCCATGAGAAAATAATGCTATTTTTTACTAGTACACTTGTTCTCCCTCACTAACAAAACCAATTCTGAAATAGAAGGCCAATCATGTACTTGGTTTAACCCACTGGTGAGGAGAAAGAGAAACAGAGCATGAAGAGGAGGAAGAAGAAGAATAAATAGTGCCAAGGTGATCTTGCTGAAGCCAGAGGCCTCAGTCGAGGCCATTCAAGGGCCCCGGCAACGACTACCTGACATGTGAGACGATCCTCCAGGGAGACCTTCCACTTCTGCTGTCTCACTTACTTAATTAAGAGTACTTAAGTACCACTAATTTATTGCTGACTAATTTTCCTGTCGGATTTAAACAAATCTTTAGTAGCACCCTATGCTAAATCATGTACTTGTGTATGTTTCTCTATGGAGGTGAATCATGTGGTTGAGCAGGGAGGGAATATTATTAGTGTCATGACATAATAGTGCTATTGTTTTGCATGTCAATTTATTGCCATTGGTTAAATGAGGCAATATTTTGCATATTGTCCATCATGAATTTGATGCTACCGTTAGAATAATATGCTAATGTCTTTCTATCCTTTCTCACTAAGCTAATGAAGGTTTCACCTTGTTCATACTTGTGCAAACAGGGATCATGTTGTGCCAATCATATATTTTAGTGGAACTACACAAGACAATTCAATGAACTATATCCCAGCCAGTGCTTTAACTCTGCTAGAAGTTCTTGATAATCTCTTTATATAATCTCAGCACCGGTAAGCAAGAGTGATTTCAACAATACATTTAAAGTGCACAAAAATATATATTATTGAGTGATTCCAGTGAGTGCTTTATCATCTCTTATGGGACTACATGAATAAGTTTTTTCCTCAGGTTGGTATGGGCCTAACGCCTTGATCTATATTAGTTTGCTGTCATCTCTATTTGTATTGTGCTACTGTCATGAGAAACTCCTTTATCTTTGCACGTTAAAGTTTTACAACCTATGATACATGGCAATGCTTTGAGTGTTGAGCTAATTGGCACTGATTAAATAAACTAATACCTCTCTTTACGGAAGACTACTATGTTGCTAACTTTACCCATTAAGATAATGAGGGTGCTTCTATTTGTTAGTGTATGTTTCATCAACTAGTCCCACTATTATAGTAATCTCACTCTCTCATATGTGCCAACAGGGATGCTCGATTTTGGTGGAACTGCACAAAAACTTTGGGTGCTTCATTGCCTCGACAGCTTCCGTCCTTTCCTGTCAGTCGCTAATCTGGGCTTGCTTCCTTCCTTTGCTATCAGTTGCTTCGCTTATCTCGGCTTCATGTCAAAGGAAATAGTAATTGATATGCTACCTCACATAGGTTGGTACTGGTCTTTATCCTGATTATTGTGTGTGTCATGTATTGGTAATTTGGTATTGTGCTACTGTTTGCCGATTTTATAAAGGAGTAACTTGGAGCCTGAACTCGCAGGCAAATCATTGCATTGGGTGATTTCAGTAGAACTGCACAAAAAGATCAGATGGACAGGTACTTATGCTGCTGCTATGTAGTCCAAAGTTCACTCACACAAGCATCAATGTTGACAAGAAGAAGTGCCTATATTCATTCAAGTATCAACCAGCCTCAACCAGTTGTCAAACTCCAAGTATTAGGAGAGTGAACGGCAAAAATATTGCTTGGCGCATAGCCCAGAAAAACATAGTCCAGTCTTTGGTCCCAACTTGTGCCTTTTGGTTATCGGCAGATATGGTAGCGAACTGTATGGCATGGAGTCTAAAGATTCCAAACAAGTTGGTTGATGCGTAGATTCGTCTGGCACTTAATCAGTCTGCACGCCAGGGATGCTCCATTTCAGTTGAACTGCACAAAAAAATTTCGTGGTTCATTTTCTCAACCGCCTCCTTTCTTGTCTGCAATGTAGAATTTTGGCGAACTACAGGACCAAGATGAGCCAGTAAACTAGTTGGATGATAGTAGTGGCCAAGTTTCTCAAACCTCCGTCGGCACGAGGGCACTATTTGAGGATAAACCTACAAGAAAAGTTCAGATTGTCAGTGCTGCCTCTTATGTACTCGAAAGTTTACTCGTACAAGAATTAATTTTAGCAAGAAGTACCTCTGACTAAACACCATTTACCAGTCTGTACCATAGGTAATTAAAGTTCGTCCATGGATCATATTGTTTGTGATCTCAATCGTTTGGATGCATAAACATACTGAACATGTGTATATCTGAATCTTTTTGTGAATTATCTATGAATATTGTCATGTGATCTATCAATCATTCGGATGCATAGACATGCCGAACTTGTGTACATATGAATATTTTGAGTTGTTGATTGTAAATGTTGGCCATGAATATGAACATGTCCTGTGAACCTGAGTTTGATACGAATGTTTACCTTTTATGTTGTACTTGTGTGTGAACTTGTTAGTATGCCTACTGTGGGATATGTGACGTGTGGGTGTCAATGGCACACCTTCTTCCCGAGAAGAATTGTACCTGCTTTGTTACGGTAGCAACGGTGCATGAGCTCTTTTTAATATTTTTGCTCTATCTTCCCCCCTCCCCCGCTCAACCCCTATCGTAATGTTTTCAGCCTCAAAACAAACATAGTATTGTGTTGTTTTTGGGGCTTGATTAAAAATCGAGTGCTGGTTTCTGTAGGTTGGCCCGCCCAGTAAATGGGCTGCTGGTCCACCACGGACTGGGAGGCTAAAAATACTAGTTGTATGGTGCGGAGGCAAGTAAAAAAACGCCATCGAGAACCATCCACTGCAGGAAAAAAATAGCTCCTGATGTGCTTCTTCAGTCGTGCTGCCGGCCCCTTCTTTAATCCAGTTCGCTCGGGGATCTAGCTGGTATCATTTTTTCCAGAGGGCGAACAAGTATCAGCTTGGCCTAGGTTTTGTTTTTTAACATGCGTAGCCCACGACATACGGAGACAGTGGGTTCAACTTATTTTTTGAGGTCCATACCGTCCTATGGGATTTTTCTTAAAGATCGGCAGCCGAATGTACTTTTTTAATAAAACGCATGTCTCTGTTCTATTTACCTATATATAAGAATAACAATGCTATGTCCAATTTATGTCTTCCCTTCTAACCACATTATATATATTTATATTATTACTATTATTGTATATTTTCTAGAGACTTATGTATACATTATAAAAACATACCACGTGTTATTAACTTATAAAAGTAAATGTTTAACAGAAGTTGGCAAGGGAAATCCTGCTTGTTTTTGACTCACAGGCAAGGAAAATCCTGGTGATTGCATACAAAAGCTTGCGGAGATTTTAAGGACCAATGTAATAATAACGCGCTCATTTTCATTTTGAGGAATAACTCGCTAATTTGTTCATTTTATATATATAAAATGTGCCTCTCCGGTTTATTTTTTGATATTAATTGCTCCTTCTAACATAACAAAGAACGAGCCCAGCTAATTCGTGTATTTCAAGGAAGTGCAAATGGGCTGGGATTACCTAGAAAATATAAATGGGCCGCATTGATGCGAAATTATTTGTTCACCCAGCACAGCAAATGGACTGTACATTCTAGAAAACATGGGTTAAATATATGGCACATTTTTGCAGGCTGACATGTGGGCCAATAGGTCGAAGCCTACACAAGGCGTTGTCAACTTGGTCAACAAATGATTATGACATCCACAACCATTGGATTTTTATCCAACGACCGGCATGCACCTTCAATCTCTCGTCTTCTTCCTCCAGCATCGTCGGGAACGCCTAGTCCGGCCTCCGGCGGCTAGCAGCTCTGCTTAGCACGCATCGCTGCGAAGCGCTACCCCACCGCCGGCCAGGCTATCCCTCCACCCCTCCACACCTCCTGTTATTCTCCACCAACTACAGCCCCACGCCGCACTAGTACCAGTTGTAACCCTTCTCCTCCTCTCAATCTGTGACTCCACTGCCGCGTCTTCCCATCTCCAAGTCGTTCCCATCCAGGGCCTCGCTGTCGGCCACCGCCTCGCTGCGCTCGGTGCGGCGTGGTCAACAAACTAGAGTCATCGGAAGAGGACTGTACGTGGAGAGCTTGATGGCTAGGACCCACGAGGTCCATGGTCGCACGCAAGGATAGTTCCTCCTTATTAAGCTGAAAAAAATGTTACCTCCCCCTGACAGTTGGGACCCATTGGTTGTATCTTCGCACGGAAGGAAGTGCCTCCTCGTTATGTGAAAAAAAATATTCCTCCCGTTGAGAGCTGGGACCCGTCAGATTTGGTGCTTGACTTGCGGGCCTTCTAAGTGGACGTGTAAGCAGGGCTTTGTCAACTTAATCAACAAATGATCCTAGCAGCTGGACCGTTGGATGTTAATCCAATAGCCGTGCTCCTTCTTCAACCTTTGTTCTTGCTACTGTATCCCGTGGGCGGCAACGCGGCAGTGCTGCCACACACCCGAACTAGTCAAGTTTCCCACTTCTCTCCATCGCGACTCCACTGCCGCATCTTCCCCATCTCTGGGTCGTTCCAGTCTGGGGCCTCGCCGCCATCCATCGGCCTTGGTGTGCTCGGCACGGTGTGGTCAACATGATCAACAACCGAGAGTCATCGAAAGATGATTGTACATGAGAGGCTGACAATGGGGACGCACCACGCCCATGGATGCATGCATGCAATGGAACGCGGTGTGGTCAACGTGATCGAGGAACGACTTCCTTCGAAAGAGTATTGTACGTGGAGAGGTTGATAGCTGGCTCCACTGCCGCAGCAAGGAAGTGCCTCCTTATTACACGGAAAATTATGATTCCTCCACCTGACAGCAGGGACCCACCGGACGGGCCACCGTATATCATGAAAAAAACGTTTCCCCCTGACAACTGGGACCCGCCAGCTACATCTTCGCATGCAAGGAAGTGCGTCCATATTACGGGAAAAAATTCGCCCCCTTGACTACTGGGACCCACCAGCTACATCTTCGCACGCAAGGAAGTGCCTGACAGTCGGGACCCACCTGGTCGAAGCGTACGTAGCATTGTCATTCTAGTCGCGAACGTGTACGTACATACTAGTCGATGTAGAGGCGCACACATGTCGTAGTAGAGGCACGCACATAGCATGTACACGTACGTACAGCGGCCAGGGTGCAAGAAAGAAAATACGGCCACATACGTACATACGGGCGGGGTCTCGAACGCCTACTCACACAGACGTACGGCCAGGGCTCATGTACATGGCCGGGTCGGAACGGAGAAACTGCATCGTCATTGTGTTCATGGGGAGCCAGCCGGCTGGGTCAGAATAGAATGCGTCGTCATGTTCATAGGGAGGGCTTGGACGGAACAACCGAAGGAAACAAGGCCTCGCGTACCGTAGAACAGAGGAAACAGCCTTGTGTTCGACCAGCCACGGTCGAAACGGGATCCTGTTCATCGGGAGGGGTCTGGCGTACCACAAAACGGACGAAACAGACTTATGTTGGACCTCCTACGGTCGAAGCGGGGTCCTGTTGATCGTGAGGGGTGTGGTGTACCACAAAATGAAGGAAACGGACTTGTGTTGGAGCGCTACGGTCGAACACGGGGGTCCTGCTCATCAGGAGGGGTGTGGCGTACCGCAAAACAGGACTCCACGGGATACTGTTCAACTCCATTGTCGACCTCCTCCAGCCTCCCCGGGCTACTGTTCATCCACCGTCGACTTCCTCCATCCTCCACCCGTGATTGTTCATCCACGGGCTCCTGTTCATCCAGCCTCCACCGCGCGCTCCTCCATCGGCTACTGTTCAACCAGCCCTCTCCATGGCGTCCTGTTCAACCACCCCTCCATGGGCTACTGTTCATCTAGCCCTCCACCGGCTACTATTCAACCAGCCCTCCACGGGGTCGTACTGTTCATCCAGCCATCCACGGGGTCCTGTTCATCTAGCCCTCCACGGGGTCCTATTCATCCACACCCAACCGACTCGACCGAATGAGGTCCTGTTCATCCAGCGGCAACACCACGGGGTCCTGTTCATCCAACCCCCACCGGGAACTGTTCACCCAAACCCCCCAACAACACTCACTATTCATCCAGAGGAAGCATTGATCGGCTTCAGTTAGGAGCAGTAGCAAAGGAATCGCTCGATCGCTCGGGTTCAGTAACGCGTAGCCTGCAATGCAATAGCTCGGGTTCAGTTAGGCGACGCCTCGCTCGGGTTCAGTTAGAGCCCAACGCCTAGCACCCACGCGCGTACGTGTACGAGAGAAACGCTCATCGCTCGTCCCCCGACCACCCACCGTAACCGGGAACTCCCCGAAATTTTCCTCGCCCTCGCTTCTACCACGGTTTTTCCGTCATGGACGGCCCAAAGAATGTCATGCAGCTACATCTCCAGCCCGCCCAGGACGAAAAGCCCATTTTCTGTCATGATTTTTTTGTCATAGAAGTAGTAGCTCACCACATCTATGATGATACAAGGTTTTATCACAATTATCGTTATAGAAGTGTCATAAGTATGAAAGAAAAAAATCGTTCAGCCCAAAATGTCACGGATGTGTCTTTTTTTGTAGTGGTCACCGTGTCAGTGAGGAGGACGAGCACGTCCGTCGCTACATGGTTGCGTTGGAGGGCAGATTCTCCAATACCTGGCAGGTTCGTCAGGGATCTCACTAGAGCTATGATCCTATGATGATTCCTTCTCTTTGGGTGTGCACCGCCCGGGACGATACCCATTGTTTCTAGGGTTTTAGCTGTATTAGTGAGGTTATATGTATGATAGTATTCGAGATGTGTTAGTGATAATATTCGACGATGTATGGACGCAAGAGATGATTTAGTTTTGCTTATTGAATGCATGATAATTTGAATACTAATCTATTTTATGATTTAGTTTTGCTTATTGAATGCTCAAATTGGAGAACTACTCCTATTTTGAAAGCTCAAATTGGAGAGCACTATTTTGAATACTATTTTGTTTTTGCAGCCAAATCTTCATGTCGTTGCCGCCGTCATTCCCGTCACAGACCACCTCCGACCTCGAGGTGAGACTAGCCAAGTCTCCATGTCAATATGAGTCCTATAAGATATTTTGAAATGTTTTTGTTGATATTTTCAATCATTGAAATGCACTGACCATCAAGTTTGAATGCAATGACCATCAAGTTTGAATGCAAATAGGATATGTTCTTTCCCAAGTGGCCATGTTTGCAGGTAACACCTCCGGTGGCCTTTGTTTTGCCGGAGTGTTGATTAATTTTCACTCCGGCAAATTTTAGGCGCCCGATATGTCCTTGTTTAGCAAAGGTCATGCCGAATTTTTTCGTGAATTTTGGCATGACTTGTGCTAGAATATGTAGGATATATCGAGTGGCCTGGATTTTCTAGAAAGATAATTAAATGACTTTTCGGGTTGACTATAATTCTATCGAGGCTCCATACATGACAATCAAAAATATGTGAGGAAGAAAGTCTACACCATATATGAGAGAAGAAGAAACCCCACTTTTGTCGTGGGAGGTAGTTTCTCCTTCTTCTCCTTGTGCTAGACCTTTGTTATGCACTAGGGGAAGGAGGAGTTTGTAGGTTCATCTAGACGCCACACAACCGCCTCCAAAAAATATCCATACACCATGGCCGCCTAAGCACACATGCGCTCGGCCGAAAATCGCTGCCGCCCACTGTTTGGGACACCTGGGATTACCGTCCTACACCCGACCCATAGTAGGTCCGAAATTTAAGAGGGGGGCAAAGTGTGTACTTTCCCCAAATTTCAAACAAGCGCATCCCATCTATTAAAAAAAGCAAAAACAAGCGCGTCCCAGACCGAAACATGGTTCCCCCTTAGCTCCGCCCACCCCCTGTCTGATTCCCAATTCGTACTCCGTGGGCGCCAAAACTACCTCTCCACCAGCCGCCAAACCCTGGTGTCTTCCATCCGCCACCCCATCCCACCCATCAATCGCCGCCCTCCTCCATCACGTGGGAGCCGCTACCTCGACGTCGTCGTCCACCGCAACCGCAACCGCAACGCCGTCCACGGCTAGTAGTTGAAGCCGAGGCCGAGCTGCCTCCAGGACAAAGACGTGCTTACCCGAGCCGATTCAACAGCGCCGTCCAGTGCCTCACCGCTGCCGCTCCAACATCGCCACCGTCCACCGCATCGAAGATGTTTCCACTACACCATCCTTTGCCGCCTCGGATCTGCTTTCCCTCCACCGATAGACGACCACCGCAACACAGTCAACAATTTGGCCATGGGTTCGGCCAAGGCTCCACCCTCCTCCAAAACATCGGTTACCCCAGTAAAAAGAAGAACATTGGCGCGATATTCGAAGGACACAACACTGGCAACCGGAATGGCATTCCTCTTCCCTTATTCGTGCAAACCTTATGTGTCTGCTTGCACGGTATTCATCCCACAGAAGACACTATTTGACCGCTTCTTCCTACACCTTCTTCCTGATACTATATGTTCCTAGTAACTCAAGATGCACAAGGTTTCTCGTCATATACTACTTCACCTTAGCTAGAGGTCTGTCGCCCCCGTGGATTACAATTCCTGGTCAGTTGATTCCCAATTAAAGGAAGCATTCCCCGGCGTAACAGGCGCTTGTCCGCCTATTCCGTCGGGGAAGCGGCCCCTCGTTGTTTATCTTAGGGGTGTGTGTGGCCTATGGGTTGCTGGCGCCCGATCTGGAGGTTGGCCGGGCTAAAAGGATGGCCGAGGAGCGCTGCCAAGCACGGCGATGGTGTGAGGTCGAGGGGAGGGCGAGGCAGCGGAGGCAGGGGTCAGGACCGGTGGTCGCCGGTAGTTCGAGAAAGATCGTCACCAGTGACTGGCGGGAGGTAGAAGAAGGTCATTTGCTCGTTCCTTGTAGATCGGACGGTTCATAAAAAATTGACTGACTTATTTATTTTCAGTCGACTGTTATTTTCATAGGACCACATGTGGTGGCGTGCTGGAGGAGTACCTGCATTTCCCAGCCATCCATGTGCTCATATATTACAAAATCATATGGAGTAGAATCTAATTTTGTTTTCCATGCAATGTTGTAGAGCTATAATATGTCTCCTGTCATTTATTTTTCAGCCACCTGCTATCTTTTACTTTTATAGTGCACTAGGTATGCATACACTTCACCCATACTCTCACTATTTTTTTATGAATGGGTATTTCAGCCTCTACAAAATTGTTGGCAGAAACACAAAAGAAAAGAGAGAAGGCGCTCCATCTTTGTACCCGGATAAGCAACACATGTTTTAGCATTATAAAGGGTGCAGTGTCAGCACATGGAGATGGTAAATGTAGCTCTGGAGTTGATGATCTCGCTTGCTATGAACCACCATCCCAGGTGCTTGCTTTAACTTCGCGGTGTCATATGTGGTTGCATGTTGCATGTGGTGTCTAGCTCGTTGCTTCCAATTTGGTTAAATTGCATCTGCTTAGCTTACACATTATACCTTTGAATATGACATGCCTCCTGTTCTTGGTACATACTAGTACATCTGTCTATTAACCATGTTCTTACATCAAACTAATGTTTATATGTATCCCACATGCATCACTTATGATGAGACAGTAACCCCGGTTGGTTACTGTGAAAAAAGATTCTCTTCTAAAGAATGTAGTGTCAGCCTCCCCACATGATTCTCAAGAAACAGCAAGGCTAGATGAAGATAGTGAACGTAGCTCCATAGTTGATGACCGCATTTCCCCTACACCACCATTGCAGGTGCTTGCTCTAACTTGGCAGCGTGATATGTAGTTGCATGTTGCATATAGTGTCTAGATTGTAATTCTTCCAATCTGGTTAAATTGCCTGTGCTATTCTGCTTAGTTTATACATTATACCTGTTAATGTGACATGCCTTATTGTTTTTAGTACATAGTACATCTGTCTATTAAGCATGTCCTTACATAGAATTACTGTTTTTTGTATCCTGCATCAATCAATATGATGAGACAGCTTTAGTTTATGTTGTGTGATATTGGTTGCATCTTTCATATGATTTATAGCATGCGCTGCTTCTAATTTGTTGAAACACCATTTATAATGGGACGCTTTTAACTTGGTAGAGTCATATTATTGCATCTTTCATGTGGTGTCTAGCTTGCATTGCTTCTTATTTGTTGAAATGGCTTCTGCTTAGTTTACAAAAATAGTTGTGAATATGACATGCCGTCCTGTGTTTCATACATATTCCATCCTGGTATCATGTGTTTGCCTTACATCAAAGTAGTGATTGTGAGTATCATGCATGAATGAGTTCTGAAGAGTGAATGTTATTGCCTTTTCCTGTCGGTTTTACTTGACAATTCAAAATCAATGAAGAGGAAGGAAATTAGCAAGGCAGTGGATAAAGGTGCTCCTTCCAAACGGAGGGCCTCTATAGATTCTACTCCGCCATCCCCAAGAAGATTTGTAAGAGAACACATGCATAGACACTCAACATAGTTGTGTTGATGATGAGCACGTCTCCCCTAGTGCACCATCATAGGTGCTCCCTCTAACTTGGCACTATTATCTATGGTTGCATGTTATGTATGATGTCTAGCTTGTATTGCTTCTAATTTTGTTGAATTCCATCTACTTACTTTACACATTATACTAGTGAATCAAACATGTTTTCCTGTTTCTAGAACATACAATATCTGTCTATCACACCATGTTCTTACATCAAAGCACTACTGTTGTGTAACCTGCAACAATCACATATCATAAGATACGTTTGACTTGGGAGTGTGATATAGGTTACATCTCATATTCTTTTCTAGCTTGTACTACTTGTAATTTGTTGAAATGGCACTTATGAAGAGACAATTTTAACTTGGTAGAGTGACATACATTGCATCTTTCGTATGGTTTCTATCTTTCATTGCTTCTAATTTGTTGAAATGCCTTCGCTTAGTTTACAAATCATAGTTGTGAATATGCAATGAGTTCTGAAAAGCGAATTTTTATACATTTTTCTTGTGGGTTTGACTTGACAAGGCAATACAATTAAGAAAAAGGAAGCAAAAACATAAGGCAGAGACTGATGGCGGTCTTCTGGCGAAACCGGTATCCCAGGTGCTTTCTATAGATTGGCAGTGTGATATTGTCTTGCATGTTGCATACGGTGTCTCACTTGTATTGCTTGTAATTTGATTAAATTACTTCTACTTAGTTTACAAAAATAGTTGTGAATATGCCATTATGTCCTGTTATTCGTACATATTCCATCCTCATATCATACATATTCCTGTTTCTAGAACATACAATATCTATCTATCACACCATGTTCTTACATCAAAGTAGTACTATTGTGTAACCTGGAACAATCACTTTTCACAAGACATGTTTAACTTGGGAGTCTGATATAGTTTACATGTCGCATTATTTTCTTGCTTGTACTACTAATTTGCTGAAATGGCACTAAAGACGAGACATTTTTAACTTGGTACAGTGATATTCGTTGCGTATTACATATGGTGTCTAGCTTTCATTGCTTCTAATTTGTTCAAATGCCTTCTGCTTAGTTTACACATCATAAGCTATGGATATGCAATGATGTGAATATGAAATGGCATTAATGCCTTTAACTTGGTAGTGTGATGTTGTTTGCATCTTGCATAAGATTTATTTCTTGTACCGCTTCACATTTGTTTAAACGCCAGTTATGACAAGACACTGATAACTTGGCAGAGCGATATTTGTAGAATCTTTCATATGGTGTCTACCTTCCATTGCATTGCTTCTAATTTATTGAAATGACTTCTATTTAGTTTACACATCATGGTTCTGATTATGTCATGATGTCCTGTTTTTCGTACATATTACATCCTCCTATCATGTGGTTGTCTAACATCAAAGTTCAGTTCGTCTATATCACACATCAATTTGTTCTGAAGAACTAAATTTTTATTCCTTTTTCTTGTCGGCTTGACATTACATGGAACAAAGAAAGAGGAAGGAACACAAAATGACAGGGGATGGTGTTAGTACTAAGGACACAAGGAAACGGAAGCGGCCGAATAATACAGATTCTGCTGGTACTGATGGTGCAATACAAGGTCAAAATCCAACGAAAAATTGTACAAATGCGGTATCCCGTGCTAGACGAGCTGCAAAACAAGCCAAACAGAAACTAATAGCAGCAACGAAACAAGTAGATGAAGTCCTAGTTGTTGCAACACCTTCCACAGTACCACCAGCTGCACGAGTTACTCATTTGCCGACTCAGCTAGCAGCATGTTCCCAAGCTCCCTTGCCACCTGACACTACTTCCGAAGCACTCTTAACACAAGACGAGTTGGCAAGATCGAATGAACCTTGTGAGCTTCAATAGCTAGAAGGTAGTTGTTGGAGTCAAGTTACAGTTGCATGCTTCTTTATATGTAGTCTCACAGTTTGATGTACACTAAATCTTCCTATGTTTGTTGTTGGACTAGAACCTAGGTGCAAGAGGAAATAAAAATCAGGGATAATGCTCGATAGGTTAACTAAATCTAGAGGAGGAAGAATTGAGATCCGTTTTGTGGTAGGTTTAAAAAGGCCACGTGATGCTAGAGAGTCAGCCAAGTTAGTATCAGAGGCAGCGGTTGCCGTTAGGTGTCATGCACGTATCCTCCCAACATGGATTGAGTACAGGAATGAGAAAGACGAAACCCAATTCAACACCTTCCTCGACCATTTATCTGTAAGTACGGTTATGTATGGAAACTAGTAATATCATCTTTCTTTGTCCCATACTTTCTAGGTTGCTGATAATGAGACTCACATAAATTTCAACAGATGAGGTTCAAGTTGGATAACAAAGATAATGCAACCAGACAAGCTTGCACCCATGTTTTCAATATTCTCTGCGACAGTATCGGTATAACTTTAGGAAAACTCACTTTGAAGGCAAGGCTAAAAGTGAACTTGCCCAAACATCTCTAGTGGAAAATATATTGGATGAAGACTGGAGAGGCCTCGTTAAACAATGGTCTGTTACAAAGTATCAAGTATGTTATATGTATGTGATCAGATCACATGTTGAACTCCTACTTACGCATGTGCCTCACAAATCTATATTCTTGTAGGTGAACTGTTCAAAAAACAAGGCCAACCGTACAAAAGTGAAATTCCAACAGACGACGGGATCTCGTTGCTATATTGCACACTCCGAGGCTCTTGTAACTGGCTGTTGTTTCACTCTTTTCGTGGTGCCATATTATCAGATCTATATTGACTTGTTCCAAATGCAGAGGAAAGCCTGCAAGGACCAAAAAGTACTTGAACCAAATGTTGTGGAGGTCTTCATGGACTATGACACCAGCAAGACGAAGGGCTGGACTACACTAGTCAAAGCCGCTGTTGTAAGTCCTTAATCGTCATGCCTTTTAACTACTACTTACTCTGACTCATGCATTGAACTGTATGGTTTGCAGCCAATGTCTATTACTCTTTTCAATTTTATACACAATTGTCTTAGCATATCATTGCACCTTACAAGGTTCAAAAGAGAGGAGTGATGTTCCTTGGATCTTGATCTGTAATCTAGTTCCGTGCTGGACATGCCCACACAATGTTACAATTGCATGTTTGTCTGTTCTCAGTTATTTTGTGATATGAATGATGTCATAGTATGCTTACCGTATTATAAACTTTGTCTCTTTATCCTTAGCTGTCAACCCAATGTGAAGAAGTACACAATACATTAGCCCTGGTACATGGTCATATGGTTGGAACCTGGTTTTATTATGTACTTTGTAGTAAAATACAACTAATATTTCACACGAGTTCACCAGAATAAGTTTTGTATATAGACAAAGCTATTTTGTTTGGTTTTGCTGATTCCTTAATATCATCTGTTCTCGTACTACTAATGTAAAAAACTCAACTTTTTAGCAAGCTATGGAAACAATGGTGGAACCGCCACCTTTTGAAGGTGACGAGGCAACTATAACCGCAATGTCACCTCTTGCTGGAGTGGGTCAGTACCTGTACACTAATAGTGCCAAAAGTACATTCCTGCATAATACTGGGTTGGTTCTTATGGCAATCTCTTCCAGACTGCCTCATGATCAAGATATGCAAGCTCAAAGCAATGTTATATCTGCGCCCCAGACACAAGTCCATTCCCTAACAGAGACCCTTTGTGAAACAAGGACATCCATTGTTCGATGTCGTCAAGATATGGATGGTTTTGAAACCAGACTATCAGGCATTTGCTATGTTTTTCAGGAGCCTAGGAGAGATGAAGGAGAAGGTTATGGTGCTCAATAGGACTGTACAGCAGAAAACAAAACATTCAGGTCAAATGAACTGAGCTTCTGAACTTCTGGCGGTGCATTTATCTGCCAGATTGTTAACTTCTATGCCAACCTTCCTTTTGTTTTATGGTTATAATTTTTTTTGGTGCGATACAAAATTTGTTCTTAACGTGCAGCCACCGGCTGAAGAAAACAGCAAGCCATTTTTGTATAATGTAGGGTGTTCCCTATATTTTCACTGGTGAAAAACTTTGATGCCTAGTGGATGTAATCTGTGCAATCGCTTAATAGCCCAGCATTAGTTTCGGGCTTATTTATTTCCTAGTATTCTCTTTCCCTGGTTTGCTAGTGGCTGCAACAACTAGGGGCCATATAGGGACCGTGGTAACCTTGAGCCTGCTACAGGCCATAGGATCCACGGGCTTCCTATAGGCCATTGGATAAATGGGCCTCCAATGGGCCATTGGATAAATAGGCCTCCAACGGGCCATAGAATTGGTGGGCCTCGGGCCATCGGATAAATGGTCGACATGGCCGGAAACGGGCGTAATTGGTATCAGGCCAGCATGGTAACGGGCCGTTAACAGGCTGGAAGACAGCAAAGGCTTAATTCTATCACATGCATAACGTGTTATTAATGGGCCAGAATATAGGATGGGCTGGAAACTGCACAACGGGTTAACAGGCCATGAACGGGCCGATTCTAACCATGGGCCGAATTTGGCCCATTAGGGGAACAGGCCAGTAACGGGCCGGAAGTAATCGAAGGCTGGTAAGGAGCCTAAGGACGTATGGGCCGTTAGTAGGCCGAAAGCTAACACGGGCTGGAAATGGCCCATTGAAATCATGGGCCGATAATGGGTACAAATAAAGTTATTGTTATTATGTGCCAGAGTCACCATGGGTCACTAAAGGGCCTAAATATACGAAAGGCCTCATATTGGCTGAAAGACGTCGTGGGCCATACATGGGCCGAAAGTGAAACGGCTAGTGTTATATTTGATGGCCCACCTACTGCTGTTGGGCCGATTTCGGGAAGGCCCTAACTGGTTTTGAGTTACCGGGCCATAAAATAGGCTATATGCGAACAGACCGTTAACAGGCTTTTCATGGGTCGACCCGCTAACTTTTGACCATGTCAAACGGGCCAGCCTTTGTAAGCTAAATGGGCCAGTGTTGGGCCTTCCCACGTGTCGACATATCATAGGCGCCTATCTGACCCAATGACGAGCTGGCACGTGTTTCCTTCGGCCAATGAGAATTTTACACATGGAAAATTGCCATTGGCCCGGGCTGTTAACGGGTTATCGATCAAAAATCAGACCCGACAGCATAATGGCGGCGTGTTGCAGTGGATGCCACGTGTCGGTTGCCCTTGACGAAAGCACTTCCATGACGCGTCATTTATCGTCATGGAAATGCACACTTCCGTGATGATAATTTTGGTATTGTCAGGAACACTTCTACGACAGCACAAGTATGACTATCTTGATTCTGTCATAATTTCGTCATGGATGTACATACATGACATAAAACATGACCTACTATGACAAACAAGTATCGTCGCAGAAGTGTATTTTTTTGTAGTGATATCACATCACAACACGCCCTGCAAGAACAAGTTAGACGTCCTCCACTTTGTTGTTCCAAGTTTTACGTGGCCGCTACGTGCTTCTACAGCACAAAAACCAAAATGGTGATTTATCAATTTTGTTGTTTTAACCTTCAACAAGGACTGGCCGCAGTCAAATTATATTCAACTAAATTAGGAGAAACAGACACCCGCCAGCCACCTTTATGCAAAACTAGTTGCATGTCTGTCGATGGAAGCGGTCTCATGAATGTGGTCATGTAAGGTTGGTCCGGTCCGCTTCATCCAACGATACCACCGAATCAAAATAAGACATTGGTGGTAAGCAATGTTACAATCACCGCCCATAACTATTTGTTTTCTACTCGTGCATATCATCTACGCATAGACCTAGCTCAGGTGCCACTGTTGGGGAACGTAGCATGCAATTTCAAAAACTTTCCTACACTCACGCAAGATCTATCTAGGAGATGCATAGCAACGAGAGGGGGAGAGTTTGCCTAGTTACCCTGGTATGACCGAAAGCGGAAGTGTTAGACAACGTGGTTGATGTAGTCGAACTTCTTCTAGCTCCGACCGATCAAGTATAGAACGTACATCACCTCCGAGTTCTGCACACGTTCCGGTAGGTGATGTTCCTTGCCCTCTTGATCCAGCAAGGTGTCGAGGAAGTAGATGAGTTCCATCAGCACGATGGTGTGGTGATGGTGATGGTGAAGTGATCAGCACAGGGCTTCGCCTAAGCACCGCGACAATATGACTGGGGGTGTAAACTGTGGAGGGGGCGCCGCCCACGGCTAATAGTTGTTGCTCTATTGTAGGCACCCCCTTCCCACATAAATATAGGTTAGAGGGCAAGAGAGGCAGCCAAGTGGTACCCCAAGTAGGATGAATCCTACTTGGGGTCCTCTCCCAATTCGGCCAACCACCCTCTCCTATTCCTATTCGGCGTAGGAAGGGGAAGAGGGGGAAGGGGGAATCCTATTCCCTTTTTCCTTTCCTCCTTCCCCTTTCCTTCTCCAATTTGGCCAGCCCATATGGGGGGCGCACCAGCCCCATTGCGTCTGTGTGTTTCCCCTCTTGGCCCATAAAGCCCATATCTTTTGTCGAGGGTGCCCAGAACCCCTTCCTGTGACCCGGTAAGTACCCAGTGCTTCCCGAAATACTTCCGGTGTCCAAATACCATCGTCCTATATATCAATCTTTACCTCTCTACCATTTTCAGACTCCTCGTCATGTCCGTGACATCATCCGGGACTCCTAACAACATTCGGTCACCAAATCACATAACTCATATGATACAATATCGTCATCGAACATTAAGCGTGTGGACGCTAATCATTCGAGAACTATGTAGACATGACCAAGACACCTATCCAATCAATAAACAATAACGGAACCTACATAACCTACATAATCATATTGGCTCCCACATATTCTACGAAGATCTTTATCGGTTGAACCATTAAGACAACACAGATTATTCTCTTTGTCATTGGTATGTTACTTGCCCGAGATTTGATTGTCGGTATCTTCATACCTAGTTCAATCTCGTTATCGGCAAGTCTCTTTACTTGTTCCGTAATACATTATCTTCAACTAACTCATTATCCACTTTGCTTGCAAGGCTTCTTATGATGTGCATTTCCGAGAAGGCCCAGAGATACCTCTCCGATACTCGAAGTGACAAATCCTAATCTTGATCTATGCCAACCGAACAAACACCTTCGGAGATACCTGTAGACTATCTTTATAATCACTCGGTTACGTTGTGACGTTTGATAGCATACAAGACATTCCTCCGCTATCAGGGAGTTGCATAATCTCATAGTCGAAGGAATATGTATTTTACATGAAGAAAGCAATAACAATAAAACTGAACGATCAGAATGCTAAGCTAATGAATGGGTCGTTTCCATCACATCATTGTCCTAATGATGTGATCTCATTTTCCAAATGACATCACATGTCTATGGTTAGGAAACTTAACCATCTTTGATCAACGAGCTAGTCTAGTGGAGGCTTACTAGGGACACATTATTTTGTCTACGTATCTACACATGTATTATGTTTCTGGTTAATACAATTCTAGCATCAATAATAAACATTTAACGTGAAATAAGGAAATATAAAATAACTAGTTTATTATTGCCTCTAGGGCATATTTCCTTCAAAAACGTGTGCAAGCATGCACACATTTGCCGCTTGCAAAGTGTGTGTGATGTCAGACATTATCACAAACGGTGCGACCAAACTAAACGTTTGTGATAGTTGCCTTCTCGTACATCATTCGCACCCATGAACTGTTACTGATGTGGTATGCATCGTAAACATTGCAGCATAGAATAGCAAGTGCGATAGTTGTCATGTACGATGATGTTACAATGGTCCAACGTTTCGTAATCCTGTCCGACACTTGTACGACAATTATCTAATCTTCTTAATTAGTTCTCGCATATGGTTTGGGAAAAGCGAATGTGTGTGATTGTCTACTTATCATAAACATTCTATAATCGTCAACCGTTTGTGATGAGCCACGCATCATAAATGTAGAACCACAAAATACTGACTGCGATGGCAATGCGATCACAAATGAGTAGGGACAACTATATGCATCAAGGCTCCCTATCCCCGACGGTTTCTAGGTCATGTGTGTAGGACCCCCTTAGCGCAGTCACTCACTTGGTGACAGTTCTGAATGCTGTCACGGAAAGGGGTTAAAAACCGTATGTATAGCACCTCGCTATACTAGTGATATAACGTTGTTTCGAACCGTTTATTGTCTCGAACTGCTGGTGGGATAAATGAGGGCATCACCATTCTCAAGTGTTCAGAGTATATCTCCTGTTTTCAAGATACAATTTGAGCTCAGTGTATTTTCAATTATGTCCAGTTGTTTAGGCCAGTGAGGTGTCGTTGAATATGTGAATTTTGACTCTCAGGCTAGGCGCTCAAAAAAATAAAGAAAAAGGACTCTTAGGCCGACATGTGGGCGCCACCGGTGTTTTCGTGCGCTTGCGCGCCGGGAGCATATTGGCGCGTGTTCGAAATTCATGCTACCTTTTCATCCCCAATCTCCCACCCCTCCCCCACCTCTAGAATTCTCGATTCCTACTCCAATTCCCACAAATCCCCTTCTTGTACACCATGTACTCAAGCGCACTATCATGTCGCCGGTCAACGTGGATCGCTGAGCCGGAGACCTTCAGGTCTGTCCTACCTTCGGGCGTTGGATGTTGTCGCTCAACAGTGGCATGGCGGCACTTGACGACCAGTTTGTTGGCAAAGTGCTGATGGTAATCATCAACGGCGACTGACCTCCCGTCTCGCCTGACGACCTTGTCAAAGCTCTTGGCATTGCGCACGGCATCCAAATAAGTGAATTGCTCGTTGAAGTCTGTCCGCCACTGGCCGATTTGTTTGTCAGGTTCTGGACAACTTTCATCTACAGTCTTGTGTTTGAATCTTCCTAGCATTTGTTCTGTGATGTTGCGCTGGTGAGCTTTGATTGGTGGCACCCAGGATGGGGCTCGGTGCCCTCTAAGCTTGAGTTTTAACAAAGCTTACCTTCCACGGCATGCCTCGACGTGCTTGGAACAGTGAGTCCATGAATGAGTTTATCAATGACCTAGGAGGTGAGCTTGTAAGTATGTTTGTTCCTCCAGACAGCTGGGCTCTGACAGTTATGGCATGGATGAAGAAGTTGTCCACCATACCAAAGGTGATTGGTGTTGAGATACTGGTGCAGGAACCGGAGTTGTACTATTCATCTCCACCAAAGCCGTCGTGGAACACATTAGGGATGTACCTGTATCGAGTGTTTGTGCATGTCGTAGAAGCGGTCAATCCATCAATCGAAGTCCTGCTGCTGGTGGTGGTGCCAGGGACAGTTGACGACCTCAATTACAGGAGTCAACATTAGACTTTCCCCATGTTGCTTGGAACAATGGATTCCATAGGGCTTACTCCATCGCGCGGCGGTGGCCACTGATTCTTTGGGAGAAGAGGCATGGCTGGCTGCGTGGATGAGCTCTAATTTGAGGTAACAACTAAATATTTTCAGATACTAGTTAAATCCGAGCTATCGGTGTGAAGCACTGATGTGACAGTACATTTGATTGTGACTTGTTCTATTTTTGTACCTGAACTGTTTTTAGAAAGGGGTGTATGTCAACTTAATGTGCTAGCATAACTTATTGTGTTGTTTGTCTATTTTTTGTGCACAATATTTAAGATATTTCCCCGTCATTAATAAATATGATGAATGGTCTTGTACGAGTTTGTTGGTTTCAACATAGCTCTGCCGGTAGCGATCCCCTACCTCCACCCTGAATGTGCCACCTGCGTGAAATTTTTGTATGTAAGTTGAGTGTGCTATCATGTTCTATAGGATTGTCTCAACTATAAAAGTTTTTACTGAGCATCAGCAATGCATATGGCTGAATGATGTATTTGCGAGCGTCGACCGATGGGTCTCTCTCTCTCTCTCTCTCTCTCTCTCTCTCTCTCTCTCTCTCTCTCTCTCTCTCTCTCTCTTACACACACACAAGTGGCACCATTGAGTTATTTCGTCGCTCGTGACAGCTTTTATTAGGTTCCACTATACTTTACTTTTTTCTTGAGTTATTAATTGAGCTCAGTGTCTTCCAAAAGTTGTACAGAAGCCTTGTTTCGGCCTATTCAGGCGTCATTGAATGTGGATTGAGCACTAAAAGGCCTTTCTCGTTGAACATCATCAATGCAACTGGGCCGACAGTTGTACACAATATCCTAAAATAACCGCAGCCTAGCCTATGTTTTCTGTCAATAAAATGCACAGCTCAGTTCATTTTTTATATAATAAGATTACCAAGCACAAATTAATTTTTAATAATATTCCTATCTCAGTATTATTTTTTATACGAAATGCTCAGTCTAGACCATCATTGATTTTTCACCCATCCCAGAAAATGGATCCATTTCTACTAAAATCAAAAGGCTTGTAAATTATCAGAAATGATAAATGGGCTGCATGTACGGACCAATAAATAGGTGTATTTGAATACATAGGTGTATTTGAATAAATAATCAAATGCACTGTAAATTATCATAAATAGTAAATCGACGATTATTATTTATACTGAGGAAATAGATTATTTTTTTCAGTCAAAGCCCAGGAAATAGATGTATAGGCAAACAAAATGAAATGGGTTGTAAAACCTAATAAATGGGATGCATTTGACTTTGTTGGCCCACTAGACAAAGCTCTCGCAAGGTGTTGTCCATTTAGTGAACAAAACGATTAAATGGTCTAAAACAAAAGGTTAACAAATTATTATGACCTAGTTGCTCTTGCTCTACCCGCCAAAACCATCTCCGGCTGGAGCGCCTGCATCCGCCTCCCGTGGCTGGATGTTCATTCTTATTACGTGAAAAAAGTCCCCCCCCCCCCCAGTCAGTTGGGACTCATGAGCTACATCTTCGCACAGAAGGAAGTGCCTCCTTATTACGCGCAAGAAAAATGATTCCTCCCCTGCTAGCTCGGACCCACCTGATTCGGAGGCTAACTTGTGGGCCTCTTAGGTTGACACGTATGCAGGGCATTGTTAGCTTAGTCAACAAATGATTCTAGCAGCAGTGATCGTTGGATTAACATCCAACGATCGCGCTCCTTCTACAATCTTTGATCTTCTTGCTCCAGCTGCCCAAACCAGCACCGGGTGGGCCGCTCACTACTGCATCCCATTGCCGGCTGTGCTGCCACCGCTAGCCATGACATCCCTCTACTCACCCACACCTCCTGTCAATGTTCGTTGATGGCAGCCTCACACCGTAGCCGAAGCAGTCAACCCTCGTACTGCCCTCCGCGTGGTCATCCACTGCCGCATCTTCCCCGGCTCCGTGTCGTTATCTTCCTTAGCCTCGCCGTTGTCCTACCACCTTGGTGCTCTCGGTGCGGCATGGTCAACATTGTCAACGAACAACATCCATCAGAAGGTGACTGTACATGGTGAGGATGATAGCTGGACACACCACCTACATCTTCACACAGAGGGAAGTGCCTCCTTATTACATGCAACAAAATGATTCCTCCCACTGAGAGCTGAGACCCACCTTCGCATACAAGGGAGTGCGTCCTTATCCTCCCTAACGGCTGGGATCCACCCAGTTGAACCGTACGTAGGATTGTCTGTCTGGTCGCGAACCTGTATGTACATACTGGTCGATCAGTCTCTCTACAATGATGAACCATGGCCGAGCAACTAGCAACACATGTAGTAATAGAGCCCCCAACATAGTAGTTCAGGCAGTCCCTTCTAAACTGTGTACACGTACGTACAGCCAGATGCCAAAAAAATATGGCCACATACATACATACATACGGGCGGGGTCTCGAACGCCAACTCGCACATACATACGGCCAGGGCTCGTGTACATGGAGAGGCAATGGACGGCACCAACGGTGTCGTGTTCATTAGGAACCAATCGGATTGGATGAAATAGCCGAAACGCGGTCTGGCTTACTGCAGAACAGAGTAAATGGCCTTCTGCGAAACAGGGTCCAGTTCATCAGGAAGCGTCTCGCGTACCGCAAACTGGAGGAAACGACCTTCCGTTCGAGTGTCTACGGTCGAAATGGGGCGCCATTGATCAGGAGGGGTGTGGCGTACCGCAAAATGGAGGAAAGACTAGTGTTGGAGCGCCTATGGTTGAAACGGGGTTCCTTTTCATTGGGAGGGGTGTGGTGTATCGCAAAACGTGACTCCATGGGATACTATTCATGACCATCTACTACCTCGCTCCAGCCTTCATGGGCTACTGTTCATCCACCATCGACTTCCTCTAGGCTCCACCTGCTACTGTTCATCCACCGTCAACTTCTTCCAGCCTCCACCATCCACTGTTTATCCATGGGCTACTGTCCATCCACCCTCCACTAGCTATTATTCAACCAGCCCTCCACAGTGTCCTGTTCATCCACCCTAACCGGCTCGGGTGTGTGGCGGCCTCGTCGATCGGGGCCCTATTCATCCAGCGGCAACGGCCTCTGCTACCACGGGGTCCTGTTCAACCAACCCCCACCAGGAACTGTTCATCCAACCCCAACAATGGTCACTATTCATCAAGAGGCAGCAGCAGGTTCAATGGGCTTCAATTAGCAGCAGTAGCAAAGGAATCTCTCGGGTTCAGTTAACAGCCAAGGGATCGATCCCTCGGGTTTAGTAACGTTGCTACTGCAATCGCTCGGGTTCAGTAAGCGAACGCCTTGCTCAGGTTCAGTAAGGACCAACGCCTCACACACATGTGCGTACGTGTATATGAGAGAAATGCGGAAACCTTCGTGCATCGCTCGGCCCCGACCACCCACCGTAACTGGGAACTCCGCGATATTTTGCTCGCCCTTGCTTCTATGACGATTTTGTCCGTCATGGATGGCCCAAAGAATGTCATGCAGGTGCATCCCCGGCCTGCCTAGGACGCAAAACCCATTTTCTGTCATGATTTTTTTCATAGAATTAGGATCCCGCCACATCTATGATGATACGTGTTTTTGTCGCAATTATCGTCATAGAAGTGTCACAAGCATGACATAAAAAAAAGCGTTCAGGCCAAAATGTCACGGCTGTGTCATTTTTGTATAGTGTGAGGCTATGCCTTGCAAGGCTAATCGCGCCAGACGGCATCACGAGGCTGCTCGTCCTAGCCACCCTCGCGAGGCTGGTCATGCCATCCCTAGCAGGGGTTGCCGTTGCGGTTGTCCCAGCGGCCACCGCCGCGGCCACCCCCGAGGTCGGCTCCATGCTCGTTGCGGTCTGGGCAACGGCCCAAGCGCTTGTCATGGAGTGCCTTGAGCTCCTGGCAGTCATCCTTGTTGTGCGTGCACACATTGTGCTAGACACAGAAGAGGCGACTATCCCTCTCGGGTCGTTCATGGTCGCGATTCTACTTAGGCTCCGCTGCCAGTAAGGCAGGGCCCTTGCGCTTGACCTCCTTTCCCTTGGCCTTGCTGTTGTCGAGCACTATGTTGGGGTCATTGGGGAGGAAGAGGCGGCCTTCCTTGGCCTTAGCGAACTTGTCCGCAAGGTTGAACACTTCTAGCGCCGACCTCAGGCTATCATTTACGGTGAGCTTCTCGCCAATCCGATCTTCGTTGACCCCAATTATGAACGCCATGATGATGGCTTCTTCCAAGGCGCGTGGAATCTTGTGGCGCACTTGGCTGAAGTGCTGAATGTACTTGCGGAGGGTCTTGCCAGGGCACTGCTTCACGCACCGCAGGTCGTTCATGGTGAGGGTATGGTCATGGGTGCCCTTGAAGTTGGCGACTCCTTGCAAAGCGCGTCGTCCTTAAGGGCCATGGGGAACCAATTCGCCATAACCTTTTCATCACCATTCGTCGCCTCGATGATCAGTGCGTAGAGCTGGAGAAACTCCGTGTGGTCGGGAATGCCATCATGGTGCGGGGGCAGCACCGACTTGAACTTGACGGGCCAAAGCACCCAGCGTAAATTGTGAGTGAAGGGTCAACAACCAACGCTGCTTGGCATAGCGCGAGGGCGGGGAGATTCAAGCGCCCAGCTGCTGTGACTTCCTGCATGGCCTAGTCTTGGCGCTGATGCTGCTCGTCGAGGAGCACACGCGCGTCTGGCAGCATGCAGTGGATGATCTGGCAGCTGGCCTCATCTCGGGCCGGCGCAGGCGGTCCGCGCGATGAGGGGCGCATCTGTGCATCATGCTGGGGTTTGGTGTTGTCACCACGCAAGGGAGGAGGTGCAGGCACACTGTGTGCCATGTCGGTAACGCGATACGGCAGAGTATGGAGCGAGTGGGAGGGTGTCGGGCCTTGCCCGCTAGCATTGATGAGCCTGGTGATGCGGCCAAACATTGTAGCCTGCATCGGTCGGGTAGTAGAGCAGCAGCTCGCGCGCCATGAGCAGAGCGGCTTGCGTGTTCATTGGTCCGGTGGGCGTGGGAGGAAGAGGTTGTGGCGGTGGCTAGCGAAGGCGTAGCGGTATGGCCATCGGGATGCACGGAAGGGTGCACAGAGAAGTCCTGCTGCTCACGAGCAGCAGGGTTGGTGGCGGTGTTGGCCGCAGTTGAGGCGGAATGGTGGCGGTCTCCATGGCCCGCGGGCTCCATCTGGGCGATGCGAGCCGCCGGACGCTTGGCATGAACACGGAGAGTGTCGGCCATGCAGTTGGTGATGCAGAAGTCATAGCGAAGCGGAAGAGTGGCGACACATCCCTACCTGGCGCGCCAAATGTCAGAATCAGGGCTCCAAGGCCCCAAGAAGGTTCGAACTCTGGGGTGCGCTCTCTACCTACGTTCTGCTTGACCTCATGGCCCTCAACTCCAGGACGATGCTCTGGTGTGCACTAGTGAGAGAAGAAGAATGATGGACACAAGTGGCACACCGGCTCAGAGGAACCGAAACACCCCGTATTCCAGGCTAGAGTTCGAGGTAAATCTTCCCGAATACGGCACTACTCGACATAAAATAAATCAGCTCTTTATTACAAAGGGTAAGGTACAAGGGTGTGATGTTAATAAAGATCACATCAGCACAGTGACACCACCTATTAAGGAAGATCTATGCTAGAAGTGGAACAACTCGTCGCAGCGGGATACTTCTAGCAGCGGAACAACGACGAAGGTGGTGAACTCCACTCTACAGGGACTTTGGCTGGGACATGATCTAGCTCGCACAATCGGTAACCTCGGCAAGCAAACAATCAATCATGGCATCACCTGCAATCTGGCATGACACGCCAGGTCAGTACATATAATGTACTTGCAAGCTCACATGTCAGGACCCCGACTCAATGCCACATCAATCTAGCATGTAACACCTCATATCACTTTGTGGCCTCACGCACGGTATCCCCGCGGGTGTCACCTTACCTTTGCCCGGGACCATTTGCGCCTTTTGGCACACGTATATGATAGTGTCGCTAGCATCCATATGATAAGGAGCCCGGGCTGACATGGCTAGTCGTAAACCCAAAGTGGCACAAACTTACAGGGACAGGCATCCATGACCCAACATCGAACGTGTCGGTCATCAGCGAGTGAATCCAGGCTGTAGCACTGGGCTAGCAGGACTCCGGTGAACCGAGCTGTAGCGGGCTAACAGGACTCCGGTATTCATCGCGTGACATTTCCCCGAAGGAACAGACACAGGAACGAAGAACGACACATGCCGGCCAGCCTAAGTGTTCCGGAGCAGTAGCAAGCTACCATGGCTCAGTGGAAGCACTAGGAGACATTTCCCGGTAAGAGAGGCTACTAAGGATAAACAACTAGATAGTCAGATCCCACACATACCAAGCATTTCAATAACATACACACAATATGCTCGATATGTGCAAATACAACATGGCATCACAACATGACTCTACGACTCAAATATTTTATTCAATAGGCTCTGAGGAGCGAGATATTACAAACATGGGTCTCCCGACCCAGCATTCACAGCATACAAGTCAAAGCACATGCGGAAGCTTAACATGTCTGAGTACAGACAACTACAAATGAGAAAGGCTGAGAAGCCTGACTAACTACCAGATCCTGCCGAGGGCACAAGATCGTAGCTGAGGTAACAAGCTAAACGTCTCTCTACAAGCAAGACTGAAGTCTCTCTACAAAAACATAAAATAGGCAAACGTGAGTACAAATGTACCCAGCAAGACTTACATCAGAACTATCTACATATGCGTCATTGTCAACAAAGGGGATGGTTGGGTTTAACTACAGCAAGCCAGCTTTGACTCGGTGGCTATCCTGAACTACGACTGCAAGTAACTCTTTTGAGGTGGCGCACACGAGTCCACATATTCACCATATCAATACACCACTATGGATCCGCTCCCGTCTCCCTACGAGAACGCCATCCATAGCACTCACGCTTATCTTGCGCATTTTAGAGTATCCACTTTCACTTGTCTATGAACTGTACAGGCAACCCAGAAGTCCTTTACCGCGGACACGGCTATTCAAATAGATCATATTAACCCTGCAGGGGTTTACTTCTTCAAGCACGCTCTCGCCACTTACCGCCATGTACACCTCGTGTATCTCGGCAACCTTCAAGCGGAAGCCTGGCGAGGGAGTCGGCCACGACCTGACTAACCACACAAGTCTCTCGTCCAGGTTTATTGCCTATTCGGGTTCCATCCGCAAGGAGATCCGGCCGGGGTGTCGCTCACGGCCCCAAACGATGTGTGCAGGGTTCCCAAGCCCACTTCGACGGGTGGATCTACGCTTGGTACACCGTGCCATGGTGTCTAGTCTGTCCCAAGCCCACCTGTACTAGGTGCCACTTGGTAGACTACTAACACTACCTACAAACACCAGAAACTAGTTGCAACTCCTGGACAGAGATCGAGTTGATTAATAAGCCGAGAGGGGTCGAGTTACCGGAACCCAATGTGTGGTAGTAACTGTTCATGGATCACAAACACAGAACTCAGTTCCTAAGGACGGCTTCAATGAGACAACCCACCACGTACTCCTACATGGCCCCTCACGGCTACCTTTACCAAATCGTGTTCACACACTTAGCTCTCAACAGTAGGACATGTTCACACACCTCCAATTCATCCTTGATGAATCAGACCTGACACAACTCTAAGGAATAGCAGCCATGACAAAAAAGCATGAATGAGTAGGCACATCAAGGCTCAAACAACTCCTACTCATGCTAGTGGGTTTCATCTATTTACTGTGGCAATGACAGGTCATGCAGAGGATAAAGGGGTTCAGCTACCACAGCAAGTAACAGATGAATCGTTGTTGTCCTAATACAGTAAAAGAGAGCAGGAGCAAGAGAGTAGGATTGTATCGGAATGAACAAGGGGGTTTTGCTTGCCTGGCACTTCTAAAGATAGTAATAGTTCTTCATCGGTGTCATCGATCTCATCGTCGGTACCATGTCTATCTAGAGGGGACAAACACCGACAAACAAGGAAGAAACACAATCAATGCAATGCACAATATGATGCATGATCATGACATGGCAATATGCTGTGATTTGAGCTAATGCATCTAGCAGTAGGTTAAATGGAGTTGGTTTGAATCCAAGATTCAAATTCAAACTCCACATGTGGTTATTTAAATGCCATTCATACCATTTGTCCTAAACAATAGTCATAATTTGTTCTAACATGCATGAAACCAGTACAGCTGGATAGATTGGATTTTTTTGATCATTTTTCATATATAATGTTTTTCATTTGGAGCTACGGTTGAATTACAATGAATTTTTGAAGTTTGCATTATTTTCTGAAATTTATAAATCGTTTCTGATTTATTTAAAATTCCAGAAAATAACTACTGCGTCAGCCTGACATCGACATGATTTCAGCAGGTCAACGGGCACGGTCCAGGTCAAACCTGACCAGTGGGGTCCACTGGTTAGTGACACGGTGGTGTTTAGTGACACTGACAGGTGGTGTCGGGTCAACGGACATGTCAGCATAGTCAACTCTGACTGGCGGGTCCCGCCTTATTAAACTAATCTAAACATAAATTAAACCCAGATTAGTTAGGGCGTGGGGCCCAGGTGTCAGTGAGCTAGGGGGGTTTGTTAGGGCGTCATTAGTGGCTAATGACAGCGCCACATCGGCTTCGCCGGAGTTCTCCCGGCGGCGACCAAAACGCGGCGGAGGGCATCGGGATTTCGCTACGGGGTCCAGTTAGGCACGCGGGGAGCATCTACGGGGAGCTGGCGGAGTGGCGCATCCAGTGGTGGAGGCGGCTGGAGCAGGGGTGGCCTACAGAGGCACCGGCGACGAGCTTTGCGGCGGCCGGAGCTCGGGGGCGTGGGGGGACGCGGTTGCTGTGGCCGTGGCGATGTGCGATTAGCACCTATGGCGTCTACGTGGTGCGGTGAGTATGATGGGTGCATGCCCGGGACCGAATGGTCACCGGAGCATCACCGAAGATGAGCGCGGGCAGCGGCGGGTTTCGGTCAACTAGGGGGCGATGGCTACGGCGTGTGAGAGAGAGAACGGAGAGGGGGAGAAGGGGCAGGAGCTCACGGCGAGTGCAGAGGTGGCCTCGGCGTGCTCGGGGAAGCACCGGAGCGAGCGAGGCGGCGAGAGGGATCTACGGCGGCCGGCGATGAAGGTGATGGAGATGGCATCGATGCAGGGTCTCCGGCGAGGCGCGTCTCCGTGAGGAGGAAGAAGGGGTCGAGGTGAAGCTTTTGGGCACGTCGGAGAAGCGAGGGGGAGGCGGTGGCTGCGGCAGCACCAGGCGGCGGCGACGAGCTCCGATGGGCGGGAGAGAGAGAGAGAGAGTCAGAGGAGGGGATGGGGACGAGAGAGTGAGCGAGGGGTTCCAGGGGGTGCGTGGCGTCGTCTAGGAGCACCAGGGAGGATCCAGGCAGGCAGGGAGGGAGGAGGTGGCCGGCGTGTGGCTGCGCGCGCCGGGCACGCGCCCCTGCCTACTGGCATGAGGAGGAAGGCGACAGAGGGGCTGCGGTGGTGGGCTGGGCCGGCTTTGGTGGGCTGCATAGGTAGGTGGCCAGGTAAGTGGCCCAGGCAAGCGTTCTCTCTCCCTTTTCTAAATTGTTTTAGTTTTCTATTTTCTGTAATTGTGTTTGGCTTTAATAAAAATGCCAGGGCATTTCCAAAAATCATGAAACTGCTCAATGTCACTTTTTGGAATATTTCCAAGAACAAACATTTCAGTTTGTGATTATTTGAGCATTTAGAATATTATTTAGCAATTAAATGCCCAAATGCAAATAACATATGATTTAATTCCAAAATCCAGAATGGCCTAGAAAAATGTGCACCATTTTTGGGAGAGGTTCTAGACTAATCCAAAAATGATGATCTTTTCTGATGGGCATTTTGGGTTCATTGAGAATATTTTTATTTGAACCTAGTTGATTTGATCTGGTGCTAGGGTTTGAGCAATCCCCATTTTAACTTTCAAATAAATTAGACATGATGCAATAACCAAGCTTGTCCAAGTGCACAACAAGGCTAGGGATGTGATAACTCACCCCCACTAAACAAGAATCTCGCCCCGAGATTCAAGACGTGAGGTAAGAGGAAAGGGGGGTCACAAAACTATCACAATCTTCATGATCAATTTTCCCTTCTTGAAGATGTTGACTCATTGCTTCAAATCGATCTTGACGTCTTTGCTTTCGAGATCTTCATTCAACATGATGACAAGAATAAAAGGAAAACTCTAGAAGGATCGATCTCCTCGAAGATCGAACAACTTAGGATCAACTCATGGATTGAGACCTGGAAACATCTCTCAAGCTGAGACACGGAGCATAAAACTAGACTGATGGTGTAAGACAGATGACGAAGGTTCAATAGGTAGGCAACAATTCCACACTTAAGAAGGTGGTGAACCGTTGTCGACGTAGCGAGGAGTTGGGTTGCCATGATACCATAACAGGGCACCTTAGGGAAGGTGACTCGTAGAAATATCCCCTTAAGTGGCAAAAAGAATTACCTTTGATTCAGAGATCATTGAAACTCTTTATACCAGCCTAAGGCAATTCTCGAGTGATCATTTGGAGGGGTTCGGTAGAATGGCATACCCGGATTAGAATGGATGATGTGGATTACCTTGTTGAAAACAACACAAGGGATGATTTTAGTAACTAGGGAGAAGCTCAACAGTAGAGAGTGAGTCCAGTGTTTGAAAAGTTATAGCATAACCGAGGAAAACCGGGAGCAATCCCAGTTAGTGCCGGTGATAACACCTAGTGCTTGTGCGTGCTCTCAATAACTTGAGCATTTCCATATTCATCAAGGTTTACCAATATCCGTGTCAAGGATCCTGGCAACACAACATACTACCATGACGAATGGTGATGGAGGATGCAGATGCAAAGGAAGATAACACTTTCTCAGATTTCATCTTAGCGAGGCCAAGGAAACAAGATCTGGATGATCGACCGAGAGACATTTAGCACTGCGCTTCTAATGTTCTCCTTGATGTGCTAGCGTAACCCATTTACATGGGTTGGTATCTAGAACATCAAGTAAAAGGTTGGACTTCGGGAACACAAAAATCCATAAGGGACAACTAGGAAATAAATCCTACGAAATCCTTATGGGATGTGGCCAACCTCCACAATCAAGATACTACAATAATAGGTCTTCCGGTTGGGTGTGTTGGCCACGACATCCACTTTACCGGATTACAATAGACCAATATTATAGTTCTTGGGAATGTTCCAACCATCATATCTGCCAGAGATTCAGGTCTGGTTGGTGTCAGGATATTCCAGACTCTTCAAGTCTAGAAAGAAAAGTGAAAGTTTGCAACACAAATCGATGAGATGATGTTGCGAGATTATCGGGAAATGAACTACGATAGCAAGCTCCAAAACATGAGCTGGTTCTGCTACACACATGTGAACACGCTGTCCCAGACAAGCATGACCACATGGTAGTCTTATAGTAAAACACTACTGAGTTCAGGTTGGGAACCATCATCTAGGGTAACGAAGTCTTGTGCATGACCTAGGATTAGCACAACAACTCCTTTTCCTTGAACAAGTCAATCAGTGGCTTGGTGTGCTAAGGATACATATAGAATGAAGGTTGCAAGTCTCCAAACCACAGAATACTTCGCACGTATGCATGACCGACTTGGGATGATTCCAAAGGAAGCAACATTGACTTTCACGAATCCATGGCGGCAACTTGCATCAAATGCACATGAATTAGAGGAAGCCACTTCTTTCATCCGAACATATGCTTCATGAGCTAGCATGAAGAAATGCTTTCAAAAGTTTCCAACACTAGCTTAATGTTCAACAAAATTATGGAGAAGGCAAGGATGTTGTTGATGGGCTCAATCAACAACAATTCATCCAGGTTTCCATGAAAATGGAATTCCATAATTATGAGAACAAGTGATAGTATTGGTCAGACCAAAGGATATAATGGTGTATGCTTGAGGTATCAATCACGAGTAAGACAACATTAAGAACATCGTTGGTTCTGATTTTATTTGAGGATAGCCCACACTCAAATCAAAGCTTTGGCAAGACAATAGGTCCAAAAACTGGTCACGAGGATCAATCGATGAAGATATCATCTTTATTCAACACACATACAAGATATCCCTTAAAATGAACTAAATCGGACAAGCTTCCATCTTCCAACTCTCCAAGTTGTTGTTTAGCTTGACCAAACAGCTCAGGGGTATGCAACACAGATTCTTGGAGAAGGGGTGGTTTATATGAAACCAACTTGATCACGAGCTCAACATAGCGGTCAGGTGACAACCTGGTGATACTTCCGAGAAGACATTCGGAAAATCACGAACCACCGATATGGAACTAAGCTCGAAACCAATCTTGCTTTTCAGAGCAAGATGATATGATCAAATAAGCAAGGATTGGCACTATCCTAATTGATTGATCGGAGAGTGCACCGGAAATAAGGACTAGGTATCACAATCAATCTTAGAGTGATGATTCAATAATCAACATGCTAAGAATGAGGTTGTTGTCCCTTAACTACCAAGCAACGAATTGCTAGGAGTATAGATTTCACACATCACGATTCACTTGTCGGTATTCTGGTTGCAACAACACGGGGACCGAGAAATGAATAATGAGGGCGAGAAGTATCACTGTATCAAGAGTTCATAGGCTGGTGTGAAATTCCCATGACATTCTTGATATAAAGATGGAAATACTTCAAGGTAGAACAGAATCAAAAGCTGGATTGGCATTTTGATTTGCGGCGTACAACTTCTTTGACCCAATCCTGTAAATGGATAAGGTACTGGAGTTTGTTTCTCCTAGTCATTCTAGAATAGAATGGCTTGACGGACCACAGGGATAATAGGCATCGATAAACATGAATGCACGACTACTCCTTGCTATCAATTGGTAGACGCAGGTCAGAATACAACTAAAGGGGGAACAACTCAAAAGAACATATGATTTTCTGAGTTTTGGATGCATGGATTAGAATGTCGATCGAGTTCAACATATTTCTTCCGGACAATCCATGCAGAGAGGTAGGTTTGGCAGAATCGTAATATTGAAGGGGAACTCATCGATAGCACTCTTGTTGTGATCTTTTGGTTCCCGAACTTCTGCCATATTGGTTCATGGTATTGGAAGAAGGATATACCATGAATCTCGAGGACTATCGCAAAGGTTACTAATATCCTAAAGGAACTAGCAAACACCAACAACATGAAGTAAGTAGGGAAGTCTCGGGTTCAGAAACCCAGGAGTAGAATACCTACTACTAAGTGGCATCACGGGATGCTTTCAACAATGATGGCCAGAATCATCACACTGGGATCACAAAACATGGCTAGACTACTAGATGATCCCCTAAGACACCTAGGGTCATAATAATAACTCCAACATAAATGTCGAGGCAATGAAGTACCTCAACACACTAGTTAGTGTGGTTGATCTGGAACAAAGGAACTTCAGAACGGTAAGAAGGGATTTGAAAATGCATCAGACTGTTTAGAAACCTAGGACAACTCAGACAACATAACGGCTGTAAATGCTCAAAAGTATTGGGGACATGCTACAAGATGGTGGCATAGCCACTCAGAAGCACAAAACAAGGTTTAAAGATCAGCAGTTAACATACGAAGGTAGTAGGAACTGAACTGAAGCTTTAATCCATCAATCCTATAAGTCTAGGATTAGTAACACATGATCCTAATAGAAAGAAAGGAAATCCTAGTTCCTTAACCCGTAGCAAGATAAGATAACTCGGATCAGAAGGGCATAAGGTAAAGGAGTAAAAAGAGCCTTACGTTCCCAACCACAATCAATTCCCTTAAATAACTAAAGAATTTCTAGACTAAACTTCGACCAGTTTGGCTTGGTAAACCTACAGGCAGTCAGGCTCTGATACCAAAGCTGTCAGGACCACGACTCAATGCCACATCGATCTAGCATGTAACACCTCATATCACTTTGCGGCCTCACGCACGGTATCCCCACGGGTGTCGCCTTACCTTTGCCCGGGACCATTTGCGCCTTTTGGCACACGTATATGATAGTGTCGCTAGCATCCATTTGATAAGGAGCCCGGGCTGACATGGCTAGTCGTAAACCCAAAGTGGCACAAACTTACAGGGACAGGCATCCATGACCCAACATCGAACGTGTCGGTCATCAGCGAGTGAATCCAGGCTGTAGCACTGGGCTAGCAGGACTCCGGTGAACCGGGCTATAGCGGGCTAACAGGACTCCGGTATTCATCGCGTGACATTTCCCTGAAGGGACAGACACAGGAACGACGAAGGACACATGCCGGCCAGCCTAAGTGTTCCGGAGCAGAAGCAAGCTACCATGGCTCAGTGGAAGCACTAGGAGACATTTCCCGGTAAGAGAGGCTACTAAGGATAAACAACTAGATAGTCAGATCCCACACATACCAAGCATTTCAATAACATACACACAATATGCTCGATATGTGCAAATACAACATGGCATCACAACATGACTCTACAACTCAAATATTTTATTCAATAGGCTCCGAGGAGTGAGATATTACAAACATGGGTCTCTCGACCCAGCATTCAGAGCATACAAGTCAAAGCACATGCGGAAGATTAACATGTCTGAGTACAGACAACTACAAATGAGAAAGGCTGAGAAGCCTGACTAACTACCAGATCCTGCCGAGGGCACAAGATCGTAGCTGAGGTAACAAGCTAAACGTCGAAGTCCAGGCGGAACTACTAGCGAGACTGAAGTCTCTCTGCAAAAACATAAAATAGGCAAACGTGAGTACAAATGTACCCAGCAAGACTTACATCAGAACTATCTACATATGCATCATTATCAACAAAGGGGATGGTGGGGTTTAACTGCAGCAAGCCAGCTTTGACTCGGTGGCTATCCTGAACTACGACTGCAAGTAACTCTTTTGAGGTGGCGCACACGAGTCCACATATTCACCATATCAATACACCACTATGGATCCGCTCCCGTCTCCCTACGAGAACGCCATCCGTAGCACTCACGCTTATCTTGCGCATTTTAGAGTATCCACTTTCACTTGTCTATGAACTGTACAGGCAACCCAGAAGTCCTTTACAGCGGACATGGCTATTCGAATAGATCATATTAACCCTGCAAGGGTGTACTTCTTCACGCACGCTCTCGCCACTTACCGCCATGTACACCTCGTGTATCTGGGAAACCTTCAAGCGGAAGGCTGGCGAGGGAGTCGGCCACGACCTGACTAACCACACAAGTCTCTCGTCCAGGTTTATCGCCTATTCGGGTTCCATCCGCAAGGAGATCCGGCCGGGGTGTCCCTCACGGCCCCAAACGATGTGTGCAGGGTTCCCAAGCCCACCTCGACGGGTGGATCTACGCTTGGTACACCGTGCCATGGTGCCTAGTCTGTCCCAAGCCCACCTGTACCGGGTGCCACTTGGTAGACTACTAAAAGTACCTACAAACACCAGAAACTAGTTGCAACTCCTGGACAGAGATCGAGTTGATTAATAAGCCGAGAGGGGTTAAGTTACCGGAACCCAATGTGTGGTAGTAACTGTTCATGGATCACAAACACAGAACGCAGTTCCTAAGGACGGCTTCAATTAGACAACCCACCATGTACTCCTACATGGCCCCTCACGGCTACCTTTACCAAATCGTGTTCACACACTTAGCTCTCAACAGTAGGACATGTTCACACACCTCCAATTCATCCCTGATGAATCAGACCTGACACAACTCTAAGCAATAGCAGCCATGACAAACAAGCATGAATGAGTAGGCACATCAGGGCTCAAACAACTCCTACTCATGCTAGTGGGTTTCATCTATTTACTGTGGCAATGACAGATCATGCAGAGGATAAAGGGATTCAGCTACCGCAGCAAGTAACAAATGAATTCTTGTTGTCCTAATGCAGTAAACGAGAGCAGGAGCGAGAGAGTAGGATTGTATCGGAATGAACAAGGGGGTTTTGCTTGCCTGGCACTTCTGAAGATAGTAATAGTTCTTCATCGGTGTCATCGATCTCATCGTCGGTACCACGTCTATCGAGAGGGGGCAAACACCGACAAACAAGGAAGAAACACAATCAATGCAATGCACAATATGATGCATGATCATGACATGGCAATATGCTGTGATTTGAGCTAATGCATCTAGCAGTAGGTTAAATGGAGTTGGTTTGAATCCAAGATTCAAATTCAAACTCCACATGTGGTTATTTAAATGCCATTCATACAATTTGTCCTAAACAGTAGTCATATGTTGTTCTAACATGCATGAAACCAGTACAGATGGATAGATTGGATTTTTCTGATCAATTTTCATATATAGTTTATTTCATTTGGAGTTACGGTTGAATTACTATGAATTTTTGAAGTTTGCATTATTTTCTGAAATTTATAAATCATTTCTGATTTATTTAAAATTCCAGAAAATAACTACTGCGTCAGCCTGACATCGTCATGACGTCAGCAGGTCAACGGGCACGGTCCAGGTCAAACCTGACCAGTGGGATCCACTGGTCAGTGACACGGTGGTGTTTAGTGACACTGACAGGTGGGGTCGGGTCAGCGGACATGTCAACATAGTCAGCTCTGACTGGTGGGTCCCGCCTTATTAAACTAATCTAAACAGAAATTAAACCCAAATTAGTTAGGGTGTGGAGCCCAGGTGTCAGTGAGCTAGGGGGGTTTGTTAGGGCGTCATTAGTGGCTAATGACAGCGTCACGTCGGCTTCGCCGGAGTTCTGCCGGCGGCGACCAAAGCGTGGCGGAGGGCTTGGGATTTCGCTACGGGGTCCGGCTAGGTGCGCGGGGAGCATCTACGGGGAGCTGGCGGAGTGGCGCATCCAGTGGTGGAGGCGGCTGGAGCTGGGGTGGCCTACAGAGGCACCTGCGACGAGCTTTGCGGCAGCCGGAGCTCGCAGGCGTGCGGGGACGCGGTTGCGGTGGCCGTGGCGATGTGCGACTAGCACCTACGGCGTCTACGTGGTGCGGTGAGTACGATGGGCGCATGCCCGGGACCAAATGGTCACCGGAGCATCACCGGCGACGAGCGCGGGCGGCGGCGTGTTTCAGTCAACAAGGGGGCGATGGCTACGGCATGTGAGAGCGAGAACGGAGAGGGGGAGAAAGGGCAGGAGCTCACGGCGAGTGCAGAGGTGGCCTCGGCGTGCTCGGGGAAGCACCGGAGCGAGCGGGGCGGCGAGAGGGATCTCTGGGGGCCGGCGACGAAGGTGATGGAGATGGCGTCGATGCAGGGTCTCCGACAAGGCGCGGCTCGGTGGGGAGGAAGAGGGGGTCGAGGCGAAGCTTTTGGGCACGTCGAAGAAGCGAGGGGGAGGCGGTGGCTGCGGCAGCAGCAGGCGGCGGCGACGAGCTCCGCTCCGTGGGAGAGAGAGGGAGCCAGAGGAGGGGATGGGGACGAGAGAGTGAACGAGGGGTTCCAGGGGGTGCGTGGCGTCGTCTAGGAGCCCCGGCGAGGAGCCAGGCAGGCAGGGAGGGAGGAGGTGGCCGGCATATTGCTGCGCGCTGGGCACGCGCCCCTGCCTACTAGCGTGAGGAGGAAGGCGACAGAGGGGCTGCGGTGGTGGGCTGGGCCGGCTTTGGCGGGCTGCACAGGTAGGTGGCCAGGTAAGTGGCCCAGGTAAGCGTTCTCTCTCTTTTCTAAATTGTTTCTGTTTTCTATTTTCTGTAATTGTGTTTGGCTTTAATAGAAATGCCAGGGCATTTCCAAAAATCATGAAACTGCTCAATGTCACTGTTTGGAATATTTCAAACAACAAACATTTCAGTTTGTGATTATTTGAGCATTTAAAATATTATTTAGCAATTAAATGCCCAAATGCAAATAACATATGATTTAATTCAAAAATCCAGAATGGCCTAGAAAAATGTGCACCATTTTTGGGAGAGGTTCTAGACTAATCCAAAAATGATGAACTTTTCTGAAGGGCATTTTGGGTTCATTGAGAATATTTTTATTTGAACCTAGTTGATTTGATCTGGTGCTAGGGTTTGAGCAATCCCCATTTCAACTTTCAAATAAATTAGACATGATGCAACAACCAAGCTAGTCCAAGTGTATAGCAAGGCTAGGGATGTGACATCACAACAACCAAAAAACCATCAAGGCAAGACAACAACATGGCATTAGCAGTTTAAGATATAATCAACTACAATTATGTGGAAACAATATTAAGCATGATATGAACTATTAGAATAGTGATGAACCACCATCTCCAGAACCATCTCACTCTTGGCTATCCGGCCAAGCAATATATCACCTCGATCACCTCGTGATCAATACCTCCACGTAATCACTACGTCACCACATCACAAACTGAATGATCATCCTTGGAATCATCCCAACATCATCATCGATATCCTGCCAAGCTGGTATAACTCACATATCAACATATAAGTCATCTATAAGTCATTCCGTCATGTAAGTGTTGATCGAATGGTGTGACCTAGTACGAACTTGTGCCCATATCCGAGGATGCAGCAATCGATAGATTATACACACTTTGCAGAGGTTAGCACACTCTATCCACACCATAGAACCCATGGCCTCGTGCTCCCATTCAGGTGGACAAACGACGTTCTGACAAAAGCAATCTATTTCCATGACACTCTTCTGGCCACTCCGACCAACTCCCCTTTGGGCTAAGTCATGGGTGGCCCCGATGCCACTATGGAAATCCAACGGCCACCATCAGGGCAAAACAAAATGGTCCCAAACGGGGACATGAGCTCAATACCAAACACCGGCACACAAGGTTATTGCCGCCTACCAGGCCCGGGTAGCGCGTGCACATAACCTTCCCTAGTGGGAGGAACCGGCGAGAGGCATGACAATAGACTGCATTAAGGCCTTCTCATAAAGGCAAATGTGGCTGCACTAAAAAAGCTCGGTTCGGTGGCACCTGACTAACGAAATGACGGAATTTGTCCCCAAAGATAGTTCTGTGATAACTGATACTCTGATATCATATCAACCTGTGATCCAAGTCATAGCAATGTCCAACAAATAATCCATAGAATAATATAGTCACCTCATAATAAATCCCAAGGGTAGCATACTACTAAGATCATGATGAATCCAAGTACCATGATACTACTAATGCAATTGCAAGATATTAACCTAAGATCCACATGATAACATCATATCCAAAAATAATACTCCAAAGCATAATATCAAGTACCATAATTAAAATAATCATAATATCCACTAATAATCCAATGGCAAAATGTCATCCTCATCATTTGCAAAATATTAGTCCTAGGAATCCAAACAATGTCATGGCAATAGCGAGATCAAAACAACCCCAAGAAATTGCATGAACAAATCATACATAGCTAATGCAATATTTTAAATAAGCTCAAATAATTTAAAACATGGCATTCATTGCAATCATGCAAATGGAGGGTCTGGCTTGCCTGTGATGGATGGACTCAGCGGGAAGAAGTGCGAGAAGCGCGCGGAAAGAATCGCCAAAAAAGATTCTCTCTCGGAGGGGCTGAATAAGGACAAGGGCATAATGGTCATTTTTAGAATGTTAACACATGGTGAAAATGATCCCACCGTAATGGGCTCGACGAGATGAAGAAGTGGGCATTGGAATCACCTCATTTGGAGTTGTGAGCAAAAAGATACGATTGTTTTTCTACCAGGGACCCATTTGTAATAAAATCCTCACAAACAGGCCCTTAGCATGAAAAAAAGAACGCGCCTTTTCTGAAAATACGTTTTCCAGAAAGCAAAATGCCTTTGGGCCGAAGACGAAGTGAGTGCGCGTTGGGTTAAGTGAAAAGGTATTTCGGGAAATTTGCGTCCACTTATCCACGTCAGCGCCTAGGGTCAACCCCTCGTGCGGCTGACGGGTGGGTCTCGCGAAAGGTGGGGCCCGCCTGGCCGGGGTCTTTGTCTTCAAGCTCCTGCCCGCGCTCGGGCAAGGCAGGATAGCGCTCGGCGATGCCTGCCGATGCCTCCTATTGCCGGGCCTCTGACCGTCTCCCATGGTGCTCCACCTATGGGAGAGATCATCGCGGGGAGACGCGTCCGTTGGTGACTGCTACAGCCGCAGGGGAACACCGAGGCGACGCTGGCTTTGGTGCTGGTGGATGGTGGTCCTCGGGCGCCGGTGATCTCGCGGCCAGAGCCCGCTGGAGGAGGAAGCGAAGGGCGGGGAGGCTCCGGGGCGGTGGTGGAGATCTATGGTGGTGGAAAAGGAGGGGGAAGAGGTCTAGCTCTCCGCAATTTTGGTGGGAGGGGGCGGCGGCCGTGGCAAGACATCGCGGCGTGGAGGAGTTCCCGATCTAGGGGAAGTGGATGGGGAGGGGGAGAGGACTGCGGTGGAGCTCCTGGTGCGGTCGGGATGCCTTGGAGATGCTTATATAGGCGAGGGAGAGACGACGCCGAGCTCGGATGCGGCCATGGATGCACGGGCGGCTCCGACGATGGATGGATGTGTTACGGGGAACTTGAAGAGACAGGAGTTGGCAGAGGGCGACGCCAAGTGCACGGGGAGGAAGAGACGAGCGCGAACAGAGTCATGTCAGCCACTGTGCGACAGGAGGATGGAGAGCGACGTTCGCTGGCGAGTTCGCTACGCGGCCGACTTCACCACGGCGAGGCAGATCCGATTCGACGACGGCGAGGTGTGGCTCAGATCCGAGGCCCTCAGGATCGTCCTACTCGATGCCACGGGCTACACGATTGATGCACGCTTCCTTAAGGAAGGTGAGTCCATTGACATCGGCGGCATCGTCTCTTTTCCGTGCCATTTCGCGAGGATTCTGGATAGAATTCCGGCGATCTCCGCGTTTTCCGGCGAGAGCACGTCGAGCCACGCCGCGGGGCCATCACGTCCGGGGGCTAGGGCCGCTGCGGTACACGGGCACGAGCGCGGGCGCACGTTCCTGGGCGCGCGTCGTCACCCACCTCCCGTGACAGATGGACCCGGGGTCCTCGGGCGCGCACCGAGCCGCCATGGCCCTGATACGCGACACGTGGTAGAGGGCGCATCCGACCGCCATGCGCGCAGCGGGCCTAGGTTTTCCGGGGGCGCCGCGCATATAAAACCTACTTCAGCCGCCCTTTCCCTCATTTTGGATCTGGACGAGGGTTTCGCTCACTTCTGGGATGCTCCGCCCCCTGCCAGATCTAGGGTTCGTCAGTCCTTCGCCTGGTGGGAGGGTAAGATTCGTGGTGATAGCAGATCATTCGCTCAAGTTGTAGCCTCTCCCCGTCCCACAAATCCACCCGATCCACCTAGAATTGCTAAGATGAGAGATGAGGGTTTCGGTGCGGGTCGCCATGGCCGCGGGGCTGGTCGCTTCGACCGCGGCCGTGGCCGTGGTTTCGACCATGTGTGGAAGCGCAAGCCGGAGGTGGTGCATTCGTCTTCAACCAGGATGTCTGGATCGGAAGGATCTGGATTCGACAAGTGGGACGAGGCCGCCGGCGAGCGCCCTGCCACTGGTCGTCAGTCCCGCTGGGAGGGCAACGCGGAGGCAGGGCAGGTGCATGCCGAGGTTGAGGCGGCGGGGAAGCTGTCGGCCCCTTCCTCACATGGGAGGCAGGGAGCCCTGGGCAGCGAAGACGTGGATCCGCGCGTCTCCACCAAGAACAAGGCCGCGGCGGGGGATCGAGATCTCCATACTTCCTCTGGTACTCACGTTCCCTCTTTCGATGCGTGTCAGATCTGCAATACTCCTGGCCACTTCACTGCTAGATGCCCGCAAGCTCTCTGTGATCGTTGCAAGAATATGGGTCATCTGTATGTTGTTTGCAATGAATTTTTTCCATGGGAATACACTCCTGCTATGTCTGCTTTTCAATCCAAAGGGCAAGGTTTCTTCTACATCCCTGACTTTGGTGTAGATAGGCAACCCAGAGAGCGCGTTTTCAATATCGTGGTCACTATCACTGAAGGATCCGCTCCTACCAAAGACATAGAGCATGAGCTAAGTGTGTACGTGGGTCAGGGGTGGAGATGTTCGGCTAGATTCTTTGCCCCACAAAAGTTTGTTATGAGAATGCCAAATCCTAGAGAGGTTGATAGAGCTCTTTTTGTTGAACATGTTAGACTCAAACAATGTGGAGTCAGTGTGAAATTTTCTTCCTGGTCTGAGGACATTGATTCTGAGGGGCTTATGGAAGTTGCATGGGTTAGGATCGGTAAGATTCCACCTAACAAAAGATCTGATAAAGTTGTAGCTTATGTGGGGGCCTTGGTTGGGATCACTCTGGAAGTTGACATGTCAACCATTAATCGCCCTTCTTCTGTCAGAGCTAAAATTGGATGCAGATCTGTGGCACAGCTGCCTGGCACTGCGGAAGGTGTGCTTGGGGGGCGCTTCTATAAATTCACCTATGAGGTTGAAGAGATCCTTGTTAAGAATCCTGTTGATGAAGAGCTTGTGGGACCAGTTGCTCATGAAAAGAACAATCCTGAGTGTACTCCTAAGAGGAAGCGTACGGATCAGGAGAAAAAAGAGGGCCCACCTGATAAGTCTAAGTCTGGCACAAGTGACTACTCTTATCGTGGGGGCAAGGCCTGTCGCCTGCTGCCTAGTGATAATGAGGAAAATGAGGAGGAAGCATCTTATGATAGTGGGGCAGACACCTCTTTGCTCATTGAAACTATGCAGAAGGAGATTGATGACTACATCAGAGAGGAGAAGCTGGACTCCTCCATGTGGATCGTGCCCATTGGCAACACTAATGTTGTGGAGAATTCGCAGGATGTTCAGGTGAATGTTGATACTTGCAAAGTTGATATCTTAAATCCTGTGGCCACTACTTCTAATGTTGAGCAGGTTGTGGAAGTGGTGGGTGACACAGATCCAGGCATGAAAATCTCAAGTGACTATGTGGTACAATCCTCGGACCACTTTGAGGAGTTTGTCCTAACACCTCCTCTTGCAACTGAAGCTACTCTCAGGTTCAGCAAACGTAACCCGTCCAGAATGCAGGACAAGATGGAAGAAAGGGCGGTGATGTTGGCCTGCAGAAAAGATCCTGAAGGTACTTCCAAACCTGCTTGTAACAATTCTTTTGCTGTCTTGTCTGATCATGAGTTAGTGAGTAGAGCTAGTAAAATGGAGGTAGATATACCTGATGATTCGTTCACCTCTGTGGATATTATCAGAGAACTTGAAACTGTTAGAGGGGAGTTAATTAACAAGAGCAAGTTTGAGTCTACTACCCAGGGGATGGATGAAGATATTGTGATAGTTGATGGGCTGGGTAGAAGTAATCCTGTGAATCTAGAATGGCTTGATCAAGAGGAACATGTGCTAGAAAAGATCTCCTCCAGTAAAACCAAGAAGAACAATAAAAAGAAGGTGGGTATTAAGACTTCTAGACCTGTGACTAGAAGCCAAAAAAGCCTTGATCTAGATAAAGACACGAGCTGTAACCCTACAATGCCTCCTGGTAGGGTTACTCGATCCAAATTCCATAAGAAACGTTCCAAATGAGAGGCCTCATTTGGAACTGTCGAGGGGTAGGTAAGAAAGGGATGGCCACCTGCCTCTGAGACATGATTAGTGACCATTCCCTCGATTTTCTGGGGCTACAAGAGACTATGAAGAAGAACTTCTCCCCTAAGTGCTTGAGGAGAATTGATCCTTTTGGATCCTTCCAGTGGAACTGGACCCCTTCTGTTGGGAAATCTGGTGGCATCTTATGTGGTGTGAGGAGTGATAAACTAGAGATTATCTCCTGTGTCAAGGGAAAACATATGCTACACTTAGTTTTACTGGATAAGTCTAGTAAGCTGAAGTGGGGGTTAATAGTAGTTTATGGTCCAGCCCATGATGATTTGAAAACAGACTTTCTGGTCGAATTAGCTGCCACCTGCATTGGGATGCGCGTGCCCTACATTGTTGGGGGTGATTTTAATATCCTGAGACACTCTGGTGAGAAGAACAAGAAGCTTAATAACCACAAGTCTTCGGACCTGTTCAATTCTGTCATCAATACCTTAGCTCTTCGTGAGATCCACATTAATGGAGGGAAGTATACCTGGACAAACCAACAGGCCCATCCCACTTTGGAAAAGCTAGATCGTGTTCTCATGTCTGAAGCATGGGAAGACATGTTTCCGCTTGCATCTATTCGGAAACTAGTTCGTGAGATTTCTGATCACAACCCTTTGCTTATCTCCATGGGCGAGGAGCGGAGGGATACCCCCAAGCCAAGGGAGTATCGCTTTGACCTTTCCTGGGTCAAAGACGATGGATTTTTGCCGTTAGTAAGACAGATCTGGGCTAGGAAAGTTAAATCCTCTGATCCCATAGACATCCTGAATATCAAATTGAAAAGATTCAAAACTTTTTTCAAAGGATGGGGTTCAGACAGATATGGTCATGATAAGAAAAGAAAGGAGGACCTTAGAATGGAGCTATCCATGCTTGAAGAGCTCGAAGAAGATGGGCCACTTCCTCCTGAGCTGTACAGTAGGAAGATGGATGCCAACTTTGAGTTACATGAGTTACTTGTTAATGAAGAGATTTTCTGGCTGCAACAATCTCATGAGCGTTGGCTCCTGAAAGGGGATTTGAATACAGACTATTATCATAAGATTGCTAATGGTCGCAAACATAAAAACACGATCCATTCTCTTAAGGTGGGTGATGACATTACCATTGAGGGTACTGATGATTTGATTGCCCATGCCACTGGCTTTTACAAAGACCTCTTTGGCCTGGCTCCTGGTAATTTGTTTCATCTGAATCCTGATACATGGACTGATGATGAGAAGCTTTCGGGAGAAAATAATAGGGATCTCTGTCGAGAATTCACCGAACAAGAAGTTAAGGATGCCCTGTTTGACATGGCCCCAAACAGGGCCCCCGGACCGGATAATATCCCTGTTGAATTCTATCAGATCTGTTGGGATATAGTAAAAGGTGATATAATGGCCCTGTTTGACCATTTTCACCAAGGTAAACTTGACGTGAAACGCCTGAACTACGGGGTTATCACCCTCCTGCCTAAAGTATCCAGTGCTGAGAGGATTCAGCAATTTAGGCCGATCTGTTTGCTTCGTTGCCCTTATAAGCTCATAACTAAAGTGCTCGACCGTAGAGTCGCAGTGTATGCTGATAAGCTAATCAGCCTTACCCAAAATGCTTTTGTGAAGGGGAGGAATATCATGGATGGAGTGCTATCACTTCATGAGATTCTCAACTATACACATATCAAGAAGAAAGTTGGGATTGTCCTAAAGCTTGACTTTGAAAAAGCCTATGATAAAGTAAACTGGGACTTTCTCCTTGAATGCCATAAGATGCGTGGTTTCAATGAAACCTGGTGTGGTTGGATTAGATAAATCCTTTATGAGGGGACAGTTAGCATCAAACTAAATAACTGTACGGGCCCATACTTTCAAAGTGCCAAAGGGGTTCGCCAAGGGGATCCTCACTCTCCGTTCCTGTTTAATCTTGCTGTGGAATGCCTCACCAAGATGATAAAAAATGCCCAGAAAAATAAGTTGATTGTAGGGCTAGCTTCTAACCTCATTCCTGAGGGGGTGGCTGTTCTGCAATATGCAGATGATACTATTATCTGTCTGGAGGATGATATTTATAAGGCAGTCAACTTGAAGTTGCTACTGTACCTGTTTGAGATGATGTCTGGGTTAAAAGTCAACTTCCAGAAAAGTGAAATTCTCGCTGTGGGGTGGGGGATGAGAACACTGTTAAGAGATATGCGGAACTTTTCAGTTGCGAGATAGGCAGCTTCCCCATTAAATACCTGGGCATGCCTGTGAGCTATACAAACCTGAAAAACTCTGATTGGGATTTCATCATGGGCAAGTACTTGAAAAGATTTGAAGCTTGGATAGGCAACGCGGCTTCGATGGGGGGGGGGGAGACATACTCTCCTAGACTCTATAGTCACACAGATCTCTCTTTATCATATGTCGATGTGGCTTATGAATAAAACCTTCATTGAAAGATTGGATAAACATAGAAGAAGATTCTTCTGGCAAGGATGTAATAAGAAGAGGAGGTACTACCTTGTGAGGTGGAGTAGAATTTGTAGATCTAAGGAGAAAGGTGGTCTGGGTATCAAGGACCCGCGGAAACAAAATGTTAGCCTGATGGTCAAGTGGTGGTGGAAACTTGAAACGCAAAAAGGGCTATGGCAGGATATTGTCCGTGCCAGATATCTTCGCAACAAAACTGTTGCGGATGTCACTGCTAGATTCTCCGACTCACCTTGCTGGAAATCACTTATCAAAGTCAAAAGTGTTTATATGTTGGGCAGAAGAATAGAAACTAATACAGGGGACATCACTAGGTTATGGAAGGACTCGATTAATGGGTCTCCTGCTCTTCAGGAACAATTCCCTCAACTGTTCGCTATCTGTAATTTCCCTGATTGTACTGTGAATAACCTGATGGGCGATGATGCCAACACCTTCTTTAGGCGCAGGCTTACCCCTGATCTGCTCAAGCAGTGGGAAGTGATGCGGTCTATTATTAAAAACATTCCTCTTGCTAAGAGCGGTGATGGTGACAAAGTTTACTGGGGGCTTAATCAAAATGGCAAGTTCTCTACCAAATCTGTGTATAAGTTGCTGGAGAAACCCCTTGCTGGGTGTAGCTATAAGTGGATTTGGAAAGCTAAAATTCCTCTCAAAATCAAAATTTTCTTGTGGCAATTATCTCAGGATGCAGTCTTGAATAGGCAAGTGATGAGGGAAAGAAAATGGCCTGGGAACCCCCGTTGTTCTTTTTGCAGGGAGGTTGAAACCTCTAAACACCTTTTCTTCACCTGCCCTGTTGCCAGGGTTGTTTGGAGGTCAATTGGGGTGGTGTTGGGCACTGATACGTGCCCTAATAACTACTGGCAATATTTTGTTTGGTGCAGTAAATTCCTTCCTGGCAAAGAGATCTTTTATACTGTGGGTCTAGCTGCTACCTGTTGGGCCATCTGGTTGGCGTGTAACCATGCTACTTTTGAGAAAAAACAGATCAAAACTCCTTTTGAGATTGTTTTCTCCCTTTGCTCGTTTCTATTATATTGGACAGGTTTACAGGAAGGGGAAGCGGCTGGGGAACATCGCGCAGGTGCAGAGATGATCAGGAATGGCACGCTGCAGCTGATGAGACTGTGTGATCTGGCCAAGCGAACGATCCAGGCGTGAACTACCAAGTTGCGGCTTCGGCGGGGCGAGTTTCTGGAGCTGGAGGCGATCTTCTTCCCACGCCATCTTATACTTTTGCTTAGACTCTGCTAGTTTCGGGATGATCTGTTGTGTAGTTTGTTCGGATGTAATTGACTTAATATTGGTGTTACCAGGTTTTCGCCCCATGGCATCCGTCACGATGTCGGGCAGATGTGGTGGGTTTCCTGGTAATGCTTGAACTCGCTCTACCCTCTTTCCCTCCTCCTGTCATCTGAACTGGTTGTATTTCCGTTCTTAGTAATGGAAAGGGGTAAATCCCGGTTAAAAAAAATGTCAGCCACTGTGCACGCGGCAGCTAGCATCAGTGAGGAAGCTGCCGGGGTTGAGCAAGTTCCAGAGCTACAACGACGGCACTGGGAAGCCGCTAGAGATAATCACGCGTGCGAAGAGGACAAGAGGCAAGGTGACACGAGCAAAGCAGTGCTCTGTACACGGACTACACCTGCAGAGCGTGCTCTCAGGGAAGAATCCACGTGGTCACCGCCAGGCATGGCAAGGAGGGGATAAGAGGGGCTGTCACTTGATGTCTAGCATGTAGTCCATGCATCATGGGAACAATAGGAGGTGAAAGCTTGAGATAAGAGGCTCTGTAGAGACGTGAGCCATCGATGCAAGTTTTTTGTATAAACTTGATCAGGTCAGTGTGATCCACAAAGAGATGCTAAGGGCCAAATACTATGTCTAGGGTGCTTAGCATAGGAAGGACTATGATCCTGGGAGTTTTGGAAGGAGATGGACCAGAATTAGGCATAGTTTCTTTGTAATTGCACAATTGGTCCAAAATCAAGATTAAGATGATGCACTCACATGGAGTAGCCACTTGAGCTCATATTTGGCATAGGATGGTCATTTGGACATATAAAGATGCTGTAAAAATTTCAAACCTAATGGACATGCCAAAATGGTACTTCTTTGACAAACATCCTCTCTGTCCAGAATCTTGGGATAATATTGGTGATAATGTGGCTTAAGGAAATGATCCCAAATTTGGTGGAGAGATGTTATTTGGGTAGGATCATGATATGGTAATTTATAAAAATTAATGGAGCAATATAAAGTATACTTTCTTCACAACCTGAAAATATTGCCAGAAAAATATATTTGAAGGTGTGCTCACATAGATGATGGGACAGAAATGAAAACAGGAGGAGTGTGATTATATGAGCACATAAAGGAGTTTGCAAAATTTCAACTCATTCGGGTAACCCCTAGCTAGTACTTCATTCACAAAGCCTCTATTAGGAAAGAAACTTTGAAAAAACACTGAGGAATATTCACTAGGAAAATGAAGTTGAATTTTGGCATGTGGAAATTATTTGGATAGTATAGAATGCCCAAAAAGTTTGGGAACAATCAAGAGAAGATAAATGACACTTCCTTCACAAAGTGCCATTCTGGACAGAATTGAAGAAATAATATCAGGGAAATATTTTTGAACTGGTCAAGGAAAAGTTTGGGCATATTTTAGCAATATATTACCCAAATAATTTATGAGAATTATGTGGGAATTTTGTGGATGACTGAAATATAGGTTGCTTCACAACCTAGGGCAAACAGGGTTATTCTTTTTATAGAAAAAAAAGAATATTCCTGAGAAGAAGAATTTTGAGATCGAGCTAGAATGGAAGGACATGATCTTGGGAGAGATTTGGGAATGATAACCCACTTGAGAGAAGGAATGATGATGATCTCCTAGGTGGCAAGGCCATAGAACCACTCAAAAAAGAAAACCAGGGCAAAAACCAAATGAATCAAATGAAAAAAGAGAAGGTCCAAAAACTAGGGTGTTACAACACAACAGTTTACCCAGGTTTAGTCCACCTTGCGGTGTAAGACCCTACTCCTTTGTGGTTGGATTGCCTCGTGAGGGAGGATGAGCAGGAGTGTATAAGGGGAAAGATGGATGGCTCTTCAACCCCTCTATGGCGGCACCCTCCCTTACTTATACTAGCCTTGGTCCTCTTCCTTCGAAAACTCAAGGCGGGAAGGGTTGCCGCAATGGCCAATTTCAAAGGGGGACATAGGCGCTGTCTAGCTTGACTAAAGCTGGTCTTCGCCTGCAAAAGCTACCTGCCATGATGCACCAGTGGGCTCGGTGATGACCTCCGTCCCAGTGAGCCCATCGTCTTAGTCTTCTTGCACTGAACGAGTAACCTTTGGGGATTGCTTTGGGAACTAGTGCGCTATCCTTGCTCCCTTAGCACGAAAGAGGAACCCCTCCACATCCGCTCCTGATAGCGCCCCTCTAGTTCCGCTTGTCGCTACGCACGTCACCTTCGTGAGGGCGCAGGGCCGCGCGACTCCTTTGAAAAGCTCTTGACTTGCATGCCTCAGCAAGGGGCCTCGGAAGGCATTCTCGGGAAGATGCACCGCTAGAGGGCCTCACGAGGCTCATGGTGACACCTGATGATGTACGCCTCACGAGGCAAAGCCCTCGCGCGGGTCTTGCTAGTGATGCTCTGGCGGTGGGACTGCACCAGGCCTTCTAGTGGCACCATGCACTGAGCCGCAGGCAAACGGGCCTTGGCATCCCGAGTCCTACGTGCTAGACACTCTCTTCGTGTGTTGCAAATAGTTTGTTTTTTTTTATTGAGGGAAGTGCAAATGTATTTGGTACATACATTATTACACGTTAGGCTTGTCCCAAAATTTCAACATGTGCCTTGTTATCCCAAAAATTCAGATATCGATTTGTCTCTTTATGCTCCGAAAACTCACTCCTTCACACACGCGCCTTGCTATCCCAAGATGATAATGCGCGCGGAAACTCCCTCAAGCTGCCAAATCCCAACACACAAACTCCCTGTTCTAACCCTGAGCCGAAAGTGTCGCTAGTTCAAATTGGTGGGGGTACTTTTGTAAAACACCCTACATTTTGGAGAAGCGTGCCCCTAAATCATGGTTCACCCCTCGCATCACCTCCTTTTGGCCTTTCGAAAACAAAGGCCGCCATAACCTCTCTGTTCCAGCCGTGAACCCCACCCTCCTCTGTACGCCACCCCACAGCTGCCCAGCAGGAGCCTCTTCCCCGATGACGACGTCCCCCGCAATAGCTTGATGTCCCTCATCCACCACCTCGGATGAGGCTCCGTCATCAATCTCGTCATCCGGCCTGTTTGGCCGCCCCATCCTCCACCTCCAAGGAGATGCTTCGATGATCTCCTCAACTATCACGGCTGCTCCACCACCACAGCACCACCTTAGCCGGCTCCACCGGAACCACAACATCCTCACCGACTCCTCGGACGAAGCTGATGCTTAGTCGGTGCCACCAAACAGGTTGTACACTCATTGCATCACATCTTCTCCTTAATCGACCTCCTGGCACCGTCGTTCCTCGATCTCGCACCCCGATGGAGAAGCTACCTCGATGCTAGCGCCACAGGCAACATCTCCCCAGCGGCTCTCCACAAGTGCGAGGCTCCCTCGGCGGCGGCGGCCATACCAATTGGATCTACTACTGCTGCTCCTGCTCTCGCTCGTGCTTCTACTTCTACTCTGGATCTCACTCGCTCGCATGGCTACTCTGCTCTTCCTCTCGCTCGTGCTACTGCTGTGGTCTTCCTGTTGCTCGTGCTACTGATGCTGGTACACGGGCTGCAGCTCCACGAGTTGCTGCTCTGGCTCTAGTTTGTGCTGCTGCTGTAGGCGCTTCTGCTGTGGCTGCTATCTGCTAGTCTGTTCCGTGTCAATCACCTACTGATTTAGATCGCTGTTTCTCTACTACTAGTACCCGAGCGGCCTAAGCTACATGTGAATTGCTTCTCTGCTGCTAGTGCAGTCAGTTTCGACAGTAACATTCAGATTCCACAGTAAATTGCAGTTTCAACAATTAAGTTCAGAGTCAACCATTTTTACGTCATTTATTGGAGTCAGGTGTTTTTTGGTGATGTAAATTTTACATCTACCACCTTTTCATAATGTATTTTACATCATCTATTAGTGAAGCTATTAGAATCCCACTCGAGATTAATGATGTATTTGCTGTACTTCTTCAGCCTCGACGTCTTATAGCTCGCCGGAGCTGCTCCAACGACGGGACCATCCATCACAACAAAGAAGTACCCTAGACGCCGTCTACAGACGCCTCAGATCTTCCTCCACACCTCCACCAACCACCTCTGTCACAACTTCTTTAGCGACCAATCCAATGATGCTATTGTCGACATGGCTATGCCAAAGAGGTTGTACACTTGTCGCATCACTTATTAGTCTACATTCATGTCGATCGATTAGGGCTATTTTGGTTCAAAGGAAAAAAGCGAAGGAAAAAGATAGCAATAGGAAATTTTCCTATGGCACTCTACGATTCAGTTATTCATGCATTTGGTTGAAAGGAATGGAGCAAAACATCCACCTGGACCTACTTTTCAAAATCTTATGTATCGAAACAAGACTAAGTGCATTAGTGGTACAATAACATTCTAACTGTACACATTTTCATATGGTTTCACTTTAATTTCACCATCTTTCTTTGCATTCCTCTGGTCTTCCAATTCCTATGAACCAAACACCCAAGTTGATAGAATTCATGTGTTTACAAATGCTATGTTTCCTGCTACGTCTTGAGCTTGTGTTGGTTTTCCTCGAACAGGAGAGGGTGATGCAGCAAAGTGTAGCGTAAGTATTTCCCTCAGTTTTGAGAACCAAGGTATCAATCCAATAGGAGGCTCCTAAAAAGTCCCACGCACCTACACAAACAAACTAAGAACTCGCAACCAACGCAATAAAGGGGTTGTCAATCCCTTCACGGCCACTTGCGAAAGTGAGATCTAATAAAGATAGTATGATAAGATAAATATATTTTTGGTATTTTATAATATAGATGCAAAAATTAAAGATGCAAATAAAGGTAGATTGAAAGCAAATATGATAAGAGATAGACCCGAGGGCCATAGGTTTCACTAGAGACTTCTCTCGAGATAGCATAAGTATTACGATGGGTGAACAAATTACTGTCGAGCAATTGATAGAAAAGCGCATAGTTATGAGATTATCTAGGCATGATCATGTATATAGGCATCACGTCCATAACAAGTAGACCGACCCGTGCCTGCATCTACTACTATTACTCCACACATCGACCGCTATCCAGCATGCATCTAGAGTATTAAGTTCATAAGAACAAAGTAACGCATTAAGCAAGATGACATGATGTAGAGGGATAAACACATGCAATATGATATAAACCCCATCTTGTTATCCTCGATGGCAACAATACAATACGTGTCTTGCAACCCTTTCTGTCACTGGGTAAGAACACCGCAAGATTGAACCCAAAGCTAAGCACTTCTCCCATGGCAAGAAAGACCAATCTAGTAGGCCAAACCAAACTGATAATTCGAAGAGACTTGCAAAGATAACTCAATCATACATAAAAGAATTCAGAGAAGATTCAAATATTATTCATAGATAAACTTGATCATAAACCCACAATTCATCGGATCTCGACAAACACACCACAAAAAGAGTTTACATCGAATAGATCTCCACAAGAGAGGGGGAGAACATTGTATTGAGATCCAGAAAGAGAGAAGAAGCCATCTAGCTAATAACTATGGACCCGTAGGTCCGTGGTAAACTACTCACAACTCATCGGAGGGGCAAGGATGTTGATGTAGAGGCCCTCCATGGTCGATTCCCCCTCCGGCAGACTGCCGGCGAAGGCTCCAAGATGGGATTTCGCAGATACAGAAGGTTACGGCGGTGGAAATTGTGTTTCGTGGTGCTCCTGGATGTTTTTGGGGTACATAGGTATATATACGAGGAAGAAGTACGTCGGTGGCCGCCCGAGGGGACCACGAGATAGGGGGCGCGCCCTACAGGGAGGGGGCGGACCCCTATCTCGTGGGGCCCTCGGAAGCTTCTTGACTTGCACTCCAAGCTCTCCGGATCACGTTTGTTCCAAAGATCACGCTCCCGAAGGTTTCATTCCGTTTGGACTCTGTTTGATATTCCTTTTCTTCGAAATACTGAAATAGCCAAAAAAACAGCAATATGGGCTGGGCCTCCGGTTAGTAGGTTAGTCCCAAAAATGATCTAAATGTGTAAAATAAAGCCCACAAACATCCAAAAGAGGTAATATAATAGCATGGAACAATCAAAAATTATGGGTAGTTGAAGACATATCATTTCCCACGTGCATTCCTATCCTATTCTGGTGTTTTTCCTATCCCTGCATTTTTAGAATCCTGCAAGCCAAAGGAGTACATACAAAATTACTTCAGCTACAGATAGGTGTCGAAGAAAACTTTTTGTGGTTCGTCCTGCTCCTGACATGACGTCGTCCACCTCATCTGAGCTGCTCCATCGACAGAAGCATCCACCATACTAGACATCACGACTCCTGGCCATCTTTCGCCGCCTCAGATCTCCTTTCCTGACGCCGACACCCACCGCAACTGCATCACCATCATCGACTCAGCAGATGAACCTGAGGAGTACAAGGGTCCGCAAGAGAGGTCAGACTCTTTTGTTTTTGCCTATGTTATGCATTGCTTAATATTACATGCTACTTTATCGTCCTGATCACCTCTTAGACTCCAAGTCAAGTACAAATTAATGTTCAAACTTGAGTTTTAAAATGCTTGCAGGGCACATATCGAGGCAGCAATGAATACTATCTATGTCTATTATCTGGTTCACCTAGGGTATGCCTAAGTTGTTCATCTTTGGTGGGAAACAAATAGTAAAGCTATCATCATCTGTCTTTTTATTAAATTAAAGCTATCATCAGCCTGCTATCATTATTTTGGATCTATCCACTGGTTGTTACCATCACTCTAGATTTTTGCATGCTCTCCTTACACAATCTCACTATATTTTTTGTATGCATGTCAGATATTGTACACAGTCATGTTGAACATGTAGAGAAAAAGAGAAGAGTTTTTCGCGGCAATACATCGCTCCATGGTAGGCGTAGTGGAAAACCCTCCCCCACCTCCAGATTGTAAACCAGAGGAAGATACCTGTTCAAAGGCAGATTCAGACGGAGCTAACCACCCCTATTTACCCCCCGAGGTGTTTTCTCTAACTTGGCATGATGGTGTTGGTCATATCATGCATATGTTGCCTTACATCGCTTACTTTTGACAACATATATGTCATCTACTTAGTTTAGACCTGTTTTGTGGTGCCACCTGTTTAGTTTCTATATCATATATGTGAACTATGCAATCTCATCGTTTTTAGCCAGCCATAATATATGTGAAATATGCAATACCATCCTGTTTAGCTAGGCATCATATATTGGAATTATATCTACCATCACATGTATGACTATCTTGATTCTGTCATAAAATCTTCATGGATGTACATGTATGACAAAAAATGTGACCTACTGTGACAAACACGTATCATCGGGGAAGTGTTTTTTTGGAGTGTACGCGTGTGACTGAGCAAAGTTCGTACCTTTGTAATGGTAGCCATGGGCCTCCTTTTTTAGAGAAAGGGGTCACCAAAGTGGCAAAATTGTAATTATATGATGTAAATAGTGGCTACGGTGCCAAATACCTAACTCTGTCATGTTAGGGCGAACACAATGCACCATGAGGTGTCATGCTGAAACTCCCCAACAAGAATCATCTCTCCTTTTGTGCCATTCGTCCATCTACATCTCTAGGATGGGTGTCATTGAAGTTGTCTTTGGAGGGGCGGGCTGACATGTGACTAGACAATATTCACCTAACTACGTGCCCACATGACACCTATTTGACAGGCGACGTGCTGGTCGCTGAGGTGGAGCGGTTGCAATGTAGTGGAAACTTTCCGGTAAGAAGCTTGCCTGGATCTTGTTTGCTTCCCGACAACTCTAGTCTTGATCTTTTGTACTTTTCGATCACCTGACTAGATGTCTTCTTCATGTTTTTATTAACCAAGTCTTGAGCTTGTCTTCAGCTGCCCTCCGGCAAGCCTTGGCATCAGGAAGGCCGCTACTGCTTGTTCACAAGTCTGGGGGTACTAAATGACCCATACTTTAGTACACTAACACAATGCTTTAAGCATGATAACATAATATAGATAGAATAAAACTATTCACAGAGTGAGGACACCACATATTGAACCTGCCACAGAGCACCTCTCCCACTTAATATGAATGATTCTAATTTGCCAAAGTAAATGGGTATATCATAGAGAAATACAAAACTATAACAATCACACATAATAAAGTTTAGAATAACTCAATTACTTTCAATGAACAATATGATAATAAACCCACAATTCATCAGAACCCACCAAACACACTGCAAATGATTACATATATCAATTTCCGAAGATAACATTGTATTGTAGATGAAAGAGAGAGAGAGAGAGAGAGAGAGATCTAGATAATGTCATGGACCCTTAGGTCAACTCATGCATCATCAGAGTGGCTGCAAGGTTGATGTAGAGGCCCTCCATGATCGATTCCCCCTCCAGCAGAGTGCCCGAAAAGACCTTCAGATGGGATCACCGAAGGAGAGACTTGCAACTGTGGAATAATTGTTCGGGTCTCGCTCTGGGGTTTCAGAATAATTGGGAATTCGTAGCGCTGGAATTAGGTCCGGCAGAGCCACGAGAGGCCCACAAGGGGGCACCGTGCACCTACCGCCCCCTCCCCGGGTACGCCCTGTAGCCTCGCCGTCTCCTCGTCAGTCATCTGGACTCCCCTCTAAGCTTCTGGGGTCCTTCCTGGTCCAAAAAATATCATCAAAAAGTTTTGTCACGTTTGGACTTTGTTTAGTAGGGATTTCGGTAAAACCAAAAACATGCAAAAAAACAACAAGCACTGGGCACTTGGTTAATAGGTTAGTTCCAAAAAATTATATAAAATGACATATATAGCATACAAGATTGAGATATAATAGCATAAATCAATCAAAAATTATACGTATCATGGGCACATACTATCTAAAGTTCTAACACCTTCAAACCCACTTTTTTTATTTTTACCATTATGATCATCGCCCTCCGAACAATTGGGACGCCTCTTAATTAAATTTGACTCATCTCAAAACCCTTTATCTTCAAGTTTTATATTGGTAAACACATATTCAATAGATGACACACCAATCATTTTACGGACATTTACATCTCTGCCCCTAACTCGAATCCACTACTCAGATTTGCCCCTAATTTTGAAGCATGCTCAAATTTGCCCCTCCGCCATTAAGTCACTACTCAGAAATGCCCTTCCGTACAGTACTGTAGCACTTTCGGTCCAATACTGTAGGACTTTTTGTCTGCTACAGTACACATGGGCCTCTGACAGTCAAAGGCATTTGACTGGACGGACGGGCATTTCTGAGTATTGACTTAACGGCAGAGGGGCAAATTTGAGCATGCTTTGAAATTAGGGGTAAATTTGAGTAGGTGGTTCGAGATAGGGGCAGAAATGCAAATGGCCCATCATTTTAATATCCTCATCATTATCATCATGGAGACTCGAAGCGTACTTTTTCTCTAGAAGTTCATGCCTAGCTCTTATTCTTTTTATTCTTTTTCTATTTTCATCAATCGAAACTTGGATAGCTGTTAAAGATTTAGGTGTTTCACCCTTTTTATGTGGAAAAACATTATTTTTAAGAACATCCATATCATGCATAAGCCTATCCATGTTTCTACACATATCATCAACTTTACTCAATTTTTCTTCAACATAGTATTAAAAATCTTTTGAGAACTAATAAATTCTTTAATATTGTTCTCTAGTTCAATAGGTATCCTATTATTATATGAATTGACATAGGCATTACCATAATTATTAGAGGAACTACCGGGATACAATCTAGGATTCTTGAAATTTCCCATGTAAGCATTATTGTTGAAATTATTCCTTGAGATAAAATTCACAACAATAGCACCATTAGCTTGCTCGATCAAAGTAGAAAATGGATCATCATTCGGGGCAACTAGAGCATTTTTAGCAGCAAGCATAATCATAATAGAATCCATTTTCTCACTCAACAGAATTTACTTTCTTACCAGTTGGAGCTCGTTCGGTGTGCCATTGGTAGTAGTTTGTCATCATATTGTCGAGAAGCTTAGTGATCTCTCCAAGTGTTATTGCCAAAAATGTTGAACCTGCAGCTTAGTGTAGGAGTTTCTTGAAACAAAGTTTAGTCCCGCATTAAATATTGTGATTTTTATTTTTGTGCTCTTACTTCCTTTGTTCTACTCAGTTTTCCCCCGCCCATCTAACAGTGCTCATTTCGCCCTCCTCCACTCACCCGCGCCTCACAAAAGGCCAAACATTGCCTTGCCGTCTGGTCAAAGCCTTTGACCGTCACTATGCCGATGCTGACTTGTGGGGCCGACCTGAGATACTGACATGTGGGACCGGTTGGTGGACAGATGGGTCATGTGTCTTAAAAAAATTGGGACAAAATATCTCTCTCTCTCATTTCTCATCCACCGCGGCCCGAGCAGCCCACCTCCACCTCCCCCTTACCCACCCCCAATCCCGTGGCCGCAATCGGCGATGACGACGCCGTTGGAGGTGTTCTACACTGGTGACGTTGTCCTACTCGAGAAGTGCAAGGAGATCTACTTTTGGTTTTCTAGCACGAAAGCTCTAGCGGAGTATGTGTTGCAATTTGTTGATAGATGCGAGGCCTAATGAGATATGTTGGATAATTCCAGATCTAGTCAATGGAGTGACTTATATCGGGGTTTTCATCTGGGCGATCCATAAAGCAGTGGAGTCGCCGGATCCTAATCAGCAAGCTCGCTGGTATTCATACGGGTCTCGACGCGGCCTGTCTGATCCAAAGGTCAGATGAGAGCTCACAGCTATTCCAGGTGTGAGGTACGTGCAACCTCCTCCTGGTATATCTCTACACATAATTATGCCTCATAATGTGGAGGAGTTTATGGGGACCATTGAAAGGACTGCGCCCGGAGACGAGCAAATTGTAGTTGAGGATGAGGAGGAGAACGAGGATTGGTTGTCAAAGACTGCTTCGGCCGCCGACGAGGAGGATGACGAGGATGAATATGCAGAGGAGGATAGGTATTCATATGTCATAAAGAATATGAGCAAAGACAACGATGACGTTTTAGGGGTTATCATGTACAAAGGAAAGTTGGAGGATGAGTGGTCGCCCATAGTTGTCTAATTGGAGTTGTTATGTAGGTCTAGTTTGTTTCTCGCGATGTACTGAAGTTTGCTATGTTCACCATTGATGTTCCAATGTTTTTGATCTAAGATGTGTATGCTACCTTATCTAATGTAGCTTGTTTCTTTATCATTTATTCTTCCAATGTTCACTACTGCAGGACGCTGCTAACGCGACACTACGATCTGAGACCCTTCGAAGAAACTGTGTACGATGCAATAATCGCAAACGGTGGTGCAAAAGAACCGTAAAAAAGGTGCAAAATGTTTGTGATGGCGGACACATCAAACCTGGTTCAGAGTTTACTTGCGTGTGCGGTGCTGGGCATACGGTTGATTCAGCAGAACTGTTTGCGATGAGGAAGAACGACAGAAATGAGCAGCCATATCGATGTGTGTGCGATATACAACATACAGTTCGCTCCGATGAACTGTGTGCTATTAGGGAATGCAATAGAAATGGTCAGCCAGATCAAGGTGCGTGTGATATACAGCTTACGGTTCACTCGGACAAACTATTTTCCATTAGGCAAGAGAATCCAAACGGTTGATCTTAATGAGATGTGTGTGATATGGAGCATTTACGATCAGCCAAAAGAACACAAACGATTCGTGTAAACCAGATGTGTGTGATATGCAGCAAACAACCCACTCGGATGAACTTTTTATGATGAGAAATTATAACACAGACGGTTACTATGGTAAGTTTGTGTGCAATTCTGTTCATCGAAAAAACTTTGAAAAATGCAAACTAGTTGCTTGCGTATAAACAATTAACAAAAGGTAATGAGATAGACCTTCTTCAAGCCAATCAACCTGTGTGCAAAAAACAAAAAATGTCAAAAATTACAAAACAAAGACCTCGATAGACCTTGCTGCTGTAGATCCCTCTTTGCAGCCTTTATTGCGCAACACAATGGAAACGGTTGAACTGAACAATATGTGTGTGATAAGCAGCAAACAGGTCCCTGATCAGAAATGTGTGCGAAGACCAATAGTAACACAGACGATTGCTGCTAATAAGATATGTGATATGCTCTATCTACAGAAGAATAGCATATGTATATATAACTGAAATAAACATCCAATTACATAAGTGACTATACAAATCATTCCCACACACCTCAATAAACAATTTCATGCATTCTAAAGTAGGAGAAACGATCGTCTAGTCATCTAATTCTTGTGACACTCCCGCCACTGCTCTGTGGCTTGATCCCTCTTTTGGGGCATGAAGAAGACACTTCCTGATGTCAACGATCCGCCTGTACATCTCGTAGCTTGTGTACGCATCCGTCGGCACGTACTTGACGTGTTGTTCATCCAGTCTCTCATGCCAAACACTGTGCCAGGCAATCTTGTCCTTCTTGCTCTCATCCTTCCTCTTCATGTAGTAGGGGTTGATGATGGTCGAGGTGAGGTTAACCAGGGAGTTCAATTTGTTGTTGTCTCTGCCCCAGACCTTGTAGTGGTCCTGGATGTTGACAAGATTTCGGCATTTCAAGTCCGAAACCTTGAGCGCTTTTAGATCGTTGGTGGTGTCCATCGTAGCGAATTTGTAGTCGGAGTTGTTGATAAACCTGCAGAAACACTCGCAAGGCCTTGTGGCCAGGTGGTAGTGGTAGATGAGGATGTCATGTTGCATGCACAACTGGGCGACGACAACCTTCTAATCGTGCCGGGCACGACCGATGGTGTACTCGAGGTCGAAGCCGACCACTTGGTACTTGTCCTCGGCAAGGAACTACTCCATAGTTTGGATGGATCTTTCCACTGACACCGAACCGTTCGTGTACACCAACAAGAGGGCCTTCCCCCTCACGTGGGTGTCCACTACGTGATGCATGGTGAACTACCCGCTGTTGTCATCGTCGGCCGCTGGGAGCGCCATTGGAGCCATGGGGATCGCCATTGGAACCGCTGGATGTCCTGTCTGTATGTGTCGTCGTGGAGGTGCTTATTGTGTCTTGTCACATGAGAGATGAAGGTAAAAGGCCACAGGAATAAATGGGGGCCGGGTGGCCTGGATTCTCAGCGCGTCTGCATGGCAGTTTTTGCAGCGGGTAACTACATTGTTGGGCCGCACCCGGCGCAACCGCATGCACACAAACGTGCGTCATCGTGCGCTGGTCCCAAACACTGGCAGCGCGTGTGGTGGGATGAGGGCAGAGCACCTAGAGGGACGCAAGAGCAGAGCGCGCGTGGCGGGACGCGAGCAGAGCGCGCTGCGGCCGCCTCAACCTCAAGCAACCACACACATAGAGCAGTTGAACATGCAGGAAATGGTCACCTACAAGTTGGCCGACACTTGCGTCGCTGCGTAGAGAGCGGCCATGTGCTATAACCTCTGTCTTGGTCTATAGTCCCCTTCATATTTTGTGCCATACTTTGCCCTCAAATTTAACAAACAAAATATTAATGCATGTTACAAAAATTATAATTGGAAACTATGTTCAAATATGAATCCAACTATATAATCTTTGGTGACATGCATTCATACTTTATTAGTTAAATCCTACTTATAAACCAGGATGGGTGTATAGTAGGTAATTCAATCGCAAACATTTTTTTATTAATCGTATGTGTACGTGGCCTTTCGTTCTCCTCTCGCATGTCTTGTAACCCCGCTGCCGCAGACGGCTTACAGCGCAAGCTTGCGAAGCGCGTGGGAGCGTTCTTTTGTTCAAACGATGGTGCCAATGAATCGAAGGTTAGCCCGTTCCCGTGCAACCTCGTAGGTTCCTGCGCAAGCTTCCTGCCTGACTGGGTGAAATCCCCAAAATCCCAATTCTTACCGGCCTATTATAAAAACCCTCGTGGCCAGCGAGTCCTGCGTCGCATTTTCCCCTCCCTCCCTGTAGCTTATCTCGTCTGCTTCTCCCACAATAGCCAACGACACTGGTCCATCATGGTCGCTCAGCCACTCCGCCATCATCAGACGATAGCTCTAGCTAGGAGGCTACACCGGGGGCAGCGGTGCAGTCCCCGACATAGTGTAGTGCGCGTGGCGTCCCTGTTGGGTATGCGCGGAACACTCACCACACGTTCCGCCGCCTGTGCCTGTCGGCAGCTATTGCCGGCCGCCGTTGCCACCACACCACCATCGAAAGCCAGGGCCATCGCCCATTCCGCCGCGGCGGCCCGAAGGTGGGACGTGGCCGTCGTGGCCGCCACCCCACTGCCGGCCACTGTGGCCATCACCCGCTCTGCCATTGCGGCCCAAAGGCGGGAGGTGGTGGTTGTGGCCGCCACCCCATCATCGGCTACCATGGCCGCCAGACCACCATCGACCGCCGGGGTCATCACCCACACATGCGTCGGTGACCTTGCGTGCTACACCAAGTTCCTGCGGGAGGAGGAGGGGCATCTCGTCGAGCATGCAAAGAGCATTACCACCGCCGTGGCTGCGGCGCACTCCACCTCAGTGGTGAGGAATCAGGAGATCTACGAGGAGTACCACCGCTTCGAGAGGGGTCTTTTGGAGCAGCAGAGGGCATTTGAGGTGAGCGTCGCTGAAGTTGCAGCAACAGCAGGCACCGTATTGGAGTTGTCTAGCTCGTCGGTAGGCTCCTCCTCCTCTACCTCTTACTGAGTGCGCTCGGCCGAGGAGAGGTTGCCGAAAGCATTACAAAGCCCATCCGTAGTAGTATTTAGGGGCTATTTTGTTCAGTTCATCTAACTATAGATGTGGTGGAACTGTACAATGTACTTAAAATTAGCTAGTATATAAAGTAGAACTAGCTATTTCAGTACGTGGTTGGCAACAACTGGGGAAAAGTTTGGTCGGTTCAGCTATTGAGTTGAACTGTTTGTATAAATTAAGCATGGTTGCTTAATCTATGAATGAAATCTATGCTTAATTACTGAATTTTAGTTGCAAAAATTAGATACTACTAAGGATTTTGAGCTGCATATTTTGACAAATCACAGTGTTACAAGGTTGACAAATGGCAAAGTTACTAAATCAACAAATGTCAATCTTTCCAGTTTGACAAATGGCAATATACCGAATATGACCGATGCAAATCTTACAAAATTGTTTGTAAGTGGTTGCTCACGGGTCATCCAAAACAACCGTTTGCACTGAAGTGATGCACAAATCCTGCTCTCGCTTTGCATATGAGTGTTCTATCTAAAACGTTTGCGATCAAGAGCTACACAAATCCTGCTCGGCATATCTTTTCCTTGGCTTCCTGGGGAAGCTGTCAGTTTGCATATGGGTGTTCTAACTAAAAGTTTGCGATCAAGATACAATATTAAGCCCAAGAAAAAAACTATTTCCAGTGGTGGCGGAGGCGGAGTGCCGCGCCATCCTTGTGATTGTCGTCCTCCGGGACGCCGTTGTTGAAGTCTTCAAGGAAGCACAGAATGTTCTTCAGTTGTAAATCGAACATCATGTAGTCATGCGATCGACGGACAGGGCGCGGGAGGACGGTAGCTGGCGGTACTGAGTAGTAGCGGTCGATGGCGGCATCCCATGCCGCTGAGGGGGGCACACGCACAGGCACAGGCGGTGGGTGCAGCCAAACGCAGAGGGACCGACTCTGCGGTGGGTGGAGGGGCACGCACGGGCACGGGCACGGGCACGGGCGCTGGCGCTGTCATGTTCATGAGCTCGCGGTGGTCCGCGGAGACCCCAGTGACACCCGCGACTTCCAGCTTTGCGATAGTGCTTGGCGACCAGCCTGTCAATGCTACGGTGATGGTCGCTGGCGCGGGCGCGGGGATGGTAGCTCGGATGGGAGGGGGCAGCAACAGCTGCGGCCAGCTCATTTTGGGCCATGTCGATGAGGCCCCATTCCTCCTTATTTTCTATCTCCTCTGGCTCGGAATCCTCTTCACCAAACTTGAAGACTAGTGGCAGATGATCCTTTTGGGCCATGGCGTTGGTGGAGGTCTGCGGGACGGAGGGGAATGGGAAGCGAACAGTAAGTCTACCCATATTAAGCAGCCGCTCAGGCACCTTTGATGGAGAGGAAGGCACGCGGCCATTGAAGTCAAAGGGCTTGATTCCCAGTGAGCCAGCGCAGCGTACAGCTCGCACGCTTCCCGGTGAGCTTGCACATTGGAGGACAGCTTGCATGCCTCTCGGTTAGCCTGCGCATTGGACTGCGCTCGCATGCCTCCCGTTCAGTTAAGCAGCTGTCCGCACGACACCTCCTATAGCCATTGAAACCAAGACACGTGGCATCACGTGAATGGTTAAAATAACGCACACGATTTGAATTATACAAACGTTTGCGATGTTAGAGTGGCAGCTATTTTTTTGAAAATGCCTTTGTTGGCTTTTATTCGAGTGCTTCTTCTCCAAAAATGGACACGAAAATACCACAGCATGTCGGGTGCCATTCCATGATAGCATGCGAAGTTTCATGAATTTCAGACAAGTTTTGGTTTTGCTAGAATTTAAAAACAAAGCATCTCAATGTTTTGCCGGCAATCAACAGTGTCCTGGTGTTTAAATTCATTCCCGTTATTTGCATGGGACCTAAGCATGCACCCAAGTACAAAGATTTGATTTTTCAACAAATTTATATGCACTGGAGCATGTGCATGTAGTTCAAATTTGAATTATTCACATAAAATGCCTAGAAAACCCAGTTAACGTATAAAAATGTTGCAAAATTTAACACAACACTCCTGTTGTTCTATGCTGACACTAGAAAAGGTTTGAAAGCAATAAGAGGCAGCGGATATCATTTCGTCCCCGAAGGTGGGACGTTCCCTACCGAAACCATCGGGCTTGTAATGAGAATCTCTGGTTTGTGAGAAGCTTATACCCAAACCTGCCCCAAATGGGACAAAGAAATTACCACGACATGTTGATGCCGCTCCCTGATGGCATGCCAAGTTTCATGAATTTCAGATGAGTTTCAGATTTACTTGAATTTAAAAACCAAGAATCTCTATGTTTGCAGCCGAGTGATGGTGGCAGGGTGTTTGACATTCATTCCCATTAATTGCATGGGACCTAAGCATGCAACCAAGGACACAGATTTGAATTTTCAAACAATTTATATGCATTAGAACATGTGCATGTAGTTCAAATTTGAATTATGCACATAAATGCATCGAAAACTCAATTAATGCATAAATATGTCCAAACAAACCCCGAAAAATCCCAAAAATTGTCACAACACTCCTATTGTTCTATGTTGACACAACAACTCATTGCCATAGCTCGGAGCCTGAAAAGGAAGCAGCAGCAGCTCAAACAAGAGCAAGACACGCTGAATGAGAGGTGCCCAAGGTCCTGGATGTTGAGGAATACAGCCAAGAACGACTTGTCAAAAGTTACCCTAGACGTAAGATGTTGCCTCAATCCGACGACGAAGTCCTTGAACCAATACCGTTCAAATACAATCAGGCAGATCAACCAGACTGACCACCACGTGGACAGGACAAAGCGGCATATCAAGCTGAACACCAACCTGCACCCCCTCGCCGAAGAGGCAGGGAGACTGCAGCCGCGGGATATACATAAGACTTGCAACGTGACCTAGCCTATAAAGCTGGTCAGACCAGATCAATCTATGGATCAAGGGGGCGTGCCCCGGCTTGAGATAATGGCCATAAAGCCCGGCTTGACGAACGCTACTATGTTTGGGATCAGTACCCAACTCAGATGCCAGCCGATCTCCGCCATGACATTACTAGATATAGAGGAGCCACACACCCCTTATGCTTCACTAATGAGGTTATGGAACATCAGTTTCCAGAAGGGTTTAAACCTATAAACATCGAACCATACGATTGAACGACGGATCTGGCCATCTGGATTCAAGACTTCCTTCCCCACATTCCTATGGCTCGAGGAGACGATCTCCATGCCATTAAATATCTCCCCGTAAAGCTGAAGGGACCACCACAGCACTGGCTAAACAACCTCCCAGAAAACTCCATTGTAACCTGGGAAGACTTGGAAGATGCCTTCAGGGCTAACTTCCAGGGCACTTATCTCCGACCACCGGATGTTGACGACTTGAGTCACATAATTAAGCAGCTAGGTGAATCAGCCCGCAAGCTTTGGAATCGGTTCTTAACTAAAAAGAACCAGATCATAGACTGTCCGGAAGCTGAAGCCTTAGCATCCTTTAAGCACAGCGTCCGTGACGAATGGCTTACTCGACACCTTGGGCAGGAAAAGCCAAAGAACATGGCAGCATTAACGGTGCTTATGACCCACTTCTGTGCGGGTGAAGACAACTGGTTGGCTCATAGAAGGAACATCTCAGGTGAGCCCGGCACCTCTGAGGTACGGGACGGCAACAGTAAACCTCGCCGCAATAAAAACAAATGTCGGAACAATAGCACCGACAACGCAGGTAATACGGTAGTCAATGCCAGATTCCGCGGCCCTAAGTCCGGTTTGAAGAAGACACCTTTTAAAGGCAGCAAGGATGGCCCATCCAGCTTAGACAAAATCCTCGAAATGCCCTGCTAGATTCATGGCACACCCGATAAACCTGCAAATCATACCAACAGGGATTGTTGGGTCTTCAAACAGGACGGTAAGTTAAATACCGAAAACAAGGGAAAAGTGCCTCGAAGAGAAGATGAGGATGAGCCCCGTCAGCCAAACACCGGGAGTCAGAAACAATTTCCCCTCAAGGTAAGGATAGTGAACATGATATATGTCACTCACATCCCTAGAAGGGAGCGCAAGCGAGCACTTTGGGATGTCTACATCGTACAGCCGGTCGTCCTGAAATTAAACCCATGGTCAACCTGTGCGATCACCTTTGATCGCAGGGATCACCCAACCAGTATCCATCACGGGGGTTCGGCCGCCTTGGTCCTTGATCCAATTATCGACGGATATCACCTCACTCGAGTCCTTATGGACAGAGGAAGCAGTCGCAACCTGATATATCAAGACACCGTCCGCAAGATGGGGATCGACCCATCACAAACCAAGCCCAGTAACACTACCATCAAAGGCATAATACCAGGATTAGAAGCCCGGTGCATGGGCTCAATCACATTGGAGGTAGTATTTAGCTCCCGAGATAACTTCCGCAACAAAGAGTTAATCTTCGACATCGTCCCTTTCTGAAGTGGCTACCATGCACTGCTCGGATGAACTGCCTTCGCGTGCTTTAACGCAGTCCTGCACTATTCTTACTTCAAGCTCAAAATGCTTGGACCTCGTGGCGTTATTACAGTCAATGGTAATATGGAATGCTCACTCCATACTGAAGAGCACATTGTGGCCCTTGCAGCTGAAGTGTACAACGGCCTCATCAAGCCTAACAACTCACCTGCCAATAAAGTCGTCGACACACACAAACATGTCTGGTCCGCACATAGTAGTGATAAGTCAATGGATCCGGACCTTGATTAGCAGTTCGGCCTCCGTCGACTGCCCCATCGGGCCGCGGCTTATGTACCATGCGTATATAATTACGCACTGAAAATACCTTGGGCGGCGCTAGAGGCACACTGCGGAATAAGTCCATTACACGGCTCGACCATACTTGGACCGCATATATTTTCTTACTTTTAACAGAGGTTCATCAAGAGCCCTACTTACAAAATGCTTGTCACAAGAGATCCTTTTAAGGCCAACATATCCCAACCATCCAACGATCCTCTCAAAGGACCCACTACTAAGGAGGAAAGGCACAGACGTGCGGTTGGGCATCATTGGAGTTTCTTTTCCAAACTGTGGTTCTTTAGGCCCTGTGATAGACTTTCCCTTATGTAAAATCTTTTCCTTTTTTTGCTGGGCATGTAACATGACCCTCATATTGAATGATATTGCCTGTGGTCGACATATCAATAAAGATACGAAGGGCGCAGATGCTTATCACCTTCTTGGTTGGGTTCTTTGGACTTTTCTCCTTGTTATCTGCACTCCACCTTATGGTCGATGGGCATACGTGGCTTGACACGATCTTCATACAAGTTGCTATCTCCGGCCCTGCTAAAATTCTTAAGTCCGAACTCCCACAGGGAACTCTTTGGCGTCCCGGAAATTGCATTATATGCATCTGCTCCGAATCATGTCTTTGGTTTATACTTGGGTTGCCAGGCTCCTATGTGTGCCACCTTATGTTCCGCAAGTTTGGCTAAGGTAGTAAAGGGAGAACTGCTCCGATTTTATTTTCGGTTCATCCGGTCAAGTACCTCAGTAGAGAAAGCCAAAAACTGATTGTCATGATAAGCGAGAGCGGATTAGCGATCCGGTGACTTAGTGTTATACTATTAACCATTAGCGATTTATGCCATGTTATACGAGGGGCTGGGTTTTTGAACAGCCACATTGCAAAGGCACCGCACTCCATATTGCCGATCACGCAATGAGGGGCTAAGTACTTAGCACCACTGTCGGTGTCAAAACCGACGGATCTCGGGTAGGGGGTCCCGAACTGTGCGTCTAGGCGGATGGTAACAGGAGACAAGGGACACGATGTTTTTACCCAGGTTCGGGCCCTCTCGATGGAGGTAAAACCCTAGTCCTGCTTGATTGATATTGATGATATGGGTAGTACAAGAGTAGATCTACCACGAGATCAGAGAGGCTAAACCCTAGACGCTAGCCTATGGTATGATTGTTGTTCGTCCTACGGACTAAAACCCTCCGGTTTATATAGGCACCGAAGAGGGTTAGGGTTACACAGAGTCGGTTACAATGGTAGGAGATCTACATATCTATATCGCCAAGCTTGCCTTCCACGCCAAGGAAAGTCCCATCCGGACACGGGACAAAGTCTTCAATCTTGTATCTTCATAGTCCAGGAGTCCGGCCGAAGATGATAGTTCGGCTATCCGGACACCCCCTAGTCCGGGACTCCCTCAGTAGCCCCTGAACCAGGCTTCAATGACGACGAGTCCGGAGCGCATATTGTCTTCGGCATTGCATGGCGGGTTCCTCCTCCGAATACTTCATAGAAGATTTTGAACACAACGATAGTGTCCGGCTCTGCAAAATAAGTTCCACATACCACCATAGAGAGAATAATATTTACACAAATTCAATCTGCTGACGTATTTCGTGGCGTGACATCATACCACGGCCAAGCCTTTATTCGAATCGTTTTTAATGTTCCACCTCAGCGTGTTTAGCGAGGCGGTTTCCTTGGCACGTCTTGTCAAAGCAGAGATCGTGTCCCCTTATTTCGGGATTCTCATCAATACGGGCGTGGGTAACCCAGTCGTGCCCATTGGCATGTCTCCACTATCGAAGGCGAGCCCCGAACTGTCACGGAGAAGGCTCTTGGTATTCAACCTCTTTATAAAGAGACCAAGGCTCCGCTCCTTTCTTTCAATCTCAATCGAATCCGCCCCTTGCCTCGAGTTCCAACACCCAAAGCTCCAGATACAGGCGCTTCGGACCTTCGATGATGTCCGGCTCCGACCTGCAAGGCCGGTGGATGCCTTCCTCCGTTACGGAAGAAGATGTGCTAAAGCTAAGAGATGCCAGGTATCTAACCGGCAAAATTTCGCATAGGCTGCCTACCCAAGGGCAGGTTATTCCCACTCCCAAGCCCGGTGAAAGCATGGTGTTCACGTCTCACTTCCTTTGGGGGCTAAGCTTCCCGACGGACCCCTTCATGAGGGGGATCATGTTTTACTATGGGTTGGAATTTCACGACTTGGATCCGGAGTCCATCCTCCACATCTCATCGTTCATTGTCGTGTGCGAAGCCTTCCTCCGCATTACCCCTCACTTCGGATTGTGGCTCAAGACCTTCAAAGTGGAGCCGAAGATGATCAAGGGGCAACAGGCAGAGTGCGGAGGGGCTATTATAAGCAAGAATGCTGATGCTCCGTGCCCCGAGGGCTCTTTTCAAGAGGAGCTCAGTTTATGGCAACAAGAGTGGTTTTATATCACAGCTCCCAGGGGCACCAAATGGGTGGCGCCACCTGCCTTTCGCTTGGGTCCTCCACCGCGGCTGGCATCATGGGTCAATAAAGGGCTTGACTGGGGGCCGTCCAAGGATGTGCCCTTGTTGCAGGGCCACATTCGAGACCTCCTAGAGAGAGAGATCACTCTGGTAATAGTAGCGCAGGTCATGCTGATTCGTCGCATCCTGCCGTGCAGACGTCGCCCCCTCCGCCTGTGGGAATTTAACCCGGAGGGACCACGAGCTCTCCAACATTTTATGGGCGCGACGCCGGTGGAGATATACAAGCTTTTCTTCGGATCACAAGAGATGTGTCCGGACTTGGCCGAGGACGCAGGTCTGAGCTGCAATCGCCCAGGTACTCAAGTAAGTAGCCCTGTACCCGGACACGCTATCCTATATTTATCACAAAATTGCCCTTTAAAAGAGCTGTCCCTTGAACAGGAGTGGATAGCGAAAGCAAAGTTAATCAGGTGTCCGGCCCCCCTCCCTGAGACCACGCCGGATCCCGTGTTAACCAGGATGCTGGAGGTTGCGCCTTCGGAAGAAGGTGAAGGGGGGAACAAGGAAGCTACCGCCTCTGAGAAGGAGGCTGCCAGGAAAGGAGGGATCGAGAATCCCTCCATCCAAGGGAAGAAGAGGACCGCCTCTGAAGACCCGGAGACCATGGTCTCAAAGCGGGGGAAGAAATCTTCGTCAGAGGGTCCGGCGCTGAGAGATGCCTTGGCCGCATTATGCCCCCAAGGGGATAAGCCCTCCACCGAGCCGTAAATAAAAAGGGGAGTTTTTATTAAAATAAAGGATATCCCTGCCCTATTTCTGATGAAGATAACTGGAGTTTTACCTTGTAGTTTGGATCTTAGCCCTTCTCAGCACAACTCATCTTCAGGGGATCTTCGTCCGGAGATGATAGAGAGCGAAACGCCTGCCCCTACCGTACCGTCGTGCGAGGCGGGCGACCCTGAGGTGTCGTCGCGAAGGGTTTCTCCGAGTCCGGCGGGGCCTGAAGGCAGTCATATTTCCCCTCAAAGCCCTCCGTGTCCGGCCTTCGAAAAAGGCCATCGGACGAGTCCGGCACCACCTGGTGTACGGTCGGAGGAGCTGAAGGATCTGCTCGGGCGAGCATCTATCTCAGAAGATCACTGTGCATTAATGGGTACGGTGATTGAAAGGACTTCATCCGCTGAGAGCGGATTGCACGAAGCCGTCAGAAGTTTACTGACAGGTTTTGACGTACGCAAAATGATGTACCTTCTCACAGTTCCGCATATAAAATGTGCCCTGTGTAGATAGTAGCCCTTGAGGCTCGGTGTCTTGTCAAAAATGACAGCGCGCCAAGCATCATAATCCGAGGTATAATGTGTCGCCCTTCCTATGCAGGTGGCGAAGGGTCCGGTGGCTAGCCGGACTGATGAATTTGCCAAACTAAAGTGGCAACTTGACGTGGCAGATGTCGACATCGCGCTTGTCAATAGGCGACTTGACGAGTCGCAAGGTATGCAATTTCCCCGCGGACACCTGGTAAGGTAGCTTGATGCCCGTGCCTTAAAACAACTATGCTTGATGCAGATGGTGCCGCTGCCATGGAGAACCTGCGGGCGGAGCTCGCCCGAGCCAAGGAGCAGGCCAGAAAGAGTGACGCGGCTGCCTTAAAGGCGGCCGAAGAGCTAAAAGCCGAACAGGCTGCTCACTGCCGAAGCAAGAAGGAAATGGCTGAGATGGCTATGGAGTTGAAGAATGCTGCCGACCGCTGCAAGCTTCTTGAAAAAGAAGATCGGGCGGTACAAGAGGACCTGAAGAAGGCCACTATCGAGGCGAAGGATGCTCGCTCTGCGATGAGAGCTATGAAGGAGGAGCTGCGTCGGGCCAGAGATGTCGCGGCTGGAAAGCCCTTCCTGCTGCGGAGGAAGTTCACGGATCCTAAATATGCTCAGTTGGACCGGCTGTGGAGTTCGGAGGATGCTTATCTGGACTTGGCGGCAAGTGCCGTGGACGCGGCCGAACTCTTCCGAGATCAAAAGGATCACGAAATGGAAAAGGTTTTTTGGTCGCAGTTCCATAATCCAGGGTGCCCTCTTCGATTAGCCAATCGCTTGGCCGAATGGGCGGAGCTGAATAGGTTATCCGGACTTGCGATGAAGGATGTCGTGAGTCTTTTGTGGCCGAAAAGGCCCGAGCCGAAGAGTTATTTTGGTTTAGTGCAGCAGTTCCTTGGTGCGGTGCGGCATATCAATGCGAGGAGGTCGGCATGCATAGAGGGTGCGCGGATGGCTCTTGCCCGTGTCAAGACATACTGGGCAGACATGAAGGCCACCGATGTTGCATCCCTAGATTCGGACGGAAGCCGAGTACCTTTCGAGCAATATCTTCAGGAAGTTCTGCAGGGCGCTCGTTTAATAGAGACGCAGTCCTCAAAGGATATTATGTTCGAGTAACATGTAGTATTGTGAAACAATGTTTCAATGAAATATAAAAGCTTTTTATACTTGTGCCTTCAAGAATTAAAATACCTCCTGTGCGGCCGTTAATGTATATGTGTATATAACCTGAAAGATGGAAATCTTCGGCTTCAGCCCCCACACATATAATGCGGGGGTGTTTGCAAAAGGCGCATTTTCACACTTGATCCAACGTCTTGGTCCTATAAAGGAGGTGGTAGCGTAGCAAACTAGGCAACCTATCGGTGTACTAGAGTAGGTGTACCCTAGTATCCCGAACTTGTGCACGGGCAGTCGCAGCACCCCGCGGCAAGGCTTGCCGGGTGACCACCAAGGTCCTCCGTGGTTCCTTTGGAGCCATTCAAGAACAAAGTATTCAAGCCAAGGAGACAAGGCCCCGGCAAGAGGAGCTTGCCAGGAAGGCCAACCAAGGCATCTCAAGGAACTTGCCGCGACGCGCTATGCATCCCGGCGAGGCCCGATGAGCGACAAGCTTCCGGATGCGACAAGACAACGACCGCGGCAAGGCGCTTGCCGCGGCAAGCTACCACTCTATACCCACGCTCCGGCACATCCACCAACGTGTCACCCTGGGACCTCTCCAGGCGCGCCTGGCAGGAGGTTGTGCAGCCAGCGGTGTGCGGTGGCAAGCGGCGCTGACAAGATTGCATCATGGCAAGCGTTGGCATCCCTGACGGTCCCTTTTTGCACTATTTGGGTGACGCAGACGGGCATTTAATGCCTTTGTCCCCTGCCGTCAGGGTTAGATATGATACACTGTACAGGTAGTTGTACCAACCGCAACACCTTTCCATTTTTACCCTTGTCTACGTTGCCACCTGTCGGTGACCCCTTGGGCATATAAAAGGAGGCCCATGTGCAACGTAGAAGGGGGGGGGTTCGAAGGCACAAAAACACTCACGCTCGGTCTCGTTAGCAGCTAGTGTGTACTGTAGCACTCAGCGCTCCCGAGCAAGAACTCAGCGTGAGTGTTTGAGCTCTTGCTCGGGAGCGCTCTAACAGATCATGGTGTGAACGTCGTGCAGGAGTTCTTCTGCGGTGCTGTGTGAACCTGATTCGGCGTTCACACGAGTTAGATCTTCATCTTCTTCATCGACATGCCACCGAAGAAGAAGGCTTCGGAGGCAGCTGTTCCGTCCGCGTCGATCCCGCCACCACCGGAGCAAACGGGTGGTGGGGTAGACGCCGGCGGAAGAACGGGCGTCGATGAGGGAGCTCACGGTGCTGCCAGGTCCAAGGGCAAGGCTGCGCAGACTTCGGCGTCCGTACATGCACCGCGCCCATCTCAGGAGGCGCGGGACCGACAGCGTCATGGTACATACGGTACCATACGTTCGTTGGATCAAGATCGAGCCGGTGGATCTCGGGGTGCTCAAGACCAGCATGCACGCCAACATGCTGGCACGAGCGAGACACGGTCACCTGGACGGGATACTGCTCCTTCTAACATAGTTAGAAGTCCGAGCATGTCCCGCTCCTCGCAGTGTTCGCCACTGCCGCCCACCACTTCAGCAGAAGCTTTGGCGCGAGCTCAACTACTCCTGGATTACCCTCCAACGGCAGACAAGATCGACGAATGGAGGGCCACCATACATATTCTCATCTGCTTCGCCAACGGCGACATCCCACGGCAGCCGAGTACATCGCAGCCGCGGCAAGATTGCCAGGCATGAGCCGACGGCGACAAAACCGGTGGGGGTGCAACCACCGTGCACTCTCCACCCCGAAGGCCAAGATCGCCGACTCGCCGGATCTACCTCGACAGCGACTCCACCGCATCATCAGATCCACGAGCTCGTCGCGATCAGCGCCAAGTTCTTGACGAACGACAGCAAGAAGACGCTCGTACTCGCATCGAGCGCCGAAGAGAAGCGCGGCGTCAATCGGACCAGCGCACTCGGCCCTCTGTCGACATGCATGTGCCAGGGGAACCAGGCGACTTGCCGTACGCGGTAGGTTGCCTTGCGTTCACTTGTGAGCTGCGGCAAGTCCAGTGGCCCAGCACGAAGAATTTCAAGCCAGACGTACCAGAGAAGTACGATCGCAAGTCGCATCCGTCGGAGTTCCTCAGCATCTACACCATCGCGGTGCAAGCTGCCGGGGGGCGGGACGACAAGATCCTTGCCAACTACTTCCCGCTGGTGCTCAAGCCCAATGTCAGGTCCTGGCTCATGCACTTGCCGGATAACTCCATATCCTCCTGGGCAGACCTATGCCATCAGTTTGTCGGCGCCTTTACAGGCGGCCACAAGCCTCATGGCCAAGAGAGCGACCTTCATCTGCTCGCCCAGAAGGAAGGAGAGCTGCCCCGGCAAAGAAAAACCGGCGGCGGAACAACAGGAATAAGAAAGGCAAAGATGTGCTAGTCGTTGAGCAGTCCGGCAACGGAGGTGGCGCCAAGAAAGCCAAAGCTGGTAGCTCTGGCAAGGAGATTGCCGCATGCACCAACTGCTAGGCTGTGGCGGTCGCCGACAAGCAGGACGGCACCAACAAGTAGTACTGCAAGATCCACCGCACCAAGGGCCATGACCTCCAGAGCTGCAAGAAGGTCGAGCAGCTTGTCTAGCAGCAAAAGGCTGAATACGAGCGACGTGACAAGGAGAAGGCCCAAGAAGGTGCTGGAGGATCCAGCAAGAAACGCCCTAGCCGAGGAGGACGCCACGGCAAGGCAAAGCAGCGGCAAGGAGACAGACCTCCCCGCGGCCGCGACAAGGATGAAGATGACAACGACGATGAAGATATGGATGATGACGAGACTGGTGAGCAGGAGTTCCAGAAAGCCATAGAGGTCCTGTGCGTTGACGGCGGTGCTTCTCTGCATACTTCACACCGCCAGCTCAAGTAGTGGGTGCGGGAAGTCAATGCGGCGGAACCACCCGTCGAGTCACGCAAGCCTCTGAAATGGTCCAGCACGCCTATCATCTTTGATATTGAGGACCACCCTGATCGCATAACTGCGGTCGGGTGCTTGCTGATGTTGGTTTCACCAACTATCCACAAACTTAAGGTCACTAAGATGCTAGTTGACGGTGGGGCCGGCTTGAACCTGATCTCCTCCGCGGTACTCCAGAAACTCTAGATCCCTGATAGCGAGCTCGAAGAGACCGGCACATTCCAAGGAATCAATCCGGGAAGGTGCAAGCCGAAGGGAAAGATCACGTTGCTAGTGACATTTGGCAGCGAGTTGAACTTCAGGACTGAGAGGGTCACTTTTGACGTTGCTGACTTTGCATTGCCTTACAATGGGATACTCGGCCGTCCAGCACTCGCCAAATTCATGGAAGCCTCTCACTATGCATACAACATGCTGAAGATGCCAGGCCCGATAAGTGTCATCTCTGTCCCTGGCGACAAGAAGGATGCTCTTATCTGCACCGACAAGATCTACCGGGAAGCGGCAGCCGCAACAGATTGCAAGTCACTTGCCGTTGAAGCTCCCGGGGGCAAGAAGAAGACCAAGTCCGGCAAGAGTTCTGATGCCCACTCCGGCAAGCGCACCTCTTCGGAGTGCTGCGCTACCATCGAGGACGCACCATCGAGCTCCACCGGCAAGCGTAAGAAGACAATGGCAGCTCCGCCAGAGACCAAGAAGGTGTCCGCCAAGGAGGACGGCACTGGTGGTACCTTCACCATTAGTGCCACTCTCGACCCTAAATAGGAAAGCGCGCTCGCTGGGTTTCCTGCGGGCGAACGTCGACGTGTTTGCGTGGCAACCGTCTGACATCCCCGGTGTTCCCAGGAAAGTAATCGAGCACCATCTTGCCGTCTGTCCTCATGTGCGGCCCGTCAAGCAGAAGGTCGGGAAACAAGCAGTGGAGCACCAAGAATTCATCGCAGAAGAAATCAAGAAATTGGAAGCAGCAGGCCTTGTCAGAGGAGTGCTCCATCCTACGTGGTTGGCCAATCCTGTGGTCGTGCGCAAGGCAAACAGGAAATGGAGGCTCTGTATCGACTTTACCGATGTCAATAAAGCTTGTCCCAAAGACCCATTTCCCTTGCCGCACATTGACCAGATTGTTGACTCCACGGCTGGATGTGACTTGCTTTCATTTCTTGATGCATATTCAGGATACCATCAGATCTTCATGGCAGAAGAGGATGAGGAGAAGACCGCATTCATCACTCCATGTGGCACATACTGTTTCATACGGATGCCTTTCAGTTTAAAGAATGCTGGTTCAACATTTGCAAGGATAGTCCATGACGCTTTTGAGCCACAAATGCACAGAAATGTGGAAGCCTACATGGATGACATACTGGTCAAGAGCAAGGACAAGGCAACTCTGATTCAGGATTTAGACGAAACCTTTGCAAATCTGCGCAAGATCAACCTCAAGCTTAACCCCGAGAAGTGTGTGTTTGGAGTCCCCTTCGGCAAGCTTCTCGGGTTCTTCGTGTCTCAGCGGGGAATTGAAGCCAATCCCGACAAGATCAAGGCCATCGAGCAGATTGAAGCACCAAAGCGCGTCAAGGATGTACGAAGACTTGCCGGTTGCGTGCCTGCTCTCAGCAGGTTTATCTCTAGGTCTGCTGAGCGCGCCCTGCCGTTTTTCAAAATATTGAAAAAGGCAGGTCCAATGAAATGGACTCCGGAAGCGGAAGCTGCGCTGCAGGACTTAAAGAGATACCTGTCCTCCACTCCAACACTTGTCGCACCTAAGCCACAAGAGAAGTTGCTGCTGTATATAGCGGCAACCAATCAAGTGGTTAGTGTTGCGTTAGTAGCGGAGAGGGAGGCGGATGATGAGCCAGCAACCACGGCAGATGCATCCAGCGACAAGCAGGGGACTTCACCGACAAGCTCTGGTCCCGAAAAAGATGGATCTGCGCAGGCGCGTGAGGAGATACAGAAGAGAATGGTGCAGCGCCCAATTTACTTTGTCAGTTCCCTTCTGCAGGGGGCTAGGTCAAGGTATTCTGGTGTGCAGAAATTGCTTTTCGGCCTTCTCATGGCCTCGAGAAAGCTGCGCCATTACTTCCAAGCACATGAGATCACAGTTGTCACTCGTTTTCCGCTGAAGAGGATACTGCAAAATCCAGAAGCAACAGGCAGGATTGTCGAGTGGGCACTGGAACTATCAAGCTTTGGCCTCAAGTTTGAGAGCACTTCAACTATCCAAAGCAGAGCATTGGCAGAATTCATAGCAGAATGGACGCCAACACCAGATGAAAAAATTCCAGAAACGAGCATCCCCGTCAAGGAAGCAAGCAAAGAGTGGCTGATGTACTTTGATGGTGCCTTCTCGCTGCAAGGCGCCGGTGCGGGCGTGCTACTTGTTGCGCCCACCGGAGAGCACCTCAAGTACGTAGTCCAAATGCACTTTCCCAAGGAGCAAGGAACGAACAATACCGCAGAGTATGAAGGTTTGCTTGCCGGTCTCAGGATCGCAGCAGACCTTGGGATCAAGAAGCTCATTGTCAGGGGTGACTCGCAGCTTGTCGTCCGCCAAGTGAACAAGAATTATCAGAGTCCGTTGATGGAAGCCTATGTTGATGAAGTGAGAAAGCTAGAAGAGCACTTTGACGGCCTACAGATGGAACATGTTCCAAGAGCTCAGAACGACATTGCCGATGGCCTGTCGAAGTGCGCCGCACTTAAGTTACTTGTGGAACCAGGGATCTTTGTGCTCAAAGTGACTCAACCATCTGTAACGCCATCAACTGGACAGAGCAAGAAGAGGAAGTTGATTTCTGGAGACTATTTTCCGGCAGAGCTCCCCGAAGCCGCCGCCAAGAAGGTCCCCAAGATCAACACCAAGGGTGCTGAGGAACAGTCTGCTCCGGCAAGCCCTAGAGTTTGTTCCGTTGAAGCAGACGCTCCGGACAAGTTTTGCTCCGGCAAGCTTGCCGGGGAACGTCAAGCTCCGGCTGAGCCGCAGGTTCTCGCTGTAGAAGCGGATGTTCCCGCAGCAGCAGATGTGCCTTTAGTCCTTATTGTCGAGCCGCAAGCTCCAGCATGGGCACAACAGATTGTCTGTTTCCGTCAGACAGGAGAACTTCCTGAAGAGCAAGAAGAAGCGGAAAGAGTAGCCCGGCAGTCAATTATGTACTAGTTTGTCGACGACACACTGTACAAAAGAAGACTCAATTGTGTGAAATTGAAGTGTATTCACCGGGAAGATGGACAAAAGCTGTTGGCAGAGATACATGGAGGCATATGTGGTCACCACATTGGCGCAAGAGCGCTTGCCGGCAAGGTTTCTTTTGGCCGACAGCCCTCCAGGATGCAACTGCACAAGTAATCAAGTGTGAAGCGTGCCAGTTCCATTCCAAGCAGATACACCAGCCAGCTCAAGCTCTCTAGACGATCCCTTTATCCTGGCCATTTTTGGTCTGGGGGCTTGACATCCTCGGCCCCTTTCCCCGAGCTGTCGGGGGCTTTGAGTACTTGTACGTTGCAATCGACAAGTTCACAAAGTGGCCGGAAGTGGAAGCAGTGAGGAAGGTGACAGCACAGTCAGCAGTCAAGTTCTTCAGGTCGATTGTTTGCCACTTCGGGATCCCTAACAGGATCATCACCGACGACGGCACGCAATTCACGAGCCGCACCTTCATGCAGTACATCCAAGATCTTGGCGCCAAGGTCTGCTTCGCTTCTGTTGCTCATCCGAGAAGCAACGATCAAGCGGAGAGGGCAAATGCTGAAGTGCTGCGCGGGCTCAAGACCAGGACTTTCGACAGGCTGCACAAGTGCGGAAAGAACTGGATTGAGGAGCTGCCAGTGGTTCTTTGGTCGATCAGGATGACGCCAAATCGAGCCACTGGCAAGACACCTTTCGCTCTAGTCTATGGAGCAGAGGCAGTTCTCCCCATGGAACTCGTATACGGGTCACCTCGAGTGCTCGCTTATGATGAGCTTGAGCAAGAGCAGCTGCGACAAGATGACGCGCTGCTCCTTGAGGAAGACCGTCTTCAGGCCGCTGAACGAGCTGCTCGATACCAGCAAGCTTTGCGCCGCTACCATAGCCGCAAAGTTAATGCCAGAAGTCTCGAGGAAGGCGACCTTGTTCTTCGGCACGTTCAGTCCGCCAAGAATTCCAACAAGTTGACGCCGAAGTGGGAAAGCCCTTACCGGGTGAAACGAGTCACTAGGCCTGGCGCTGTATGCCTTGAGACCGAAGATGGCACTCCGGTGAGCAACTCCTAGAACATTGAGCATCTTCGTAAGTTTTACCCGTAAAGCGCGGTTGCCGGAACCTGTTCCGGCAACCACCTTTTGTACAAGTCTTGCCGATGTTGCATGTAATCCTTTGTACAAAGCCGGGCGCAGACCCCGTGCATAAGTAAAGCTCATGTACTCCGCATATCTTGTCAATTTCATGCTTTCTATTTTTTGCATGTGTTATCTAACACTTTGTGCAACGCCTACCCCCGGTAAGCAATAACGATCCACAAGGCTCCATATCTTTATTTTCTCTTCTTTCTCTTTCTCAAAGAAAGGAAGGTTCCCATGTTGGGGAACGTAGCAGAAATTCAAAAAATTTCCTACGTATCACCAAGATCTATCTATGGAGAGACCAGGAACGAGTAGAAAGAGAGTGCATCTACATACCCTTGTAGATCGCTAAGCGGAAGCGTTCAAGTGAACGGGGTTGATGGAGTCGTACTCGTCGTGATTCAAATCACCGATGATCAAGTGCCGAACGGACGGCACCTCCGCGTTCAACACACGTACAGACCGGTGACGTCTCCCACGCCTTGATCCAGCAAGGAGAGAGGGACAGGTTGAGGAAGACTCCATCCAGCAGCAGCACAACGGCGTGGTGGTGGTGGAGGAGCGTGGCAATCCTGCAGGGCTTCGCCAAGCACCGCGAGAGAGGAGGAGCACTTGGGAGAGGAAGGGCTGCGCCAGGGGCAAGGGTGAAGCTCCCATGCGCCTCCCCACTATATATAGGGGTGGAGGGGGCTGGTTTCTTGCCCTCCAAGTCCATTGGGGCGTTGGCAAAGGTGGGAGGAAAGAAATCCGATCATTTCCTTCCCCACCGATTGCTATCCCCCCTTTTTAGGGATCTTGATCTTATCCCTTTGGGATATGATCTTATTCCTTCTAAGGGGGGATCTTGGTGCGCCTTGACCAGGGGTGTGGGGCCTTTCCCTCACTACCCACGTTCATGTGGGTCCCCCATGCAGGTGGGCCCCACTCCGGAACCTTCTAGAACCTTCCTGGTACAATACCGAAAAATCCCGAACATTTTCCGGTGGCCAAAATAGGACTTCCCATATATAAATCTTTACCTCCGGACCATTCCGGAACTCCTCGTGACGTCCGGGATCTCATCCGGGACTCCGAACAACATTCGGTAACCACATGCAAACTTCCTTTATAACCCTAGCGTCATCGAACCTTAAGTGTGTAGACCCTACGGGTTCGGGAGACATGTAGACATGACCGAGACGTTCTCTGGTCAATAACCAACAGCGGGATCTGGATACCCATGTTGGCTCCCACATGTTCCACGATGATCTCATCGGATGAACCACGATGTCAAGGACTCAATCGATCCCGTATACAATTCCCTTTGTCTAGCGGTATTTTACTTGCCCGAGATTCGATCGTCGGTATCCTTATACCTTGTTCAATCTCGTTACCGGCAAGTCTCTTTACTCGTTCCGTAACACATCATCCCGTGATCAACTCCTTGGTCACATTGCGCAAATGATGATGTCCTACCGAGTGGGCCCAGAGATACCTCTCCGCTTACACGGAGTGACAAATCCCAGTCTCGATTCGTGCTAACCCAACAGACACTTTCGGAGATACCTGTAATGCACCTTTATAGTCACCCAGTTACGTTGTGACGTTTGATACACCCAAAGCACTCCTACGGTATCCGGGAGTTACACGATCTCATGGTCTAAGGAAGAGATACTTGACATTGGAAAAGCTCTAGCAAACGAACTACACGATCTTAGTGCTAGGCTTAGGATTGGGTCTTGTCCATCACATCATTCTCCTAATGATGTGATCCCGTTATCAACGACATCCAATGTCCATAGCCAGGAAACCATGACTATCTGTTGATCACAACGAGCTAGTCAACTAGAGGCTCACTAGGGACATATTGTGGTCTATGTATTCACACGTGTATTACGATTTCCGGATAATACAGTTATAGCATGAATAAAAGACAATTATCATGAACAAGGAAATATAATAATAACACTTTTATTATTGCCTCTAGGGCATATTTCCAACAGTCTCCCACTTGCACTAGAGTCAATAATCTAGTTCACATCGATATGTGATTAACACTCAAGGTCACATCCCCATGTGACTAACACCCAAAGAGTTTACTAGAGTCAATAATCTAGTTCACATTTACCATGTGATTAACACTCGATGAGTTCTGGGTTTGATCATGTTATGCTTGTGAGAGAGGTTATAGTCAACGGGTCTGAACCTTTTAGATCCGTGTGTGCTTTACAAATCTCTATGTCATCTCCTAGATGCAGCTACCACGCTCTATTTGGAGCTATTCCAAATAACTTTTCTACTTGGAGCTATTCTAAAAGTTGCTCCATTATACGTATCCGGTATCTCTACTCAGAGCTATCCGGATAGGTGTTAAGCTTGCATCGACGTAACTCTTTACGTCGAACTCTTTATCACTTCCATAATCGAGAAAATTCCTTAGTCCACTAGTTACTAAGGGTAACTTTGACCGCTGTCATGTGATCCATTCTTGGATCACTCTTGTACCCCTTGACTGACTCATGGCAAGGCACACTACAGGTGCGGTATACAGCATAACATACTGTAGAGAGCCTATGATAAAAGCATAGGGGACGATCTTCGTCCTTTCTCTCTGTTCTGCCGTGGTCGAGCTTTTAAGTCTTAACTTCATACCTTACATCTCAGGCAAGAACTCCTTCTTTGACTGATCCATCTTGAACATCTTCAAGATTATGTCAAGGTACGTGCTCATTTAAAAGTACCATTAAGCATTTTGATCTATCTTATAGATCTTGATGCTTATTGTTCAAGTAGCCTAATCCAGGTTTTCCATTGAAAACACCTTTCAAATAACCCTATATGCTTTCTAGAAATTCTACATCATTTCTGATCAACAATATGTCAAGAACATATACTCATCAGAAATTCTATAGTGCTCCCACTCACTTCTTTGGAAATACAAGTTTCTCATAAACTTTGTACAAACCCAAAATCTTTGATCATCTCATCAAAGTGTACATTCCAACTCCGAGACGCTTACTCCAGTCCTTAGAAGGATTGCTGGAGCTAGCATACCTTTTAGCATCCTTAGGATCGACAAAAACTTTCTGATTGTATCGCATACAACCTTTCCTTACGACTGGCAAGGAAACTCGTTTTGACATCCATCTGCCAGATTTCATAAATGCAGCTTGTGCTAACGTGATTCCGACGGACTTTAAGCATCGCTACGGATGAGAAAATCTCATCGTAGTCAACTCCTTGAACTTGTGAAAAACTCTTCGCCACAAGTCGAGCTTCATAGATGGTGACATTACCATCCACGTCCGTCTTCTTCTTAAAGATCCATTTATCTCAATGGCTTGCCGATCATCGGGCAAGTCCACCAAAGTCCATGCTTTGTTCTGATACATGGATCCTATCTCGGATTTCATGGCTTCTAACCATTTGTCGGAATTTGGGCCCACCATCATTTCTCCATAGCTCATAGGTTCATTGTTGTCTAGCAACATGACCTTCAAGACAGGATTACTGTACCACTCTGAAGTAGTACGTATCCTTGTCACCCTACGAGGTTCGGTAGTGACTTGATCTGAAGCTTCATGATCACTATCATAAGCTTCCACTTCAATTGGTGTAGGTGCCACGGGAACGACTTCCTGTGCCCTGCTTCACACTGGTTGAAGTGATGGTTCAATAACCTCATCAAGTCTCCACCATCCTCCCACTCAACTTTTCGAGAGAAACCTTTCCTCGAGAAGGGATCCGATTCAAGAAACAATCCATATTGCTATCGGATCTGAATTAGGAGGTATACCCAACTGTTTTGGGTGTCCTATGAAGATGCATTTTATCCGCTTTGGGTTCGAGCTTATCAACCTGAAACTTTTTCTCATAAGAGTCGCAGCCCCAAACTTTTAAGAAACGACAACTTAGGTTTCTCCAAACCATAATTCATACGGTGTCATCTCAACGGAATTACGTGGTGCCCTATTTAAAGTGAATGTGGTTGTCTCTAATGCCTGACCCATGAACGATAGTGGTAATTCGATAATAGACATCATGGTACGCACCATATCCAATAGGGTGCAACTATGATGTTCGGACACACCATCACACTATGGTGTTCCAGGCGGTATTAATTGTGAAACAATTTCCACAATGTCTTTGTTGCGTGCCAAATCTCATAACTCAGATACTCATCTCTATGATCATATCATAGAAATTTTATCATCTTGTCACGATGATCTTCACTCTGAAATTACTTGAGCCATTCAATAATTCAGACTTGTGTTTCATCAAGTAAATATACTCAGTATCTACTCAAATCATCAGTGAAGTAAGAACATAATGATATTCACTGCATGCCTCAGCACTCACTGGACTGCACACATCAAAAATGTGTTGCTTCCAACAAGTTGCTATCTTGTTCCATTTTGCTGAAACCGAGGCTTTTCAGTCATCTTGCCCATGTGGTATGATTTGCATGTCTCAAGTGATTCAAAATCAAGTGAGTTCCAACGGTCCATTTGCATGGAGTTTCTTCATGCATATACACCAATAGACATGGTTCGCATGTCTCAAACTTTTCAAAAATGAGTGAGCCCAAAGATCCATCAACATGGAGCTTCTTCATGCGTTTTACACCAATATGACTTACATGACAGTGCCACAAGTAAGTGGTACTATCATTACTATCTTATATCTTTTGGCATGAAAATGTGTATCACTACGATCGAGATTCAATAAACCATTCAGGTTTAATACTAATCTTGATGGTAGAGGGAGCGTGCGATGTTTGATCACATCAAACTTGGAAACAATTCCAAAATATATCGTTAGCTCACCTTTAGCTAGTCTCCGTTTTTTTCCGTAGCTATTATTTCGAGTTACTAACACTTAGCAACCGAACCGGTATCTTATACCCTGGTGCTACTAGGAGTACTAGTAAATTACACATTAACATAATGTATATCCAATACTTCTATCGACTTTGCCAGCCTTCTCATCTACCAAGTATCTAGGGTAATTCTGCTCCAGTGGTTGTCCCCCTTATTACAGAAGCACTTAGTCTCGGGTTTGGGTTCAACCTTGGGTTTCTTCACTAGAGCAGCAACTGATTTGCCGTTTCATGAAGTATCCTTTCTTGCCCTTGCCCTTCTTGAAACTAGTGGTTTCATCAACAATTGATGCTCCTTCTTGATTTCTACTTTCGCGGTGTCAAACATCGTGAATACCTCAAGGATCATCATATCTATCCCTGATATGTTATAGTTCATCACAAAGCTCTAGCAGCTTGGTGGCAATGACTTTTGGAGAAACATCACTATCTCATCTGGAAGATCAACTCCCACTCGATTCAAGTGATTGTTGTACTCAGACAATCTGAGCACAAGCACAACAATTGAGCTTTTCTCCATTAGTTTGCAGGTTAAGAAAATCGTCGGAGGTCTTATACCTCTTGACGTGGGCATGAGCCTGAAATCTCAATTTCAGCCCTCAAAACATCTCATATGTTCCGCGACTTTTCGTAAAACGTCTTTGGTGCCTCTGCTCTAAACCGTTTCACTGAACTATCACGTAGTTATCAAAACGTGTATGTCTGATGTTCGTAACATCCACAAACGACGTTTGGGGTTCAACACACTGAGCGGTGCATTAAGGACATAAGCTTTCTACTGTCCGCATAATAGCTACTATCAACTTTCAACTATATTTTCTCTAGGAACATATGTAAACAGTAGAACTATAGCGTGAGCTATGACATAATTTGCAAAAGGTCTTTTTGACTATGTTCAGGATAATTAAGTTCATCTTATGAACTCCCACTCAGATAGACATCCCTCTGGTCATCTAAGTGATCACATGATCCGAGTCAAACTAGCCCATGTCCGATCATCACGTGAGACGGACTAGTCATCATCGGTGAACATTTTCATGTTGATCGTATCTACTATACGACTCATGCTCGACCTTTCGGTCTCCGTGTTCCGAGGCCATGTCTGTACATGCTAGGCTCGTCAAGTTAACCCTAAGTGTATTGCTGTGTAAATCTGTCTTACACCCGTTGTATGTGAACGTAAGAATCCATCACACCCGATCATCACGTGGTGCTTAGAAGCGACGAACTGTAGCAACGGTGCACAGTTAGGGGAGAACACTTCTTGAAATTTTGTAAGGGATCACCTTATTTACTACCGTCGTCCTAAGTAAACAAGATGCATAAACATGATAAACATCACATGCAATCAAATAGTGATATGATATGGCCAATATCATTTTGCTCCTTTTGATCTCCATCTTCGGGGCTCCATGATCATCATCGTCACCGGCATGACACCATGATCTCCATCATCATGATCTCCATCATCGTGTCTCCATGAAGTCGTCTTGCCAACTTATTACTTCTACTACTATGGCTACCGGTTAGCAATAAAGTAAAGTAATTACATGGCGTTGTTCAATGACACGCAGGTCATACAATAAATTAAGACAACTCCTATGGCTCCTGCCGGTTGTCATACTCATCGACATGCAAGTCGTGAATCCTATTACAAGAACATGATCAATCTCATACATCACATATCATTCATCACATTCTTCTTGGCCATATCACATCACATAGCATACCCTGCAAAAACAAGTTAGACGTCCTCTAATTGTTGTTTGCATGTTTTACGTGGCTGCTATGGGTTTCTAGCAAGAACGTTTCTTACCTACGCAAAACCGCAACGTGATATGTCAATTTCTATTTAACCTTCATAAGGACCCTTTTCATCGAATCCGTTCCGACTAAAGTGGGAGAGACTGGCACCCGCTAGCCACCTTATGCACCAAGTGCATGTCAATCGGTGGAACCTGTCTCACGTAAGAGTACGTGTAAGGTCGGTCCGGGCCGCTTCATCCCACAATACCGTCGAAACAAGATTGGACTAGTAACGGTAAGCATATTGAACAAAATCAACGCCCACAACTACTTTGTGTTCTACTCGTGCAAAGAATCTACGCAATAGACCTAGCTCATGATGCCACTGTTGGGGAACGTAGCAGAAATTCAAAAAATTTCCTACGTATCACCAAGTTCTATCTATGGAGAGACCAGGAACGAGTAGAAAGAGAGTGCATCTACATACCCTTGTAGATCGCTAAGCGGAAGCGTTCAAGTGAACGGGGTTGATGGAGTCGTACTCGTCGTGATTCAAATCACCGATGATCAAGTGCCGAACGGACGGCACCTCCGCGTTCAACACACGTACAGCCCGGTGACGTCTCCCACGCCTTGATCCAGCAAGGAGAGAGGGAGAGGTTGAGGAAGACTCCATCTAGCAGCAGAACAACGGCGTGGTGGTGGTGGAGGAGCGTGGCAATCCTGCAGGGCTTCGCCAAGCACCGCGAGAGAGGAGGAGCACTTGGGAGAGGGGGGGCTGCGCCAGGGGCAAGGGTGAAGCTCCCATGCGCCTCCCCACTATATATAGGGGTGGAGGGGGCTGGTTTCTTGCCCTCCAAGTCCATTGGGGCGTTGGCAAAGGTGGGAGGAAAGAAATCCCATCATTTCCTTCCCCACCGATTGCTATCCCCCCTTTTTAGGGATCTTGATCTTATCCCTTTGGGATATGATCTTATTCCTTCTAAGGGGGGATCTTGGTGCGCCTTGACCAGGGGTGTGGGGCCTTTCCCTCACTACCCACGTTCATGTGGGTCCCCCCATGCAGGTGGGCCCCACTCCGGAACCTTCTAGAACCTTCCCGGTACAATACCGAAAAATCCCGAACATTTTCCGGTGGCCAAAATAGGACTTCCCATATATAAATCTTTACCTCCGGACCATTCCGGAACTCCTCGTGACATCCGGGATCTCATCCGGGACTCCGAACAACATTCGGTAACCACATGCAAACTTCCTTTATAACCCTAGCGTCATCGAACCTTAAGTGTGTAGACCCTACGGGTTCGGGAGACATGTAGACATGACCGAGACGTTCTCTGGTCAATAACCAACAGCGGGATCTGGATACCCATGTTGGCTCCCACATGTTCCACGATGATCTCATCGGATGAACCACGATGTCAAGGACTCAATCGATCCCGTATACAATTCCCTTTGTCTAGCGGTATTTTACTTGCCCGAGATTCGATCGTCGGTATCCTTATACCTTGTTCAATCTCGTTACCGGCAAGTCTCTTTACTCGTTCCGTAACACATCATCCCATGATCAACTCCTTGGTCACATTGCGCAAATGATGATGTCCTACCGAGTGGGCCCAGAGATACCTCTCCGCTTACACGGAGTGACAAATCCCAGTCTCGATTCGTGCTAACCCAACAGACACTTTCGGAGATACCTGTAATGCACCTTTATAGTCACCCAGTTACGTTGTGACGTTTGATACACCCAAAGCACTCCTACGGTATCCAGGAGTTACACGATCTCATGGTCTAAGGAAGAGATACTTGACATTGGAAAAGCTCTAGCAAACGAACTACACGATCTTAGTGCTAGGCTTAGGATTGGGTCTTGTCCATCACATCATTCTCCTAATGATGTGATCCCGTTATCAACGACATCCAATGTCCATAGCCAGGAAACCATGACTATCTGTTGATCACAACGAGCTAGTCAACTAGAGGCTCACTAGGGACATATTGTGGTCTATGTATTCACACGTGTATTACGATTTCCGGATAATACAGTTATAGCATGAATAAAAGACAATTATCATGAACAAGGAAATATAATAATAACACTTTTATTATTGCCTCTAGGGCATATTTCCAACATCCCACGCCCACAAGTTTGCCAGGAGGAAAGGAGAAGATAATGGTGTGGACCAGGCGTCGTTTAAGAAAGTTTCGCCTTACCGGGACGCTAACGACAGAAAAGCTAAGTTGCCAAAGTTTGAGCAATCAGTTTTAAAATTTTTAAGATTAAGTTATCTTCCTCGAACGACCGTGCTTTGTATGGAAAACCTGTGCACGGAGGAACCAACTCATAACTAGTTGCGCCCTTACTTTGTTTCGAGTCCGCTCAACGACTTAAGTGAGCTGCGACTAGTTGCGACAAGGTTTCTTGTCGGTGGCGGCACCGCCAGCAGGCTGCTGACGTCCCGCACTCAGCGCTCGCGGCTAAGGTGCCTGCGCCGACAAGTTCCCTAAAAGCGTAGGGAAAAAACATACAAAGGAAGGAATCAAGTAAAGGAAATAACATAGCAATCGATACCCAAAATAGAGTTATATTACAAGATAGCTTGTCGCAGCTCTAACAGATTGTTTTCATAACATGACCAACAGCGACAAGAAAAGGAGAAAACGGGCGGCCTAATCTACGCGATCACCCTCAACCCTCTTGATCCCGCTCACCTTGTCCACAATGGGTGCGACAAGGGTCTTGAGTGCTTCCAGATCAGCATCCGGCGGCAAGGTCCTGAGGACGTTGGTGAGGTTGAGGCCTGGGTTGCGGAAGGCCACCTTCACCAATACCTTTTGAAGAGCTCCCGCGCAGATCTTGCGCGACTCGTCGGCCAGCTGCTTTGGGATCTTCTCCCGGAGTCGCTGGAGGGCCGTCGCCATGCCTTTGAAGAACAAGGTGAGCTTGGCACTGGGTTGGAGGTTCTCATCGGAGGGATACCCGAGATCCTCCATCCCCAGCCGCGCCAGCTCCCTGTCAATGGATGCGGCAACATCCACGAGACCCTCCGTCCAGTGCTCCACTTTCTCCCTGAAAGTGTTCTGGGCGGTAGCAGCACTCGCCAGCAGCGCCTCGTCGGCCTTGATCTTCTCCTTCAAGGCCACCTCCTGCTCCCTGGCGTCGTCCAGCGTCTTGGTCAAAGTAGTCAGCTTCAACTCAAGATCTGCGTTGGAGTCCTTGGTGGCGCTAAGCTCCTTGCCCTTCTCGGTGAGACGACCCTGCAGCTTGCCAAAGGTGTAGGCGTCCTTCTCGCGCACACGCTTGAGCACAGCAAGCTTTTCACCGCTCGCCTTGAGATTGGCCTCCAGCTGCGCCACCTTCGTCTCTAGCTCCTTCTTGGCGGCCTCGGCAGCTGCAGCAGCATCCTCTGCTTCCTTGAGAGCCCCGCCGAATGTTTGCTCGCGCGCAGCAAGCTCCTCCTCGTGGCTTTCAAGGTTGACCTTCCGCTACGCCAACTCACCCTCCCGTGCAGACAGATTCTCGGCGGCAAGACGCTGTTGCTCTTCAACTTCAGCCTTCTCGAGGAAGATGGCTTTCCGCTCCTCGGCGAGTTGTTCCCGCTCCTCTGCCAGGGACCGGAGAGCTTCCTGGTTAAGACCCCGGAGCTCTTCCACACGCTTCTCGATGTCCACTCCCGCCTTCGCGACAAGCGCTTCTCGGGATTCTAGCTTGGCCTACCGAGCGGGTAGAGCGACACCAGCTTTCGCAGCAGCCACTCCTCCTCAGACTCGCCGCTGCTGCTGCTCAGCGCATCAACCAGCATCAGCCCAGCGGAGGCGAGCACCTCTCCATCCAAGATTTCTCCTTCGACCGGCGCCCTGGAGCTTGACGCCTAGGGGAGCTTGATGAAGACGCCATCGCCGGGCTTCAAATAGGCGCCGGGCTGGGGCTCTTCGGAGCCTGACGCTGCGGCAGCGGCGGAGGGATCGGCTGTCGGCGTAGCGCCTGGCGCTACTGCGGCCTCGGGGCCGTCAGTGCGATCGCCAGACCCCTCGCCAGCTTTTGCGGCGGTAGCCTTGGCGGCCTCTTCGCCGGCGGGATCATCAGCGCCAGCTGCTTCTTCGGTGGCAGCAGCGTCATCGGTATTGCCGCGCGCGTTCTCCTCGCCGGCGACCTTGGTCTCCATCGGCTCCATGGCAGAGGGATCTGACGGCCGGAAAAGGGAGAAAAGTCAAGCAAATATCCAAAAAGAAAATCAGAAGAAGAAGAACCCAAGGGAAGTTTTCAAGCAAGAGGATTACCTGTACTGGGTTCTACAGTCATGGTCTCCGCCACCAGGGGGTCGCTGGTGCTGTCCCTTGCCGGAGACTTCTCCCTTACCGGAAAATTCTCCCTTGCCGGAGAATGCTCCCTTGCCGGGGAACCCTCCCTTGGCGATGTAGTCGAAGCAGATGGCATGTCGGGGGCGGCTTCCGAGAGCTCCTGGTGAGGCTGCTCTGCTCCTACGCAAACCAATAGTCAGATGTCAGCAAAGAAAGAGCACCCATGCGCGCCTAACAGCGGGAAGTAAACCATATACTTACGCTGGGTGCTGCGCTGGGGGCTGCTTTGCGGAATAGTTGCCGGGCCCGGCAAGGTGGTCTCGGACACACCCCCCGCTGTCGCGGTGGGTTCGTCCTCGATGACAATCACCGGGACCTTGGCTCTCTTCGCCGCTCTCTGGGCCAGAGTCCTGAAAAGGAATGGGTTCGGAGTAAAGCAAATTAGATACAAGACAAAACAGCAAGAATTGAAGAACTACAAGTACAGCAAAGAATCTTACTCTTCTTCTTCCTCGTCGGAGCTGAGCGCGGAGAGGTCGAAGTCCGGCTCACCTCCGGCGCGACGAGGCGGAGGAGTAGGTTCCCTTAGCCGCTTGGCGGGGGCAGTGGCGGTGGTCCGGGAGGACCCCGCTCCAGTTGCCGCAGCAGCGTGAGGTGCTCCCACGGCAACAGTGCTTGCCACGGTAGAGCATGTCGCGCGGCGCGGGGGCTGTTGACTCGTCTGCCGCCCCGCTACATCCCCGGCCTTGCGGAGACGCCTTCTTGGTGGAGCTGGGGGCTCTTCTTGCGGCGAGCTGTCTGAAGATGAGGAGGAAGAGGAGTTGGTCTTCAACGAGCCGCTCACACCCTCGGCGGGCTCGCCCGACTCGACTTCAGGCCCGGCAAGCTCTCCCTCACCGGCAAGCCCCTCTCGCTCGGCAAGGCTTGCCGCCTCTGCTGCCTCTGCCTCCTCCACGGTGAATCCAAACTCGCCTGCGGTAGCGGCTGCCGCCGCCTCTTCCAGCCTAGTGGCGATGCGCTGCATCTCCGCATCGGTGGTGTCGCGAGTAAGGCTTTTCTGTTCATCGGAGCGAACCGGCACTTCTACCAAGCCGTCAAAGAACTCCTGCACGATGTCGTCTGTAGGCTCTTGCCAAGTTGGGACAATTCCATGCGAATCGCACAGCGGCATCATTGCACGGATGCGGTCGAGCGAGGAGTTGTTCCACAGCGGAACGACACCCTTTGGCAACCTGAACACTTCGGGATGTTCAGGGTCGTACTTGAACAGTTCCTGGAGCATCGCGTTAAGTTCCAGGACAGTGAAGTTGAAGTTGAGGCCCGGGCGCAGCCTCATGATGTCCGCCGCATTCTGGAACTCCCAGGCAGGTCTCCTCCTCTCCTGCAGGGGGCGATGTGGCGGTGAAGAAAATCTGCGCCGACGGCGCCTACAGTGAGCCCGACAAGCCTAAGGCATTGGATCCGGGTAACAGCAATCTTCAGCCTATCGTCTTCCGGGGCCATGTTGCTCCAATCGTTGCCGCGCACTACTGGGGTTTGGCGCTGGGCGGTAAACGGCTGCAGGTTCTCCTCGACAATCCAGCACCAGTCTGCTCTCCATTCCTCCCACTTGCCGCGGAGCTCTCCCTCCAGACAAGCTTCCTTCTTGCCAGCTCTCGAGATCTAGGCGATTCTGCCGGATAAAGGCTCCAATCTCTGAACTCGGGGCATAAAGAAGTGGCGAAAAAGAGCTACATTTGGATAGACTCCGACAAAGTTTTTGCAGAGATGTGCGAAAACTGCCACGGTCAGAACAGCATTGGGGGTGAAGTCAAGGAGGCGGAACCCGTAGGTGTTCATAATGTCACAGAAAAACTCAGAGAAAGGCGGGCAGAGCCCGCAGTAGAAGAACAACGCGAAGAAGGGATACCCATTCGGAGCCAGTTCCGGAGCGGCGGCTGAGAGTACCTTCGTGCGCGGATGCGCTCGCGTCTCCATCGACCAGAAGAGGTAGTAATACTCCCTCAGCTCCTTCGCGGCGAGCTTGGGGGGGAAGGTTGCCCGCTCCTTTCGCAGCACCGCGAGCCGCTGCGCCTCGGTCGACTTCATGACCTTCCCCTTGTCGGCTTTGAGCCATGGCGGAGGTGGTGGGGGAGATCGACGGCGTTGGTGGTGCTGGTGGCGATGGGGGGCGGAGCGCTGCTCTCTTTCAGCTTTGGGAAGAAAGGGAGGGGCGGCGGAGGTTTCTGAGATTGAAATAGCAACCGGCGAAATGGGCGAACTGCCCCTGTTTCCCCTGCTTATAAGGAGGGAGGGGGCAGACGTTCCGTCTTTCCGAATAAAGAAACCACCCACGATATCTCCTACGACGCCGCATTCGACGCGTGCCGTTCGGGGAGGGCGCGGTGGATACGGAGTAAGATACGGCGTAACCCAGGCCGCGCGTGCCCGTGCCCTGTTTTGGGCCAGGCCCAACAGCGCTCGGCACCGTGTGTGGCCCAGGCCCGGGGGCTCCTGTCGGTGTACTAGAGTAGGGGTACCCTAGTATCCCGAACTTGTTCACGGGCAATCGCAGCACGCCGCGGCAAGGCTTGCCGGGTGACCGCCAAGGTCCTCCGTGGTTCCTTTGGAGCCATTCAAGAACAAAGTATTCAAGCCAAGGAGACAAGGCCCCGGCAAGAGGAGCTTGCCGGGAAGGCCAACCAAGGCATCTCAAGGAACTTGCCGCGACGCGCTACGCGTCCCAGCGAGGCCCGGTGAGCGACAAGCTTCCGGACGCGACAAGACAACGACCGCGGCAAGGCGCTTGCCGCGGCAAGCTACCACTCTGTACCCACGCTCCAGCACATCCACCAACGTGTCACCCTGGGACCTTTCCAGGCGCGCATGGCAGGAGGCTGTGCAGTCAGCGGTGTGCAGTGGCAAGCGGCGCCGACAAGATTGCCATCGTGGCAAGCGGTGGCGTCCCTGACGGTCCCTTTTTGCACTATTTGGGCGACGCATATGGGCATTTAATGCCTTTGTCCCCTGCCGTCAGGGTTAGGTATGATACACTGTACAGGTAGTTGTACCAACCGCAACACCTTTCCATTTTTACCCTTGTCTACGTTGCCACCTGTCGGTGACCCCTTGAGCATATAAAAGGAGGCCCATGCGCAACGTAGAAGGGGGTGGTTCGAAGGCAGAAAAACACTCACGCTCGGTCTCGTTAGCAGCTAGTGTGTACTGTAGCACTCAGCGCTCCCGAGCAAGAACTCAATACACTCAGACATGCAGCAGTAGGAGTACTATCTCTCCGGAGAGCTCCGAAGCTGGGTAAACTGCTCGTGCGCTTCGCCTCGATCTGCTCTTCGCGTGATCTCCGCCCCCCGCCGAACCGAAAGGGGCTCGGTCCGCCGGCCCCATAGGTGTTCATGGATCAGTTCCCCCCTACCTGGCGTGCCAAAGATGTCAGGGGAAACTGATCCACGAACACCTATGGAGCCAGCGGACCGAGCCCCTTTCGGTTCGGCGGGGGGTGGAGATCGTGTGAAGAGCAGATCGAGGCGAAGCACATGAGCAGTTTACCCAGCTTCGGAGCTCTCCAGAGAGATAATACTCCTACTGCTGCATGTCTGAGTGTATTGAGTTCTTGCTCGGGAGCGCTGAGTGCTATAGTACACACTAGCTGCTAACGAGACCGAGCATGAGTGTTTTTCTGCCTTCGAACCCCCCCCCCTTCTACGTTGCGCATGGGCCTCCTTTTATATGCTCAAGGGGTCACCGACAGGTGGCAACGTAGACAAGGGTAAAAATGGAAAGGTGTTGCGGTTGGTACAACTACCTGTATAGTGTATCATACCTAACCCTGATGGCAGGGGACAAAGGCATTAAATGCCCATCTGCGTCGCCCAAATAGTGCAAAAAGGGACCGTCAGGGACGCCACCACTTGCCACGATGGCAATCTTGTTAGCGCCGCTTGCCACCGCACACCGCTGGCTGCACAGCCTCCTGCCACGCACGCCTGGAAAGGTCCCAGAATGACACGTTGGTGGATGTGCCGGAGCGTGGGTACAGAGTGGTAGCTTGCCGCGGTCGTTGTCTTGTCGCGTCCGGAAGCTTGTCGCTCACCGGGCCTCGCCGGGACGCGTAGCGCATCGTGGCAAGTTCCTTGAGATGCCTTAGTTGGCCTTCCCGGCAAGCTCCTCTTGCCGGGGCCTTGTCTCCTTGGCTTGAATACTTTGTTCTTGAATGGCTCCAAAGGAGCCACGGAGGACCTTGGCGGTCACCAGGCAAGCCTTGCCGCGGGGTGCTGCGACTGCCCGTGCACAAGTTCGGGATACTAGGGTACCCCTACTCTAGTACACCGACAGGAGCCCCCGGGCCTGGGCCACACACGGTGCCGAGCGCTGTTGGGCCAGGCCCAAAACAGGGCACGGGCACGCGCGGCCTGGGTTACGCCGTATCTTACTCCGTATCCACCGCGCCCTCCCCGAACGACACGCGTTGAATGCGGCATCGTGGGAGATATCGTGGGTGGTTTCTTTATTCGGAAAGACGGAACATCTGCCCCCTCCCTCTTTATAAGCAGGGGAAACAGGGGCAGTTCGCCCATTTTGCCAGTTGCTATTCCAATCTCAGAAACCTCCGCCGCCCCTCCCTTTCTTGCCAAAGCTGAAAGAGAGCAGCGCTCCGCCCCCCATCGCCACCAGCACCACCAACGCCGTCCATCTCCCCCACCACCTCCGCCATGGCTCCGAAAGCCGACAAGGGGAAGGTCGTGAAGTCAACCGAGGCGCAGCGGCTCACGACGCTACGAAAGGAGCTGGCAACCTTCCCCCCCAAGCTCGCCGCGAAGGAGCTGAGGGAGTATTACTACCTCTTCTGGTCGACGGAGACGCGAGCGCATCCGCGCACGAAGGTACTCTCAGCCGCCGCTTCGGAACTGGCTCCGAATGGGTATCCCTTCTTCACGTTGTTCTTCTACTGCGGGCTCTGCCCGCCTTTCTCTGAGTTTTTCTGTGACATTATGAACACCTACGGGTTCCGCCTCTTTGACTTCACCCCCAATGCCGTTCTGACCATGGCAGTTTTCGCACATCTCTGCGAAAACTTTGTCGGAGTCTATCCAAATGTAGCTCTTTTTTGCCACTTCTTTATGCCCCGAGTTGAGAGAGGGGAGCCTTTATCCGGCGGAATCGCCTGGATCTCGAGAGCTGGCAAGAAGGAAGGTTATCTGGAGGGAGAGCTCCGCGGCAAGTGGGAGGAATGGAGAGCAGACTGGTGCTGGATTGTCGAGGAGAACCCGCAGCCATTTACCACCAAGCGCCAAACCCCAGTAGTGCACGGCAACGATTGGAGCAACGTGGCCCCGGAGGATGATAGGCTGAAGATTGCCGTTACCCGGATCCAATGCCTTAGGCTTGCCGGGCTCACTGTAGGCGCCGTCGGTGCAGATTTTCTTCACCGCCACATCGCCCCCCGGCAGGAGAGGAGGAGACCCGCCTGGGAGTTCCAGAATGCGGCGGACATCATGAGGCTGTGCCCGGGCCTCAACTTCAACTTCACTGTCCTGGAACTTAACGCGATGCTCCAGGAACTGTTCAAGTACGACCCTGAACATCCAAAAGTGTTCAGGTTTCCGAAGGGTGTTGTTCCGCTGTGCAACAATTCCTCGCTCGACCGCATCCGTGCAATGATGCCGCTGTGCGATTTGCATGGAATTGTCCCAACTTGGCAAGAGCCTGCAGACGACGTCGTGCAGGAGTTCTTTGACGGCTTGGTAGAAGTGCCGGTTCGCTCCAATGAACAGAAAAGCCTTACTCGCGACACCACCGATGCGGAGATGCAGCGCATCGCCACTAGGCTGGAAGAGGCGGCGGCAGCCGCTGCCGCGGGCGAGTTTGGATTCACCGTGGAGGAGGCAGAGGTAGCAGAGGCGGCAAGCCTTGCCGAGTGAGAGGGGCTCGCCGGCGAGGGAGAGCTTGCCGGGCCTGAAGTCGAGTCGGGCGAGCCTGCCGAGGGTGTGAGTGGCTCGTTGAAGATCAACTCCTCTTCCTCCTCATCTTCAGACAGCTCGCCGCAAGCAGAGCCTCCAGCTCCACCAAGAAGGCGTCTCCGCAAGGCCGGGGACGTAGTGGGGCGGCAGATGAGTCAACAGCCACTGCGCCGCGCGACACGCTCCACCGTGGCAAGCACTGTTGCCGCGGGAGCACGACACGCCGCTGCGGCAATTGGAGCGGGGTCCTCCCGGACCACCGCTTCTGCTCCTGTCGCCCCTCACGCCGCGGCGGCGGCCGGAGCTGGGCCGTCTCAGACCACCGCCACTGCCCCCGCCGAGCGAGAGGGACTTGCCGGTGAGGGAGAGCTTTCCGGGCCTGAAGTCGAGTCGGGCGAGCCCGCCGAGGGTGCGAGCGGTTCGTTGAAGACCAACTCCTCTTCCTCCTCATCTTCAGACAGCTCGCCGCAAGCAGAGCCCCCAGCTCCACCAGGAAGGCGTCTCCGCAAGGCCGGGGATGTAGCGGGGCGGCAGACGAGTCAACAGCCGCCGCGCCGCGCGACACGCTCTACCGTGGCAAGCACTGTTGCCGTGGGAGCACCTCACGCCGCTGCGGCAACTGGAGCGGGGTCCTCCCGGACCACCGACACTGCCCCCGCCAAGCGGCTAAGGGAACCTACTCCTCTGCCTCGTCGCGCCGGAGGTGAGCCGGACTTCGACCTCTCCGGGCTCAGCTCCGACGAGGAAGAAGAAGAGTAAGATTCTTTGCTGTACTTGTAGTTCTTCAATACTTGTTGTTTTGTCTTGTATCTGATTTGCTTTACTCCGAACCCATTCCTTTTCAGGACTCTGGCCCAGAGAGCGGCGAAGAGAGCCAAGGTCCCGGTGATTGTCATCGAGGACGAACCCGCCGCAATAGCGGGGGGTGTGTCCGAGACCACCTTGCCGGACCCGGCAACTATTCCCCAAAGCAGCCCCCAGCGCAGCCCCCAGCGTAAGTATATGTTTACTTCCCGCTGTTAGGCGCGCATGGGTGCTCTTTCTTTGCTGACATCTGACTATTGGTTTGCGTAGGAGCGGAGCAGCCTCACCAGGAGCACTTGGAAGCCGCCCCCGACATGCCATCTTCTTCGACTACACCGCCAAGGGAGGGTTACCCGGCAAGGGAGCGTTCTCCGGCAAGGGAGAATTTTCCGGTAAGGGAGAAGTCTCCGGCAAGGGAGAGTTCTCCGGCAAGGGACAGCACCAGCGACCCCCTGGTGGCGGAGACCATGACTGTAGAACCCAGTACAGGTAATCCTCTTGCTTGAAAACTTCCCTTGGGTTCTTCTTCTTCTGATTTTCTTTTTGGATATTTGCTTGACTTTTCTCCCTTCTCCGGCCGTCAGATCCCTCTGCCACGGAGCCGATGGAGACCGAGGTCGCTGGCGAGGAGAACGCGCGCGGCAATACCGACGACGCCGCTGCCACCGAAGAAGCAGCTGGCGCTGATGATCCCGCTGGCGAAGAGGCCGCCAAGGCTGCCGCTGCAAAAGCTGGCGAGGGGTCTGGCGATCGCAATGACAGCCCCGAGGCCGCAGGAGCGCCAGGCGCTACGCCGACCGCCGATCCCTCTGCCGCTGCCGCAGCGTCAGGCTCCGAAGAGCCCCAGCCCGGCGCCTATTTGAAGGCCGGCGATGGCGTCTTCATCAAGCTCCCCTGGGTGTCAAGCTCCAGGGCGCCGGTCGAAGGAGAAATCTTGGATGGAGAGGTGCTCGCCTCCGCTGGGCTGACGCTGGTTGATGCGCCGAGCAGTAGCAGCAGCGAGTCTGAGGAGGAGCGGCTGCTACGGAAGCTGGTGTCGCTCTACCGCGCTTGGCAGGCCAAGCTGGAATCCCGAGAAGCGCTTGTCGCGAAGGCGGGAGTGGACATCGAGAAGCGCGCGGAGGAGCTCCGGGGTCTTAACCAGGAAGCTCTCCGGTCCCTGGCAGAGGAGCGGGAACAACTCGCCGAGGAGCGGAAAGCCTTCTTCCTCGAGAAGGCTGAAGTTGAAGAGCAACAGCGTCTTGCCGCCGAGAATCTGTCTGCGCGGGAGGGCGAGTTGGCGCAGCGGAAGGTCAACCTTGACAGCCACGAGAAGGAGCTTGCTGCGCGCGAGCAAACATTCGGCGGGGCTCTCAAGGAAGCAGAGGATGCTGCTGCAGCTGCCGAGTCCGCCAAGAAGGAGCTGGAGACGAAGGTGGCGCAGCTGGAGGCCGATCTCAAGGCGAGCGGTGAAAAGCTTGCTGTGCTCAAGCGTGAGCGCGAGAAGGACGCCTACACCTTTGGCGAGCTGCAGGGTCGTCTCGCCGAGAAGGGCAAGGAGCTTAGCGCCGCCAAGGACTCCAACGCAGATCTTGAGTTGAAGCTGACTACTTTGACCAAGACGCTGGACGGCGCTAGGGAGCAGGAGGTGGCCTTGAAGGAGAAGATCAAGGCCGACGAGGCGCTGCTGGCGAGTGCTGCTGCCGCCCAGAACACTTTCAGGGAGAATGTGGAGCACTGGATGGAGGGTCTCATGGATGTTGCCGCATCCATTGACAGGGAACTGGCGCGGCTGGCGATGGAGGATCTCGGGTATCCCTTCGATGAGAACCTCCAACCCAGCGCCAAGCTCACCTTGTTCGTCAAAGGCGTGGCGACGTCCCTCCAACGACTCCGGGAGAAGATCCCAAAGCAGCTGGCCGACGAGCCGCGCAAGATCTGCGCGGGAGCTCTTCAAAAGGTGTTGGTGAAGGTGGCCTTCCGCAACCCAGGCCTCAACCTCACCAACGTCCTCAGGACCTTGCCGCCGGATGCTGATCTGGAAGCGCTCAAGACCCTTGTCGTACCCATTGTGGACAAGGTGAGCGGGATCAAGAGGGTTCAGGGCGATCGCGTAGATTAGGCCGCCCGTTTTCTCCTTTTCTTGTCGCTGTTGGTCATGTTATGAAAACAATCTGTTAGAGCTGCGACAAGCTATCTTGTAATATAACTCTATTTTGGGTATCGATTGCTATGTTATTTCCTTTACTTGATTCCTTCCTTTGTATGTTTTTGCCCTACGCTTTTAGGGAACTTGTCGACGCAGGCACCTTAGCCGCGAGCGCTGAGTGCGGGATGTCAGCAGCCTGCTGGCGCTGCCGCCACCGACAAGAAACCTTGTCGCAACTAGTCGCAGCTCACTTAAGTCGTTGAGTGGACTCGAAACAAAGTAAGGGCGCAACTAGTTACGAGTTGGTTCCTCCGCGCACAGGTTTTCCATACAAAGCACGGTCGTTCGAGGAAGATAACTTAATCTTAAATTTTTTAAAACTGATTGCTCAAACTTTGGCAACTTAGCTTTTCTGTCGTTTGCGTCCCGGTAAGGCGAAACTTTCTTGAACGACGCCTGGTCCACACCATTATCTTCTCCTTTCCCCCCGGCAAACTTGTGGGCGTGGGAACCTTCCTTTCTTTGAGAAAGATAAAGAAGAGAAAATAAAGATATGGAGCCTTACGGCTCATTATTGCTTACCGGGGGTAGGCGCTGCACAAAGTGTCAGATAACACGTGCAAAAAATAGAAAGCATGAAATTGACAAGATGTGCGGAGTACATGAGCTTTACTTATGCACGGGGTCTGCGCCCGGCTTTGTACAAAGGATTACATGCAACATCGGCAAGACTTGTACAAAAGGTGGTTGCCAGAACAGGTTCCGGCAACTGCGCCTTACGGGTAAAACTTACGGAGATGCTCAATGTTCCAGGAGTTGCTCACCGGAGTGCCATCTTCGGTCTCAAGGTGGACAACGCCAGGCCTAGTGACTCATTTCACCCGGTAAGGGCCTTCCCACTTCGGTGTCAACTTGTTGGAATTCTTGGCGGACTGAACGTGCCGAAGAACAAGGTCGCCTTCCTCGAGACTTCTGGCATTAACTTTGCGGCTATGGTAGCGGCGCAAAGCTTGCTGGTATCGAGCAGCTCGTTCAGCGGCCTGAAGATGGTCTTCCTCAAGGAGCAGCGCGTCATCTTGTCGCAGCTGCTCTTGCTCAAGCTCATCATAAGCGAGCATTCGAGGTGACCCGTATACGAGTTCCGTGGGGAGAACTTCCTCTGCTCCATAGACTAGAGCGAAAGGTGTCTGGCCAGTGGCTCGATTTGGCGTCGTCCTGATCGGCCAAAGAACCACCGGCAGCTCCTCAATCCAGTTCTTTCCGCACTTGCGTAGCCTGTTGAAAGTCCTAGTCTTGAGCCTGCACAGCACTTCAACATTTGCCCTCTCCGCTTGACCATTGCTTCTCGGATGAGCAACAGAAGCGAAGCAGACCTTGGCGCCAAGATCTTGGACGTACTGCATGAAGGTGTGGCTCGTGAATTGCGTGCCGTTGTCGGTGATGATCCTGTTAGGGATCCCGAAGCGGCAAACAATCGACCTGAAGAACTTGACTGCTGACTGTGCTGTCACCTTCCTCATTGCTTCCACTTCCGGCCACTTTGTGAACTTGTCGATTGCAACGTACAAGTACTCAAAGCCCCCAACAGCTCGGGGAAAGGGGCCGAGGATGTCAAGCCCCCAGACCGAAAATGGCCAGGATAAAGGGATCGTCTAGAGAGCTTGAGCTGGCTGGTGTATCTGCTTGGAATGGAACTGGCACGCTTCATACTTGGTTACTTGTGCAGTTGCATCCTGGAGGGCTGTCGGCCAAAAGAAACCTTGCTGGAATGCTTTGCCGGCAAGCGCTCTTGCGCCAATGTGGTGACCACATATGCCTCCATGTATCTCTGCCAACAGCTTTTATCCATCTTCCCGGTGAATACACTTCAATTTCACACCGTTGAGTCTTCTTCTGTACAGTGTGTCATCGACAAACTGGTACATACTTGACTGCCGGGCTACTCTTTCCGCTTCTTCTTGCTCTTCGGGAAGTTCTCCTGTCTGAAGGAAACAGACAATCTGCTGTGCCCATGCTGGAGCTTGCGGCTCGACAACAAGGACTAAAGGCACATCTGCTGCTGTGGGAACATCCGCTTCTACGGCGAGAACCTGCAGCTTAGCCGGAGCTTGACGTTCCCCGGCAAGCTTGAGGAGCAAAACTTGTCCGGAGCGTCTGCTTCAACGGAACAAAACCTAGGGCTTGCCGGAGCAGATTGTTCCTCAGCACCCTTGGTGTTGATCTTGGGGACCTTCTTGGCGGCGGTTTCGGGGAGCTCTGCCGGAAAATAGTCACCAGAAATCAACTTCCTCTTCTTGCTCTGTCCAGTTGATGGCGTTACAGACGGTTGAGTCAGTTTGAGCACAAAGATCCCTGGTTCCACAGGTAACTTAAGTGCGGCGCACTTCGACAGGCCATCTGCAATGTCGTTCTGAGCTCTTGGAACATGTTCCATCTGTAGGCCGTCAAAGTGCTCTTCTAGCTTTCTCACTTCATCAACGTAGGTTTCCATCAACGGACTCTGATAATTCTTGTTCACTTGGCGGACGACAAGCTGCGAGTCACCCCTGACAATGAGCTTCTTGATCCCAAGGTCTGCTGCGATCCTGAGACCGGCAAGCAAACCTTCATACTCCATGGTATTGTTTGTTGCTTTCTCCTTGGGAAAGTGCATCTGGACTACGTACTTGAGGTGCTCTCTGGTGGGCGCAACAAGTAGCACGCCCGCACCGGCGCCTTGCAGCGAGAAGGCACCATCAAAGTACATCAGCCACTCTTTGCTTGCTTCCTTGACGGGGATGCTCGTTTCTGGAATTTCTTCATCTGGTGTTGGCGTCCATTCTGCTATGAATTCTGCCAATGCTCTGCTTTGGATAGTTGAAGTGCTCTCAAACTTGAGGCCAAAGCTTGACAGTTCCAGTGCCCACTCGACAATCCTGCCTGTTGCTTCTGGATTCTGCAGTATCCTCTTCAGCGGAAAACGAGTGACAACTGTGATCTCATATGCTTGGAAGTAATGGCGCAGCTTTCTCGAGGCCATGAGAAGGCCGAAAAGCAATTTCTGCACACCAGAATACCTTGACCTAGCCCCCTGCAGAAGGGAACTGACAAAGTAAACTGGGCGCTGCACCATTCTCTTCTGTATCTCCTCACGCGCCTGCGCAGATCCATCTTTGTCGGGACCAGAGCTTGTCGGTGAAGTCCCCTGCTTGTCGCTGGATGCATCTGCCATGGTTGCTGGCTCATCATCCGCCTCCCTCTCCGCTACTAACGCAGCACTAACCACTTGATTGGTTGCCGCTATATACAGCAGCAACTTCTCTTGTGGCTTAGGTGCGACAAGTGTTGGAGTGGAGGACAGGTATCTCTTTAATTCCTGCAGCGCAGCTTCCGCTTCCGGAGTCCATTTCATTGGACCTGCCTTTTTCAATATTTTGAAAAACGGCAGGGCGCGCTCAGCAGACCTAGAGATAAACCTGCTGAGAGCAGCCACGCAACTGGCAAGTCTTCGTACATCCTTGACGCGCTTTGGTGCTTCAATCTGCTCGATGGCCTTGATCTTGTCGGGATTGGCTTCAATTCCCCGCTGAGACACGAAGAACCCGAGAAGCTTGCCGGAGGGGACTCCAAACACACACTTCTCGAGGTTAAGCTTGAGGTTGATCTTGCGCAGATTTGCAAAGGTTTTGTCTAAATCCTGTATCAGAGTTTCCTTGTCCTTGCTCTTGACCACTATGTCATCGATGTAGGCTTCCACATTTCTGTGCATTTGTGGCTCAAAAGCGTCATGGACTATCCTTGAAATGTTGAACCAGCATTCTTTAAACCGAAAGGCATCCGTATGAAACAGTATGTGCCACATGGAGTGATGAATGCGGTCTTCTCCTCATCCTCTTCTGCCATGAAGATCTGATGGTATCCTGAATATGCGTCAAGAAATGAAGGCAAGTCACATCCAGCCGTGGAGTCAACAATCTGGTCAATGCGCGGTAAGGGAAATGGGTCTTTGGAACAAGCTTTATTGACATCGGTAAAGTCGATACACAGCCTCCATTTCCTATTTGCCTTGCGCACGACCACAGGATTGGCCAACCACGTAGGATGGAGCACTCCTCTGACAAGGCCTGATGCTTCCAATTTCTTGATTTCTTCTACGATGAATTCTTGGCGCTCCACTGCTTGTTTCCTGACCTTCTGCTTGACGGACCGCGCATGAGGACAGACGGCAAGATGGTGCTCGATTACTTTCCTGGGAACACCGGGGATGTCAGACGGTTGCCACGCAAACACGTCGACGTTCGCTCGCAGGAAAGCAATGAGCGCGCATTCCTATTTAGGGTCAAGAGTGGCACTAATGGTGAAGGTACCACCAGTGCCGTCCTCCTTGGTGGACACCTTCTTGGTCTCTGGCGGAGCTGCCATTGTCTTCTTACGCTTGCCGGTGGAGCTCGATGGTGCGTCCTCGACGGTAGCGCAGCACTCCGAAGAGGTGCGCTTGCCGGAGTGGGCATCGGAACTCTTGCCGGACTTGGTCTTCTTCTTCCCCCCGGGAGCTTCAACGGCAAGTGACTTGCGATCTGTTGCGGCTGCCGCTTCCCGGTAGATCTTGTCGGCGCAGATAAGAGCATCCTTCTTGTCGCCAGGGACAGAGATGACACTTATCGGGCTTGGCATCTTCAGCATGTTGTATGCATAGTGAGAGGCTGCCATGAATTTGGCGAGTGCTGGACGGCCGAGTATCCCATTGTAAGGAAATGGAAAGTCAGCAACGTCAAAAGTGACCCTCTCAGTCCTGAAGTTCAACTCGCTGCCAAATGTCACCGGCAACGTGATCTTTCCCTTCGGCTTGCTCCTTCTCGGATTGATTCCTTGGAATGTGCCGGTCTCTTCGAGCTCGCTATCAGGGATCTGGAGTTTCTGGAGTACCGCGGAGGAGATCAGGTTCAAGCCGGCCCCGGCGTCAACTAGCATCTTAGTGACCTTGAGGTTGCGGATAGTTGGTGAAACCAACATCGGTAAGCACCCGACCGCAGTTATGCGATCAGGGTGGTCCTCAATATCAAAGATGATAGGCGTGCTGGACCATTTCAGAGGCTTGCGTGACTCGACGGGTGGTTCCGCCGCATTGACTTCCCGCACCCACTGCTTGAGCAGGCGGTGTGAAGTATGCATTGAGCTGGCGGTGTGAAGTATGCAGAGAAGCACCGCCGTCAACGCACAGGACCTCTGTGGCTTTCTGGAACTCCTGCTCACTGGTCTCGTCATCATCCATATCTTCATCGTCGTCGTCATCTTCATCCTTGTCGCGGCCGCGGGGAGGTCTGGTTCCTTCCCGCTGCTTGGCCTTGCCGCGGCGTCCTCCTCGGCCGGGGTGTTTCTTGCTGGATCCTCCAGCACCTTCTTGGGCCTTCTCCTTGTCGCGTCGCTCGTATTCAGCCTTTTGCTGCTCGACAAGCTGCTCGACCTTCTTGCAGCTCTGGAGGTCATGGCCCTTGGTGCGGTGGATCTTGCAGTACTGCTTGTTGGTGCCGTCCTGCTTGTCGGCGACCGCCACAGCCTGGCAGTTGGTGCATGCGGCAATCTCCTTGCCGGAGCTACCAGCTTTGGCTTTCTTGGCGCCACCTCCGTTGCCGGACTGCTCAACGACTAGCACATCTTTGCCTTTCTTCTTCCTGTTGTTCCGCCGCCGGTTTTTCTTTGCCGGGGTGGCATCCTCGCTGTCAGATCCTCCTGCCCCTGTACTCTCTCTGGGGAGTTTCCTCCCTTCATCAGCACGTGCACACTTGTCGGCCAGGGCATATAGCTCACTGACGTCTTTGATTTTGCACATCGCCATCTCCTCCCGCATCCTGCGGTTTCGCACGTTCTGATGGAACGCGCTGATGACCGCGGCAGGGTGGACATCTGGGATGTTGTGCTGTACACGGCTGAATCTTTGAATGTACTTGCGCAGGGGCTCTCCTTCCTTCTGGGCGAGCAGATTAAGGTCGCTCTCTTGGCCATGAGGCTTGTGGCTGCCTGTAAAGGCGCCGACAAATTGATGGCATAGGTCTGCCCAGGAGGATATGGAGTTATCCGGCAAGTGCATGAGCCAGGACCTGACATTGGGCTTGAGCACCAGCGAGAAGTAGTTGGCAAGGATCTTGTCGTCCCGCCCCCCGGCAGCTTGCACCGCGATGTTGTAGATGCTGAGGAACTCCGACGGATGCGACTTGCCGTCGTACTTCTCTGGTACGTGTAGCTTGAAATTCTTCGTGCTGGGCCACTGGACTTGCCGCAGCTCACGAGTGAACGCAGGGCAACCTACCGCGTATGGCAAGTCGCCTGGTTCCCCTGGCGCATGCATGTCGACAAAGGGCCCAACACGCTGGTCCGATTGACGCCGCGCTTCTCTTCGGCGCTCGATGCGAGTACGAGCGTCTTCTTGCTGTCGTTCGTGAAGAACTTGGCGCTGATCGCGACGAGCTCGTGGATCTGATGATGCGGTGGAGTCCTGTCGAGGTAGATCCGGCGAGTCGGCGATCTAGGCCTTCGGGGTGGAGAGCGCATGGTGGTCGCACCCCCACCAGTTTTGTCGCCATCGGCTCGTGCCTGGCAATCTTGCCGCGGCTGCGATGTACTCGGCTGCTGTGGGGTGTCGCCGTTGGCGAAGCCGATGAGACTCTGTATGGTGGCCCTCCATTCGTCGATCTTGTCTGCCGTTGGAGGGTAATCCAGGAGTAGTTGAGCTTGCGCCAAAGCTTCTGCTGGAGCGGGATATGCTCGGACTTCTAACTATGTTAGAAGGAGCAGTATCCCGTCCAGGCGACCGTGTCTCGCTCGTGCCAGCATGTTGGCGTGTATGCTAGTCTTGAGCACCCCGAGATCCACCGGCTCGATCTTGATCCAACGAACGTATGGTACCGTAAGTACCATGACGCTGTCGGTCCCGCACCTCCTGAGATGGGCGCGGTGCATGTACGGACGCCGAAGTCTGCGCAGCCTTGTCCTTGGACCTGGCAGCACCGTGAGCTCCCTCGTCAACGCCCGTTCTTCCGCCGGCGTCGATCCCGCGGAAGAACGGGCGTCGACGAGGGAGCTCACGGTGCTGCCAGGTCCAAGGACAAGGCTGCGCAGACTTCGGCGTCCGTATATGCACCGCGCCCATCTCAGGAGGCGCGGGACCGACAGTGTCATGGAACTCACGGTGCCATACGTTCGTTGGACCGAGATCGAGCCGGTGGATCTCGGGGTGCTCAAGACCAGCATGCACGCCAGCATGTTGGCACGAGCGAGACACGGTCGCCTGGACGGGATACTGCTCCTTCTAACCTTGTTAGAAGTCCGAGCATATCCCGCTCCTCGCACCGTTTGCCACTGCCGCCCACCACTTCAGCAGAAGCTTTGGCGCGAGCTCAACTGCTCATGGATTACCCTCCAACGGCAGACAAGATCGACAAATAGAGGGCCACCATTCAGAGTCTCATCGGCTTCGCCAACGGCGACACCCCACGGCAGCCGAGTACATCGCAGCCGCAGCAAGATTGCCAGGCACGAGCCGATGGCGACAAAACCGGCGGGGGTGCAACCACCGTGCACTCTCCACCCCGAAGGCCAAGATCGCTGACTCGCCGGATCTACCCCGACATCTCGGGGGAACTGATCCACGAACACCTATGGGGCCGGCGGACCGAGCCCCTTTCAGTTCGGCGGGGGGCGGAGATCGCGCGAAGAGCAGATCGAGGCGAAGCACACGAGCAGTTTACCCAGCTTCGGAGCTCTCCGGAGAGATAATACTCCTACTGCTGCATGTCTGAGTGTATTGAGTTCTTGCTCGGGAGCGCTGAGTGCTACAGTACACACTAGCTGCTAACGAGACCGAGCGTGAGTGTTTTTCTGCCTTCGAACCACCCCCTTCTACGTTGCGCATGGTCCTCCTTCTATATGCTCAAGGGGTCACCGACAGGTGGCAATGTAGACAAGGGTAAAAATGGAAAGGTGTTGCGGTTGGTACAACTACCTGTACAGTGTATCATACCTAACCCTGACGGCAGGGGACAAAGGCATTAAATGCCCGTCTTCGTTGCCCAAATAGTGCAAAAAGGGACCGTCAGGGACGCCACTGCTTGCCACGATGGCAATCTTGTCAGCGCCGCTTGCCACCGCACACCGCTGGCTGCACAGCCTCCTGCCACGCGCGCCTGGAAAGGTCCCAGGGTGACACGTTGGTGGATGTGCCGGAGCATGGGTACAGAGTGGTAGCTTGCCGCGGCAAGCGCCTTGCCGCGGTCGTTGTCTTGTCGCGTCCGGAAGCTTGTCGCTCACCGGGCCTCGCCGGGATGCGTAGCGCGTAGCGGCCAGTTCCTAGAGATGCCTTGGTTGGCCTTCCCGGCAAGCTCCTCTTGCCGGGGCCTTGTCTCCTTGGCTTGAACACTTTGTTCTTGAATGGCTCCAAAGGAACCACGGAGGACCTTGGCGGTCACCCAGCAAGCCTTGCCGCGGGATGCTGCGACTGCCCGTGCACAAGTTCGGGATACCAGGGTACCCCTACTCTAGTACACCGATAGGAGCCCCTGGGCCTGGGACACACACGGTGCCGAGCGCTGTTGGGCCAGGCCCAAAACAGGGCATGGGCACGCGCGGCTTGGGTTACACCGTAGCTCACTCAGTATCCACCGCGCCCTCCCCGAACGGCACGCGTCGAATGCGGCATCGTGGGAGATATCGCGGGTGGTTTCTTTATTCGGAAAGACGGAACGTCTACCCCCTCCCTCTTTATAAGCAGGGGAAACAGGGGCAGTTCGCCCATTTCGCCGGTTGCTATTCCAATCTCAGAAACCTCCGCCGCCCCTCCCTTTCTTCCGAAAGCTGAAAGAGAGCAGCGCTCCGCCCCCCATCGCCACCAGCACCACCAACGTCGTCGATCTCCCCCACCACCCCCGCCATGGCTCCGAAAGCCGACAAGGGGAAGGTCGTGAAGTCGACCGAGGCGCAGTGGCTCGTGGCACTGCGAAAGGAGCGGGCAACCTTCCCCCCCAAGCTCGCCGCGAAGGAGCTGAGGGAGTATTACTACCTCTTCTGGTCGACGGAGACGCGAGCACATCCGTGCACGAAGGTACTCTCAGCCGCCGCTTCGGAACTGGCTCCGAATGGGTATCCCTTCTTCGCGTTGTTCTTCTACTGTGGGCTCTGCCCACCTTTCTCTGAGTTTTTCTGCGACATTATGAACACCTACGGGTTCCGCCTCCATGACCTCACCCCCAATACCGTTCTGACCATGGCAGTTTTCGCACATCTCTACAAAAACTTTGTCGGAGTCTATCCAAATGTAGCTCTTTTTTGCCACTTCTTTATGCCCTGAGTTGAGAGAGGGGAGCCTTTATCCGGCGGAATCGCCTGGATCTCGAGAGCTGGCAAGAAGGAAGCTTATCTGGAGGGAGAGCTCCGCGGCAAGTGGGAGGAATGGAGAGCAGACTGGTGCTGGATTGTCGAGGAGAACCCGCAGTCGTTTACCGCCCAGCGCCAAACCCCAGTAGTGCGCGGCAACGATTGGAGCAACGTGGCCCCGGAAGACGATAGGCTGAAGATTGCCGTTACCTGGATCCAATGCCTCAGGCTTGCCGGGCTCACTGTAGGAGCCTTTGGCGCAGATTTTCTTTGCCGCCGCATCACCCCCCTGCAGGAGAGGAGGAGACCCGCCTGGGAGTTCCAGAATGCGGCGGACATCATGAGGCTACGCCCGGGCCTCAACTTCAACTTCACTGTCCTGGAACTTAACGCGATGCTCCAGGAACTGTTCAAGTACGACACTGAACATCCCGAAGTGTTGAGGTTGCCGAAGGGTGTCGTTCCGCTGTGCATCAACTCCTCGCTCGATCGCATCCGTGCAATGATGACGCTGTGCGATTCGCATGGAATTGTCCCAACTTGGCAAGAGCCTGCAGACGACGTCGTGCAGGAGTTCTTTGACGGCTTGGTAGAAGTGCAAGTTCGCTCCGATGAACAGAAAAGCCTTACTCGCGACACCACCGATGCGGAGATGCAGCGCATCGCCACTAGGCTGGAAGAGGCGGCGGCAGCCGCTGCCGCAGGCGAGTTTGGATTCACCGTGGAGGAGGCAGAGGCAGCAGAGGCGGCAAGCCTTGCCGAGCGAGAGGGGCTTGCCGGCGAGGGAGAGCTTGCCGGGCCTGAAGTCGAGTCGGGCGAGCCCTCCGAGGGTGCGAGCGGCTCGTTGAATACCAACTCCTCTTCCTCCTCATCTTCAGACAGCTCGCCACAAGCAGAGCCCCCAACTCCACCAAGAAGGCGTCTCCGCAAGGCCGGGGACATAGCGGGGCGACAGACGAGTCAACAGCCGCCGCGCTGCGCGACACGCTCTATCGTGGCAAGCACTATTGCCGCGGGAGCACCTCACGCCGCTGCGGCAACTGGAGCGGGGTCCTCCCGGACCACCGCCACCGCCCCCGCCAAGCGGCTAAGGGAACCTACTCGTCCGCCTCGTCGCGCCGGAGGTGAGCCGGACTTCGACCTCTCCGCGCTCAGCTCCGACGAGGAAGAAGAAGAGTAAGATTCTTTGCTGTACTTCTAGTTCTTCAATTCTTGCTGTTTTGTCTTGTATCTGATTTGCTTTACTCCGAACCCATTCCTTTTCAGGACTCTGGCCCAGAGAGCGGCGAAGAGAGCCAAGGTCCCGGTGATTGTCATCGAGGACGAACCCACCGCAACAGCGGGGTGTGTGTCCGAGACCACCTTGCCGGGCCCGGCAACTATTCCCCAAAGCAGCCCCCAGCGCAGCCCCCAGCGGAAGTATATGGTTTACTTCCCGCTGTTAGGAGCGCATGGGTGCTCTTTCTTTGCTGACATCTGACTATTGGTTTGCATAGGAGTAGAGCAGCCTCACCAGGAGAGCTCGGAAGCCGCCCCCGACATGCCATCTGCTTCGACTACACCGCCAAGGGAGGGTTCACCGGCAAGGGAGCGTTCTCCGGCAAGGGAGAATTTTCCAGTAAGGGAGAAGTCTCCGGCAAGGGAGAGTTATCCGGCAAGGGATAGCACCAGCGACCCCCTGGTGGCGGAGACCATGACTGTAGAACCCAGTACAGGTAATCCTCTTGCTTGAAAACTTCCCTTGGGTTCTTCTTCTTCTGATTTTCTTTTTGGATATTTGCTTGACTTTTCTCCCTTTTCCGGCTGTCAGATCCCTCTGCCACGGAGCCGATGGAGACGCGCAGCAATACCGACGACGCCGCTACCACCGAAGAAGCTGCTGGCGCTGATGATCCCGCCGGCGAAGAGGCCGCCAAGGCTGCCGCCGCAAAAGCTGGCGAGGGGTCTGGCGATCGCACTGACGACCCCGAGGCCGCAGGAGCGCCAGCCGCTACGCCGACCGCCGATACCTCCGCCGCTGCCGCAGCGTCAGGCGCCGAAGAGCCCCTGCCCGGCACCTATTTGAAGGCCGGCGATGGCGTCTTCATCAAGCTCCCCTGGGCGTCAAGCTCCAGGGCGCCGGTCGAAGGAGAAATCTTGGATGGAGAGGTGCTCGCCTCCGCTGGGCTGACGCTGGTTGATGCGCCGAGCAGCAGCAGCGGCGAGTCTGAGGAGGAGTTGTGTGAACCTGATCCGGCATTCACACGAGTTGGATCTTCATCTTCTTCATCGACATGCCACCAAAGAAGAAGGCTTCAGAGGCAGCTGTTCCGTCCGCGTCGATTCCACCACCACCGGAGCAAACAGGTGGTGGGGTAGACGCCGGCGGAAGAACAGGCGTCGACGAGGGAGCTCACGGTGCTGCTAGGTCCAAGGACAAGGCTGCGCAGACTTCGACGTCCGTACATGCACCGCGCCCATCTCAGGAGGCGCGGGACCGACAGCGTCATGGTACTTACGGTACCATACATTCATTGGATCAAGATCGAGCCGGTGGATCTCGGGGTGCTCAAGACCAGCATACACGCCAACATGATGGCACGAGCGAGACACGGTCGCCTGGACGGGATACTGCTCCTTCTAACATAGTTAGAAGTCCGAGCATATCCCGCTCCTCGCACCGTTCACCACTGCCACCCACCACTCTAGCAGAAGCTTTGGCGCGAGCTCAACTGCTCCTGGATTGCCCTCCAACGGTGTCACGCCCAATATGCGACCCTAGCCAAAAGGAACTCGAAGGTCCTACCAAGGATAGACCCGCATATTGGAACGCTTTTGCATGGTGGATATCATTACATCAACATTACATAATAGATGGGGATACATACAAAAGGCATACAATGCCACACGAATACATCAATACATCATACATAAGATCAACATCCGACTATGGATGAAACACAAACAGAAGCTCAAACGACATCCACCCTGCTAGCCCAGGCTGTCGACCTGGAACATATCCCCTGATCGAAGAAGAAGCAGAAGAAGAACTCCAAACAAGCAAACATCGCTCTCGCGTCATGATCATCGCATAACCTGTACCTGCAACTGTTGTTGTAGTAATCTGTGAGCCACGAGGACTCAGCAATCCCATTACCATGGGTATCAAGACTAGCAAAGCTTAATGGAAAAGGAAGGGGTAAAGTGGTGAGGTTGCAGCAGCGGCTAAGCATGATATGGTGGCTAACAAACGCAAGTGAGAGCGAGAAGAGGAGCAAAAGGAACAGTCGTCAACTAGTAATGATCAAGAGGTGATCCTGAACACCTACTTACGTCAAACATAACACAGAAACCGTGTTCACTTCCCGGACTCCGCCGAGAAGAGACCATCACGGCAACACACTCAGTTGATGCGTTTTAATTCGGATCTGGTGTCAAGTTATCTACAACCGGACATTAACAAATTCCCATCTGCCACATAACCGCGGGCACGGCTCTCGAAAGTTTATACCCTGCAGGGGTGTCCCAACTTAGCCCATGACAAGCTCTCGCGATCAACGAAGGAATAGACCTTCTCCCAGGAAGACCCGATCAGTCTCGGAATCCTGGTTTACAAGACATTTCGACAATGGTAAAACAAGACCAGCAAAGCCGCCCGATGCGCCGACATCCCGATAGGAGCTGCACATATCTCGTTCTCAGGGCAACACCGGATAAGCTAAGCGTACAGGTACCGACGAATCCAAGTTGCCAAGGAATGGTCCCGCACGGTGCTCTAGTTTGGACCAACACTTAGACAAGCATTGGCCCGGGGGGGCTATAATAAAGATGACCCTTGGGTTAATTACTCCCAAGGGAAAGGTAGGTGGTGGTGAGGCAAATGGTAAAACCAAGGTTGGGCCTTGCTCGAGGAGTTTTATTCAAAGCGAACTGTTAGGGGGGTCCCATAAATCACCCGACCGCGTTAGGAACGCAAAATCCGGGAACATAACACCGGTATGACGGAAACTAGGGCGGCAAGAGTGGAACAAAACACCAGGCATAAGGCCGAGCCTTCCACCCTTTACCAAGTACATAGATGCATTAATAATATAAGAGATATTGTGATATCCCAACATAACCCTGTCCACCATGGAGAAATCTACAACTTCACCTGTAACTAGCAACGCTATAAGAGGGGCTGAGCAAAGCGGTAACATAGCCAAACAACGGTTTGGTAGGAATGGTGTCAAAGGTTAGAGGTTCATGGCAATTTGGGAGGCTTGATGAGCAAAAGACAGGTAGCGCAGCAAAGCGATAGAACGAAGCAACTTGCATAGCAATGATAGTAGTGAGATCCAGGGTAGCGGTCATCTTGCCTGAATTCCCACAAGGAAGAAGAACGAGTCCATGAAGAAGATGAAGCCACGAAGACGAACCAAGTGTAGACGAACGAATCCTCACGATCGCAACGAAACGGGAACTATCGAGAAGAAGCACACAACATAGTAAACACACCAAACATGAACAAGACATGATGCACAACGAGCATGATGCATGACAAAGCTACATGAAGCTACTCATGGCAAGAGATGATGCAAACAAGAACAACACATCAAGGCAAGTTTAAATGAGGCCGGAAACAACATATAACAATTCCGGTAAGTCCTCATATGCATATTTCGAAATTGGTCCAGAACTGAATAAACCTTAAGTTCAAGTAGTTAAACAGCAATTTAAGATGCACCAAGATGATCTACACGAAATTCTAGTCAAGTTACATATGAAGTTCATTAGATTCGGAGCTACGGCCTAGAAGATATGAGCAAAACAAGTTCAACATGGCATTGATGCAAAATGCACCCAAACATCAAGCAAACACACCAAAACAAGGATGCAACATGATAATATGAAGCTACATGCAAAAACAAGCAAGTTTCATATAGAGCACACTCAAAACGGAGCAACGGTGCAACACATACACACTATACAAGTCATAGCAACAATCTGTCCATAACAGCAACTAGGCATCTTGCAAGCATCAAAACAACATGCTACAGCATCTCAACGAGAAAACAAAAGGCATGGGAATGAAGTACTGGTAAAGCATAACAAAACATGAACACTGAGCTATCTCCAGAAACAACTAGAACATGCTCAAAAGGACATGGTAAGATTGCAAATAATAACAGTTTCAGACTTTAGCAGAAATAACATCAGGTTGCAATGTTTAGAGCTATCAAACAACATGCTACAGGAACATATCATGGCAAACAAAGGCATGGCATGAATCTACTAATTGCATAGATCAAAAGTCCCTTACTGACCATGAGCCAAAAAGGATCAGAAGATATGATGGCACCCATGTAAACATGGCAAGTTATATTACAGATTCATACATGGCAGGAACAACAATAAGTAGGCATGTTGGTGAGCTTGAACCACTCACCACAGAGCAATAGATGGCATGGCAAGGCAACCAACAGTAATAAGACATGTTCGTAAAGTTATGCATGGCAAGAGCAAGGTCATAGGGTGCATGGATCACTAGGAAAACACATGGAAACAATTGAACTTAATGTTAACAGGTTGACAGCAACATCATCAAGCAACTTTGGAGCAAGACAACAACATGATACAGCAGGCTATAATTGCAACCAAGGGCATGAATGGATAGAGCAAGACATGTGGATCAAAACATGTTTGTAGAGCATCTCCATATTATGCATAGAACAACTAGTAGAAGCATGTTTACATAGCAACGAAATATAACAGAATCTGTCAGGAAAACAGCAACAGCAAGTACACTACTTAGCAAGCTCGATGCACTCAGCACACAACTCACAAAAATACATGGTTGGCACCACTGGAAAGATGGCATAGCATAGATCAAAACACATGTAGACATCAACCTCATAGGATGCACACATCAATCATGATAAAAATGACAAAACAGCAAGTTATAACAGTTTCAGCAGATTAACATCAAAATGCACTCTTCCAATAGCATTTCGGGCATCAAGATGAGCTCAAATGAATATGATGCAATGGAATGAAATGAAGTACTCGTCGAGGCGAACAATTTGACATATTACACGCACGAAACGGAGCTACGGATGCAGAGATACAACGCGATGAACATGGCATATTTATGCAAGAAATCTGGGACTTAAAGAAATATTCAACCTCGCGGGAAAAGTCAACCGCGGCGGATCTCGCCGGAGTTAGGTCGCCGGAGCTGTCGGGGACGGGGCCGGGGAGGCGGATCCGGGGCTCCTCCGGCTGGATCTCGCCGGATCCGGTCCGGGTCAAGGCGGAGGGGCAACGGGGAGGTGCGGCAGAGGCGCTGCGGGGCGGTGCAGCTCCGGCGGAGCTCGGCGCGGGGGCGGCGGAGGCGGCGGAGATCCCGGGCGGCGACGACCGCGGGGAGGGGCGGCGGAGCATGGCGCGGGGCCGGGCGCGGCGAGGCCGCGGCCGGGCGGGACCGGCGGCGGCTCCGGGCGCCGGCGGCGAGGAGTCGGGCCGCGGGGCGGCCGGCGGCGGCGACGCGGAGCGGGGCCGCGCTCGGGCGGCGGCGCGGGCGGGCGCGGTGCGGGCCGGGCGGCGGCGGCGCGCGGGGCCGCGACGGGCTCAGGCGGGCCACGGCAGAGGCGGGCGGCGGCGCGCCACGTGGCGGGTTCCGATTGGGCGTGGCGGCGGGGCGGACATGTCCGGGCAGGGAGTGGACGTGTCCGTCGGCGGCGGGAGGAAGAGGACTAGGGTTAGACCGGGATTTTTGGAGGGGAGGTGTTTATATAGGTAGAGGGAGCTAGGAGACTCCAAATGAGGTGCGCTTTTCGGCCACGCGATCGTGATCGAACGACCGAGAGCATGGAGGGAAGTTAGATGGGTTTTGGGCCACTTTGGAAGGGGTGTTGGGCTGAAACTCAAAGAGGGCTTTACGGTTACCCGGTTAACCGTTGGAGTATCAAACGACCTCCAAATGGCACGTAACTTGACAAGTGGTCTACCGGTGCTATACCAAGGCCGCTTGGCAAACCTCGGTCCATTCCGAGAAAGTTTAACACCCACTCACGAAAGGAGACAAGACGGGGACGCCGGATTGCAAGGCAGACAACGGGGAAAATGCTCGGATGCATGAGATGAACGCGTATGCAAAATGAAATGCACATGATGACATGATATGAAATGCATATGATGACATGGCAAAGTGCAACACGCAAGCAAATGACATGGCAACGACGGCGAATAACTGGCAGACACCTGGCGCCTCGCATCCGGGGCATTACAACACTCCTCCACTAACAAGAGATCTCGTCCCGAGATCTTAGGACCGAGACGGAAGTGAAAAGGGGTGAGGTGAAACAAGAACTCAAGAGAAGAAGTAAAGAATCGAGAGCACTCGAAAAGAAGAGAGGAACGAGGAGAATGACGAGGATCGAAAGCTCACGGAATCAGATAGACTATGAAATGACTCGTTCTAACCGGAGTGGTTAGAATGAGAAAAGAAACGGATAAGACTGAAAGGATTTAGGCAGAACTCTGACTGAAAATGAGGATTAGAACGAACTTGAGAGGATGGAATGATACTCGATGAACTCTTGAAGAATGAATTAAATCATGAAGAATCGCCATGAAGAACTCCGGTAACAAACGGATGATGAGATAGAGTTCAAGGATGGAAAGAATAAGATTAAGGCCCTGCGATGATTTAGATGAAGGTTCCGACGAGATGGCCGAGGAAATATGAACTCTGGAAAAGAAAAGATGAAAACACTTGGAACTAGAATTTATTCATCAAGAACAAACTCCGAAGAAAAAGGATTAATCACTTGGAAGAAATAAGAATAAGATTTATTGTATGCTTATCCTTCATCAAATGAAATTGATGACAAGCAATGGATTTTTGCATACTACTTATTCTTCTTGAAGGATTGAGAAGTGACATAACGCAAACTTGAGAAGGTCTTCATGAACCACTGGTAGGATTGGGAAGAACGAAAGGATTAATATGATGAACAAGGAAAAGAATCTTGAACGAACCACCGTAAGAATTCGAAACTGATTGTCGACAGAGAAAGAATCACCGGGAAGAATTAGAAGGGCAAATATGCTTGAGGGGATTTAGATGCAAAAGAACAAAGAGATCATGAGCTGATTAAAGAACACTTGAACGGAGCACCGGGATAAATAGAGAACGATAACTGGAATGATGGCTTCCGGTGAAAAGAAATGGAAAACAACTCCTGAAATGCTCCGAATGGATGAAAAGAATTTGCATGACTTGAAACAATTTGATAGGATAACATCGAGCTAGCGCCGCGAATCTCGAGGGAACGGACAATATTAAAGAGAAATCTTCTTCTATGATCTTCAAATGATGACGAGAAACACCACCAAAATTACTGAGATACTCCGGGAGAATGAAAAAGCGAAGAGGTTAAGCCAACAATGAAATGATTTGAAATTGATCTTGGAAAGGCAAGTGACTGATGAAATTCATTCTTACGTCACACTTGAAAAGAATTGAGAATAACTCCGGGGGAAAGAAAAGAGTCAAGTAAGATCCTGGGAAAAGACCTGTGGGTTAGGTCCCACTAAAGGAAAACATCGTTGGAAAGGGATGTTGAACAGATAGATGATGCACCGGAACAATGAAATATTTGAATGAGGTGACCACCTCGAATTAATTCAAACACAGACGAATCTCTTGAGATGTCTTGAGCACTCCGAAATAATAAACTGACGAGAGTTGAACAAGCAAGGGGAAAACATTTGAGCCGAGGAAAGAATATGATCAACCCGAAAAAAACTTGAATTGGGTCCACCGGAAAGAAAAGAGTTGAAGAATGTCAAATGAGACGAGAATTCACCGGTTGAAATAATTGAGGGAAGACTGAAGAGGATCCGTATGAATGAAATTGATGGTCGAAAGAGACCCAGGCTCCGGGAAGAAGAGGGTGGGAGGGCGGGAAAAACAAAGACAACTTGGAAGGGGGAACCGACGAATATCTTAAAGAGAAAAATACCAGTTGAAATCATTGAGGAAAGAAAGCAAAGACTTCACACGAGTAGGATGAATGCTCGATTACAGACTGTGGATTCGAGAAGAAGGGAGGGAGGGTGAAAAAAAAACAACTGAGGATTGAACTCAAAGATGAAGAGGCTCGAGTCAACTTGACGAGAAATGCACCGGATGAAAAGAGCTGAGAACCAACAATCGGAAAACCAACTGCGTGATCCTAAAGAAAAATTTGAATGGGAAGAGAAGTAATTCAAAACACCTACGTCAAGATTCCTCACCAGAGCGACGAAGGGGCAGAGGAGTAAAAAGAATTCCTACTCTCCGATATAAATAGACTCCGAAAACAGTTTTCTTCTAGACTCAACAACGGCCAAACTACACGATCAATCAAGGGGCTCCTAGGGTCGGTCGAGGCTCTGATACCAACTTGTCACACCCAATATGCGACCCTAGCCAAAAAGAACTCGAAGGTCCTACCAAGGATAGACCCGCATATTGGAACGCTTTTGCAAGGTGGATATCATTACGTCAACATTACATAATAGATGGGGATACATACAAAAGGCATACAATGCCACACGAATACATCAATACATCATACATAAGATCAACATCCGACTACAGATGAAACACAAACAGAAGCTCAAATGACATCCACCCTGCTAGCCCAGGCTGCCGACCTGGAACCTATCCCCTGATTGAAGAAGAAGTAGAAGAAGAACTCCAAACAAGCAAACATCGCTCTCGCGTCATGATCATCGCATAACCTGTACCTGCAACTGTTGTTGTAGTAATCTGTGAGCCACGAGGACTCAGCAATCCCATTACCATGGGTATCAAGACTAGCAAAGCTTAATGGGAAAGGAAGGGGTAAAGTGGTGAGGTTGCAGCAGCGGCTAAGCATGATATGGTGGCTAACAAACGCAAGTGAGAGCGAGAAGAGGAGCAAAAGGAACGGTCGTCAACTAGTAATGATCAAGAGGTGATCCTCAACACCTACTTACGTCAAACATAACACAGAAACCGTGTTCACTTCTCGGACTCCGCCGAGAAGAGACCATCACGGCTACACACTCGGTTGATGCATTTTAATTCGGATCTGGTGTCAAGTTATCTACAACCGAACATTAACAAATTCCCATATGCCACATAACTGCGGGCACGGCTCTCGAAAGTTTATAACCTGCAGGGGTGTCCCAACTTAGCCCATGACAAGCTCTCGCAATCAACGAAGGAATAGACCTTCTCCCAGGAAGACCCGATCAGTCTCGGAATCCCGGTTTACAAGACATTTCGACAATGGTAAAAGAAGACCAGCAAAGCCGCCTGATGCGCCGACATCCCGATAGGAGCTGCACATATCTCGTTCTCAGGGCAATACCGGATAAGCTAAGCGTACAGGTATCGACGAATCCAAGTTGCCAAGGAATGGTCCCGCACGGTGCTCTAGTTTGGACCAACACTTAGACAAGCATTGGCCCAGGGGGGCTATAATAAAGATGACCCTTGGGTTAATTACTCCCAAGGAAAAGGTAGGTGGTGGTGAGGCAAATGGTAAAACCAAGGTTGGGCCTTGCTGGAGGAGTTTTATTCAAAGCGAACTGTCAGGGGGGTCCCATAAATCACCCGACCGCGTTAGGAACGCAAAATCCGGGAACATAACACCGGTATGACGGAAACTAGGGCGGCAAGAGTGGAACAAAACACCAGGCATAAGGCTGAGCCTTCCACCCTTTACCAAGTACATAGATGCATTAATAATATAAGAGATATTGTGATATCCCAACATAACCCTGTCCACCATGGAGAAATCTACAACTTCACCTGTAACTAGCAACGCTATAAGAGGGGCTGAGCAAAGCGGTAACATAGCCAAACAACGGTTTGGTAGGAATGGTGTCAAAGGTTAGAGGTTCATGGCAATTTGGGAGGCTTGATGAGCAAAAGACAGGTAGCGCAGCAAAGCGATAGAACGAAGCAACTTGCATAGCAATGATAGTAGTGAGATCCAGGGTAGCGGTCATCTTGCCTGAATTCCCACAAGGAAGAAGAACGAGTCCATGAAGAAGATGAAGCCACGAAGACGAACCAAGCGTAGACGAACGAATCCTCACGATCGCAACGAAACGGGAACTATCGAGAAGAAGCACACAACATAGTAAACACACCAAACATGAACAAGACATGATGCACAACGAGCGTGATGCATGACAAAGCTACATGAAGCTACTCATGGCAAGAGATGATGCAAACAGGAACAACACATCAAGGCAAGTTTAAATGAGGCGGGAAACAACATATAACAATTCCGGTAAGTCCTCATATGCATATTTCGAAATTGGTCCAGAACTGAATAAACCTTAAGTTCAAGTAGTTAAACAGCAATTTAAGATGCACCAAGATGATCTACACGAAATTCTATTCAAGTTACATATAAAGTTCATTAGATTCGGAGCTACGGCCTAGAAGATATGAGCAAAACAAGTTCAACATGGCATTGATGCAAAATGCACCCAAACGTCAAGCAAACACACCAAAACAAGGATTCAATATGATAATATGAAGCTACATGCAAAAACAAGCAAGTTTCATATAGAGCACACTCAAAACGGAGCAACGGTGCAACACATACACACTATACAAGTCATAGCAACAATCTGTCCATAACAGCAACTAGGCATCTTGCAAGCATCAAAACAACATGCTACAGCATCTCAACGAGAAAACAAAAGGCATGGGAATGAAGTACTGGTAAAGCATAACAAAACATGAACACTGAGCTATCTCCAGAAACAACTAGAACATGCTCAAAAGGACATGGTAAGATTGCAAATTATAACAGTTTCAGACTTTAACAGAAATAACATCAGGTTGCAATGTTTAGAGCTATCAAACAACATGCTACAGGAACATATCATGGCAAACAAAGTCATGGCATGAATCTACTAATTGCATAGATCAAAAGTCCCTTAATGACCATGAGCCGAAAAGGATCAGAAGATATAATGGCACCCATGTAAACATGGCAAGTTATATTACAGATTCATACATGGCGGGAACAACAATAAGTAGGCATGTTGGTGAGCTTGAACCACTCACCACAGAGCAATAGATGGCATGGCAAGGCAACCAACAGTAATAAGACATGTTCGTAAAGTTAAGCATGGCAAGAGCAAGGTCATAGGGTGCATGGATCACTAGGAAAACACATGGAAACAATTGAACTTAATGTTAACAGGTTGACAGCAACATCATCAAGCAACTTTGGAGCAAGACAACAACATGATACAGCAGGCTATAATTGCAACCAAGGGCATGAATGGATAGAGCAAGACATGTGGATCAAAACATGTTTGTAGAGCATCTCCATATTATGCATAGAACAACTAGTAGAAGCATGTTTACATAGCAACGAAATATAACAGAATCTGTCAGGAAAACAGCAACAGCAAGTACACTACTTAGCAAGCTCGATGCACTCAGCACACAACTCACAAAAATACATGGTTAGCACCACTGGAAAGATGGCATAGCATAGATCAAAACACATGTAGACATCAACCTCATAGGATGCACACATCAATCATGGCAAAAATGACAAAACAGCAAGTTATAGCAGTTTCAGCAGATTAACATCAAAATGCACTCTTCCAACAGCATTTCGGGCATCAAGATGAGCTCAAATGAATATGATGCAATGGAATGAAATTAAGTACTCGTCGAGACGAACAATTTGACATATTACACGCACGAAACGGAGCTACGGATGCAGAGATACAACGTGATGAACATGGCATGTTTATGCAAGAAATTTGGGACTTTGAGAAATATTCAACCTCGCGGGAAAAGTCAACCGCGGCGGATCTCGCCGGAGTTAGGTCACCGGAGCTGTCGGGGGCGGGGCCGGGGAGGCGGATCCGGGGCTCCTCCGGCCGGATCTCGCCGGATCCGGTCCGGGTCGAGGCGGAGGGGCGACGGGGAGGCGCGGCAGAGGCGCTGCGGGGCGGCGCAGCTCCGGCGGAGCTCGGCGCGGGGGCGGCGGAGGCGGCGGAGATCCCGGGCGACGACGACCACGGGGAGGGGCGGCGGAGCACGGCGTTGGGCCGGGCACGGCGAGGCCGCGACCGGGCGGGACCGGCGGCGGCTCCGGGCGCCGGCGGCGGGGAGCTGGGCGGGCGGGATCCGGCGGGCGGTGGCGCGCCACGTGGCGGGATCCGATTGGGCGCGGCGGCGGGGCGGACATGTCCAGGCAGGGAGTGGACGTGTCCGTCGGCGGCGGGAGGAAGAGGACTAGGGTTAGACCGGGATTTTTGGAGGGGGAGGTGTTTATATAGGTAGAGGGAGCTAGGAGACTCCAAATGAGGTGCGGTTTTCGGCCACGCGATCATGATCGAACGACCGAGAGCATGGAGGGAAGTTAGATGGGTTTTGGGCCACTTTGGATGGGGTGTTGGGCTGCAACTCAAAGAGGGCTTTACGATTACCCGGTTAACCGTTGGAGTATCAAACGACCTCCAAATGGCACGAAACTTCACAAGCGGTCTACCGGTGCTATACCAAGGCCGCTTGGCAAACCTCGGTCCATTCCGAGAAAGTTTAACACCCTCTCACGAAAGGAGACAAGACGGGGACGCCGGAGGACATAGGAGTGCCGGATTGCAAAACAGACAACGGGGAAAATGCTCGGATGCATGAGATGAACGCGTATGCAAAATGAAATGCACATGATGACATGATATGAAATGCATATGATGACATGGCAAAGTGCAACACGCAAGCAAATGACATGGCAACGACGGCGAATAACTGGCAGACACCTCGCGCCTCGAATCCGGGGCGTTACAAATGGCAGACAAGATCGACGAATGGAGGGCCACCATACAGAGTCTCATCGGCTTCGCCAACAGCGACACCCCACGGCAGCCGAGTACATCGCAGCCGCGGCAAGATTGCCAGGCACGAGCCGATGGCGACAAAACCGGTGGGGGTGCAACCACCGTGCACTCTCCACCCCAAAGGCCTAGATCGCCGACTCGCCGGATCTACCTCGACAGTGACTCCACCGCATCATCAGATCCACGAGCTCGTCACGATCAGCGCCAAGTTCTTCACGAACGACAGCAAGAAGACGCTCGTACTCGCATCGAGCGCCGAAGAGAAGCGCGGCGTCAATCGGACCAGCGCGCTGAGCCCTCTGTCGACATGCATGCGCCAGGGGAACCAGGCGACTTGCCGTACGCGGTTGGTTGCCCTGCGTTCACTCGTGAGCTGCGCCAAGTCCAGTGGCCCAGCACGAAGAATTTCAAGCCAGACGTACCAGAGAAGTACGACGGCAAGTCGCATCCGTCGGAGTTCCTCAGCATCTACACCATCGCGGTGCAAGCTGCCGGGGGGCGGGACGACAAGATCCTTGCCAACTACTTCCCGCTGGTGCTCAAGCCCAATGTCAGGTCCTGGCTCATGCACTTGCCGGATAACTCCATATCCTCCTGGGCAGACCTATGCGATCAGTTTGTCGGCACCTTTACAGGCGGCCACAAGCCTCATGGCCAAGAGAGCGACCTTCATCTGCTCGCCCAAAAGGAAGGAGAGCCCCTGCGCAAGTACATTCAGAGATTCAGCCGTGTACAGCACAACATCCCAGATGTCCACCCTGCCGCGGTCATCAGTGCGTTCCATCAGAACGTGCAAAACCGCAGGATGCGAGAGGAGATGGCGATGTGCAAAATCAAAGACGTCAGTGAGCTATATGCCCTGGCCGACAAGTGTGCACGTGCTGATGAAGGGAGGAAACTCCCCGGAGAGAGTACAGGAGCAGGAGGATCTGACAGCGAGGATGCCGCCCCGGCAAGGAAAAACCGGTGGCGGAACAACAGGAAGAAGAAAGGCAAAGATGTGCTAGTCGTTGAGCAATCCGGCAACGGAGGTGGCGCCAAGAAAGCCAAAGCTGGTAGCTCCGGCAAGGAGATTGCCGCATGCACCAACTGCCAGGCCGTGGCGGTCGCCGACAAGCAGGATGGCACCAACAAGCAGTACTGCAAGATCCACCGCACCAAGGGCCATGACCTCCAGAGCTGCAAGAAGGTCGAGCAGCTTGTCGAGCAGCAAAAGGCTGAATACGAGCGACGCGACAAGGAGAAGGCCCAAGAAGGTGCTGGAGGATCCAGCAAGAAACGCCCCGGCCGAGGAGGACGCCGCGGCAAGGCCAAGCTGCGGCAAGGAGACAGACCTCCCCGCGACCGCGACAAGGATGAAGATGATGATGACGATGAAGATATGGATGATGAAGAGACCGGTGAGCAGGAGTTCCAGAAAGCCACAGAGGTCCTGTGTCTTGACGGCGGTGCTTCTCTGCATACTTCACACCGCCAGCTCAAGAAGTGGGTGCGGGAAGTCAATGCGGCGGAACCACCCGTCGAGTCACGCAAGCCTCTGAAATGGTCCAGCACGCCTATCATCTTTGATATTGAGGACCACCCTGATCGCATAACTGCGGTCGGGTGCTTGCCGATGTTGGTTTCACCAACTATCCGTAACCTCAAGGTCACTAAGATGCTAGTTGACGGCGGGGCCGGCTTGAACCTGATCTCCTCCGCGGTACTCCAGAAACTCCAGATCCCTGATAGTGAGCTCGAAGAGACCGGCACATTCCAAGGAATCAATGCGGGAAGGAGCAAGCCGAAGGGAAAGATCACGTTGCTGGTGACATTTGGCAGCGAGTTGAACTTCAGGACTGAGAGGGTCACTTTTGACGTTGCTGACTTTCCATTGCCTTACAATGGGATACTCAGCCGTCCAGCACTCGCCAAATTCATGGCAGCCTCTCACTATGCATACAACATGCTGAAGATGCCAGGCCCGATAAGTGTCATCTCTGTCCCTGGCGACAAGAAGGATGCTCTTATCTGCGCCGACAAGATCTACCGGGAAGTGGCAGCCGCAACAGATCGCAAGTCACTTGCCGTTGAAGCTCCCGGGGGGAAGAAGAAGACCAAGTCCGGCAAGAGTTCTGATGCCCACTCCGGCAAGCGCACCTCTTCGGAGTGCTGCGCTACCGTCAAGGACGCACCATCGAGCTCCACCGGCAAGCGTAAGAAGACAATGGCAGCTCCGCCAGAGACCAAGAAGGTGTCCACCAAGGAGGACGGCACTGGTGGTACCTTCACCATTAGTGCCACTCTCGACCTCAAGCTTAACCACGAGAAGTGTGTGTCTGGAGTCCCCTCCGGCAAGCTTCTCGGGTTCTTCGTGTCTCGGCGGGGAATTGAAGCCAATCCCGACAAGATCAAGGCCATCGAGCAGATTGAAGCACCAAAGCGCGTCAAGGATGTACGAAGACTTGCCAGTTGCGTGGCTGTTCTCAGCAGGTTTATCTCTAGGTCTGCTGAGCGCGCCCTGCCGTTTTTCAAAATATTGAAAAAGGCAGGTCCAATGAAATGGACTCCGGAAGCGGAAGCTGCGCTGCAGGACTTAAAGAGATACCTGTCCTCCACTCCAACACTTGTCGCACCTAAGCCACAAGAGAAGTTGCTGCTGTATATAGCGGCAACCAATCAAGTGGTTAGTGCTGCGTTAGTAGCGGAGAGGGAGGCGGATGATTAGCTAGCAACCACGGCAGATGCATCCAGCGACAAGCAGGGGACTTCACCGACAAGCTCTGGTCCCGACAAAGATGGATCTGCGCAGGCGCGTGAGGAGATACAGAAGAGAATGGTGCAGCGCCCAGTTTACTTTGTCAGTTCCCTTCTGCAGGGGGCTAGGTCAAGGTATTCTGGTGTGCAGAAATTGCTTTTCGGCCTTCTCATGGCCTCGAGAAAGCTGCGCCATTACTTCCAAGCACATGAGATCACAGTTGTCACTCGTTTTCCGCTGAAGAGGATACTGCAGAATCCAGAAGCAACAGGCAGGATTGTTGAGTGGGCACTGGAACTGTCAAGCTTTGGCCTCAAGTTTGAGAGCACTTCAACTATCCAAAGCAGAGCATTGGCAGAATTCATAGCAGAATGGACGCCAACACCAGATGAAGAAATTCCAGAAACGAGCATCCCCGTCAAGGAAGCAAGCAAAGAGTGTCTGATGTACTTTGATGGTGCCTTCTCGCTGCAAGGCGCCGGTGCGGGCGTGCTACTTGTTGCGCCCACCGGAGAGCACCTCAAGTACGTAGTCCAGATGCACTTTCCCAAGGAGCAAGCAACAAACAATACCGCAGAGTATGAAGGTTTGCTTGCCGGTCTCAGGATTGCAGCAGACCTTGGGATCAAGAAGCTCATTGTCAGGGGTGACTCGCAGCTTGTCGTCTGCCAAGTGAACAAGAATTATCAGAGTCCGTTGATGGAAGCCTACATTGATGAAGTGGGAAAGCTAGAAGAGAACTTTGACGGCCTACAGATGGAACATGTTCCAAGAGCTCAGAACGACATTGCCGATGGCCTGTCAAAGTGCGCCGCACTTAAGTTACCTGTGGAACCAGGGATCTTTGTGCTCAAACTGACTCAACCGTCTATAACACCATCAACTGGACAGAGCAAGAAGAGGAAGTTGATTTCTGGTGACTATTTTCCGGCAGAGCTCCCCGAAGCCGCCGCCAAGAAGGTCCCCAAGATCAACACCAAGGGTGCTAAGGAACAGTCTGCTCCGGCAAGCCCTAGGGTTTGTTCCGTTGAAGCAGACGCTCCCGACAAGTTTTGCTCCGGCAAGCTTGCCGGGGAACGTCAAGCTCCGGCTGAGCCTCAGGTTCTTGCCGTAGAAGCGGATGTTCCCGTAGCAGCAGATGTGCCTTTAGTCCTTGTTGTCGAGCCGCAAGCTCCAGCATGGGCACAGCAGATTGTCTGTTTCCTTCAGACAGGAGAACTTCCCGAAGAGCAAGAAGAAGTGGAAAGAGTAGCCCGGCAGTCAAGTATGTACCAGTTTGTCAATGACACACTGTACAGAAGAAGACTCAACGGTGTGAAATTGAAGTGTATTCACCGGGAAGATGGACAAAAGCTGTTGGCAGAGATACATGGAGGCATATGTGGTCACCACATTGGCGCAAGAGCGCTTGCCAGCAAAGCATTCCGGCAAGGTTTCTTTTGGCCGACAGCCCTCCAGGATGCAACTGCACAAGTAACCAAGTGTGAAGCGTGCCAGTTCCATTCCAAGCAGATACACCAGCCAGCTCAAGCTCTCCAGACGATCCCTTTATCCTGGCCATTTTCGGTCTGGGGGCTCGACATCCTCGGCCCCTTTCCCCGAGCTGTTGGGGGCTTTGAGTACTTGTACGTTGCAATCGACAAGTTCACAAAGTGGCCGGAAGTGGAAGCAGTGAGGAAGGTGACAGCACAGTCAGCAGTCAAGTTCTTCAGGTCGATTGTTTGCCGCTTCAGGATCCCTAACAGGATCATCACCGACAACGGCACGCAATTCACGAGCCGCACCTTCACGCAGTACGTCCAAGATCTTGGCGCCAAGGTCTGCTTCGCTTCTATTGCTCATCCGAGAAGCAACGGTCAAGCGGAGAGGGAAAATGCTGAAGTGCTGCGCGGGCTCAAGACCAAGACTTTCGACAGGCTGCGCAAGTGCAGAAAGAACTGGATTGAGGAGCTGCCGGTGGTTCTTTGGTCGATCAGGACGATGCCAAATCGAGCCACTGGCCAGACACCTTTCTCTCTAGTCTATGGAGCAGAGGAAGTTCTCCCGACGGAACTCGTATACGGTTCACCTTGAGTGCTCGCTTATGATGAGCTTGAGCAAGAGCAGCTGCGACAAGATGACGCGCTGCTCCTTGAGGAAGACCGTCTTCACGCCGCTGTACGAGCTGCTAGATACCAGCAAGCTTTGCGCCGCTACCATAGCCGCAAAGTTAATGCCAGAAGTCTCGAGGAAGGCGACCTTGTTCTTCGGCGCATTCAGTCCGCCAAGAATTCCAACAAGTTGACGCCGAAGTGGGAAGGCCCTTACCGGGTGAAACGAGTCACTAGGCCTGGCGCTGTCCACCTTGAGACCGAAGATGGCACTCCGGTGAGCAACTCCTGGAACATTGAGCATCTTCGTAAGTTTTACCCGTAAGGCGCGGTTGCCGGAACCTGTTCCGGCAACCACCTTTTGTACAAGTCTTGCCGATGTTGCATGTAATCCTTTGTACAAAGCCGGGCGCAAACCCCGTGCATAAGTAAAGCTCATGTACTCCGCACATCTTGTCAATTTCATGCTTTATATTTTTTGCACGTGTTATCTGACACTTTGTGCAGCGCCTACCCTCGGTAAGCAATAACGAGCTGTAAGGCTCCATATCTTTATTTTCTCTTCTTTGTCTTTCTCAAAGAAAGGAATGTTACCACGCCCACAAGTTTGCCGGGAGGAAAGGAGAAGATAATGGTGTGGACCAGGCGTCGTTCAAGAAAGTTTCTGTCAGGACCCCGACTCAATGCCACATTGATCTAGCATGTAACACCTCATATCACTTTGTAGCCTCACGAACAGTATCCCCACGGGTGTCGCCTTACCTTTGCCCGGGACCGTTTGCGCCTTTTGGCACACGTATATGATAGTGTCGCTAGCATCCATATGATAAGGAGCCCGGGCTGACATGGCTAGTCGTAAACCCAAAGTGGCACAAACTTACAGGGACAGGCATCCATGACCCAGCATCGAACGTGTCGGTCATCAGCGAGTGAATCCAGGCTGTAGCACTGGGCTAACAGGACTCCGGTGAACCGGGCTGTAGCGGGCTAACAGGACTCCGGTATTCATCGCGTGACATTTCCCCGAAGGGACAGACACAGGAACGAAGAAGGACACATGCCGGCCAGCCTAAGTGTTCCGGAGTAGTAGCACACTACCATGGCTCAGTGGAAGCACTAGGAGACATTTCCCGATAAGAGAGGCTACTAAGGATAAACAACTAGATAGTCAGATCCCACACATAGCAATACACATTACACGTACGCCTAACATGCAAGTATGTGCTGTACAACATGGCATCACAGCATAACTCAACAACTCATATAGATAAGGCTCAAAGAGCCATCATAGCATTTATTGCAAACAGGGGTCACAAGACCCATCATACAGAGCATACAAGCAACAAGCGGAAGCATTACATGTCTGGGTACAGACATCTACAAATGAAAAAGGCTGAAGAGCCTGACTATCTACAACATCCGACCAAGATCGTAGTTGAGGTACAAGCTACTCGTCGAAGTCCACGAGAACACTAGTAAGACCGAAGTCTCCGCTGCAAAAACATAAATAAAGCAACATGAGTACAAAGGTACTCAGCAAGACTTACATCAGATCCTATCATACATGCATTTGTATCAAGAGGGTAATGTGGGGTTTAGTTGCAGCAAGCCAGCTTTGACTCTCTGGCTATCCTGTTCTACGACTAGCAGAACTTCCTTGAGGTGATAGGGCGCACACGAGTCCACTAATCACCACACAATACACTACTATGGATTCATCCCCGTCTCCCAACGAGAAGGCCATCCATAGCACTCACACTTGTCTTGAGCATTTTATAGTATCCACTTCAAGTTATCTTTGTACCATGTAAGCATCCAAGAAGTCCATATCCGCGGACCCGGCTATTCGAATAGATCATGTTAACCCTGCAGGGGTGTACTTCTTCACACACGCTCTCGCCACTTACCGCCATGTACACGTCATGTATCTCGGCAACCTTCAAGCGGAAGCCTGGCGAGGGTGTCGGCCACGACCTGACGAACCACACAAGACTCTAGCCCAGGTTTATCGCCTATTCGGGTTCCATCCGCAAGGAGATCCGGCCGGGGTGTCCCTCACGGCCCCAAACGATGTGAACAGGGTTCCCAAGCCCACCTCGCTGGATGGATCTATGCTTGGTACACCGTGCCACTTGTGCCTAGTCTGTCCCAAGCCCACCTGGCCAGGTGCCACTTGGTAGACTACTAACACTACCTACAAACACCAGAAACTAGTTGCAACTCCTGGACAGAGATCAAGTTGGTTAATAAGTCGAGAGGGCTTGGAGCGCACGGAGCCCAATGTGTGGTAGTATCGAGTCATTGGACAACATACATAGAACTCAGTGCTTAAGGACGGTTCTAGTGAGACAACCCACCATGTACTCCTACATGGCCTCTCACCGCTACCTTTACCAAATCATGTTCACACGTTCACTCTCAGCATCAGAACATAGAGCACTGAACTCCAATTCATTCCCAATGAATCAGACCTGACACAACTCTAAGCAATAGCAGGCATGGCATGGTAGGAACACAACATGGCTCAATCAACTCCTACACATGCTAGTGGGTTTCAACTATTTACTGTGGCAATGACAGGTCATGCAGAGGAATCGGTTCAACTACCGCAGCACAAAGTAGCAGATGAATCGCTATTGTCCTCATGCAATAACTGAGAGCAGGAGCGAGAGAGTAGGATTGTATCGGAATGAACAAGGGGGTTTGCTTGCCTGGTAGATCAACAGAGGAGGCACTGCTTCACAGACAGGTACTCTCGAGCACTCTTCGGAGCAGGACCTATCGAGAAGGAACGCTGCCAACAATCAAAACACGAGCATATGCAACAATATGATGCATGAACATGGCATGTAGATGTGATGCTGTTTGAGCTAATGCAACTAGTAATCAAATTGGATGAAGTCCATTTGAATCAAGGGTTCAAATGCAACTCCAAATTAAGCTCTTATAAATGCCATTTACATGTTTTCACTTATACAGTAGGTATAAGTTGGTTTGTCATGCATGAAACTAGTACAAATGGAAAGATTGCATTTTTCTGATAATTTTTCATATATAAATTATTTCAATCTGAGCTACGGTTGAATTTCTATGATTTTTTGAAGTTTATATCATTTTCCGGAATTTCCTGATTTAATTTCAATCCAGAAATAAATAATAGCGTCAGCCTGACGTCAGCATGACGTCAGCAGGTCAAAGGCGCCAGCCCAGGTCAAACCTGACGGCTGGGACCCACATGTCAGTGTAACATCTAACTAACAGAGTTAGTTAGTGTTAGGTTAGCGCTAACCTAGGTTAGTTAGGGCCTGGGCCCACCTGTCAGTGAGACAACTAATTAACAGAGTTAATTAGCGCTAACTAAACTAGCACCTAAACTAAACAGGGGCATGGCCCACGCGTCAGTGACCCTGGGGGGGTCAAACCCCAGGTCAAACAAGTCAAACCCGCCGGCGGTTAGTCGCCGGCGAGATCCGTGGCGTACTTGTGCCCCGGGTTTCCTCTATGGTGCTCCAAATGACGCGCGGCTAGGCGCATTGGAGAGCTAGCTCGAGGGCGCGTCGGGTGGTGGCCATGGCTGGGCCTGGGATGGCCGGAGTCGACGGCGGCGAGCACGGTTGCGGCCACCGGAGTTCGGGTGAGGCGCGAGCAGCGCTGTGGTGCACGTGCGGGAGAGTTAGCGTGCTAGTGTGTGCTTGCGTGATGCGGCGAGGGCGATGGACATGCCCGGTGGACCAAATGGTCACCGGAGGCGCGTCGGCGGCGAGCACAGGCGGCGGCGGGTGCGGTCGAGCTAGGTGCAGTCGCTACGGCATGCAAGGAGGAGAACAGAGAGAGGGGAACGGGGCAGGAGCTCACAGCGGTCTCGATGGAGGCTTCGGCAGGCTCGGGGAAGGCCGGACGACGGCGTGGCGGTGGGGACAATCTCCGGCGACTGGAGGCGAAGATGGCGATGTTGACTGCGTTCCAGGGCACCCAGTGTTGCGTCGCTCGGTGGAGAGGACGAGGAAGTCGTGGCAGTTCTTCTGAGCTCAGTGACGGGGCGAGGGGTGGCCGGTGGCCGCGGCAATGGCGAGCGGCGGCGGCGATGGAGCTCGGGTGTGTGAGGGAGAGAGCAGGGGGAGAGTGAGAGCGGTCGGGGCGGCGCGTGGCGTTGCGCGGGGCATCCAGACAACGAGGGGGAGAAGCAGGAGGTGGCGGGGAGACGTGGCCCCAGCCGGACGCGTGGCCGAGCGCGCCGGCGCGTGCCCCTGTCCTCCTGGCGCGAGGAAGGGGACGACTAGCACGGCCAGCTGGCTGGGCCGGCCTGCTGGGCCGCTGGGCCAGGCCAGGCCGCACAGTGCCAGGCCGCAGTAAGTCCAGGTTAGCCTTTCCTTTTGTTTAACTTTTCTATTTTCTGATATTTGTTTTGATTTAACAAAAATATTAAATCATTTTATTTACTTATGCCAATTTTTGTAGGAACTAGTGGTATTATTCCAGAGCTCCTCAACAAATGGCATAATTTTTGAACAAATAATATATATATAACATTTATATATCCAATGCAAATAATTATTCATTAATTCCAAATGCCCAAAATAAATACTTATGAGCTCCCAAAAATAATGGTTTGATTTTTATCTCTGTCCAGTATCTTCAGAGGGCAACATGAGCATTTTCTTGGACCCTTTTGGAGCAATTTTTATTTGGGTCATTTCTAAAAATGATTCTGAGGGTTTCACAAATCCTCATTTCAAATTTAAATGAAATTTAAACATGATGCACACATGACTAGCTAGTCAAGGTCATACCAGAACTAGGGATGTGACAACTCGCCCCCACTTGAAAGAATCTCGTCCCGAGATTCAGGGGTCGACGGAAAGAAAGTGGGGTACTCCAGTCGAAGACGATCTTCTCGCTCCCAAGTAGCTTCTCTCTCGGAATGATGAGACCACTGAACCTTGAGAAACTTGATATTATGACGTCGAGTGACACGCTCTGCCTGATCAAGAATGCGAACTGGATACTCTCGATATGTGAGGTTATCTTGGAGATCAAGCGTTTCGTGGTCCACTCCGCGGATAGGATCCGAGAAGCAACGCCTGAGTTGAGAGACGTGGAAGACATCATGAACTCAAGAAAGATGTGGGGGTAGTTCCAACTGGTAGGAAACCTCTCCTCGTATAGCGAGAATGTGAAAAGGACCAATGTAACGAGGAGCCAACTTGCCCTTGATACCGAAACGATGGGTACCCTTCAAAGGAGTAACCCGAAGGTAAGCTTTGTCGCCAACTTCATAAGTCATATCCTTAGGATGACGATCATACTGGCTCTTTTGACGAGACTGGGCTGTTTTCAAATTCTCACGAATGATGCGAACTTGCTCTTCTGCCTCCTGGATCATGTCCGGTCCAAAGAATTTTCTTTCACCGGTTTCTGACCAGTTCAAAGGTGTTCGACATCTTCGTCCATAGAGAACCTCAAAAGGAGCTTTCTTGAGACTGGATTGATAGCTATTGTTATAAGCAAACTTGGCGAAAGGAAGACATTTCTCCCAGTCCATACCGAATGAGATAACGCAAGCTCTGAGCATGTATTCGAGAATTTGGTTGACCCATTCCACCTGACCACTCGACTGAGGGTGGAAAGCGGTACTGAAGGAAAGATGGGTTCCCATGGCAGTTTGGAAACTCTCCCAGAAATGAGAAGTGAAAAGACTGCCACGGTCTGAATTGATCTCTAGTGGAACACCATGAAGTGATACTATTCGAGAAATATATAAGTCAGCGAGCTGACTAGCGGTGATATTCTCTCGAACAGGTAGGAAGTGCGCCACTTTGGAGAGACGATCAATGACTACGAAGATAGCATTATTCCCTCTCTTGGTCCTGGGAAAGCCGGTGATGAAATCCATACCAACTTTATCCCATTTCCACTCAGGAATAGCTAAAGGCTGAAGGGTGCCAGCAGGTCTCTGATGCTCCGCCTTAACGCGACGACAAACATCACAGTTAGCAATAAACTGAGCAATTTCTCTCTTCATCCTAGTCCACCAGAACCTCTGGCGTAGGTCCTGATACATCTTAGTACTACCGGGATGAATTGTGAGAGGAGATTCATGCGCCTCCTTAAGAATCAATTGTCGCAGATGTTGATTCTTGGGAACCACCAAGCGATTCACAAAGAAAACAACATCACGATCATCCATAGAGAAACATCCACCAACTCCCTTCTTAATGTTTCTCTTGATCCGGGAAATTCCCGTATCCTGTTTTGAGCTGCGATAATCCGATCCTCAAGATCAGGTTTCGCCACCAAGGTAGAAAGGAATCCGTGAGGAGCTATGTGAAGGTTAAGCTTACAAAATTCCTCATGGAGAAGTGGTTGGCCATGCTGCAACATAAGATTGTTGCAGTAGGATTTACGATTTAGCGCATCAGCCATGACATTGGCTTTGCCTGGGGTGTAGGTAATCCCTAGATCATAATCTGAGATCAACTCCAACCAACGTCTCTGCCTAAGGTTCAAATCTGGTTGGGTGAAGATATACTTGAGACTCTGGTGATCGGTGTAGATCTCGCAACGTTTACCAAGAAGGTAATGTCGCCAGGTCTTGAGTGCATAGACTACGGCTGCAAGCTCTAGATCATGCGTAGGGTAATTCTCCTCATGTGGATGCAACTGACGAGATGCATAGGCAATCACATGACGATCCTGCATAAGGATGCAACCTAGTCCCTGTCGTGAGGCGTCGCAATAGATAACAAAGTCTTTAGTGAAATCCGGTGGCACAAGTATGGGAGCAGAAGTCAGGCGTCTTTTCAGTTCCTGAAAACTGTACTCACACTGTGGGGACCACTCAAACCTTTTATCTTTCTTGAGAAGTTCCGTGAGGGGTTTAGCTACTTTGGAGAAGTTTTCAACAAAGCGGCGACAATAGCTGGCTAGACCAAGGAAACTCCTAACTTGTTTAACGGTTTCAGGTGTAGTCCAATCAAGAACGGCCTTAACTCTCTCGGGATTGACAGCAATGCCCTTACCAGAGATTACGTGGCCTAGGTAGGTCACTTCTGGCAACCAAAATTCACACTTGGAGAACTTGGCATAAAGGCGATGCTCTCTGAGTTTCTCTAACACAAGTCTAAGATGTTCGGCATGCTCTTCCTCGTTCTTCGAGTAAATAAGAATATCATCGAGATAAACCATGACAAATTTATCTAAGTACTCCATGAAGATCGAGTTCATCAAGCGGGAGAATGTGGCTGGAGCATTGGTTAGACCAAAGGACCTGACAGTTTACTCGTACTGGCCATAACGAGTGACAAAGGCTGTCTTGGGGATGTCCCCATTTCTGATCTTGATTTGGTGGTCGCCTAACCTCAAATCCATCTTGGAGAAGACTGAGGATCCAGCGAGCTGATCATACAGATCGTTGATCCTGGGAAGCGGATATTTGTTCTTTATCGTGACCAAATTAACGGGACGATAATCTACAACCATCCGGTCCGTACCATCCTTCTTCTTGACGAAGAGGACGGGGCAAGCCCAAGGAGAAGAACTAGGACGCATTAAACCCTTTTGCAAGGACTCATCAAGTTGTTTCTTAAGCTCGGCTAGTTCTAAGGGTGCCATCTTGTAAGGTCTCCTAGAGATTGGAGCAGTTCCTGGGATAAGATCTATGACGAACTCTACATCTCTGTCAGGTGGAACACCTGGCAGTTCCTCTGGAAAGACATCCAGAAAGCCACGGACTACCGGGATATCTTCAAGGTCTGGAAGAGGGCTGGCATTAAGAGAATAGAGTTGGCGCTTTGCAACTCTGGTGGAGATAGTGACTATCTTGCCAGATGGGTGTGTAAGCTGAACGGACCTGGTGTAACAATCAATCTTGGCATAATGAGCTTTCATCCAGTCCATACCCAAGATTATGTTAATATCTGTAGACTTGAGGGCTATAAGTGATGCAAGGAATACAAGTCTGTCAACAAGGATTTCGTTACCATGGCTTACACTAGAAGTTTGCCATTTGGATCCAGGAGTTTGAATAAGTAGTGGGGAGGGCATATCACAAAATGACATGTCGTGCAAGCGGGCATAGCTTTCAGAAATGAAGGAATGAGACGCTCCAGTATCGAATAGAACCGATGTTGGGTGACAGTTGACAAGGAGTGTACCAAGAACGACATCTGGATCATCATGAGCGTCTTTAGCTGAGACGTGATGCACAAGTCCAAGTTCAGGGTGAGCTGACCTGGCACTAATCATCTTGCGTGATGGCTTACCATGGCCAACAGACTTCTCGGGCTGGGGTGGAGCAACTCTGGTTTGAGTGCAAATACGGGCAATGTGGCCTGGCTCTCCACACTTGTAACAAATCTTGGAGGTAGAACGTGGACCCGCATTGGCAGGCGGTCCACCAATAGGCCTGGGTGGAGCATACTGCTGAACTGGACAAGGTACCACATAAGATGGCCTCGGTACATATCTGGGTGGAAGAGCGGAGTTCGGAACCCAAATCCGGCGCTTCTGAGATCCAGAACCGAAGGAAGATCCCAAATCACGGGTGTGCTTACGAGACTTGTCGTAAGTGAGTTGTGCTGTCTCTGCATTAATGGCTTTGTTCACAAGAGGTTGGAACGTATTGCAATAGTGCAAGTGGAGATCACGACGCAACTTGGGGTTGAGACCCTTCCGGAACCTAGCCTGCTTCTTGGCGTGCGTGGACACCTCTTCTGAAGCACAGCGGGCGAGGTTCTCAAACTCTCTACTGTAAGCATCAACAGCCATCTTACCCTGGGTGAAACTACAGAACTCTTCTCTCTTGCGATCGATGAGGGCTTCAGGAATGTGATGCTCGTGAAAAGCCTCAGTGAAATCTCTCCAGGTAGGAGTCTGGCCAGCTGGAAGCATAGCCTCATAGTTCTGCCACCAAAGACTAGCAGGACCTTCCAGGTGGTATGCAGCATAGGTGACCTTGTCATCTTCAGCTATGTTCGCGGAACGCAGTTTGTGTGTGATGCTATGGAGCCAGTCATCTGCATCGAGCGGCTCGATGGAATGATGAAAGGTAGGTGGGTGCAAGCGAATGAAGTCATGAATGGTTGCAGACCCTTTGAACCGATGTGCGGTGTTCTCCTCGATACGTGCCAACAAGCGGTTAGACTCGCGCTTGTTTCTCTCCATCTCTAACATGAACTCTGACAACTAAGGTTGGTCGGGAGGATACTCATTCCTACCATCTCCGTGGTTCTAGCTACGAGCAATAGAACTTCGCTTAACTGATGACATCTTGAGAAACGAAACCAAGGATGGAATCAGCATCAACTATAAGCTATAGAATGTAGAATAAGGAGATTAGTATCTCTCAAACTCCTAGGGCAATTCCGGCAGCATAACGGCAGTAAAATGCTCAGAATGAGACATCCTGCTAAAATGGGGTAGTAACATACTCAACATCATCACTCAAGGTTCTGAGATCATACTAAACAGGCTACACCGGAAGTACTCGAAACTGGGGTATGACTCTGATCGACCAATCCTATGGAACTACGGAGTAGTAACACGTGATCCTGATAGACGGAAGAGAAGCCTAGTTCCTTAACCCCGCAGGAAAGATAGGATGACTCAGATCAGAAGGCCATGAGGTATAAGGAGTAAAAAGAGCCTTACGTTCCTTCCCACAATCAATTCCCTTACATAACTAGAGAATTTCTAGACTCAAGTTCGACCAGTTTGGCTTGGTAATCCTACAGGCAGTCAGGCTCTGATACCAAAGCTGTCAGGACCCCGACTCAATGCCACATCGATCTAGCATGTAACACCTCATATCACTTTGCGGCCTCACGCACGGTATCCCCACGGGTGTCGCCTTACCTTTGCCCGGGACCGTTTGCGCAATTTGGCACACATATATGATAGTGTCGCTAGCATCCATATGATTAGGAGCCCGGGCTGACATGGCTAGCCGTAAACCCAAAGTGGCACAAACTTACAGGGACAGGCATCCATGACCCAGCATCGAACATGTCGGTCATCAGCGAGTGAATCCAGGCTGTAGCACTAGGCTAACAGGACTCCGGTGAACCGGGCTGTAGCGGGCTAACAAGACTCCGATATTCATCGCGTGACATTTCCCCGAAGGGACAGACACAGGAACGAAGAAGGACACATGCCGGCCAGCCTAAGTGTTCCGGAGCAGTAGCACACTACCATGGCTCAGTGGAAGCACTAGGAGACATTTCCCGGTAAGAGAGGCTACTAAGGATAAACAACTAGATAGTCAGATCCCACACATAGCAATACACATTACACGTACGCATAACATGCAAGTATGTGTTGTACAACATGGCATCACAGCATAACTCAACAACTCATATAGATAAGGCTCAAAGAGCCATCATAGCATTTATTGCAAACAGGGGTCACAAGACCCATCATATAGAGCATACAAGCAACAAGCGGAAGCATTACATGTCTGGGTACAGACATCTACAAATGAAAAAGGCTGAAGAGCCTGACTATCTACAACATCCGACCAAGATCGTAGCTGAGGTACCAGCTACTCGTCGAAGTCCACGAGAACACTAGTAAGACCGAAGTCTCCGCTGCAAAAACATAAATAAAGCAACATGAGTACAAAGGTACTCAGCAAGACTTACATCAGATCCTATCATACATGCATTTGTATCAAGAGGGTAATGTGGGGTTTAGTTGCAGCAAGCCAGCTTTGACTCTGTGGCTATCCTGTTCTACGACTACCAGAACTTCCTTGAGGTGATATGGCGCACACGAGTCCACTAATCACCACACAATACACTACTATGGATTCATCCCCGTCTCCCAACGAGAAGGCCATCCATAGCACTCACACTTGTCTTGAGCATTTTATAGTATCCACTTCAAGTTATCTATGTACCATGTAAGCATCCAAGAAGTCCATATCCGCGGACCCGGCTATTCGAATAGATCATGTTAACCCTGCAGGGGTGTACTTCTTCACACACGCTCTCGCCACTTACCTCCATGTACACGTCATGTATCTCGGCAACCTTCAAGCGGAAGCCTGGCGAGGGTGTCGGCCACGACCTGACTAACCACACAAGACTCTAGCCCAGGTTTATCGCCTATTCGGGTTCCATCCGCAAGGAGATCCGGCCGGGGTGTCGCTCACGGCCCCAAACGATGTGAACAGGGTTCCCAAGCCCACCTCGCCGGATGGATCTACGCTTGGTACATCGTGCCACTTGTGCCTAGTCTGTCCCAAGCCCACCTGGCCGGGTGCCACTTGGTAGACTACTAACACTACCTACAAACACCAGAAACTAGTTGCGACTCCTGGACAGAGATCAAGTTGGTTAATAAGTCGAGAGGGCTTGGAGCGCCCGGAGCCCAATGTGTGGTAGTATCGAGTCATTGGACAACATACATAGAACTCAGTGCTTAAGGACGGTTCCAGTGAGACAACCCACCATGTACTGCTACATGGCCTCTCACCGCTACCTTTACCAAATCGTGTTCACACGTTCACTCTCAGCATCAGAACATAGAGCACTGTACTCCAGTTCATTCCCAATGAATCAGACCTGACACAACTCTAAGCAATAGCAGGCATGGCATGGTAGGAACACAACATGGCTCAATCAACTCCTACACATGCTAGTGGGTTTCAACTATTTACTGTGGCAATGACAGGTCATGCAGAGGAATCGGTTCAACTACCGCAGCACAAAGTAGCAGAGGAATCGCTGTTGTCCTCATGCAATAACTGAGAGCAGGAGCAAGAGAGTAGGATTGTATCGGAATGAACAAGGGGGTTTGCTTGCCTGGTAGATCAACAAAGGAGGCACTGCTTCACAGACAGGTACTCTCGAGCACTCTTCGGAGAAGGACCTATCGAGAAGGAACGGTGCCAACAATCAAAACACGAGCATATGCAACAATATGATGCATGAACATGGCATGTAAATGTGATGTTGTCTGAGCTAATGCAACTAGTAATCAAATTGGATGAAGTCCACTTGAATCAAGGGTTCAAATGCAACTCCAAATTAAGCTCTTATAAATGCCATTTACATGTTTTCACTTATACAGTAGGTATAAGTTGGTTTGTCATGCATGAAACTAATACAGATGGAAAGATTGCATTTTTCTGATAATTTTTCATATATAAATTATTTCAATCTGAGCTACGGTTGAATTTCTATGATTTTTTGAAGTATATATCATTTTCTGGAATTTCCTGATTTAATTTAAATCCAGAAATAAATAATGGCGTCAGCCTGACGTCAGCGTGACATCAGCAGGTCAAAGGCGCCAGCCCAGGTCAAACCTGACGGCTGGGACCCACATGTTAGTGTAACATCTAACTAACAGAGTTAGTTAGTGTTAGGTTAGCGCTAACCTAGGTTAGTTAGGGCCTGGGCCCACCTGTCAGTGAGACAACTAATTAACAGAGTTAATTAGCGCTAACTAAACTAGCACCTAAACTAAACAGGGGCATGGCCCACGCGTCAGTGACCCTGGGGGGGGTCAAACCCCAGGTCAAACAAGTCAAACCCGCCGGCGGTTAGTCGCCGGCGAGATCCGCGGCGTACTTGTGCCCCGGGTTTCCTCTGTGGTGCTCCAAATGACGCGCGGCTAGGCGCGTTGGAGAGCTAGCTCGATGGCGCGTCGGGCGGTGGCCGTGGCTGGGCCTGGGATGGCCGGAGTCGACGGCGGCAAGCTCGGTTGCGGCCGCCGGAGTTCGGGTGAGGCGCGAGCGGCGCTGTGGTGCGCGTGCGGGAGAGTTAGCGTGCTGGTGTGTGCTTGCGTGATGCGGCGAGGGCGATGGACACGCCCGGTGGACCAAATGGTCACCGGAGGCGCGTCGGCGGCGAGCACAGGCGGCGGCGGGTGCGGTCGAGCTAGGTGCAGTCGCTACGGCGTGCGAGGAGGAGAATGGAGAGAGGGGAACGGGGCAGGAGCTCACAGCGGTCTCGATGGAGGCTTCGGCAGGCTCGGGGAAGGCCGGACGACGGCGTGGCGGCGGGGACGATCTCCGGCGACCGGAGGCGAAGATGGCAATGTTGACTGTGTTCCAGGGCACCCAGCGTTGCGTCGCTCGGTGGAGAGGACGAGGAAGTCGCGGCGGTTCTTCTGAGCTCAGCGGTAGGGCGAGGGGTGGCCGGTGGCCGCGCCAACGGCGAGCGGCGGCGGCGATGGCGCTCGGGTGTGCGAGGGAGAGAGCAGGGGGAGAGTGAGAGCGGTCGGGGCGGCGCGTGGCGTTGCGCGGGGCATCCAGACGACGAGGGGGAGAAGCAGGAGGTGGCGGGCAGACGTGGCCCCAGCCGGACGCGTGGTCGCGCGCGACGGCGCGTGCCCCTGTCCTCCTGGCGCGAGGAAGGGGACGACTGGCACGGCCAGCTAGCTAAGCCGGCCTGCTGGGCTGCTGCGCCAGGCCAGGCCGCACAGTGCCAGGCCGCGGTAAGTCCAGGTTAGCCTTTCCTTTTGTTTAACTTTTCTATTTTCTGATATTTGTTTTGATTTAACAAAAATATTAAATCATTTTATTTACTTATGCCAATTTTTGTAGGAACTAGTGGCATTATTCCAGAGCTCCTCAACAAATGGCATAATTTTTGGACAAATAATATATATATAACATTTATATATCCAATGCAAATAATTATGCATTAATTCCAAATGCCCAAAATAAATACTTATGAGCTCCCAAAAATAATGGTTTGATTTTTATCTCTGTCCAGTATTTTCAGAGGGCAACATGAGCATTCTCTTGGACCCTTTTGGAGCAATTTTTATTTGGGTCATTTCTAAAAATGATTCTGAGGGTTTCACAAATCCTCATTTCAAATTTAAATGAAATTTAAACATGATGCACACATGACTAGCTAGTCAAGGTCATACCAGAACTAGGGATGTGACAGTTTCGCCTTACCGGGACGCAAACGACAGAAAAGCTAAGTTGCCAAAGTTTGAGCAATCAGTTTTAAAATTTTTAAGATTAAGTTATCTTCCTCGAACGACCGTGCTTTGTATGGAAAACCTGTGCGCGGAGGAACCAAGTCGTAACTAGTTGCGCCCTTACTTTGTTTCGAGTCCGCTCAACGACTTAAGTGAGCTGCGACTAGTTGCGACAAGGTTTCTTGTCGGTGGCGGCACCACCAGCAGGCTGCTGACGTCCCGCACTCAGCGCTCGCTGCTAAGGTGCCTGCGCCGACAAGTTCCCTAAAAGCGTAGGGCAAAAACATAAAAAGGAAGGAATCAACTATAGGAAATAACATAGCAATCGATACCCAAAACAGAGTTATATTACAAGATAGCTTGTCGCGGCTCTAACAGATTGTTTTCATAACATGACCAACAGCGACAAGAAAAGGAGAAAACGGGCGGCCTAATCTACGCGATCGCCCTCAACCCTCTTGATCCCACTCACCTTGTCCACAATGGGTGCGACAAGGGTCTTGAGCGCTTCCAGATCAGCATCCGGCGGCAAGGTCCTGAGGACGTTGGTGAGGTTGAGGCCTGGGTTGCGGAAGGCCACCTTCACCAACACCTTTTGAAGAGCTCCCGCGTAGATCTTGCGCGACTCGTCAGCCAGCTGCTTTGGGATCTCCTCCCGGAGTCGCTGGAGGGCCGTCGCCACGCCTTTGAAGAACAAGGTGAGCTTGGCGCTGGGGATGGAGGATCTCGGGTATCCCTCCGATGAGAACCTCCAACCCAGCGCCAAGCTCACCTTGTTCTTCAAAGGCGTGGCGACGGCCCTCCAGCGACTCCGGGAGAAGATCCCAAAGCAGTTGGCCAACGAGTCGCGCAAGATCTGCGCGGGAGCTCTTCAAAAGGTGTTGGTGAAGGTGGCCTTCCGCAACCCAGGCCTCAACCTCACCAACGCCCTCAGGACCTTGCCGCCGGATGCTGATCTGGAAGCGCTCAAGACCCTTGTCGCACCCATTGTGGACAAGGTGAGCGGGATCAAGAGGGTTGAGGGCGATTGCGTAGATTAGGCCGCCCGTTTTCTCCTTTTCTTGTCGCTGTTGGTCATGTTATGAAAAAAATCTGTTAGAGCTGCGACAAGCTATCTTGTAATATAACTCTATTTTGGGTATCGATTGCTATGTTATTTCCTTTACTTGATTCCTTCCTTTGTATGTTTTTGCCCTATGCTTCTAGGGAACTTGTCGGCGCAGGCACCCTAGCCACGAGCGCTGAGTGCGGGACGTCAGCAGCCTGCTGGCGGTGCCGCCACTGACAAGAAACCTTGTCGCAACTAGTCGCAGCTCACTTAAGTCATTGAGCGGACTCGAAACAAAGTAAAGGCGCAACTAGTTACGAGTTGGTTCCTCCGTGCACAGGTTTTCCATACAAAGCACGGTCGTTCGAGGAAGATAACTTAATCTTAAAAATTTTAAAATTGATTGCTCAAACTTTGGCAACTTAGCTTTTCTGTCGTTTGCATCCCGGTAAGGCGAAAATTTCTTGAATGATGCCTGGTCCACACCATTATCTTCTCCTTTCCCCCCGGCAAACTTGTGGGCGTGGGAACCTTCCTTTCTTTGAGAAAGAGAAAGAAGAGAAAATAAAGATATGGAGCCTTATGGCTCGTTATTGCTTACCGGGGGTAGGTGCTGCACAAAGTGTCAGATAACACGTGCAAAAAATAGAAAGCATGAAATTAACAAGATATGCGGAGCACATGAGCTTTACTTATGCACGGGGTCTGCGCCCGGCTTTGTACAAAGGATTACATGCAACATCGGCAAGACTTGTACAAAAGGTGGTTGCCGGAACAGGTTCCGGCAACCGGGCTTTACGGGTAAAACTTACGAAGATGCTCAATATTCCAGGAGTTGCTCACCGGAGTGCCATCTTCGGTCTCAAGGCGGACAGCGCCAGGCCTAGTGACTCGTTTCACCCGGTAAGGGCCTTCCCACTTCGGCGTCAACTTGTTGGAATTCTTGGCGGACTGAACGCGCCGAAGAACAAGGTCGCCTTCCTCGAGACTTCTGGCATTAACTTTGCGTCTATGGTAGCGGCGCAAAGCTTGCTGGTATCGAGCAGCTCGTACAGCGGCCTGAAGACGGTCTTCCTCAAGGAGCAGCGCGTCATCTTGTCGCAGCTGCTCTTGCTCAAGCTCATCATAAGCGAGCACTCGAGGTGACCCTTATACGAGTTCCGTGGGGAGAACTGCCTCTGCTCCATAGACTAGAGCGAAAGGTGTCTGGCCAGTGGCTCGATTTGGCGTCGTCCTGATCGACCAAAGAACCACCGACAGCTCCTCAATCCAGTTCTTTCTGCACTTGTGCAGCCTGTCAAAAGTCCTGGTCTTGAGCCCGCGCAGTACTTCAGCATTTGCCCTCTCCGCTTGACCGTTGCTTCTCGGATGTGCAACAGAAGCGAAGCAGACCTTGGCGCCAAGATCTTGGACGTACTGCATGAAGGTGCGGCTCGTGAATTGCGTGCCGTTGTCGGTGATGATCCTGTTAGGGATCCCAAAGCGGCAAACAATCGACCTGAAGAACTTGATTGCTGATTGTGCTGTCACCTTACTCACTGCTTCCACTTCCGGCCACTTTGTGAACTTGTCGATTGCAACGTACAAGTACTCAAAGCCCCCGACAGCTCGGGGAAAGGGGCCGAGGATGTCGAGCCCCCAGACCGAAAATGGCCAGGATAAAGGGATCGTCTAGAGAGCTTGAGCTGGCTGGTGTATCTGCTTGGAATGGAACTGGCACGCTTCACACTTGGTTACTTGTGCAGTTGCATCCTGGAGGGCTGTCGGCCAAAAGAAACCTTGCCGGAATGCTTTGCCGGCAAGTGCTCTTGCGCCAATGTGGTGACCACATATGCCTCCATGTATCTCTGCCAACAGCTTTTGTCCATCTTCCCGATGAATACACTTCAATTTCACACCGTTGAGTCTTCTTCTATACAGTGTGTCATCGACAAACTGGTACATACTTGACTGCCGGGCTACTCTTTCCGCTTCTTCTTGCTCTTCGGGAAGTTCTCCTGTCTGAAGGAAACAGACAATCTGCTGTGCCCATGCTGGAGCTTGCGGCTCGACAACAAGGACTAAAGGCACATCTGCTGCTGCGGGAACATCCGCTTCTACGGCGAGAACCTGTGGCTCAGCTAGAGCTTGACATTCCCCAGCAAGCTTACCGGAGCAAAACTTGTCGGGAGCGTCTGCTTCAACGGAACAAACCCTAGGGATTGCCAGAGCAGACTGTTCCTCAGCACCCTTGGTGTTGATCTTGGGGACCTTCTTGGCAGCGGCTTCGGGGAGCTCTGCCGGAAAATAGTCACCAGAAATCAACTTCCTCTTCTTGCTCTGTCCAGTTGATGGCATTACAGATTGAGTCAGTTTGAGCACAAAGATCCCTGGTTCCACAGGTAACTTAAGTGCGGCGCACTTTGACAGGCCATCGGCAATGTCATTCTGAGCTCTTGGAACATGTTCCATCTGTAGGCCGTCAAAGTGGTCTTCTAGCTTTCTCACTTCATCAACGTAGGCTTCCATCAACGGACTCTGATAATTCTTGTTCACTTGGCGGACGACAAGCTGCAAGTCACCCCTGACAATGAGCTTCTTGATCCCAAGGTCTGCTGCGATCCTGAGACCGGCAAGCAAACCTTCATACTCTGCGGTATTGTTCGTTGCTTGCTCCTTGGGAAAGTGCATCTGGACTACGTACTTGAGGTGCTCTCCGGTGGGCGCAACAAGTAGCACGCCCGCACCGGCGCCTTGCGGCGAGAAGGCACAATCAAAGTACATCAGCCACTCTTTGCTTGCTTCCTTGACGGGGATGCTCGTTTCTGGAATTTCTTCATCTGGTGTTGGCGTCCATTCTGCTATGAATTCTGCCAATGCTCAGCTCTGGATAGTTGAAGTGCTCTCAAACTTGAGGCCAAAGCTTGACAGTTCCAGTGCCCACTCGACAATCCTGCCTGTTGCTTCTGGATTCTGCAGTATCCTCTTCAGCGGAAAACGAGTGACAACTATGATCTCATGTGCTTGGAAGTAATGGCGCAGCTTTCTCGAGGCCATGAGAAGGCCGAAAAGCAATTTCTGCACACCAGAATACCTTGACCTAGCCCCCTGCAGAAGGGAACTGACAAAGTAAACTGGGCGCTGCACCATTCTCTTCTGTATCTCATCACGTGCCTGCGCAGATCCATCTTTGTCGGGACCAGAGCTTGTCGGTGAAGTCCCCTGCTTGTCGCTGGATGCATCTGCCGTGGTTGCTGGCTCATCATCCGCCTCCCTCTCCACTACTAACGCAGCACTAGCCACTTGATTGGTTGCCGCTATATACAGCAGCAACTTCTCTTGTGGCTTAGGTGCGACAAGTGTTGGAGTGGAGGACAGGTATCTCTTTAAGTCCTGCAGCGCAGCTTCCGCTTCCGGAGTCCATTTCATTGGACCTGCCTTTTTCAATATTTGAAAAACGGCAGGGCGCGCTCAGCAGACCTAGAGATAAACCTGCTGAGAGCAGGCATGCAATAGGCAAGTCTTCGTACATCCTTGACGCGCTTTGGTGCTTCAATCTGCTCGATGGCCTTGATCTTGTCGGGATTGCCTTCAATTCCCCGCTGAGACACGAAGAACCCGAGAAGCTTGCCGAAGGGGACTCCAAACACACACTTCTCGGGGTTAAGCTTGAGGTTGATCTTGCGCAGATTTGCAAAGGTTTCGTCTAAATCCTGAATCAGAGTTGCCTTGTCCTTGCTCTTGACCACTATGTCATCCATGTAGGCTTCCACATTTCTGTGCATTTGTGGCTCAAAAGCGTCATGGACTATCCTTGCAAATGTTGAACCAGCATTCTTTAAACCGAAAGGCATCCGTATGAAACAGTATGTGCCACATGGAGTGATGAATGCGGTCTTCTCCTCATCCTCTTCTGCCATGAAGATCTGATGGTATCCTGAATATGCGTCAAGAAATGAAAGCAAGTCACATCCAGCCGTGGAGTCAACAATCTGGTCAATGCGCGGTAAGGGAAATGGGTCTTTGGGACAAGCTTTATTGACATCGGTAAAGTCGATACAAAGCCTACATTTCCTGTTTGCCTTGCGCACGACCACAGGATTGGCCAACCACGTAGGATGGAGCACTCCTCTGACAAGGCCTGCTGCTTCCAATTTCTTGATTTCTTCTGCGATGAATTCTTGGCGCTCCACTGCTTGTTTCCTAACCTTCTGCTTGACGGGCCGCGCATGAGGACAGACGGCAAGATGGTGCTCGATTACATTCCTGGGAACACCGGAGATGTCAGACGGCTGCCACGCAAACACGTCGACGTTCGCCCGCAGGAAAGCAACGAGCGCGCTTTCCTATTTAGGGTCGAGAGTGGCACTAATGGTGAAGGTACCACCAGTGCCGTCCTCCTTGGCGGACACCTTCTTGGTCTCTGGCGGAGCTGCCAATGTCTTCTTACGCTTGCCGGTGGAGCTCGATGGTGCGTCCTCGACGGTAGCACAACACTCTGAAGAGGTGCGCTTGCCGAAGTGGGCATCAGAACTCTTGCCGGACTTGGTCTTCTTCTTCCCCCCGGGAGCTTCAACGGCAAGTGACTTGCGATCTGTTGCGGCTGCCGCTTCCTTCTTGTCGCCAGGGACAGAGATGACACTTATCGGGCCTGGCATCTTCAGCATGTTGTATGCATAGTGAGAGGCTGCCATGAATTTGGCGAGTGCTGGACGGCCGAGTATCCCATTGTAAGGCAATGGAAAGTCAGCAACGTCAAAAGTGACCCTCTCAGTCCTGAAGTTCAACTCGTTGCCAAATGTCACCGGCAACGTGATCTTTCCCTTTGGCTCGCTCCTTCCCGGATTGATTCCTTGGAATGTGCCGGTCTCTTCGAGCGCGCTATCAGGGATCTGGAGTTTCTGGAGTACCGCGGAGGAGATCAGGTTCAAGCCGGCCCCGCCGTCAACTAGCATCTTAGAGACCTTGAGGTTGCGGATAGTTGGTGAAACCAACATCGGCAAGCACCGCAGTTATGCGATCAGGGTGGTCCTCAATATCAAAGATGATAGGTGTGCTGGACCATTTCAGAGGCTTGCGTGACTCGACGGGTGGTTCCTCCGCATTGACTTCCCGCACCCACTGCTTGAGCTGGCAGTGTGAAGTATGAAGAGAAGCACCGCCGTCAACGCACAGGACCTCTGTGGCTTTCTGGAACTCCTGCTCACCGGTCTCGTCATCATCCATATCTTCATCGTCGTTGTCATCTTCATCCTTGTCGCGGCCGCGGGGAGGTCTGTCTCCTTGCCGCTGCTTTGCCTTGCCGCGGCGTCCTCCTCGGCCGGGGTGTTTCTTGCTGGATCCTCCAGCACCTTCTTGGTCCTTCTCCTTGTCACGTCGCTCGTATTCAGCCTTTTGCTGCTCGACAAGCTGCTCGACCTTCTTGCAGCTCTGGAGGTCATGGCCCTTCGTGCGGTGGATCTTGCAGTACTGCTTGTTGGTGCCGTCCTGCTTGTCGGTGACCGCCACAGCCTGGCAGTTGGTGCATGCAGCAATCTCCTTGCCAGAGCTACCAGCTTTGGCTTTCTTGGCGCCACCTCCATTGCCGGACTGCTCAACGACTAGCACATCTTTGCCTTTCTTCTTCCTGTTGTTCCGCCGCCAGTTTTTCTTTGCTGGGGCGGCATCCTCGCTGTCAGATCCTCGCACGTGCACACTTGTCGGCCATGGCATATAGCTCACTGACGTCTTTGATTTTGCACATCGCCATCTCCTCCCGCATCCTGCGGTTTTGCACGTTCTGATGGAACGCGCTGATGACCGCGGCAGGGTGGACATCTGGGATGTTGTGCTATACACGGCTGAACCTCTGAATGTACTTGCACAGGGGCTCTCCTTCCTTCTGGGCGAGCAGATGAAGGTCGCTCTATTGTCCATGAGGCTTGTGGCCGCCTGTAAAGGCGCCGACAAACTGATGGCATAGGTCTGCCCAGGAGGATATGGAGTTATCCGGCAAGTGCATGAGCCAGGACCTGACATTGGGCTTGAGCACCAGCGAGAAGTAGTTGGCAAGGATCTTGTCGTCCCGCCCCCCGGCAGCTTGCACCGCGATGGTGTAGATGCTGTGGAACTCCGACGGATGCGACTTGCCGTCGTACTTCTCTGGTACGTCTGGCTTGAAATTCTTCGTGCTGGGCCACTGGACTTGCCGCAGCTCACGAGTGAATGAAGGGCAACCTACCGCGTACGTCAAGTCGCCTGGTTCACCTGGCGCATGCATGTCGACAGAGGGCCCAGCGCGCTGGTCCGACTGACGCCGCGCTTCTCTTCAGCGCTCGATGCGAGTACGAGCGTCTTCTTGCTGTCGTTCATGAAGAACTTGGCGCTGATCGCGATGAGCTCGTGGATCTGATGATGCGGTGGAGTTGCTGTCAAGGTAGATCCGGCGAGTCGGCGATCTTGGCCTTCGGGGTGGAGAGTGCACGGTGGTTGCACCCCCACCGGTTTTGTCGCCATCGGCTCGTGCCTGGCAATCTTGCCGCGGCTGCGATGTACTCGGCTGCCGTGGGGTGTCGCCGTTGGCGAAGCCGATGAGACTCTGTATGGTGGCCCTCCATTCGTCGATCTTGTCTGCCGTTGGAGGGTAATCCAGGAGCAGTTGAGCTCGCGCCAAAGCTTCTGCTGAAGTGGTGGGCGGCAGTGGCGAATGGTGCGAGGAGCGGGATATGCTCGGACTTCTAACTATGTTAGAAGGAGCAGTATCCCGTCCAAGCGACCGTGTCTCGCTCGTGCCAGCATGTTGGCGTGCATGCTGGTCTTGAGCACCCCGAGATCCACCGGCTCGATCTTGATCCAACGAACGTATGGTACCGTAAGTACCATGACGCTGTCGGTCCCGCGCCTCCTGAGATGGGCGCGGTGCATGTACGGACGCCGAAGTCTGCGCAGCCTTGTCCTTGGACCTGGCAGCACCGTGAGCTCCCTCGTCGACGCCCGTTCTTCCGCCGGTGTCTACCCCACCACCCGTTTGCTCCGGTGGTGGTGGGATCGACGCGGATGGAACAGCTGCCTCCGAAGCCTTCTTCTTTGGTGGCATGTCGATGAAGCAGAGGAAGATCTAACTCGTGTGAACATCGGATCAGGTTCACACAGCACCGTAGAAGAACTCCTGCACAACATTCACACCATGATCCGTCATCCAGCGGAATCATTGCACGGATGCGGTCGAGCGAGGAGTTGTTGCACAGCGGAACGACACCCTTCGGCAACCTGAACACTTCGGGATGTTCAGGGTCGTACTTGAACAGTTCCTGGAGCATCGCGTTAAGTTCCAGGACAGTGAAGTTGAAGTTGAGGCCCGGGCGCAGCCTCATGATGTCCGCCGCATTCTGGAACTCCCAGGCGGGTCTCCTCCTCTCCTGCAGGGGGGTGATGCGGCGGCAAAGAAAATCTGCGCCAACGGCGCCTACAGTGAGCCCGGCAAGCCTGAGGCGTTGGATCCGGGTAACGGCAATCTTCAGCCCATCGTCTTCCGAGGCCACGTTGCTCCAATCGTTGTCGCGCACTACTGGGGTTTGGCGCTGGGCGGTAAACGGCTACGGGTTCTCCTCGACAATCCAGCACCAGTCTACTCTCCATTCCTCCCACTTGCCGCGGAGCTCTCCCTCCAGATAAGCTTCCTTCTTGCCAGCTCTCGAGATCCAGGCGATTCCGCCGGATAAAGGCTCCCCTCTCTCAACTCGGCGCATAAAGAAGTGGCGAAAAAGAGCTACATTTGGATAGACTCCGACAAAGTTTTCGCAGAGATGTGCGAAAACTGCCATGGTCAGAACGGCATTGGGGGTGAAGTCAAGGAGGCGGAACCCGTAGGTGTTCATAATGTCGCAGAAAAACTCAGAGAAAGGCGGGCAGAGCCCGCAGTAGAAGAACAACGCGAAGAAGGGATATCCATTCGGAGCCCGTTTCGAAGCGACGGCTGAGAGTACCTTCGTGCGCGGATGCGCTCGCATCTCCGTCGACCAGAAGAGGTAGTAATACTCCCTTAGCTCCTTTGCGGCGAGCTTGGGGGGGAAGGTTGCCCGCTCCTTTTGCAGCGCCGCGAGCCGCTCTGCCTTGGTCGACTTCACGACCTTCCCCTTGTCGGCTTTCGGAGCCATGGCGGAGGTGGTTGGGGAGATCGACGGCGTTGGTGGTGCTGGTGGCGATGGGGGGCGGAGCGCTACTCTCTTTCAGCTTTGGGAAGAAAGGGAGGGGCGGCGGAGGTTTCTGAGATTGCAATAGCAACCGGCAAAATGGGCGAACTGCCCCTGTTTCCCCTGCTTATAAAGAGGGAGGGGGCAGACGTTCCGTCTAGTGGAGCCGCCATTGTCTTCTTACGCTTGCCGGTGGAGCTCGATGGTGTGTCCTCGACGGTAGCGCAACACTCCGAAGAGGTGCGCTTGCCGGAGTGGGCATCAGAACTCTTGCCGGACTTGGTCTTCTTCTTCCCCCCGGGAGCTTCAATGGGAAGTGATGCGATCTGTTGCGGCTGCCGCTTCCCGGTAGATCTTGTCAGCGTAGATAAGAGCATCCTTCTTGTCGCCAGGGACAGAGATGACACTTATCGGGCCTGGCATCTTCAGCATGTTGTATGCATAGTGAGAGGCTGCCATGAATTTGGCGAGTGCCGGACGACCGAGTATCCCATTGTAAGGCAATGGAAATTCAGCAACATCAAAAGTGACCCTCTCAGTCCTGAAGTTCAACTCGCTGCCAAATGTCACCAGCAACGTGATCTTTCCCTTCGGCTTGCTCCTTCCCGGATTGATTCCTTGGAATGTGCCGGTCTCTTCGAGCTCGCTATCAGGGATCTGGAGTTTCTGGAGTACCGCGGAGGAGATCAGGTTCAAGCCGGCCCCGCCGTCAACTAGCATCTTAGTGACCTTGAGGTTGCGGATAGTTGGTGAAACCAACATCGGCAAGCACCCGACCGCAGTTATGCGATCAGGGTGGTCCTCAATATCAAAGATGATAGGCGTGCTGGACCATTTCAGAGGCTTGTGTGACTCGACGGGTGGTTCTGCCGCATTGACTTCCTGCACCCACTGCTTGAGCTGGCGCTGTGAAGTATGCAGAGAAGCACTGTCGTCAACACACAGGACCTCTATGGCTTTCTGGAACTCCTGCTCACCGGTCTCGTCATCATCCATATCTTCATCGTCGTCGTCATCTCCATTCTTGTCGCGGCCGCGGGGAGGTCTGTCTCCTTGCCGCTGCTTGGCCTTGCCGCGGCGTCCTCCTCGGCCGGGGCGTTTCTTGCTGGATCCTCCAGCACCTTCTTGGGCCTTCTCCTTGTCGCGTCGCTCGTATTCAGCCTTTTGCTGCTCGACAAGCTGCTCGACCTTCTTGCAGCTCTGGAGGTCATGGCCCTTGGTGCGGTGGATCTTGCAGTACTGCTTGTTGGTGCCGTCCTGCTTGTCGGCGACCGCCACAGCCCGGCAGTTGGTGCATGCGGCAATCTCTTTGCCGGAGCTACCAGCTTTGGCTTTCTTGGTGCCACCTACGTTGCTGGACTGCTCAACAACTAGCACATCTTTGCCTTTCTTCTTCCTGTTGTTCCGCCGCCGGTTTTTCTTTGCCAGGGCGGCATCCTCGCTGTCAGATCCTGCTGCTCCTGTATTCTCTCCGGGGAGTTTCCTCCCTTCCTCAGCACGTGCACACTTGTTGGCCAGGGCATATAGCTCACTGACGTCTTTGATTTTGCACAACGCCATCTCCTCCCGCATCCTGCGGTTTCGCACGTTCTGATGGAACGCGCTGATGACCGTGGCAGGGTGGACATCTGGGATGTTGTGCTGTACACGGCTGAACCTCTGAATGTACTTGCGCAGGGGCTCTCCATCCTTCTGGGCGAGCAGATGAAGGTCGCTCTCTTGGCCATGAGGCTTGTGGCTGCCTGTAAAGGCGCCGACAAACTGATGGCATAGGTCTGCCCAGGAGGATATGGAGTTATCCGGCAAGTGCATGAGGCAGGACCTGACATTGGGCTTGACCACCAGTGGGAAGTAGTGGGCAAGGATCTTGTCGTCCCGCCCCCCGGCAGCTTGCACCGCGATGGTGTAGATGTTGAGGAACTCCGACGGATGCGACTTGCCGTCGTACTTCTCTGGTACGTCTGGCTTGAAATTCTTCGTGCTGGGCCACTTGACTTGCCGCAGCTCACGAGTGAATGCAGGGCAACCTACCGCGTACGGCAAGTCGCCTGGTTCCCCTGGCGCATGCATGTCGACAGAGGGCCCAGCGCGCTGGTCCGATTGACGCCACGCTTCCCTTCGACGCTCGATGCGAGTACGAGCGTCTTCTTGCTGTCGTTCGTGAAGAACTTGGCGCTGATCGCGACAAGCTCGTGGATCTGATGATGCGGTGGAGTCGCTGTCGAGGTAGATCCGGCGAGTCGGCGATCTTGGCCTTCGGGGTGGAGAGTGCATGGTGGTTGCACCCCCACCGGTTTTGTCGCCATCGGCTCGTGCCTGGCAATTTTGCTGTGGCTGCGATGTACTCGGCTGCCGTGGGGTGTCGCCGTTGGCGAAGCTGATGAGACTCTGAATGGTGGCCCTCCATTCGTCGATCTTGTCTGCCGTTGGAGGGTAATCCAGGAGCAGTTGAGCTCGCGCCAAAGCTTCTGCTGAAGTGGTGGGCGGCAGTGGAGAACGGTGCGAGGAGCGAGATATGCTCGGACTTCTAACCAGGTTAGAAGGAGCAGTATCCCGTCCAGGCGACTGTGTCTCGCTCGTGCCAGCATGCTGGCGTGCATGCTGGTCTTGAGCACCCCGAGATCCACCGGCTCGATCTCGGTCCAACGAACGTATGGCACCGTGAGTTCCATGACGATGTCGGTCCCGCGCCTCCTGAGATGGGCGCGGTGCATGTACGGACGCCGAGGTCTGCGCAGCCTTGTCCTTGGACCTGGCAGCATCGTGAGCTCCCTCGTCGACGCCCGTTCTTCCGCTGGTGTCTACCCCACCACTTGTCTGCTCCAGTGGTGGTGGGATCGACGCGGACGGAACAGCTGCCTCCGAAGCCTTCTTCTTCGGTGGCATGTCGATGAAGAAGATGAAGATCTAACTCGTGTGAACGCCGGATCAGGTTCACACAGCCTCGACGCCCCCTACCTGGCGCGCCAAAGATGTCGGGGAAACTGATCCATGAACACCTATGGGTCCGGCGGACCGAGCCCCTTTCGGTTCGGCGGGGGGTGGAGATCGCGCGAAGAGCAGATCGAGGCGAAGCACACGAGCAGTTTACCCAGCTTCGGAGCTCTCCGGAGAGATAATACTCCTACTGCTGCATGTCTGAGTGTATTGAGTTCTTGCTCGGGAGCGCTGAGTGCTACAGTATACACTAGCTGCTAACGAGACCGAGCGTGAGTGTTTTTCTGCCTTCGAACCCCCCCCCCCTTCTACGTTGCGCATGGGCCTCCTTTTATATGCTCAAGGGGTCACCGACAGGTGGCAACGTAGACAAGGGTAAAAATGGAAAGGTGTTGTGGTTGGTAGAACTACCTGTATAGTGTATCATACCTAACCCTGATGGCAGGGGACAAAGGCATTAAATGCTCGTCTGCGTCACCCAAATAGTGCAAAAAGGGACCGTCAGGGACGCCACCGCTTGCCACGATGGCAATCTTGTCAGCGCCGCTTGCCACCGCACACCGCTGGCTGCACAGCCTCCTGCCACGCGCGCCTGGAAAGGTCCCAGGGTGACACGTTGGTGGATGTGCCGGAGCGTGGGTACAGAGTGGTAGCTTGCCGCGGCAAGCGCCTTGCCGCGGTCGTTGTCTTGTCGCGTCCGGAAGCTTGTCGCTCACCGGGCCTCGCCGGGACGCGTAGCGCGTCGCGGCAAGTTCCTTGAGATGCCTTGGTTGGCCTTCCTGGCAAGCTCCTCTTGCCGGGGCCTTGTCTCCTTGGCTTGAATACTTTGTTCTTGAATGGCTCCAAAGGAACCACGGAGGACCTTGGTGGTCACCCGGCAAGCCTTGCCGCGGGGTGCTGCGACTGCCCGTGCACAAGTTCGGGATACTAGGGTACCCCTACTCTAGTACACCGACAGGTTGCCTAGTTTGTTACGCTACCACCTCCTTTATAGGACCAAGACGTTGGATCAAGTGTGAAAATGCGCCTTTTGCAAACACCCCCGCATTATATGTGTGGGGGCCGAAGCCGAAGATTGCCATCTATCAGGTTATATACACATATACATTAACGGCCGCACAGGAGGTATTTTAATTCTTGAAGGCACAAGTATAAAAAGCTTTTATATTTCATCGAAAGATTGTTTCACAATACTACATGTTATTCGAACATAATATCCTTTGAGGACTGCGTCTCTATTAAACGAGCGCCCTGCAGAACTTCCTGAAGATATTGCTCGAAAGGTACTCGGCTTCCGTTCGAATCTAGGGATGCAACATCGGTGGCCTTCATCTCTGCCCAGTATGTCTTGACACGGGCAAGAGCCATCTGCGCACCCTCTATGCATGCCGACCTCCTCGCATTGATATGCGGCACCGCACCAAGGAACTGCTGCACTAAACCAAAATAACTCTTCAGCTCGGGCCTTTTCGGCCACAAAAGACTCACGACATCCTTCATCGCAAGTCCGGATAACCTATTCAGCTCCGCCCATTCGGCCAAGCGATCGGTTAATCGAAGAGGGCGCCCTGGATTATGGAACTGCGACCAAAAAACCTTTTCCATTTCGTGATCCTTTTGATCTCGGAAGAGTTCGGCCGCGTCCACGGCACTTGCCGCCAAGTCCAGATAAGCATCCTCCGAACTCCACAGCCGGTCCAACTGAGCATATTTAGGATCCGTGAACTTCCTCCGCAGCAGGAAGGGCTTTCCAGCCGCGATATCTCTGGCCCGACGCAGCTCCTCTTTCATAGCTCTCATCGCAGAGCGAGCATCCTTGGCCTCAATAGTGGCCTTCTTCAGGTCCTCTTGTACCGCCCGATCTTCTTTTTCAAGAAGCTTGCAGCGGTCGGTAGCATTCTTCAACTCCACGGCCATCTCAGCCATTTCCTTCTTGCTTCGGCAGTGAGCAGCCTGTTCGGCTTTTAGCTCTTCGGCCGCCTTTAAGGCAGCCGCGTCACTCTTTCTGGCCTGCTCCTTGGCTCGGGCGAGCTCCGCCCGCAGGTTCTCCATGGCAGCGGCACCATCTGTGTCAAGCATACTTGTTTTAAGGCACGGGCATCAAGCTACCTTACCAGGTGTCCGCGGGGAAATTGCATACCTTGTGACTCGTCAAGTCGCCTATTGACAAGCGTGATGTCGACATCTGCCACGTCAAGTTGCCGCTTTAGTTCGGCAAATTCATCAGTCCGGCTAGCCACCGGACCCTTCGCCACCTGCATAGGAAGGGCGACACATTATACCTCGGATTATGATGCTCAGCGCGCTGTCATTTTTGACAAGACACCGAGCCTCAGGGGCTACTATCTACACAGGGCGCATTTTATATGCGGAACTATGAGAAGGTACATCATTTTGCGTACGTCAAAACCTGTCAGTAAACTTCTGACGGCTTCGTGCAATCCGCTCTCAGCGGATGAAGTCCTTTCAATCACCGTACCCATTAACGCACGGTGATCTTCTGAGATAGATGCTCGCCCGAGCAGATCCTTCAGCTCCTCCGACCGTACACCAGGTGGTGCCGGACTCGTCCGATGGCCTTTTTCGAAGGCCGGACACGGAGGGCTTTGAGGGGAAATATGACTGCCTTCCGGCCCCGCCGGACTCGGAGAAACCCTTCGCGACGACACCTCAGGGTCGCCCGCCTCGCACGACGGTACGGCAGGGGGAGGCGTTTCACTCTCTATCATCTCCGGACGAAGATCCCCCGAAGATGAGCTGTGCTGAGAAGGGCTGAGATCCAAACTACAAGGTAAAACTCCGGTTATCTTCATCAGAAATAGGGCAGGGATATCCTTTATTTTAATAAAAACTCCCCTTTTTACTTACGGCTCGGTGGAGGGATGATCCCCTTGGGGGCATAATGCGGCCAAGGCATCTCTCAGCGCCGGACCCTCTGACGAAGATTTCTTCCCCTGCTTTGAGACCATGGTCTCCGGGTCTTCAGAGGCGGTCCTCTTCTTCCCTTGGATGGAGGGATTCTCGATCCCTCCTTTCCTGGCAGCCTCCTTCTCAGAGGCGGTAGCTTCCTTGTTCCCCCCTTCACCATCTTCCGAAGGCGCAACCTCCAGCATCCTGGTTAACACGGGATCCGGCGTGGTCTCAGGGAGGGGGGCCAGACACCTGATTAACTTTGCTTTCGCTATCCACTCCTGTTCAAGGGACAGCTCTTTTAAAGGGCAAGTTTGTGATAAATATAGGATAGCGTGTCCGGGTACAGGGCTACTTACTTGAGTATCTGGGCGATTGCAGCTCAGACCTGCGTCCTCGGCCAAGTCCGGACACATCTCTTGTGATCCGAAGAAAAGCTTGTACATCTCCACCGGCGTCGCGCCCATAAAATGTTGGAGAGCTCGTGGTCCCTCCGGGTTAAATTCCCACAGCCAGAGGGGGCGACGTCTGCACGGCAGGATGCGACGAATCAGCATGACCTGCGCTACTATGACCAGAGTGATCTGTCTCTCTAGGAGGTCTCGAATGTGGCCCTGCAACAAGGGCACGTCCTTGGACGGCCCCCAGTCAAGCCCTTTATTGACCCATGACGCCAGCCGCGATGGAGGACCCAAGCGAAAGGCAGGTGGTGCCACCCATTTGGTGCCCCTGGGAGCTGTGATATAAAACCACTCTTGTTGCCATAAACTGAGCTCCTCTTGAAAAGAGCCCTCGGGCCACGGAGCATCAGCATTCTTGCTTATAATAGCCCCTCCGCACTCTGCCTGTTGCCCCTTGATCATCTTTGGCTCCACTTTGAAGCTCTTGAGCCACAATCGGAAGTGAGGGGTAATGAGGAGGAAGGCTTCGCACACGACAATGAACGATGAGATGTGGAGGATGGACTCCGGATCCAAGTCGTGAAATTCCAACCCATAGTAAAACATGAGCCCCCTCATGAAGGGGTCCGTCGGGAAGCTTAGCCCCCGAAGGAAGTGAGACGTGAACACCACGCTTTCACCAGGCTTGGGAGTGGGAATAACCTGCCCTTGGGCAGGCAGCCTATGCGAAATTTCGCCGGTTAGATACCTGGCATCTCTTAGCTTTAGCACATCTTCTTCCGTAACAGAGGAAAGCATCCACCGGCCTTGCAGGTCAGAGCCGGACATCATCGAAGGTCCGAAGCGCCTGTATCTGGAGCTTTGGATGTTGGAACTCGAGGCGAGGGGTGGATTCGATTGAGATTGAAAGAAAGGAGCGGAGCTTTGGTCTCTTTATAAAGAGGTTGAATACCAAGAGCCTTCCCCGTGACAGTTCGGGGCTCGCCTTCGATAGAGGAGACGTGCCAATGTGCACAACTGGGTTACCCACGCCTGTATTGATGAGAATCCCGGAATAAGGGGACACGATCTATGCTTTGACAAGACGTGCCAAGGAAACCGCCTCGCTAAACGCGCTGAGGTGGAACATTAAAAACGATTCGAATAAAGGCTTGGCCGTGGTATGATGTCACGCCACGAAATACGTCAGCAGATTGAATTTGTGTAAATATTATTCTCTCTATGGTGGTATGTGGAACTTATTTTGCAGAGCTGGACACTATCCTTGTGTTCAAAATCTTCTATGAAGTATTCGGAGGAGGAACCCGCCTTGCAATGCCGAAGACAATATGCGCTCCGGACTCGTCGTCATTGAAGCCTGGTTTAGGGGCTACTGAGGGAGTCCCGGACTAGGGGGTGTCCGGATAGCCGAACTATCATCTTCGGCCGGACTCCTGGACTATGAAGATACAAGATTGAAGACTTCATCCCGTGTCCGGATGGGACTTTCCTTGGCGTGGAAGGCAAGCTTGGCGATACGGATATGTAGATCTCCTACCATTGTAACCGACTCTGTGTAACCCTAACCCTCTTCGGTGCCTATATAAACCGGAGGGTTTTAGTCCGTAGGACGAACAACAATCATACCATAGGCTAGCTTCTAGGGTTTAGCCTCTCTGATCTCGTGGTAGATCTACTCTTGTACTACCCATATCATCAATATCAATCAAGCAGGACTAGGGTTTTACCTCCATCGAGAGGGCCCGAACCTGGGTAAAAACATCGTGTCCCTTGTCTCCTGTTACCATCCTCCTAGACGCACAGTTCGGGACCCCCTACCCGAGATCCGTCGGTTTTGACACCGACAGTGGTGCTAAGTACTTAGCCCCTCATTGCGTGATCGGCAATATGGAGTGCGGTGCCTTTGCAATGTGGCTGTTCAAAAACCCAGCCCCTCGTATAACATGGCATAAATCGCTAATGATTAATAGTATAACACTAAGTCACCGGATCGCTAATCCGCTCTCATTTATCATGACAATCAGTTTTTGGCTTTCTCTACTGAGGTACTTGACCGGATGAACCGAAAATAAAATCGGAGCAGTTCTCCCTTTACTACCTTAGCCAAACTTGCGGAACATAAGGTGGCACACATAGGAGCCGGGCGACCCAAGTATAAACCAAAGACATGATTCGGAGCAGATGCATATAATGCAATTTCCGGGACGCCGAAGAGTTCCCTGTGGGAGTTCGGACTTAAGAATTTTAGCAGGGCCGGAGACAGCCCCTTGTATGAAGATCGTGTCAAGCCACGTATGCCCATCGACCATAAGGTGGAGCACAGATAACAAGGAGAAAAGTCCAAAGAACCCAACCAAGAAGGTGATAAGCACCTGTGCCCTTCGTATCTTTATTGATATGTCGACCACAAGCAATATCATTCAATATGAGGGTCATGTTACATGCCCAGCAAAAAAAGGAAAAGATTTTACATAAGGGAAAGTCTATCACAGGGCCTAAAGAACCACAGTTTGGAAAAGAAACTCCAATGATGCCCAACGACACGTCTGCGCCTTTCCTCCTTAGTAGTGGGTCCTTTGAGAGGATCGTTGGATGGTTGGGATATGTTGGCCTTAAAAGTATCTCCTGTGGCAAGCATTTTGTAAGTAGGACTCTTGATGAACCTCTGTTAAAAGGAAGAAAATATATGCGGTCCAAGTATGGTCGAGCCGTGTAATGGACTTATTCCGAAGTGTGCCTCTAGCGCCGCCCAAGGTATTTTCAGTGCGTAATTATATACGCGTGGTACATAAGCCGCGACCCGATGGGGCAGACGACGGAGGCCGAACTGCTAATCAAGGTCCGGATCCATTGACTTATCACTACTATGTGCGGACCAGACATGTTTGTGTGTGTCGATGACTTTATTGGCCAGTGAGCTGTTAGGCTTGATGAGGCCATTGTACACTTCAGCTGCAAGGGCCACAATGTGCTCTTCAGTATGGAGTGAGCATTCCATATTACCATTGACTGTAATAACGCCACGAGGTCCAAGCATTTTGAGCTTGAAGTAAGAATAGTGTAGGACTGCGTTAAAGCACGCGAAGGCAGTTCATCCGAGCAGTGCATGGTAGCCACTTCAGAAAGGGACGATGTCGAAGATTAACTCTTTGTTGCGAAAGTTATCTCGGGAGCCGAATACTACCTCCAATGTGATTGAGCCCATGCACCGGGCTTCTACTCCTGGTATTATGCCTTTGATGGTAGTGTTACTGGGCTTGGTTTGTGATGGGTCGATCCCCATCTTGCGGACGGTGTCTTGATATATCAGGTTGTGACTACTTCCTCTGTCCATAAGGACTCGAGTGAGGTGATATCCGTCGATAATTGGATCAAGGACCAGGGCGGCCGAACCCCCGTCATGCATACTGGTTGGGTGATCCCTGCGATCAAAGGTGATCGCACAGATTGACCATGGGTTTAATTTCAGGACGACCGGCTGTACGACATAGACATCCCAAAGTGCTCGCTTGCGCTCCCTTCTGGGGATGTGAGTGACATATATCATGTTCACTGTCCTTACCTCGAGGGGAAATTGCTTCTGACTCCCGGTGTTTGGCTGACGGGGCTCATCCTCATCTTCTCTTCGAGGCACTTTTCCCTTGTTTTCGGTATTTAACTTACTGTCCTGTTTGAAGACCCAACAATCCCTGTTGGTATGATTTGCAGATTTATCGGGTGTGCCATGAATCTAGTAGGGCATTTCGAGGATTTTGTCTAAGCTGGATGGGCCATCCTTGCTGCCTTTAAAAGGTGTCTTCTTCAAACCGGACTTAGGGCCGCGGAATCTGGCATTGACTACCGTATTACCTGCGTTGTCGGTGCTATTGTTCCGACATTTGTTTTTATTGCAGCGAGGTTTACTATTGCCGTCCCGTACCTCAGAGGTGCCGGGCTCGCCTGAGCTGTTGCTTCTATGAGCCAACCAGTTGTCTTCACCCGCACAGAAGTGGGTCATAAGCGCCGTTAATGCTGCCATGTTCTTTGGCTTTTCCTGCCCAAGGTGTCGGGCAAGCCATTCTTCACGGACGCTGTGCTTAAAGGATGCTAAGGCTTCAGCTTCCGGACAGTCTATGATCTGGTTCTTTTTAGTTAAGAACCGATTCCAAAGCTTGCGGGCTGATTCACCTAGTTGCTTAATTATGTGACTCAAGTCGTCAACATCCGGTGGTCGGAGATAAGTGCCCTGGAAGTTAGCCCTAAAGGCATCTTCCAAGTCTTCCCAGGTTACAATGGAGTTTTCTGGGAGGCTGTTTAGCCAGTGCTGTGGTGGTCCCTTCAGCTTTACGGGGAGATATTTAATGGCATGGAGATCGTCTCCTCGAGCCATAGGAATGTGGAGAAGGAAGTCTTGAATCTAGATGGCCAGATCCGTCGTTCCATCGTATGGTTCGATGTTTATAGGTTTAAACCCTTCCGGAAACTGATGTTCCATAACCTCATTAGTGAAGCATAAGGGGTGTGTGGCTCCTCTGTATCTAGTAATGTCATGGCGGAGATCGGCTGGCATCTGAGTTGGGTACTGATCCCAAACATAGTAGCGTTCATCAAGCCGGGCTTCATGGCCATTATCTCACGCCGGGGCACGCCCCCTTGATCCATAGATTGATCTGGTCTGACCAGCTTTATAGGCTAGGTCACGTTGCAAGTCTTATGTATATCCCGCGGCTGCAGTCTCCCTGCCTCTTCGGCGAGGGGGTGCAGGTTGGTGTTCAGCTTGATATGCCGCTTTGTCCTGTCCACGTGGTGGTCAGTCTGGTTGATCTGCCTGATTGTATTTGAACGGTATTGGTTCAAGGACTTCGTCGTCGGATTGAGGCAACATCTTACGTCTAGGGTAACTTTTGACAAGTCGTTCTTGGTTGTATTCCTCAACATCCAGGACCTAGGCCACCTCTCATTCAGCGTGTCTTGCTCTTGTTTGAGCTGCTGCTGCTTCCTTTTCAGGCTCCGGCTATGGCAATGAGTTGTTGTGTCAACATAGAACAATAGGAGTGTTGTGACAATTTTTGGGATTTTTCGGGGTTCGTTTGGACATATTTATGCATTAATTGAGTTTTCGATGCATTTATGTGCATAATTCAAATTTGAACTACATGCACATGTTCTAATGCATATAAATTGTTTGAAAATTCAAATCTATGTCCTTGGTTGCATGCTTAGGTCCCATGCAATTAATGGGAATGAATGTCAAACACCATGCCACCGTCACTCGGCCGCAAACATAGAGATTCCTGGTTTTTAAATTCAAGTAAATCTGAAACTCATCTGAAATTCATGAAACTTGGCATGCCATCAGGGAGCGGCATCAACATGCCGTGGTAATTTCTTTGTCCCATTTGGGGCAGGTTTGGGTATAAGCTTCTCACAAACCAGAGATTCTCATTACAAGCCTGATGGTTTCGGTAGGGAACGTCCCACCTTCGGGGACGAAATGATATCCGCTGCCTCTTATTGCTTTCAAACCTTTTCCAGTGTCAGCATAGAACAACAGGAGTGTTGTGTTAAATTTTGCAACATTTTTATACGTTAACTGGGTTTTCTAGGCATTTTATGTGAATAATTCAAATTTGAACTACATGCACATGCTCCAGTGCATATAAATTGGTTGAAAAATCAAATCTTTGTACTTGGGTGCATGCTTAGGTCCCATGCAAATAACGGGAATGAATTTGAAACACCAGGACACTGTTGATTGTCGGCAAAACATTGGGATGCTTTTTTTTAAATTCTAGCAAAACCAAAACTTGTCTGAAATTCATGAAACTTCGCATGCTATCATGGAATGGCACCCGACATGCTGTGGTATTTTCGTGTCCATTTTTGGAGAAGAAGCACTCGAATAAAAGCCAACAAAGGCATTTTCAAAAAAATAGTTGCCACTCTAACATCGCAAACGTTTGTATAATTCAAATCGTGTGCGTTATTTTAACCATTCACGTGATGCCACGTGTCTTGGTTTCAATGGCTATAGGAGGTGCCGTGCGGACAGCTGCTTAACTGAATGGGAGGCGTGCGAGCGCAGTCCAATGCGCAGGCTAACCGAGAGGCGTGCAAGCTGTCCTCCAATGTGCAAGCTCACCGGGAAGCGTGTGAGCTGTACGCTGCGCTGGCTCACTGGGAATCAAGCCCTTTGACTTCCATGGCCGCGTGCCTTCCTCTCCATCAAAGGTGCCCGAGCGGCTGCTTAATATGGGTAGACTTACTGTTCACTTCCCATTCCCCTCCCTCCCACAGACCTCCACCAACGCCATGGCCCAGAAGGATCATCTGCCACTAGTCTTCAAGTTTGGTGAAGAGGATTCCGAGCCAGAGGAGATAGAAAATAAGGAGGAATGGGGCCTCATCGACATGGCCCAAAATGAGCTGGCCGCAGCTGTTGCTGCCCCTCCCATCCGAGCTACCATCCCCGCTCCCGCGCCAGCGACCATCACCGTAGCATTGACAGGCTGGTCGCCAAGCACTATCGCAAAGCTGGAAGTCGCGGGTGTCACTGGGGTCTCCGCGGACCAGCGCGAGCTCATGAACATGACAGCGCCAGCGCCCGTGCCCGTGCCTGTGCCCGTGCGCGCCCCTCCACCCACTGCAGAGTCGGTCCCTCTGCGTTTGGCTGCACCCACCGCCTGTGCCTGTGCGCGTGCCCCCCTCAGCGGCATGGGACGCCGCCATCGACCGCTACTACTCAGTACCGCCAGCTACCGTCCTCCCGCGCCCTGCCCGTCGATCGCATGACTACATGATGTTCGATTTACACGTGAAGAACATTCTGTGCTTCCTTGAAGACTTCAACAACGGCGTCCCGGAGGACGACAACCACAAGGATGGCGCGGCACGCCGCCTCCACCACCGCTGGAAATAGTTTTTTTCTTGGGTTTAATATTGTATCTTGATCGCAAACTTTTAGTTAGAACACCCATATGCAAACTGACAGCTTCCCCAGGAAGCCAAGGAAAAAATATGCCGAGCAGGATTTGTGTAGCTCTTGATCGCAAACGTTTTAGATAGAACACTCATATGCAAAGCGAGAGTAGGATTTGTGCATCACTTCAGTGCAAACGGTTGTTTTGGATGACCCGTGTGCAACCACTTACAAACAATTTTGTAAGATTTGCATCGGTCATATTCGGTATATTGCCATTTGTCAAACTGGAAAGATTGACATTTGTTGATTTAGTAACTTTGCCATTTGTCAACCTTGTAACACTGTGATTTGTCAAAATATGCAGCTCAAAATCATTAGTAGTATCTAATTTTTGCAACTAAAATTCAGTAATTAAGCATAGATTTCATTCATAGATTAAGCAACCGTGCTTAATTTATACAAACAGTTCAACTCAATAGCTGAACCGACCAAACTTTTCCCCAGTTGTTGCCAACCACGTACTGAAATAGCTAGTTCTACTTTATATAGTAGCTAATTTTAAGTACATTGTATAGTTCCATCACATCTATAGTTAGATGAACTGAACAAAATAGCCCCTAAATACTACTATGGAAGGGCTTTGTAATACTTTCGGCAACCTCTCCTCGGCCGAGCGCACTCAGTAAGAGGTAGAGGAGGAGGAGCCTACCGACGAGCTAGACAACTCCAATACGGTGCCTGCCGTTGCTGCAACTTCAGCGACGCTCACCTCGAATGCCCTCTGCTGCTCCAGAAGACCCCTCTCGAAGCGGTGGTTCTCCTCGTAGATCTCCTGATTCCTCACCACTGAGGTGGAGTGCGCCGCAGCCACGGCGGCGGTAATGCTCTTTGCATGCTCGACGAGATGCCCCTCCTCCTCCCGCAGGAACTTGGTGTAGCGCGCAAGGTCACCGACGCATGTGTGGGTGATGACCCCGGCGGTCGATGGTGGGCTGGCGGCCATGGCAGCTGATGATGGGGTGGCGGCCACGACCACCACCTCCCGCCTTTGGGCCGCAATGGCAGAGCGGGTGATGGCCACGGTGGCCGGCAGTGGGGTGGCGGCCACGACGGCCACGTCCCACCTTCGGGCCGCCGCGGCGGAATGGGCGATGGCCCTGGCTTTCGATGGTGGTGTGGTGGCAACGGCGGCCGGCAATAGCTGTCGACGGGCACATGCGGCGGAACGTGTGGTGAGTGTTCCCCGCATACCCAACAGGGACGCCACGCGCACTACACTATGCCGGGGACTGCACCGCTGCCCGCGGTGTAGCCTCCTAGCTAGAGCTATCGTCTGATGATGGCGGAGCGGCTGAGCGACCATGATGGACCGGTGCCGTTGGCTATTGTGGGAGAAGCAGACGAGATAAGCTACAGGGAGGGAGGGGAAAATGCGACGCAGGACTCACTGGCCACGAGGGTTTTTATAATAGGCCGGTAAGAATTGGGATTTCGGGGATTTCACCCAGTCAGGCAGGAAGCTTGCGCTGGAACCTGCGAGGTTGCACAGGAACGGGCTAACCTTCGATTCATTGGCACCATTGTTTGGCCAAAAGAACGCTCCCACGCGCTTCGCAAGCTTGCGCTGTAAGCCGTCTGCGGCAGCGGGGTTACAAGACGTGCGAGAGGAGAATGAAAGGCCACGTACACATACGATTAATAAAAAATGTTTGCGATTGAATTACCTACTATACACCCGTCCTGGTTTATAAGTAGGATTTAACTAATAAAGTATGAATGCATGTCGCCAAAGATTATATAGTTGGATTCATATTTGAACATAGTTTCCAATTATAATTTTTCTAACATGCATTAATATTTTGTTTGTTAAATTTGAGGGCAAAGTATGGCACAAAATATGAAGGGGACTATAGATCAAGACAGAGGTTATAGCACATGGCCGCTCTCTACGCAGCGACGCAAGTGTCGGCCGACTTGTAGGTGACCATTTCCTGCGTGTTCAACTGCTCTATGTGTGTGGTTGCTTGAGGTTGAGGCGGCCGCGGTGCGCTCTGCCCGCGTCCCGCCGCGCGCGCTCTGCTCTTGCGTCCCTCTAGTTGCTCTGCCCTCATCCCACCACACGCGCTGCCAGTGTTTGGGACCAGCGCATGATCACGCACGTTCGTGTGCATGCGGTTGCGCCGGGTGCAGCCCAACAATGTAGTTACCCGCTGCAAAAACTGCCATACAGACGCGTTGAGAATCCATGCCACCCGGCCCCCATTTATTCCTGTGGCCTTTTACCTTCATCTCTCACGTGACAAGACACAATAAGCACCTCCATGACGACACATACAGACAGGACATCCAGCGGTTCCAATGGCGATCCCCGTGGCTCCAATGGCGCTCCCAGCGGCCGACGACGACAACAGCGGGTAGTTCACCATGCATCACGTAGTGGACACCCACGTGAGGGGGAAGGCCCTCTTGTTGGTGTACACGAACGGTTCGGTGTCAGTGGAGAGATCCATCCAAACTATGGAGTAGTTCCTTGCCGAGGACAAGTACCAAGTGGTCGGCTTCGACCTCGAGTACACCATCGGTCGTGCCCGGCAAGATTAGAAGGTTGTCGTCGCCCAGTTGTGCATGCAACATGACGTCCTCGTCTACCACTACCACCTGGCCACAAGGCCTTGCGAGTGTTTCTGCAGGTTTATCAACAACTCCGACTACAATTTCGCTACGATGGACACCACCAACGATCTAAAAGCGCTCAAGGTTTCGGACTTGAAATGTCGAAATCTTGTCAACATCCAGGACCACTACAAGGTCTGGGGCAGAGACAACAACAAACTGAACTCCCTGGTTGACCTCACCTCGACCATCATCAACCCCTACTACATGAAGAGGAAGGATGAGAGCAAGAAGGACAAGATTTCCTGGCACAGTGTTTGGCATGAGAGACTGGATGAACAGCACGTCAAGTACGTGCCGACGGATGCGTACACAAGCTACGAGATGTACAGGTGGATCGTTGACATCAGGAAGTGTCTTCTTCATGCCCCAAAAGAGGGATCAAGCCACAGAGAAGTGGCGGAAGTGTCACAAGAAGTAGATGACTAGACGATCGTTTCTCCTACTTTAGAATGCATGCAATTGTTTATTGAGGTGTGTGGGAATGATTTGTATAGTTACTTATGTAATTGGATGTTTATTTCAGTTATATATACATATGTTATTCTTCTGTAGACAGAGCATATCACATATCTTATTAGCAGCAATCGTCTGTGTTACTATTGGTCTTCGCACACATTTCTGATCAGTGACCTGTTTGCTGCTTATCACACACATATTGTTCAGTTCAACCGTTTCCATTGTGTTGCGCAATAAAGGCTGCAAAGAGGGATCTACAGCAGCAAGGTCTATCGAGGTCTTTGTTTTGTAATTTTTGACATTTTTTGTTTTTTGCACAAAGGTTGATTGGCTTGAAGAAGGTCTATCTCATTACCTTTTGTTAATTGTTTATACGCAAGCAACTAGTTTGCATTTTTCAAAGTTTTTTCGATGAACAGAATTGCACACAAACTTACCATAGTAACCGTCTGTGTTATAATTTCTCATCATAAAAAGTTCATCCGAGTGGGTTGTTTGCTGCATATCACACACATCTGGTTTACATGAATCGTTTGTGTTCTTTTGGCTGATCGCAAATGCTCCATATCACACACATCTCATTAAGATCAACCGTTTGGATTCTCTTGCCTAATGGAAAATAGTTTGTCCGAGTGAACCGTAAGCTGTATATCACACGCACCTTGATCTGGCTGACCATTTCTATTGCATTCCCTAATAGTACACAGTTCATCGGAGCGAACTGTATGTCGTATATCGCACACACATCGATATGGCTGCTCATTTCTGTCGTTCTTCCTCATCGCAAACAGTTCTGCTGAATCAACCGTATGCCCAGCACCGCACACGCAAGTAAACTCTGAACCAGGTTTGATGTGTCCGCCATCACAAACATTTTGCACCTTTTTGACAGTTCTTTTGCACCACCGTTTGCGATTATTGCATCGTACACAGTTTCTTCGAAGGGTCTCAGATCGTAGTGTCGCGTTAGCAGCGTCCTGCAGTAGTGAACATTGGAAGAATAAATGATAAAGAAACAAGCTACATTAGATAAGATAGCATACACATCTTAGATCAAAAACATTGGAACATCAATGGTGAACATAGCAAACTTCAGTACATCGCGAGAAACAAACTAGACCTACATAACAACTCCAATTAGACAACTATGGGCGACCACTCATCCTCCAACTTTCCTTTGTACATGATAACCCCTAAAACATCATCGTTGTCTTTGCTCATATTCTTTATGACATATGAATACCTATCCTCCTCTACATATTCATCCTCGTCATCCTCCTCGTCAGCGGCCGAAGCAGTCTTTGAAAACCAATCCTCGTTCTCCTCCTCATCCTCAACTACAATTTTCTCGTCTCTGGGCGCAGTCCTTTCAATGGTCCCCATAAACTCCTCCACATTATGAGGCATAATTATGTGTAGAGATATACCAGGAGGAGGCTGCACGTACCTCACACCTGGAATAGCTGTGAGCTCTCATCTGACCTTTGGATCAGACAGGCCGCGTCGAGACCCGTATGAATACCAGCGAGCTTGCTGATTAGGATCCGGCGACTCCACTGCTTTACGGATCGCCCAAATGAAAACCCCGATATAAGTCACTCCATTGACTAGATCTGGAATTATCCGACATATCTCATTAGGCCTCGCATCTATCAACAAATTGCAACACATACTCCGCTAGAGCTTTCGTGCTAGAAAACCAAAAGTAGATCTCCTTGCACTTCTCGAGTAGGACAACGTCACCAGTGTAGAACACCTCCAACAGCGTCGTCATCGCCGACTGCGGCCACGGGATTGGGGGTGGATAAGGGGGAGGTGGAGGTGGGCTGCTCGGGCCGCGGTGGATGAGAAATGAGAGAGAGAGATATTTTGTCCCCCTTTTTTTAAGAAACATGACCCATCTGTCCACCAACCGGTCCCACATGTCAGTATCTCAGGTCGGCCCCACAAGTCAGCATCGGCATAGTGACAGTCAAAGGCTTTGACCAGACGGCAAGGCAACGTTTGGCCTTTTGTGAGGCACGGGTGAGTGGAGGAGGGCGAAATGAGCACTGTTAGATGGGCTGGGGAAAATTGAGTAGAACAAAGGAAGTAAGAGCACAAAAATAAAAATCACAATATTTAATGCGGGACTAAACTTTGTTTCAAGAAACTCCTACACTAAGCTGCAGGTTCAACATTTTTGGCAATAACACTTGGAGAGATCACTAAGCTTCTCGACAATATGACGACAAACTACTACCAATGGCACACCGAACGAGCTCCAACTGGTAAGAAAGTAAATTCTGTTGAGTGAGAAAATGGATGCTATTACGATTATGCTTGCTGCTAAAAATGCTCTAGTTGCCCCGAATGATGATCCATTTTCTACTTTGATCGAGCAAGCTAATGGTGCTATTGTTGTGAATTTTATCTCAAGGAATAATTTCAACAATAATGCTTACATGGGAAATTTCAAGAATCCTAGATTGTATCCCGGTAGTTCCTCTAATAATTATGGTAATGCCTATGTCAATTCATATAATAATAGGATACCTATTGAACTAGAGAACAATATTAAAGAATTTATTAGTTCTCAAAAGATTTTTAATACTATGTTGAAGAAAAATTGAGTAAAGTTGATGATATGTGTAGAAACATGGATAGGCTTATGCATGATATGGATGTTCTTAAAAATAATGTTTTTCCACATAAAAAGGGTGAAACACCTAAATCTTTAACAGCTATCCAAGTTTCCATTGATGAAAATAGAAAAAGAATAAAAAGAATAAGAGCTAGGCATGAACTTCTAGAGAAAAAGTACGCTTCGAGTCTCCATGATGATAATGATGAGGATGTTAAAATGATGGGCCATTTGCATTTCTGCCCCTATCTCGAACCACCTACTTAGATTTACCCCTAATTTCAAAGCATGCTCAAATTTGCCCCTCTACCATTAAGTCAATACTCAGAAATGCCCGTCCGTCCATTCAAAGGCCTTTGACTGTCAGAGGCCCATGTGTACTGTAGCAGACAGAAAGTCCTACAGTATTGGACGGAAAGTGCTACAGTACTGTACGGAAGGGCATTTCTGAGTAGTGACTTAACGGCAGAGGGGCAAATTTGAGCATGCTTCAAAATTAGGGGCAAATCTGAGTAGTGGATTCGAGTTAGGGGCAGAGATGTAAATGTCCGTAAAATGATTGGTGTGTCATCTATTGAATATGTGTTTACCAATATAAAACTTGAAGATAAAGGGTTTTGAGATGAGTCAAATTTAATTAAGAGGCGTCCCAATTGTTCGGAGGGCGATGATCATAATGGTAAAAATAAAGAAAGTGGGTTTGAAGGTGTTAGAACTTTAGATAGTATGTGCCCATGATACGTCTCCGACGTATCTATAATTTTTGATTGATTTATGCTATTATATCTCAATCTTGTATGCTATATATGTCATTTTATATAATTTTTTGGAACTAACCTATTAACCAAGTGCCCAGTGCTTGTTGTTTTTTTGCATGTTTTTGGTTTTACCGAAATCCCTACTAAACAAAGTCCAAACGTGACAAAACTTTTTGATGATATTTTTGGACCAGGAAGGACCCCAGAAGCTTCGAGGGGAGTCTAGATGACTGACGAGGAGACGGCGAGGCTACAGGGCGCACCCAGGGAGGGGGCGGTAGGTGCACGGTGCCCCCTTGTGGGCCTCTCGTGGCTCTGCCGGACCTAATTCCAGCGCTACGAATTCCCAATTATTCTGAAACCCCAGAGGGAGACCCGAACAATTATTCCACAGTTGCAAGTCTCTCCTTCGGTGATCCCATCTGAAGGTCTTTTCGGGCACTCTGCTGGAGGGGGAATCGATCATGGAGGGCCTCTACATCAGCCTTGCAGCCACTCTGATGATGCATGAGTTGACCTATGGGTCCATAACATTATCTCTCTCTCTCTCTCTCTCTCTCTCTCTCTCTCTCTCTTTCATCTACAATACAATGTTATCTTCGGAAATCGATATATGTAATCATTTGCAGTGTGTTTGGTGGGTTCTGATGAATTGTGGGTTTATTATCATATTGTTCATTGAAAGTAATTGAGTTATTCTGAACTTTATTATGTGTGATTGTTATAGTTTTGTATTTCTCTATGATATACCCATTTACTTTGTCAAATTAGAATCATTCATCTTAAGTGAGAGAGGTGCTCTGTGGCAGGTTCAATATGTGGTGTCCTCACTCTGTGAATAGTTTTATTCTATCTATATTATGTTATCATGCTTAAAGAATTGTGTTAGTGTACTAAAGTATGGGTCATTTAGTACCCCCAGACTTGTGAACAGGCAGTAGTGGCCTTCCTGATGCCAAGGCTTGCCGGAGGGCAGCTGAAGACAAGCTCAAGACTTGGTTAATAAAACTATGAAGAAGACATCTAGTCAGGTGATCGAAAAGTACAAAAGATCAAGACTGGAGTTGTCGGGGAGCAAACAAGATCCAGGCAAGCTTCTTACCGGCAAGTTTCCACTACATTGCAACCGCTCCACCTCAGCGACCAGCACGTCGCCTGTCAAATAGGTGTCATGTGGGCACGTAGTTAGGTGAATATTGTCTAGTCACATGTCAGCCCGCCCCTCCAAAGACAACTTCAATGACACCCATCCTAGAGATGTAGATGGACGAATGGCACAAAAGGAGAGATGATTCTTGTTGGGGAGTTTCAGCATGACACCTCATGGTGCATTGTGTTCGCCCTAACATGACAGAGTTAGGTATTTGGCACCGTAGCCACTATTTACATCATATAATTACAATTTTGCCACTTTGGTGACCCCTTTCTCTAAAAAAGGAGGCCCATGGCTACCATTACAAAGGTATGAACTTTGCTCATTCACACGCGTACACTCCAAAAAAACACTTCCCCGATGATACATGTTTGTCACAGTAGGTCACATTTTTTTTCATACATGTACATCCATGAAGATTTTATGACAGAATCAAGATAGTCATACATGTGATGGTAGATATAATTCCAATATATGATGCCTAGCTAAACAGGATGGTATTGCATATTTCACATATATTATGGCTGGCTAATAACGATGAGATTGCATAGTTCACATATATGATATAGAAACTAAACAGGTGGCACCACAAAACAGGTCTAAACTAAGTAGATGACATATATGTTGTCGAAAGTAAGCGCTGTAAGGCAACATATGCATGATATGACCAACACCATCATGCCAAGTTAGAGAAAACACCTCGGGGGGTAAATAGGGGTGGTTAGCTCCGTCTGGATCTGCCTTTGAACAGGTATCTACCTCTGGTTTACAATCTGGAGGTGGGGGAGGGTTTTCCACTATGCCTACCATGGAGCGATGTCTGCATGACATTGTATTGCCGCGAAAAACTCTTCTCTTTTTCTCTACATGTTCAACATAACTGTGTACAATATCTGACATGCATACAAAAAATATAGTGAGATTGTGTAAGGAGAGCATGCAAAAATCTAGAGTGATGGTAACAACCAGTGGATAGATCCAAAATAATGATAGCAGGCTGATGATAGCTTTAATTTAATAAAAAGACAGATGATGATAGCTTTACTATTTGTTTCCCACCCAAGATGAACAACATAGGCATACCCTAGGTGAACCAGATAATAGACATAGATAGTATTCATTGCTGCCTCGATATGTGCCCTGCAAGCATTTTAAAACTCAAGTTTGAACATTAATTTGTACTTGACTTGGAGTCTAAGAGGTGATCAGGACGATAAAGTAGCATGTAATATTAAGCAATGCATAACATAGGCAAAAACAAAAGAGTCCGACCTCTCTTGCGGACCCTTGTACTCCTCACGTTCATCTGCTGAGTCGATGATGGTGATGTAGTTGCAGTGGGTGTCGGCGTCAGGAAAGGAGATCTGAGGCGGCGAAAGATGGCCAGGAGTCGTGATGTCTAGTATGGTGGATGCTTCTGTCGATGGAGCAGCTCAGATGAGGTGTACGACGTCATGTCAGGAGCAGGACAAACCACAAAAAGTTTTCTTCGACACCTATCTGTAGCTGAAGTAATTCTGTATGTACTCCTTTGGCTTGCAGGATTCTAAAAATGCAGGGATAGGAAAAACACCAGAATAGGATAGGAATGCACGTGGGAAATGATATGTCTTCAACGTATCCATAATATTTGATTGTTCCATGCTATTATATTACCTCTTTTGGATGTTTGTGGGCTTTATTTTACACATTTAGATCGTTTTTGCGACTAACCTACTAACCGGAGGCCCAGCCCATATTGCTGTTTTTTGCCTATTTCAGTATTTCGAAGAAAAGGAATATCAAACGGAGTCCAAACGGAATGAAACCTTTGGGAGCGTGATTTTTGGAACAAATGTGATCTGGAGAGCTTGGAGTGCAAGTCAAGAAGCTTCCGAGGGCCCCACGAGATAGGGGGCCGCCCCCTCCCTATAGGGCGCGCCCCCTATCTCGTGGTCCCCTCGGGCGGCCACCGACGTACTTCTTCCTCGTATATATACCTACGTACCCCATAACATCCAGGAGCACCACGAAACACAATTTCCACCGCCGTAACCTTCTGTATCCGCGAGATCCCATCTTGGAGCCTTCGCCGGCAGTCTGCCGGAGGGGGAATCGACCATGGAGGGCCTCTACATCAACATCCTTGCCCCTCCGATGAGTTGTGAGTAGTTTACCACGGACCTACGGGTCCATAGTTATTAGCTAGATGGCTTCTTCTCTCTTTTTGGATCTCAATACAATGTTCTCCCCCTCTCTTGTGGAGATCTATTCGATGTAAACTCTTTTTGTGGTGTGTTTGTCGAGATCCGATGAATTGTGGGTCTATGATCAAGTTTATCTATGAATAATATTTGAATCTTCTCTGAATTCTTTTATGTATGATTGAGTTATCTTTGCAAGTCTCTTCGAATTATCAGTTTGGTTTGGCCTACTAGATTGGTCTTTCTTGCCATGGGAGAAGTGCTTAGCTTTGGGTTCAATCTTGCGGTGTTCTTACCCAGTGACAGAAAGGGTTGCAAGACACGTATTGTATTGTATTGTTGCCATCGAGGATAACAAGATGGGGTTTATATCATATTGCATGTGTTTATCCCTCTACATCATGTCATCTTGCTTAATGTGTTACTCTGTTCTTATGAACTTAATACTCTAGATGCATGCTGGATAGCGGTCGATGTGTGGAGTAATAGTAGTAGATGTAGGCACGGGTCGGTCTACTTGTTATGGACGTGATGCCTATATACATGATCATGCCTAGATAATCTCATAACTATGCACTTTTCTATCAATTGCTCGATAGTAATTTGTTCACCCACCGTAATACTTATGCTATCTCGAGAGAAGTCTCTAGTGAAACCTATGGCCCCCGGGTCTATCTCTTATCATATTTGCTTTCAATCTACCTTTATTTGCATCTTTAATTTTTGCATCTATATTATAAAATACCAAAAATATATTTATCTTATCATACTATCTTTATTAGATCTCACTTTCGCAAGTGGCCGTGAAGGGATTGACAACCCCTTTATTGCGTTAGTTGCGAGTTCTTAGTTTGTTTGTGTAGGTGCGTGGGACTTTTTAGGAGCCTCCTACTGGATTGATACCTTGGTTCTCAAAACTGAGGGAAATACTTACGCTACACTTGCTGCATCACCCTCTCCTCTTCGAGGAAAACCAACACAAGCTCAAGACGTAGCAGGAAACATAGCATTTGTAAACACATGAATTCTATCAACTTGGGTGTTTGGTTCATACGAATTGGAAGACCAGAGGAATGCAAAGAAAGATGGTGAAATTAAAGTGAAACCATATGAAAATGTGTACATTTAGAATGTTATTGTACCACTAATGCACTTAGTCTTGTTTCGATACATAAGATTTTGAAAAGTAGGTCCAGGTGGATGTTTTGCTCCATTCCTTTCAACCAAATGCATGAATAACTGAATTGTAGAGTACCATAGGAAAATTTCCTATTGCTATGTTTTTCCTTCGCTTTTTTCCTTTGAACCAAAATAGCCCTAATCGATCGACATGAATGTAGACTAATAAGTGATGCGACAAGTGTACAACCTCTTTGGCATAGCCATGTCGACAATAGCATCATTGGATTGGTCGCTAAAGAAGTTGTGACAGAGGTGGTTGGTGGATGTGTGGAGGAAGATCTGAGGCGTCTGTAGACGGCGTCTAGGGTACTTCTTTGTTGTGATGGATGGTCCCGTCGTTGGAGCAGCTCCGGCGAGCTATAAGACGTCGAGGCTGAAGAAGTACAGCAAATACATCATTAATCTCGAGTGGGATTCTAGCTTCACTAATAGATGATGTAAAATACATTATGAAAAGGTGGTAGATGTAAAATTTACATCACCAAAAAACACCTGACTCCAATAAATGACGTAAAAATGGTTGACTCTGAACTTAATTGTTGAAACTGCAATTTACTGTGGAATCTGAATGTTACTGTCAAAACTGACTGCACTAGCAGCAGAGAAGCAATTCACATGTAGCTTAGGCCGCTCGGGTACTAGTAGTAGAGAAATAGCGATCTAAATCAGCAGGTGATTGATAGGGAACAGACTAGCAGATAGCAGCCAGAGCAGAAGCGCCTAGAGCAGCAGCACAAACTAGAGCCAGAGCAGCAACTCGTGGAGCTGCAGCCCGTGTACCAGCATCAGTAGCGCGAGCAAGAGGAAGACCACAGCAGTAGCACGAGCGAGAGGAAGAGCAGAGTAGCCATGCGAGCGAGTGAGATCCAGAGTAGAAGTAGAAGCGCGAGCGAGAGCAGGGGTAGCAGTAGTAGATCCAATTGGTATGGCCGCCGCTGCCGAGGGAGCCTCGCACTTGTGGAGAGCCGCTAGGGAGATGTTGCCTGTGGCGCTAGCATCGAGGTAGCTTCTCCATCGGGGTGCGAGATCGAGGAACGACGGTGCCTGGAGGTCGATTAAGGAGAAGATGTGATGCAATGAGTGTACAACCTGTTTGGTGGCACCGACTAAGCATCAGCTTCGTCCGAGGAGTCGGTGAGGATGTTGTGGTTCCGGTGGAGCCGGCTAAGGTGGTGCTGTGGTGGTGGAGCAGCCGTGATAGTTGAGGAGATCATCGAAGCATCTCCTTGGAGGTGGAGGATGGGGCGGCCAAACAGGCCGGATGACGAGATTGATGACGGAGCCTCATCCGGGGTGGTGAATGAGGGACATCAAGCTATTGCGGGGGACGTCGTCATCGAGGAAGAGGCTCCTGCTGGGCAGCTGTGGGGTGGCGTACAGAGGAGGGTGGGGTTCACGGCTGGAATAGAGAGGTTATGGCAGCCTTTGTTTTCGAAAGGCCAAAAGGAGGTGATGCGAGGGGTGAACCATGATTTAGGGGCACGCTTCTCCAAAATGTAGGGTGTTTTACAAAAGTACCCCCACCGATTTGAACTAGCGACACTTTCGGCTCAGGGTTAGAACAGGGAGTTTGTGTGTTGGGATTTGGCAGCTTGAGGGAGTTTCCGCGCGCATTATCATTTTGGGATAGCAAGGCGCGTGTGTGAAGGAGTGAGTTTTCGGAGCACAAAGAGACAAAGCGATATCTGAATTTTTGGGATAACAAGGCACATGTTGAAATTTTGGGACAAGCCTAACGTGTAATAATGTGTGTACCAAATACATTTGCACTTCCCTCAATAAAAAAACAAAAACAAACTATTTGCAACACACGAAGAGAGTGTCTAGCACGTAGGACTCGGGATGCCAAGGTCCGTTTGCCTGCGGCTTAGTGCATGGTGCCACTAGAAGGCCTGGTGCAGTCCCACCGCTAGAGCATCACTAGCAAGACCCGCGCAAGGGCTTTGCCTTGTGAGGCGTACATCATCAGGTGTCACCATGAGCCTCGCGAGGCCCTCTAGCGGTGCATCTTCCCGAGAATGCCTTCCGAGGCCCCTCGCTGAGGCATGCAAGTCAAGAGCTGTTCAAAGGAGTCGCGCGGCCCTGCGCCCTCATGTAGGTGACGTGCGTAGCGACAAGCGGAGCTAGAGGGGCGCCATCAGGAGCGGATGTGGAGGGGTTCCTCTTTCGTGCTAAGGGAGCAAGGATAGCGCACTAGTTCCCAAAGCAATCCCCAAAGGTTACCCGTTCAGTGCAAGAAGACTAAGACGATGGGCTCACCGGGATGGAGGTCATCACCGAGCCCACTAGTGCATCATGGCAGGTAGCTTTTGCAGGCGAAGACCAGCTTTAGTCAAGCTAGACAGCGCCTATGTCCCCCTTTGAAATTGGCCATTGCGGCAACCCTTCCCACCTTGAGTTTTCGAAGGAAGAGGACCAAGGCTAGTATAAGTAAGGGAGGGTGCCGCCATAGAGGGGTTGAAGAGCTATCCATCTTTCCCCTTATACACTCCTTCTCATCCTCCCTCACGAGGCAATCCAACCACAAAGGAGTAGGGTCTTACACCGCAAGGTGGACTAAACCTGGGTAAACTGTTGTGTTGTAAGACCCTAGTTTTTGGACCTTCTCTTTTTTCTTTTGATTCATTTGGTTTTTGCCCTGGTTTTCTTTTTTGAGTGGTTCTATGGCCTTGCCACCTAGGAGATCATCATCATTCCTTCTCTCAAGTGGGTTATCATTCCCAAATCTCTCCCAAGATCATGTCCTTCCATTCTAGCTCGATCTCAAAATTCTTCTTCTCAGGAATATTCCTTTTTTTCTATAAAAAGAATAACCCTGTTTGCCCTAGGTTGTGAAGCAACCTATATTTCAGTCATCCACAAAATTCCCACATAATTCTCATAAATTATTTGGGTAATATATTGCTAAAATATGCCCAAACTTTTCCTTGACCGGTTCAAAAATATTTCCCTGATATTATTTCTTCAATTCTGTCCAGAATGGCACTTTGTGAAGGAAGTGTCATTTATCTTCTCTTGATTGTTCCCAAACTTTTTGGGCATTCTATACTATCCAAATAATTTCCACATGCCAAAATTCAACTTCATTTTCCTAGTGAATATTCCTCAGTGTTTTTTCAAAGTTTCTGTCCTAATAGAGGCTTTGTGAATGAAGTACTAGCTAGGGTTACCCGAATGAGTTGAAATTTTGCAAACTCCTTTATGTGATCATATAATCACACTCCTCCTGTTTTCATTTCTGTCCCATCATCTATGTGAGCACACCTTCAAATATATTTTTCTGGCAATATTTTCAGGTTGTGAAGAAAGTATACTTTATATTGCTCCATTAATTTTTATAAATTACCATATCATGATCCTACCCAAATAACATCTCTCCACCAAATTTGGGATCATTTCCTTAAGCCACATTATCACCAATATTATCCCAAGATTCTGGACAGAGAGGATGTTTGTCAAAGAAGTACCATTTTGGCATGTCCATTAGGTTTGAAATTTTTACAGCATCTTTATATGTCCAAATGACCATCCTATGCCAAATATGAGCTCAAGTGGCTACTCCATGTGAGTGCATCATCTTAATCTTGATTTTGGACGAATTGTGCAATTACAAAGAAACTATGCCTAATTCTGGTCCATCTCCTTCCAAAACTCCCAGGATCATAGTCCTTCCTATGCTAAGCACCCTAGATATAGTATTTGGCCCTTAGCATCTCTTTGTGGATCACACTGACCTGATCAAGTTTATACAAAAAACTTGCATCGATGGCTCACGTCTCTACAGAGCCTCTTATCTCAAGCTTTCACCTCCTATTGTTCCCATGATGCATGGACTACATGCTAGACATCAAGTGACAGCCCCTCTTATCCCCTCCTTGCCATGCCTGGCTGTGACCACGTGGATTCTTCCCTGAGAGCACGCTCTGCAGGTGTAGTCCGTGTACAGAGCACTGTTTTGCTCGTGTCACCTTGCCTCTTGTCCTCTTTGCACGCGTGATTATCTCTAGCGGCTTCCCAGTGCCGTCGTTGTAGCTCTGGAACTTGCTCAACCCCTGCAGCTTCCTCACTGATGCTAGCCGCCGCGTGCACAGTGGCTGACATTTTTTTAACCGGGCTTTACCCCTTTCCATTACTAAGAACGGAAATACAACCAGTTCAGATGACAGGAGGAGGGAAAGAGGGTAGAGCGAGTTCAAGCATTACCAGGAAACCCACCACATCCGCCCGACATCGTGACGGATTCCATGGGGCAAAAACCTGGTAACACCAATATTAAGTCAATTACATCCGAACAAACCACACAACAGATCATCCCGAAACTAGCAGAGTCTAAGCAAAAGTATCAGATGGCGTGGGAAGAAGATCGCCTCCAGCTCCAGAAACTCGCCCCGCCGAAGCCGCAACTTGGTAGTTCACGCCTGGATCGTTCGCTTGGTCAGATCACACAGTCTCATCAGCTGCAGCGTGCCATTCCTGATCATCTCTGCACCTGCGCGATGTTCCCCAACCGCTTCCCCTTCCTGTAAACATGTCCAATATAATAGAAACGAGCAAAGGGAGAAAACAATCTCAAAAGGAGTTTTGATCTGTTTTTTCTCAAAAGTAGCACGGTTACGCGCCAACCAAATGGCCCAACAGGTAGCAGCTAGACCCACAGTATAAAAGATCTCTTTGCCAGGAAGGAATTTACTGCACCAAACAAAATATTGACAGTAGTTATTAGGGCACGTATCAGTGCGCAACACCACCCCAATTGACCTCCAAACAACCCTGGCAACAGGGCAGGTGAAGAAAAGGTGTTTAGAGGTTTCAACCTCCCTGCAAAAAGAACAACGGGGGTTCCCAGGCCATTTTCTTTCCCTCATCACTTGCCTAGTCAAGACTGCATCCTGAGATAATTGCCACAAGAAAATTTTGATTTTGAGAGGAATTTAAGCTTTCCAAATCCACTTATAGCTACACCCAGCAAGGGGTTTCTCCAGCAACTTATACACATATTTGGTAGAGAACTTGCCATTTTGATTAAGCCCCCAGTAAACTTTGTCACCATCACCGCTCTTAGCAAGAGGAATGTTTTTAATAATAGACCGTAGCGCTTCCCACTACTTAAGCAGATCAGGGGTAAGCCTGCGCCTAAAGAAGGTGTTGGCATCATCGCCCATCAGCTTATTCACAGTACAATCAGGGAAATTACAGATAGCGAACAGTTGAGGGAATTGTTCCTGAAGAGCAGGAGACCCATTAATCGAGTCCTTCCATAACCTAGTGATGTCCCCTGTATTAGTTTCTATTCTTCTGCCCAACATATAAACACTTTTGACTTTGATAAGTGATTTCCAGCAAGGTGAGTCGGAGAATCTAGCAGTGACATCCGCAACAGTTTTGTTGCAAAGATATCTGGCACGGACAATATCCTGCCATAGCCCTTTTTGCGTTTCAAGTTTCCACCACCACTTGACCATCAGGCTAACATTTTGTTTCTGCAGGTCCTTGATACCCAGACCACCTTTCTCCTTAGATCTACAAATTCTACTCCACCTCACAAGGTAGTACCTCCTCTTCTTATTACATCCTTGCCAGAAGAATCTTCTTCTATGTTTATCCAATCTTTCAATGAAGGTTTTATTCATAAGCCACATCGGCATATGATAAAGAGAGATCTGTGTGACTACAGAGTCTAGGAGAGTATGTCTCCCCCCCATCGAAGCCGCGTTGCCTATCCAGGCTTCAAATCTTTTCAAGTACTTGCCCACGATGAATTCCCAATCAGAGTTTTTCAGGTTTGTATAGCTCACAGGCATGCCCAGGTATTTAATGGGGAAGCTGCCTATCTCGCAACAGAAAAGTTCCGCATATCTCTTAACAGTTTTCTCATCCCCCCCCCCCCCCAGCGAGAATTTCACTTTTCTGGAAGTTGACTTTTGACCCAGACATCATCTCAAACAGGTACAGTAGCAACTTCAAGTTGACTGCCTTATCAATATCATCCTCCAGACAGATAATAGTATCATCTGCATATTGCAGAACAGCCACCCCCTCAGGAATGAGGTCAGAAGCTAGCCCTACAATCAACTTATTTTTCTGGGCATTTTTTATCTTGGTGAGGCATTCCACAGCAAGATTAAACAGGAACGGAGAGTGAGGATCCCCTTGGCGAACCCCTCTGGCACTTTGAAAGTATGGGCCTGTACAGTTATTTAGTTTGATGCTAACTGTCCCCTCATAAAGGATTTATCTAATCCAACCACACCAGGTTTCATTGAAACCATGCATCTTATGGCATTCAAGGAGAAAGTCCCAGTTTACTTTATCATAGGCTTTTTCAAAGTCAAGCTTTAGGACAATCCCAACTTTCTTCTTGATATGTGTATAGTTGAGAATCTCATGAAGTGATAGCACTCCATCCATGATATTCCTCCCCTTCACAAAAGCATTTTGGGTAAGGCTGATTAGCTTATCAGCATACACTGCGACTCTACGGTCGAGCACTTTAGTTATGAGCTTATAAGGGCAACGAAGCAAACAGATCGGCCTAAATTGCTGAATCCTCTCAGCACTGGATACTTTAGGCAGGAGGGTGATAACCCCGTAGTTCAGGTGTTTCACGTCAAGTTTACCTTGGTGAAAATGGTCAAACAGGGCCATAATATCACCTTTTACTATATCCCAACAGATCTGATAGAATTCAACAGGGATATTATCCGGTCCAGGGGCCCTGTTTGGGGCCATGTCAAACAGGGCATCCTTAACTTCTTGTTCGGTGAATTCTCGACAGAGATCCCTATTATCTTCTCCCGAAAGCTTCTCATCATCAGTCCATGTATCAGGATTCAGATGAAACAAATTACCAGGAGCCGGGCCAAAGAGGTCTTTGTAAAAGCCAGTGGCATGGGCAATCAAATCATCAGTACCCTCAATGGTAATGTCATCACCCACCTTAAGAGAATGGATGGTGTTTTTACGTTTGCGACCATTAGCAATCTTATGATAATAGTCTGTATTCAAATCCCCTTTCAGGAGCCAACGCTCATGAGATTGTTGCAGCCAGAAAATCTCTTCATTAACAAGCAACTCATGTAACTCAAAGTTGGCATCCATCTTCCTACTGTACAGCTCAGGAGGAAGTGGCCCATCTTCTTCGAGCTCTTCAAGCATGGATAGCTCCATTCTAAGGTCCTCCTTTCTTTTCTTATCATGACCATATCTGTCTGAACCCCATCCTTTGAAAAAAGTTTTGAATCTTTTCAATTTGATATTCAGGATGTCTATGGGATCAGAGGATTTAACTTTCCTAGCCCAGATCTGTCTTACTAACGGCAAAAATCCATCGTCTTTGACCCAGGAAAGGTCAAAGCGATACTCCCTTGGCTTGGGGGTATCCCTCCCCTCCTCGCCCATGGAGATAAGCAAAGGGTTGTGATCAGAAATCTCACGAACTAGTTTCCAAACAGATGCAAGCGGAAACATGCCTTCCCATGCTTCAGACATGAGAACACGATCTAGCTTTTCCAAAGTGGGATGGGCCTGTTGGTTTGTCCAGGTATACTTCCCTCCATTAACGTGGATCTCACGAAGAGCTAAGGTATTGATGACAGAATTGAACAGGTCCGAAGACTTGTGGTTATTAAGCTTCTTGTTCTTCTCACTAGAGTGTCTCAGGATATTAAAATCACCCCCAACAATGTAGGGCACGCGCATCCCAATGCAGGTGGCAGCTAATTCGACCAGAAAGTCTGTTTTCAAATCATCATGGGCTGGACCATAAACTACTATTAACCCCCACTTCAGCTTACTAGACTTATCCAGTAAAACTAAGTGTAGCATATGTTTTCCCTTGACACAGAAGATAATCTCTAGTTTATCACTCCTCACACCACATAAGATGCCACCAGATTTCCCAACAAAAGGGGTCCAGTTCCACTGGAAGGATCCAAAAGGATCAATTCTCCTCAAGCACTTAGGGGAGAAGTTCTTCTTCATAGTCTCTTGTAGCCCCAGAAAATCGAGGGAATGGTCACTAATCATGTCTGAGAGGCAGGTGGCCATCCCTTTCTTGCCTACCCCTCGACAGTTCCAAATGAGGCCTCTCATTTGGAACGTTTCTTATGGAATTTGGATCGAGTAACCCTACCAGGAGGCATTGTAGGGTTACAGCTCGTGCCTTTATCTAGATCAAGGCTTTTTTGGCTTCTAGTCACAGGTCTAGAAGTCTTAATACCCACCTTCTTTTTATTGTTCTTCTTGGTTTTACTAGAGGAGATCTTTTCTAGCACATGTTCCTCTTGATCAAGCCATTCTAGATTCACAGGATTACTTCTACCCAGCCCATCAACTATCACAATATCTTCATCCATCCCCTGGGTAGTAGACTCAAACTTGCTCTTGTTAATTAACTCCCCTCTAACAGTTTCAAGTTCTCTGATAATATCCACAGAGGTGAACGAATCATCAGGTATATCTACCCCCATTTTACTATCTCTACTCACTAACTCATGATCAGACAAGACAGCAAAAGAATTGTTGCAAGCAGGTTTGGAAGTACCTTCAGGATCTTTTCTGCAGGCCAACTTCACCGCCCTTTCTTCCATCTTGTCCTGCATTCTGGACGGGTTACGCTTGCTGAACCTGAGAGTAGCTTCAGTTGCAAGAGGAGGTGTTAGGACAAACTCCTCAAAGTGGTCCGGGGATTGTACCACATAGTCACTTGAGATTTTCATGCCTGGATCTGTGTCACCCACCACTTCCACAACCTGCTCAACATTAGAAGTAGTGGCCACAGGATTTAAGATATCAACTTTGCAAGTATCAAAATTCACCTGAACATCCTGCGAATTCTCCACATCATTAGTGTTGCCAATGGGCACGATCCACATGGAGGAGTCCAGCTTCTCCTCTCTGATGTAGTCATCAATCTCCTTCTGCATAGTTTCAATGAGCAGAGAGGTGTCTGCCCCACTATCAGAAGATGCTTCCTCCTCATTTTCCTCATTATCACTAGGCAGCAGGCGACAGGCCTTGCCCCCACGATAAGAGTAGTCACTCGTGCCAGACTTAGACTTATCAGGTGGGCCCTCTTTTTTCTCCTGATCCGTACGCTTCCTCTTAGGAGTACACTCAGGATTGTTCTTTTCATCAGCAACAGGTCCCACAAGCTCTTCACCAACAGGATTCTTAGCAAGGATCTCTTCAACCTCATAGGTGAATTTATAGAAGCGCCCCCCAAGCACACCTTCCGCAGTGCCAGGCAGCTGTGCCACAGATCTGCATCCAATTTTAGCTCTGACAGAAGAAGGGCGATTAATGGTTGACATGTCAACTTCCAGAGTGATCCCAACCAAGGCCCCCACATAAGTTACAACTTTATCAGATCTTTTTTTAGGTGGAATCTTACCGATCCTAATCCATGCAACTTCCATAAGCCCCTCAGAATCAATGTCCTCAGACCAGGAAGAAAATTTCACACTGACTCCACATTGTTTGAGTCTAACATGTTCAACAAAAAGAGCTCTATCAACCTCTCTAGGATTTGGCATTCTCATAACAAACTTTTGTGGGGCAAAGAATCTAGCCGAACATCTCCACCCCTGACCCACGTACACACTTAGCTCATGCTCTATGTCTTTGGTAGGAGCGGATCCTTCAGTGATAGTGACCACGATATTGAAAATGCGCTCTCCGGGTTGCCTATCTACACCAAAGTCAGGGATGTAGAAGAAACCTTGCCCTTTGGATTGAAAAGCACACATAGCAGGAGTGTATTCCCATGGAAAAAATTCATTGCAAACAACATACAGATGACCCCTATTCTTGCAACGATCACAGAGAGCTTGCGGGCATCTAGCAGTGAAGTGGCCAGGAGTATTGCAGATCTGACACACGTCGAAAGAGGGAACGTGAGTACCAGAGGAAGTATGGAGATCTCGATCCCCCGCCGCGGCCTTGTTCTTGGTGGAGACGCGCGGATCCATGTCTTCGCTGCCCAGGGCTCCCTGCCTCCCATGTGAGGAAGGGGCCGACAGCTTCCCCGCCGCCTCAACCTCGGCATGCACCTGCCCTGCCTCCGCGTTGCCCTCCCAGCGGGACTGCCGACCAGTGGCAGGGCGCTCGCCGGCGGCCTCGTCCCACTTGTCGAATCCAGATCCTTCCGATCCAGACGTCCTGGTTGAAGACGAATGCACCACCTCTGGCTTGCGCTTCCACACATGGTCGAAACCACAGCCACGGCCGCGGTCGAAGCGACCAGCCCCGCGGCCATGGCGACCCGCACCGAAACCCTCATCTCTCATCTTAGCAATTCTAGGTGGATCAGGTGGATTTGTGGGATGGGAAGAGGCTACAACTTGAGCGAATGATCTGCTATCACCACGAATCTTACCCTCCCACCAGGCGAAGGACTGACGAACCCTAGATCTGGCAGGGGGCGGAGCATCCCAGAAGTGAGCGAAACCCTCGTCCAGATCCAAAATGAGGGAGGGGGCGGCTGAAGTAGGTTTTATATGCGCGGCGCCCCCGGAAACCCTAGGCCCGCTGCGCGCATGGCGGTCGGATGCGCCCTCTACCACGTGTCGCGTATCAGGGCCATGGCGGCTCGGTGCGCGCCCGAGGACCCCGGGTCCATCTGTCACGGGAGGTGGGTGACGACGCGCGCCCAGGAACGTGCGCCCGCGCTCGTGCCCGTGTACCGCAGCGGCCCTAGCCCCCGAACGTGATGGCCCCGCGGCGTGGCTAGACGTGCTCTCGCTGGAAAACGCGGAGATCGCCGGAATTCTATCCAGAATCCTCGCGAAATGGCACGGAAAAGAGACAATGCCGCCGATGTCAATGAACTCACCTTCTTTAAGGAAGCTTGCATCAATCGTGTAGCCCGTGGCATCGAGTAGGACGATCCTGAGGGCCTCGGATCTGAGCCACACCTCGCCGTCGTCGAATCGGATCTGCCTCGCCGTGGTGAAGTCGGCCGCGTAGCGAACTCGCCAGCGAACATCGCTCTCCATCCTCCTGTCGCACAGTGGCTGACATGGCTCTGTTCGCGCTCGTCTCTTCCTCCCCGTGCACTTGGCGTCGCCCTCTGCCAACTCCTGTCTCTTCAAGTTCCCCGTAACACATCCATCCATCGTCGGAGCCGCCCGTGCATCCATGGCCGCATCCGAGCTCGGCGTCGTCTCTCCCTCGCCTATATAAGCATCTCCAAGGCATCCCGACCGCACCAGGAGCTCCACCGCAGTCCTCTCCCCCTCCCCATCCACTTCCCCTAGATCGGGAACTCCTCCACGCCGCGATGTCTTGCCACGGCCGCCGCCCCCTCCCACCAAAATTGCGGAGAGCTAGACCTCTTCCCCCTCCTTTTCCACCACCATAGATCTCCACCACCGCCCCGGAGCCTCCCCGCCCTTCGCTTCCTCCTCCAGCGGGCTCTGGCCGCGAGTTCACCGGCGCCCGAGGACCACCATCCACCAGCACCAAAGCCAGCGTCGCCTCGGTGTTCCCCTGCGGCTGTAGCAGTCACCAACGGACGCGTCTCCCCGCGATGATCTCTCCCATAGGTGGAGCACCATGGGAGACGGTCAGAGGCCCGGCAATAGGAGGCATCGGCAGGCATCGCCGAGCGCTATCCTGCCTTGCCCGAGCGCGGGCAGGAGCTTGAAGACAAAGACCCCGGCCAGGCGGGCCCCACCTTTCGCGAGACCCACCCGTCAGCCGCACGAGGGGTTGACCCTAGGCGCTGACGTGGATAAGTGGACGCAAATTTCCGGAAATACGTTTTCACTTAACCCAACGCGCACTCACTTCGTCTTCGGGCCAAGGCATTTTGCTTTCTGGAAAACGTATTTTCAGAAAAGACGCGTTCTTTTTTTCATGCTAAGGGCCTGTTTGTGAGGATTTTATTACAAATGGGTCCCTGGTAGAAAAACAATCGTATCTTTTTGCTCACAACTCCAAATGAGGTGATTCCAATGCCCACTTCTTCATCTCGTCGAGCCCATTACGGTGGGATCATTTTCACCATGTGTTAACATTCTAAAAATGACCATTATGCCCTTGTCCTTATTCAGCCCCTCCGAGAGAGAATCTTTTTTGGCGATTCTTTCCGCGCGCTTCTCGCACTTCTTCCCGGTGAGTCCATCCATCACAGGCAAGCCAGACCCTCCATTTGCATGATTGCAATGAATGCCATGTTTTAAATTATTTGAGCTTATTTAAAATATTGCATTAGCTATGTATGATTTGTTCATGCAATTTCTTGGAGTTGTTTTGATCTCGCTATTGCCATGACATTGTTTGGATTCCTAGGACTAATATTTTGCAAATGATGAGGATGACATTTTGCCATTGGATTATTAGTGGATATTATGATTATTTTAATTACGGTACTTGATATTATGCTTTGGAGTATTATTTTTGGATATGATGTTATCATGTGGATCTTAGGTTAATATCTTGCAATTGCATTAGTAGTATCATGGTACTTGGATTCATCATGATCTTAGTAGTATGCTACTCTTGGGATTTATTATGAGGTGACTATATTATTCTATGGATTATTTGTTGGACATTGCTATGACTTGGATCACAGGTTGATATGATATCAGAGTATCAGTTATCACAGAACTATCTTTGGGGACAAATTCCGTCATTTCGTTAGTCAGGTGCCACCGAACCGAGCTTTTTTAGTGCAGCCACATTTGCCTTTATGAGAAGGCCTTAATGCAGTCTATTGCCATGCCTCTCGCCGGTTCCTCCCACTAGGGAAGGTTATGTGCACGCGCTACCCGGGCCCGGTAGGCGGCAATAACCTTGTGTGCCCGTGTTTGGTATTGAGCTCATGTCCCCGTTTGGGACCATTTTGTTTTGCCATGATGGTGGACGTTGGATTTCCATAGTGGCATCGGGGCCACCCATGACTGAGCCCAAAGGGGAGTTGGTCGGAGTGGCCAGAAGAGTGTCATGGAAATAGATTGCTTTTGTCAGAACGCCGTTTGTCCACCTGAATGGGAGCACGAGGCCATGGGTTCTATGTTGTGGATAGAGTGTGCTAACCTCTGCAAAGTGTGTATAATCTATCGATTGCTGCATCCTCGGATATGGGCACAAGTTCGTACTAGTTCACACCATTCGATCAACACTTACATGACGGAATGACTTATAGATGACTTATATGTTGATATGTGAGTTATACCAGCTTGGCAGGATATCGATGATGATGTTGGGATGATTCCAAGGATGATCATTCAGTTTGTGATGTGGTGACGTAGTGATTACATGGAGGTATTGATCACGAGGTGATCGAGGTGATATATTGCTTGGCCGGATAGCCAAGAGTGAGATGGTTCTGGAGATGGTGGTTCATCACTAGTCTAATAGTTCATATCATGCTTAATATTGTTTCCACATAATTGTAGTTGATTATATCTTAAACTGCTAATGCCATGTTGTTGTCTTGCCTTGATGGTTTTTTGGTTGTTGTGATGTCACATCCCTAGCCTTGCTATACACTTGGACTAGCTTGGTTGTTGCATCATGTCTAATTTATTTGAAAGTTGAAATGGGGATTGCACAAACCCTAGCACCAGATCAAATCAACTAGGTTCAAATAAAAATATTCTCAATGAACCCAAAATGCCCTTCAGAAAAGTTCATCATTTTTGGATTAGTCTAGAACCTCTCCCAAAAATGGTGCACATTTTTCTAGGCCATTCTGGATTTTTGAATTAAATCATATGTTATTTGCATTTGGGCATTTAATTGCTAAATAATATTTTAAATTCTCAAATAATCACAAACTGAAATGTTTGTTGTTCGAAATATTCCAAACAGTGACATTGAGCAGTTTCATGATTTTTGGAAATGCCCTGGCATTTTTATTAAAGCCAAACACAATTACAGAAAATAGAAAACAGAAACAATTTAGAAAAGAGAGAGAACGCTTACCTGGGCCACTTACCTGGCCACCTACCTGTGCAGCCCACCAAAGCCGGCCCAGCCCACCACCGCAGCCCCTCTGTCGCCTTCCTCCTCACGCTAGTAGGCAGGGGCGCGTGCCCGGCGCGCGCAGCCATACGCCGGTCACCTCCTCTCTCCCTGCCTGCCTGGCTCCTCGCCGGGGCTCCTAGACGACGCCACGCACCCCCTGGAACCCCTCGCTCACTCTCTCATCCCCATCCCCTCCTCTGGCTCCCTCTCTCTCCCACGGAGCGGAGCTCGTGGCCGCCGCCTGCTGCTGCCGCAGCCACCGCCTCCCCCTCGCTTCTTCGACGTGCCCAAAAGCTTCGCCTTGACCCCCTCTTCCTCCCCACCGAGCCGCGCCTTGCCGGAGACCCTGCATCGACGCCATCTCCATCACCTTCGTCGCCGGCCGCCAGAGATCCCTCTCGCCGCCCCGCTCGCTTCTGTGCTTCCCCGAGCACGCTAAGGCCACCTCTGCACTCGCCGTGAGCTCCTGCCCTTTCTCCCCCTCTCCATTCTCGCTCTCACATGCCGTAGCCATTGCCCCCTAGTTGACTGAAACACGCCGCCGCCCGCGCTCATCGCCGGTGATGCTCTGGTGACCATTTGGTCTCGGGCAAGCGCCCATCGTACTCACCGCACCACGTAGACGCCGTAGGTGCTAATCGCACATCGCCACGGCCACCGCAACCGCGTACCCGCACGCCCGCGAGCTCCGGCCGCCGCAAAGCTCGTCGCCGGTGCCTCTATAGGCCACCCCAGCTCCAGCCGCCTCCACCACTGGATGCGCCACTCCGCCAGCTCCCTGTAGATGCTCCCCGCGCGCCTAACCGGACCCCGTAGCGAAATCCCAAGCCCTCCGCCACGTTTTGGTCGCCGCCGGCAGAACTCCGGCGAAGCCGACGTGACGCTGTCATTAGCCACTAATGACGCCCTAACAACCCCCCTAGCTCACTGACACCTGGGCCCCACGCCCTAACTAATTTGGGTTTAATTTCTGTTTAGATTAGTTTAATAAGGCGGGACCCACCAGTCAGAGTTGACTATGCTGACATGTCCGTTGACCCGACCCCACCTGTCAGTGTCACTAAACACCACCGTGTCACTGACCAGTGGACCCCACTGGTCAGGTTTGACCTGGACCGTGCCCGTTGACCTGCTGACATCATGACGATGTCAGGCTGAAGCAGTAGTTATTTTCTGGAATTTTAAATAAATCAAAAATGATTTATAAATTTCAGAAAATAATGCAGACTTCAAAAATTCATAGTAATTCAACCGTAACTCCAAATGAAATAAACTATATATGAAAAATGATCAGAAAAATCCAATCTATCCATCTGTACTGGTTTCATGCATGTTAGAACAACTTATGACTACTGTTTAGAACAAATTGTATGAATGGCATTTAAATAACCACATGTGGAGTTTGAATTTGAATCTTGGATTCAAACCAACTCCATTTAACCTACTGCTAGATGCATTAGCTCAAATCACAGCATATTGACATGTCATGATCATGCATCATATTGTGCATTGCAATGATTGTGTTTCTTCCTTGTTTGTCGGTGTTTGTCCCCTCTCGATAGACGTGGTACCGACGATGAGATCGATGACACCGATGAAGAACTATTACTATCTTCAGAAGTGCCAGGCAAGCAAAAACCCCTTGTTCATTCCGATACAATCCTACTCTCTCGCTCCTTCTCTCTTTTACTGCATTAGGACAACAACGATTCATTTGTTACTTGCTGCAGTAGCTGAATCCCTTTATCCTCTGCATGACCTGTCATTGCCACAGTAAATAGATGAAACCCACTAGCATGAGTAGGAGTTGTTTGAGCCCTGATGTGCCTACTCATTCATGCTTGTTTGTCATGGCTGCTATTGCTTAGAGTTGTGTCAGGTCTGATTCATCAGGGATGAATTGGAGGTGTGTGAACATGTCCTACTGTTGAGAGCTAAGTGTGTGAACACGATTTGGTAAAGGTAGCCGTGAGGGGCCATGTAGGAGTACATGGTGGGTTGTCTAATTGAAGCTGTCCTTAGGAACTGAGTTATGTGTTTGTGATCCATGAACAATTACTACCACACATTGGGTTCCGGTAACTCGACCCCTCTCGGCTTATTAATCAACTCGATCTCTGTCCAGGAGTTGCAACTAGTTTCTGGTGTTTGTAGGTAGTGTTAGTAGTCTACCAAGTGGCACCCACTACAGGTGGGCTTGGGACAGACTAGGAACCATGGCACGGTGTACCAAGCGTAGATCCACCCGTCGAGGTGGGCTTGGGAACCCTGCACACATCGTTTGGGGCCGTGAGGGACACCCCGGCCGGATCTCCTTGCGGATGGAACCCGAATAGGCGATAAACCTGGACGAGAGACTTGTGTGGTTAGTCAGGTCATGGCCGACTCCCTCGCCAGGCTTCCGCTTGAAGGTTTCCCAGATACATGAGGTGTACATGGCGGTAAGTGGCGAGAGCGTGCGTGAAGAAGTACACCCCTGCAGGGTTAATATGATCTATTCGAATAGCCGTGTCTACGGTAAAGGACTTCTGGGTTGCCTGTACAGTTCATAGACAAGTGAAAGTGGATACTCTAAAATGCGCAAGATAAGCGTGAGTGCTATGGATGGCGTTCTCGTAGGGAGACGGGAGTGGATCCATAGTGGTGTATTGATATGGTGAATATGTGGACTCGTGTGCGCCACCTCAAAAGAGTTACTTGTAGTCGTAGTTTAGGATAGCCACCGAGTCAAAGCTGGCTTGCTGCAGTTAAACCCCACCATCCCCTTTATTGATAATGATGCATATGTAGATAGTTCTGATGTAAGTCTTGCTGGGTACATTTGTACTCACGTTTGCCTATTTTATGTTTTTGCAGAGAGACTTCAGTCTCGCTAGTAGTTCCGTTTGGACTTCGATGTTTAGCTTGTTACCTCAGCTACGATCTTGTGCCCTCGGCAGGATCTGGTAGTTAGTCAGGCTTCTCTGCCTTTCTCATTTGTAGTTGTCTGTACTCAGACATGTTAAGCTTCCGCATGTGCTTTGACTTGTATGCTCTGAATGCTGGGTCGAGAGACCCATGTTTGTAATATCTCACTCCTCGGAGCCTATTGAATAAAATATTTGAGTTGTAGAGTCATGTTGTGATGCCATGTTGTATTTGCACATATCGAGCATATTGTGTGTATGTTATTGAAATGCTTGGTATGTGTGGGATCTGACTATCTAGTTGTTTATCCTTAGTAGCCTCTCTTACCGGGAAATGTCTCCGAGTGCTTCCACTGAGCCATGGTAGCTTGCTTCTACTCCAGAACACTTAGGCTGGCCGGCATGTGTCCTTCGTCGTTCCTGTGTCTGTCCCTTTAGGGAAATGTCACGCGATGAATACCGGAGTCCTGTTAGCCCGCTACAGCCCGGTTCACCGGAGTCCTGCAAGCCCAGTGTTACAGCCTGGATTCACTCGCTGATGACTGACACGTTCGATGTTGGGTCATGGATGCCTGTCCCTGTAAGTTTGTGCCACTTTGGGTTTACGACTAGCCATGTCAGCCCGGGCTCCTTATCATATGGATGCTAGCGACACTATCATATACGTGTGCCAAAAGGCGCAAATGGTCCCGGGCAAAGGTAAGGCGACACCCGTGGGGATAACGTGCGTGAGGCCGCAAAGTGATATGAGGTGTTACATGCTAGATCGATGTGGCATTGAGTCGGGGTCCTGACAGCTTTGGTATCAGAGCCTGACTGCCTGTAGGTTTACCAAGCCAAACTGGTCGAAGTTTAGTCTAGAAATTCTTTAGTTATTTAAGGGAATTGATTGTGGTTGGGAACGTAAGGCTCTTTTTACTCCTTTACCTTATGCCCTTCTGATCCGAGTTATCTTATCTTCCTACGGGGTTAAGAACTAGGATTTCCTTTCTTTCTATTAGGATCACGTGTTACGAATCCGTAGACTTATAGGATTGATGGATTTAAGTATCAGTTCAGTTCCTACTACCTCCGTATGTTAACTGTTGATGTTTAAACCTTGTTTTGTGCTTCTGAGTGGCTATGCCACCATCTTGTAGCATGTCCCCAATACTTTTGAGCATTTACAGCCGTTATGTTGTCCGAGTTGTCCTAGGTTTCTAAACAGTCTGATGCATTTGCAAATCCCTTCTTACCGGTTTGAAGTTCCTTTGTGCCAGATCAACCACACTAACTAGTGTGTTGAGGTACTTCATTGCCTCGACATTTATGTTGGAGTTATTATTATGACCCTAGGTGTCTTAGGGGATCATCTAGTAATCTAGCCATGTTTTGTGATCCCAGTGTGATGATTCTGGCCATCATTGTCGAAAGCATCCCGTGATGCCACTTAGTAGTAGGTATTCTACTCCTGGGTTTCTGAACCCAAGACTTCCCTACTTACTTCATGTTGTTGGTGTTTGCTAGTTCCTTTAGGATATTAGTAACCTTTGCAATAGTCCTCGAGATTCGTGGTATATCCTTCTTCCAATACCATGAACCAATATGGTAGAAGTTCGGGAACCAAAAGATCACAACAAGAGTGCTCTCGATGAGTTCCCCTTCAATATTACGATTCTGCCAAACCTACCTCTCTGCATGGATTGTCCGGAAGAAATATGTTGAACTCGATCAACATTCTAATCCATGCGTCCACAACTCAGAAAATCATATGTTCTTTTGAGTTGTTCCCCCTTTAGTTGTATTCTGACCTGCGTCTACCAATTGATAGCAAGGAGTAGTCGTGCATTCATGTTTATCGATGCCTATTATCCCTGTGGTCCGTCAAGCCATTCTATTCTAGAATGACTAGGAGAAACAAACTCCAGTACCTTATCCATTTACAGGATTGGGTCAAAGAAGTTGTACTCCGCAAATCAAAATGCCAATCCAGCCTTTGATTCTGTTCTACCTTGAAGTATTTCCATCTTTATATCAAGAATGTCATGGGAATTGCACACCAGCCTACGAACTCTTGATACAGTGATACTTCTCGCCCTCATTATTCATTTCTCGGTCCCCGTGTTGTTGCTACCAGAATACCGACAAGTGAATCGTGATGTGTGAAATCTATACTCCTAGCAATTCGTTGCTTGGTAGTTAAGGGACAACAACCTCATTCTTAGCATGTTGATTATTGAATCATCACTCTAAGATTGATTGTGCTACCTAGTCCTTATTTCCGGTGCACTCTCCAATCAATGAATTAGGATAGTGCCAATCCTTGCTTATTTGATCATATCGTCTTGCTCTGAAAAGCAAGATTGGTTTCGAGCTTAGTTCCATATCGGTGGTTCGTGATTTTCCGAATGTCTTCTCGGAAGTATCACCAGGTTGTCACCTGACCGCTATGTTGAGCTCGTGATCAAGTTGGTTTCATATAAACCACCCCTTCTCCAAGAATCTGTGTTGCATACCCCTGAGCTGTTTGGTCAAGCTAAACAACAACTTGGAGAGTTGGAAGATGGAAGCTTGTCCAATTTAGTTCATTTTAAGGGATATCTTGTATGTGTGTTGAAGAAAGACGATATCTTCATCGATTGATCCTCGTGACCAGTTTTTGGACCTATTGTCTTGCCAAAGCTTTGATTTGAGTGTGGGCTATCCTCAAATAAAATCAGAACCAACGATGTTCTTAATGTTGTCTTACTCGTGGTTGCTACCTCAAGCATACACCATTATATCCTTTGGTCTGACCAATACTATCACTTTTTCTCATAATTATGGAATTCCATTTTCATGGAAACCTGGATGAATTGTTGTTGATTGAGCCCATCGACAACATCCTTGCCTTCTCCATAATTTTGTTGAGCATTAAGCTAGTGTTGGAAACTTTTGAAAGCATTTCTTCATGCTAGCTCATGAAGCATATGTTCGGATGAAAGAAGTGGCTTCCTCTAATTCATGTGCATTTGATGCAAGTTGCCGCCATGGATTCGTGAAAGTCAATGTTGCTTCCTTTGGAATCATCCCAAGTCGGTCATGCATACGTGCGAAGTATTCTGTGGTTTGGAGACTTGCAACCTTCATTCTATATGTATCCTTAGCACACCAAGCCACTGATTGACTTGTTCAAGGAAAAGGAGTTGTCGTGCTAATCCTAGGTCATGCACAAGACTTTGTTACCCTAGATGATGGTTCCCAACCTGAACTCAGTAGTGTTTTACTATAAGACTACCACGTGGTCATGCTTGTCTGGGACAGCGTGTTCACATGTGTGTAGCAGAACCAGCTCATGTTTTGGAGCTTGCTATCATAGTTCATTTCCCGATAATCTCGCAACATCATCTCGTCGATTTGTGTTGCAAACTTTCACTTTTCTTTCTAGACTTGAAGAGTCTGGAATATCCTGACACCAACCAGACCTGAATCTCAGGCAGATATGATGGTTGGAACATTCCCAAGAACTATAATATTGGTCTCTTGTAATCTAGTAAAGTGGATGTCGCGGCCAACACACCCAACCAGAAGACCTATTATTGTAGTATCTTGATTGTGGAGGTTGGCCACATCCCATAAGGATTTCATAGGATTTATTTCCTAGTTGTCCCTTATGGATTTTTGTGTTCCCGTAGTCCGACCTTTTACTTGATGTTCTAGATACCAACCCATGTAAATGGGTTACGCTAGCACATCAAGGAGAACATTAGAAGCGGAGTGCTAAATGTCTCTCGGTCGATCATCCAGATCTTGTTTCCTTGGCCTCGCTAAGATGAAATCTGAGAAAGTGTTATCTTCCTTTGCATCTGCATCCTCCATCACCATTCGTCATGGTAGTATGTTGTGTTGCCAGGATCCTTGACACGGATATTGGTAAACCTTGATGAATATGGAAATGCTCAAGTTATTGAGAGCACGCACAAGCACTAGGTGTTATCACCGGCACTAACTGGGATTGCTCCCGGTTTTCCTCGGTTATGCTATAACTTTTCAAACACTGGACTCACTCTCTACTGTTGAGCTTCTCCCCAGTTACTAAAATCATCCCTTGTGTTGTTTTCAACAAGGTAATCCACATCATCCATTCTAATCCGGGTATGCCATTCTACCGAACCCCTCCAAATGATCGCTCGAGAATTGCCTTAGGCTGGTATAAAGAGTTTCAATGATCTCTGAATCAAAGGTAATTCTTTTTGCCACTTAAGGGGATATTTCTACGAGTCACCTTCCCTAAGGTGCCCTGTTATGGTATCATGGCAACCCAACTCCTCGCTACGTTGACAACGGTTCACCACCTTCTTAAGTGTGGAATTGTTGCCTACCTATTGAACCTTCGTCATCTGTCTTACACCATCATCCTAGTTTTATGCTCCGTGTCTCAGCTTGGGAGATGTTTCCAGGTCTCAATCCATGAGTTGATCCTAAGTTGTTCGATCTTCGAGGAGATCGATCCTTCTAGAGTTTTCCTTTTCTTCTTGTCATCATGTTGAATGAAGATCTCGAAAGCAAAGACGTCAAGATCGATTTGAAGCAATGAGTCAACATCCTCAACAAGGGCAAATGGATCATGAAGATTGTGATAGTTTTGTGACCCCCCTTTCCTCTTACCTCATGTCTTGAATCTCGGGTGAGATTCTTGTTTAGTGGGGGTGAGTTGTCACATCCCTAGCCTTGCTGTGCACTTGGACAAGTTTGGTTGTTGCATCATGTCTAATTTATTTGAAAGTAAAAATGGGGATTGCTCAAACCCTAGCACCAGATCAAATCAACTAGGTTCAAATAAAAATATTCTCAATGAACCCAAAATGCCCTTCAGAAAAGTTCATCATTTTTGGATTAGTCTAGAACCTCTCCCAAAAATGGTGCACATTTTTCTAGGCCATACTAGATTTTTGAATTAAATCATATGTTATTTGCATTTGGGCATTTAATTGCTAAATAATATTTTAAATGCTCAAATAATCACAAACTGAAATGTTTGTTCTTGGAAATATTCCAAAAAGTGACATTGAGCAGTTTCATGATTTTTGGAAATACCCTGGCATTTTTATTAAAGCCAAACACAATTACAGAAAATAGAAAACAGAAACAATTTAGAAAAGAGAGAGAACGCTTACCTGGGCCACTTACCTGGCCACCTACCTGTGCAGCCCACCAAAGCCGGCCCAGCCCATCACCGCAGCCCCTCTGTCGCCTTCCTCCTCACGCTAGTAGGCAGGGGCGCGTGCTCGGCGCGCGCAGCCATACGCCGGTCACCTCCTCTCTCCCTGCCTGCCTGGCTCCTCGCCGGGGCTCCTAGACGACGCCACACACCCCCTGGAACCCCTCGCTCACTCTCTCGTCCCCATCCCCTCCTCTGGCTCCCTCTCTCTCCCACGGACCGGAGCTCCTCGCCGCCGCCTGCTGCTGCCGCAGCCACCGCCTCCCCCTCGCTTCTTCGACGTGCCCAAAAGCTTCGCCTCGACCCCCTCTTCCTCCCCACCGAGCCGTGCCTTGCCGGAGACCCTGCATCGATGCCATCTCCATCACCTTTGTCGCCGGCCGCCAGAGATCCCTCTCGCCGCCCCGCTCGCTCCGATGCCTCCCCGAGCACGCCGAGGCCACCTCTGCACTCGCCGTGAGCTCCTGCCCTTTCTCCCCTCTCCGTACTCGCTCTCACATGTTGTAGCCATCGCCCCCTTGTTGACTGAAACACGCCGCCGCCCGCGCTCGTCGCCGGTGATGCTCCGGTGACCATTTGGTCCCGGGCATGCGCCCATCGTACTCACCGCACCACGTAGACGCCGTAGGTGCTAATCGCACATCGTCACGGCCACCGCAACCGCGTCCCCGCATACCCGCGAGCTCCGGCCGCCGCAAAGCTCGTCGCCGGTGCCTCTGTAGGCCACCCCAGCTCCAGCCGCCTCCACCACTGGATGCGCCACTCCGCCAGCTCCCCGTAGATGCTCCCCACGCGCCTAACCGGACCCCATAGCGAAATCCCGATGCCCTCCGCCGCGTTTTGGTCGCCGCCGGCAGAACTCCGGCGAAGCCGACGTGACGCTGTCGTTAGCCACTAATGACGCCCTAACAAACCCCTAGCTCACTAACACTTGGGCCCCACGCCCTAACTAATTTGGGTTTATTTTCTGTTTAGATTAGTTTAATAAGGCGGGACCCACCAGTCAGAGTTAAGTATGCTGACATGTCCGTTGACCCGACCCCACCTGTCAGTGTCACTAAACACCACCGTGTCACTGACCAGTGGACCTCACTGGTCAGGTTTGACCTGGACCGTGCCCGTTAACCTGCTGACGTCATGACGATGTCAGGCTGACGCAGTAGTTATTTTCTGGAATTTTAAATAAATCAAAAATGATTTATAAATTTCAGAAAATAATGCAACCTTCAAAAATTCATAGTAATTCAACCGTAACTCCAAATGAAATAAATTATATATGAAAAATGATCAGAAAAATCCAGTCTATCCATCTGTACTGGTTTCATGCATATTAGAACAACTTATGACTACTGTTTAAGAGAAATTGTATGAATGGCATTTAAATAACCACATGTGGAGTTTGAATTTGAATCTGGGATTCAAACCAATTCCATTTAACCTACTGCTAGATGCATTAGCTCAAATCACAACATATTGCCATGTCATGATCATGCATCATATTGTGCAATGCATTGATTATGTTTCTTCCTTGTTTGTCGGTGTTTGTCCCCTCTCGATAGACATGGTACCGACGATGAGATCGATGACACCGATGAAGAACTATTACTATCTTCAGAAGTGCCAGGCAAGCAAAACCCGCTTGTTCATTCTGATACAATCCTACTCTCTTGCTCTTGCTCTCTTTTACTGCATTAGGACAACAACGATTCATTTGTTACTTGCTGCGGTAGCTGAACCCCTTTATCCTCTGAATGACCTGTCATTGCCACAGTAAATAGATGAAACCCACTAGCATGAGTAGGAGTTGTTTGAGCCCTGATGTGCCTACTCATTCATGCTTGTTTGTCATGGCTGCTATTGCTTAGAGTTGTGTCAGGTCTGATTCATCAGGGATGCATTGGAGGTGTGTGAACATGTCCTACTGTTGAGAGCTAAGTGTGTGAACACGATTTGGTAAAGGTAGCCGTGAGGGGCCATGTAGGAGTACATGGTGGGTTGTCTAATTGAAGCCATCCTTAGGAACTGAGTTATGTGTTTGTGATCCATGAACAGTTACTACCACACATTGGGTTCCGGTAACTCGACCCCTCTCGGCTTATTAATCAACTCGATCTCTGTCCAGGAGTTGCAACTAGTTTCTGGTGTTTGTAGGTAGTGTTAGTAGTCTATCAAGTGGCACCCGGTACAGGTGGGCTTGGGACAGACTAGGCACCATGGCACGGTGTACCAAGCGTAGATCCACCCGTCGAGGTGGGCTTGGGAACCCTGCACACATCGTTTGGGGCCGTGAGGGACACCCCGGCCGGATCTCCTTGCGGATGGAACCCGAATAGGCGATAAACCTGGACGAGAGACTTGTGTGGTTAGTCAGGTCGTGGCCGACTCCCTTGCCAGGCTTCTGCTTGAAGGTTGCCGTGATACATGAGGTGTACATGGTTGTAAGTGGCGAGAGCGTGCGTGAAGAAGTACACCCCTGCAGGGTTAATATGATCTATTCGAATAGCCGAGTCCGCGGTAAAGGACTTCTGGGTTGCCTGTACAGTTCATAGACAAGTGAAAGTGGATACTCTAAAATGCGCAAGATAAGCATGAGTGCTATGGATGGCGTTCTCGTAGGGAGACGGGAGCGGATCCATAGTGGTGTATTGATATGGTGAATATGTGGACTCATGTGCGCCACCTCAAAAGAGTTACTTGCAGTCGTAGTTTCGGATAGCCACCGAGTCAAAGCTGGCTTGCTGCAGTTAAACCCCACCATCCCCTTTGTTGATAATGATGCATATGTAGATAGTTCTGATGTAAGTCTTGCTGGGTACATTTGTACTCACATTTGCCTATTTTATGTTTTTGCAGAGAGACTTCAGTCTCGCTAGTAGTTCCGCTTGGACTTCGACGTTTAGCTTGTTACCTCAGCTACGATCTTGTGCCCTCGGCAGGATCTGGTAGTTAGTCAGGCTTCTCAGCCTTTCTCATTTGTAGTTGTCTGTACTCATACATGTTAAGCTTCCGCATGTGCTTTGACTTGTATGCTCTGAATGCTGGGTCGAGAGACCCATGTTTGTAATATCTCGCTCCTCGGAGCCTATTGAATAAAATATTTGAGTTGTAGAGTCATGTTGTGATGCCATGTTGTATTTACACATATCGAGCATATTGTGTGTATGTTATTGAAATGCTTGGTATGTGTGGGATCTGACTATCTAGTTGTTTATCCTTAGTAGCCTCTCTTACTGGGAAATGTCTCCTAGTGCTTCCACTGAGCCATGGTAGCTTGCTTCTGCTCCGGAACACTTAGGCTAGCCGGCATGTGTCCTTTGTGGTTCCTGTGTCTGTCCCTTCAGGGAAATGTCACGCGATGAATACCGGAGTCCTGTTAGCCCGCTACAGCCCGGTTCACCGGAGTCCTGCTAGCCCAGTGCTACAGCCTGGATTCACTCGCTGATGACCGACACGTTCGATGCTGGGTCATGGATGCCTGTCCCTGTAAGTTTGTGCCACTTTGGGTTTACGACTAGCCATGTCAGCCCAGGCTCCTTATCATATGGATGCTAGCGACACAATCATATACGTGTGCCAAAAGGCGCAAATGGTCCCGGGCAAAGGTAAGGCGACACCCGTGAGGATACCGTGCGTGAGGCCGCAAAGTGATATGAGGTGTTACATGCTAGATCGATGTGGCATTGAGTCGGGGTCCTGACAGCTTTGGTATCACTGCCTGACTGCCTGTAGGTTTACCAAGCCAAACTGGTCGAAGTTTAGTCTAGAAATTCTTTAGTTATTTAAGGGAATTGATTGTGGTTGGGAACGTAAGGCTCTTTTTACTCCTTTACCTTATGCCCTTCTGATCCGAGTTATCTTATCTTGCTACGGGGTTAAGGAACTAGGATTTTCTTTCTTTCTATTAGGATCACGTGTTACTAATCCTAGACTTATAGGATTGATGGATTTAAGCTTCAGTTCAGTTCCTACTACCCCCGTATGTTAACTGCTGATCCTTAAACCATGTTTTGTGCTTCTGAGTGACTATGCCACCATCTTGTAGCATGTCCCCAATACTTTTGAGCATTTACAGCCGTTATGTTGTCCGAGTTGTCCTAGGTTTCTAAACAGTCTGATGCATTTGCAAATACCTTCTTACCGTTCTGAAGTTCCTTTGTGCCAGATCAACCACACTAACTAGTGTGTTGAGGTACTTCATTGCCTCGACATTTATGTTGGAGTTATTATTATGACCCTAGGTGTCTTAGGGGATCATCTAGTAGTCTAGCCATGTTTTGTGATCCCAGTGTGATGATTCTAGCCATCATTGTCGAAAGCATCCCGTGATGCCACTTAGTAGTAGGTATTCTACTCCTGGGTTTCTGAACCCGAGACTTCCCTACTTACTTCATGTTGTTGGTGTTTGCTAGTTCCTTTAGGATATTAGTAACCTTTGCGATAGTCCTCGAGATTCGTGGTATATCCTTCTTCCAATACCATGAACCAATATGGCAGAAGTTCGGGAACCAAAAGATCACAACAAGAGTGCTCTCGATGAGTTCCCCTTCAATATTACGATTCTACCAAACCTACCTCTCTGCATGGATTGTCCGAAAGAAATATATGTTGAACTCGATCGACATTCTAATCCATGCATCCACAACTCAGAAAATCATATGTTCTTTTGAGTTGTTCCCCCTTTAGTTGTATTCTGACCTGCGTCTACCAATTGATAACAAGGAGTAGTCGTGCATTCATGTTTATCGATGCCTATTATCCCTGTGGTCCGTCAAGCCATTCTATTCTAGAATGACTAGGAGAAACAAACTCCAGTACCTTATCCATTTATAGGATTGGGTCAAAGAAGTTGTACTCCGCAAATCAAAATGCCAATCCAGCTTTTGATTCTGTTCTACCTTGAAGTATTTCCATCTTTATATCAAGAATGTCATGGGAATTGCACGCCAGCCTACGAACTCTTGATACAGTGATACTTCTCGCCCTCATTATTCATTTCTCGGTCCCCGTGTTGTTGCAACCAGAATACCGACAAGTGAATCGTGATGTGTGAACTCTATACTCCTAGCAATTTGTTGCTTGGTAGTTAAGGGACAACAACCTCATTCTTAGCATGTTGATTATTGAATCATCACTCTAAGATTGATTGTGCTACCTAGTCCTTATTTCCGGTGCACTCTCCGATCAATGAATTAGGATAGTGCCAATCCTTGCTTATTTGATCATATCGTCTTGCTCTTAAAAGCAAGATTGTTTTCGAGCTTAGTTCCATATCGGTGGTTCGTGATTTTCCGAATGTCTTCTCGGAAGTATCACCAGGTTGTCACCTGACCGCTATGTTGAGCTCATGATCAAGTTGGTTTCATATAAACCACCCTTTCTCCAAGAATCTGTGTTGCATACCCCTGAGCTGTTTGGTCAAGCTAAACAACAACTTGGAGAGTTGGAAGATGGAAGCTTGTCCGATTTAGTTCATTTTAAGGGATATCTTGTATGTGTGTTGAAGAAAGATGATATCTTCATCGATTGATCCTCGTGACCAGTTTTTGGACCTATTGTCTTGCCAAATCTTTGATTTGAGTGTGGGCTATCCTCAAATAAAATCAGAACCAACGATGTTCTTAATGTTGTCTTACTCGTGGTTGATACCTCAAGCATACACCATTATATCCTTTGGTCTGACCAATACTATCACTTGTTCTCATAATTATGGAATTCCATTTTCATGGAAACCTGGATGAATTGTTGTTGATTGAGCCCATCGACAACATCCTTGCCTTCTCCATAATCTTGTTGAACATTAAGCTAGTGTTGGAAACTTTTGAAAGCATTTCTTCATGCTAGCTCATGAAGCATATGTTCGGATGAAAGAAGTGGCTTCCTCTAATTCATGTGCATTTGATGCAAGTTGCCGCCATGGATTCGTGAAAGTCAATGTTGCTTCCTTTGGAATCATCCCAAGTCGGTCAAGCATACGTGCGAAGTATTCTGTGGTTTGGAGACTTGCAACCTTCATTCTATATGTATCCTTAGCACACCAAGCCACTGATTGACCTGTTCAAGGAAAAGGAGTTGTTGTGCTAATCCTAGGTCATGCACAAGACTTCGTTACCCTAGATGATGGTTCCCAACCTGAACTCAGTAGTGTTTTACTATAAGACTACCACGTGGTCATGCTTGTCTGGGACAGCGTGTTCACATGTGTGTAGCAGAACCAGCTCATGTTTTGGAGCTTGCTATCGTAGTTCATTTCTCGATAATCTCGCAACATCATCTCGTCGATTTGTGTTGCAAACTTTCACTTTTCTTTCTAGACTTGAAGAGTCTGGAATATCCTGACACCAACCAGACCTGAATCTCAGGCAGATATGATGGTTGGAACATTCCCAAGAACTATAATATTGGTCTCTTGTAATCTAGTAAAGTGGATGTCGTGGCCAACACACCCAACCGGAAGACCTATTATTGTAGTATCTTGATTGTGGAGGTTGGCCACATCCCATAAGGATTTCGTAGGATTTATTTCCTAGTTGTCCCTTATGGATTTTTGTGTTCCCGAAGTCCGACCTTTTACTTGATGTTCTAGATACCAACCCATGTAAATGGGTTACGCTAGCACATCAAGGAGAACATTAGAAGCGGAGTGCTAAATGTCTCTCGGTCGATCATCCAGATCTTGTTTCCTTGGCCTCGCTAAGATGAAATCTGAGAAAGTGTTATCTTCCTTTGCATCTGCATCCTCCATCACCATTCGTCATGGTAGTATGTTGTGTTGCCAGGATCCTTGACACGGATATTGGTAAACCTTGATGAATATGGAAACGCTCAAGTTATTGAGAGCACGCAGAAGCACTAGGTGTTATCACCGGCACTAACTGGGATTGCTCCCGGTTTTCCTCGGTTATGCTATAACTTTTCAAACACTGGACTCACTCTCTACTGTTCAGCTTCTCCCTAGTTACTAAAATCATCCCTTGTGTTGTTTTCAACAAGGTAATCCACATCATCCATTCTAATCCGGGTATGCCATTCTACCGAACCCCTCCAAATGATCGCTCGAGAATTGCCTTAGGCTGGTACAAAGAGTTTCAATGATCTCTGAATCAAAGGTAATTCTTTTTGCCACTTAAGGGGATATTTCTACGAGTCACCTTCCCTAAGGTGCCCTGTTATGGTATCATGGCAACCCAACTCCTCGCTACATCGACAACGGTTCACCACCTTCTTAAGTGTGGAATTGTTGCCTACCTATTGAACCTTCGTCATCTGTCTTACACCATCATTCTAGTTTTATGCTCCATGTCTCGGCTTGAGAGATGTTTCCAGATCTCAATCCATGAGTTGATCCTAAGTTGTTCGATCTTCGAGGAGATCGATCCTTCTAGAGTTTTCCTTTTCTTCTTGTCATCATGTTGAATGAAGATCTCGAAAGCAAAGACGTCAAGATCGATTTGAAGCAATGAGTCAACATCTTCAAGAAGGGCAAATGGATCATGAAGATTGTGATAGTTTTGTGACCCCCCTTTCCTCTTACCTCACGTCTTGAATCTCGGGGTGAGATTCTTGTTTAGTGGGGGTGAGTTGTCACATCCCTAGCCTTGCTGTGCACTTGGACAAGCTTGGTTGTTGCATCATGTCTAATTTATTTGAAAGTTAAAATGGGGATAGCTCAAACCCTAGCACCAGATCAAATCAACTAGGTTCAAATAAAAATATTCTCAATGAACCCAAAATGCCCTTCAGAAAAGTTCATCATTTTTGGATTAGTCTAGAACCTCTCCCAAAAATGGTGCACATTTTTCTTGGCCATTCTTGATTTTTGAATTAAATCATATGTTATTTGCATTTGGGCATTTAATTGCTAAATAATATTTTAAATGCTCAAATAATCACAAACTGAAATGTTTGTTCTTGGAAATATTCCAAAAAGTGACATTGAGCAGTTTCATGATTTTTGGAAATACCCTGGCATTTTTATTAAAGCCAAACACAATTACAGAAAATAGAAAACAGAAACAATTTAGAAAAGAGAGAGAACGCTTACCTGGGCCACTTACCTGGCCACCTACCTGTGCAGCCCACCAAAGCCGGCCCAGCCCACCACTGCAGCCCCTCTGTCACCTTCCTCCTCACGCCAGTAGGCAGGGGCGCATGCCCGGCGCGCACAGCCACACGCCGGCCACCTCCTCCCTCCCTGCCTGCCTGGCTCCTCCCTGGTGCTCCTAGACGATGCCACGCACCCCCTGGAACCCCTCGCTCACTCTCTCGTCCCCATCCCCTCCTCTGGCTCTCTCTCTCTCCCACCGAGCGGAGCTCGCCGCCGCCGCCTGGTACTGCCGCAGCCAACGCCCCCCCCCTCGCTTCTCCGACGTGCCCAAAAGCTTCACCTCGACCCCCTCTTCCTCCTCACTGAGCCGCGCCTCGCCGGAGACCCTGCATCGATGCCATCTCCATCACCTTCGTCGCCGGCCGCCGTAGATCCCTCTCGCCGCCCCGCTCGCTCCGGTGCTTCCCCGAGCACGCCGAGGCCACCTCTGCACTCGCCGTGAGCTCCTGCCCCTTCTCCCCCTCTCCGTTCTTGCTCTCACACGCCGTAGCCATCGCCCCCTTGTTGACCGAAACCCGCCGCCGCCCGCGCTCGTCGCCGTGATGCTCCGGTGACCATTTGGTCCCGGGCATGCGCCCATCGTACTCACCGCACCACGTAGACGCCATAAGTGCTAATCGCACATCGCTACGGCCACCGCAACCGCGTCCCCGCATGCCCCCGAGCTCCGGCCGCCGCAAAGCTTGTCGCTGGTGCCTCTGTAGGCCACCCCTGCTCCAGCCGCCTGCACCACTGTATGCACCACTCTGCCAGCTCCCCGTAGATGCTCCCCGCGTGCCTAACCGGACCCCGTAGCGAAATCCTGATGCCCTCCGCCGCGTTTTGGTCGCCGCCGGTAGAACTCCGGCGAAGCCGATGTGGCGCTGTCATTAGCCACTAATGACGCCCTAACAAACCCCCTAGCTCACTGACACCTGGGCCCCACGCCCTAACTAATCTGGGTTTAATTTCTGTTTAGATTAGTTTAATAAGGCGGGACCCTCCAGTCAGAGTTGACTATGCTGACATGTCCGTTGACCTGACCCCACCTGTCAGTGTCACTAAACACCACCGTGTCACTGACCAGTGGACCCCACTGGTCAGGTTTGGCCTGGACCGTGCCCATTGACCTGCTGACATCATGATGATGTCAGGCTGACGCAGTAGTTATTTTCTGGAATTTTAAATAAATCAGAAATGATTTATAAATTTCAGAAAATAATGCAAACTTGAAAAATTCATTGTAATTCAACCGTAACTCCAAATGAAATACATTATATATGAAAAATGATCAGAAAAATCCAATCTATCCATCTGTATTGGTTTCATGCATGTTAGAACAAATTATGACTATTGTTTAGGACAAATGGTGTGAATGGCATTTAAATAACCACATGTGGAGTTTGAATTTGAATCTTGGATTCAAACCAACTCCATTTAACCTACTGCTAGATGCATTAGCTCAAATCACAGCATATTGCCATGTCATGATCATGCATCATATTGTGCATTGCATTGATTGTGCTTCTTCCTTGTTTGTCGGTGTTTGTCCCCTCTAGATAGACGTGGTACCGACGATGAGATCGATGTCACCGATGAAGAACTATTACTATCTTTGGAAGTGCCAGGCAAGCAAAACCCCCTTGTTCATTCCGATACAATCCTACTCTCTCGCTCCTTCTCTCTTTTACTGCATTAGGACAACAACGATTCATCTATTACTTGCTGCGGTACCTGAACCCCTTTATCCTCTGCATGACATTTCATTGCCACAGTAAATAGATGAAACCCACTAGCATGAGTTGGAGTTGTTTGAGCCCTGATGTGCCTACTCATTCATGCTTTTTTGTCATGGCTGCTATTGCTTAGAGTTGTGTCAGGTCTGATTCATCAGGGATGAATTGGAGGGGTGTGAACATGTCCTACTGTTGAGAGCTAAGTGTGTGAACATGATTTAGTAAAGGTAGCCGTGAGGGGCCATGTAGGAGTACATGGTGGGTTGTCTCATTGAAGCCGTCCTTAGGAACTGAATTCTGTGTTTGTGATCCATGAACAGTTACTAGCACACAATGGGTTCCGGTAACTCGACCCCTCTCGGCTTATTAATCAACTCGATCTCTGTCCAGGAGTTGCAACTAGTTTCTGGTGTTTGTAGGTAGTGTTAGTAGTCTACCAAGTGGCACCCAGTACAGGTGGGCTTGGGACAGACTAGACACCATGGCACGGTGTACCAAGCGTAGATCCACCCGTCGAGGTGGGCTTGGGAACCCTGCACACATTGTTTGGGGCCGTGAGCGACACCCCGGCCGGATCTCCTTGCGGATGGAACCCGAATAGGCGATAAACCTGGACGAGAGACTTGTGTGGTTAGTCAGGTCGTGGCCGACTCCCTCGCCAGGCTTCCGCTTGAAGGTTGCCGAGATACACGAGGTGTACATGGCGGTAAGTGGCAAGAGCGTGCTTGAAGAAGTAAACCCCTGCAGGGTTAATATGATCTATTTGAATAGCCGTGTCCACGGTAAAGGACTTCTGGGTTGCCTGTACAGTTCATAGACAAGTGAAAGTGGATACTCTAAAATGCGCAAGATAAGCGTGAGTGCTATGGATGGCGTTCTCGTAGGGAGACGGGAGCGGATCCATAGTGGTGTATTGATATGGTGAATATGTGGACTCATGTGTGCCACCTCAAAAGAGTTACTTGCAGTCGTAGTTCAGGGTAGCCACCGAGTCAAAGCTGGCTTGCTGTAGTTAAACCCAACCATCCCCTTTGTTGACAATGATGCATATGTAGATAGTTCTGATGTAAGTCTTGCTGGGTACATTTGTACTCACGTTTGCCTATTTTATGTTTTTGCAGAGAGACTTCAGTCTTGCTAGTAGTTCTGCTTGGACTTCGACGTTTAGCTTGTTACCTCAGCTACAATCTTGTGCCCTCGGCAGGATCTGGTAGTTAGTTAGGCTTCTCAGCCTTTTTCATTTGTAGTTGTCTGTACTCAGACATGTTAAGCTTCCGCATGTGCTTTGACTTGTATGCTCTGAATGTTGGGTCGAGAGACCCATGTTTGTAATATCTCGCTCCTCAGAGCCTATTGAATAAAATATTTGAGTCGTCGAGTCATGTTGTGATGCCATGTTGTATTTGCACATATCGAGCATATTGTGTGTATGTTATTGAAATGCTTGGTATGTGTGGGATCGGACTATCTAGTTGTTTATCCTTAGTAGCCTCTCTTACCGGGAAATGTCTCCTTGTGCTTCCACTGAGCCATGGTAGCTTGCTACTGCTCCGGAACACTTAGGCTGGCCGGCATGTGTCGTTCTTCGTTCCTGTGTCTGTTCCTTTGGGGAAATGTCACGCGATGAATACCAGAGTCCTGTTAGCCCGCTACAGCTCGGTTCACCGGAGTCCTGCTAGCCCAGTGCTACAGCCTGGATTCACTCGCTGATGACCGACACGTTCGATGTTGGGTCATGGATGCTTGTCCTATAAGTTTGTGCCACTTTGGGTTTACGACTAGCCATGTCAGCCCGGGCTCCTTATCATATGGATGCTAGTGACACTATCATATATGTGTGCCAAAAGGCGCAAACGGTCCCGGGCAAAGGTAAGGCGACACCCGCGGGGATACCGTGCGTGAGGCCACAAAGTGATATGAGGTGTTACATGGTAGATTGATGTGGCACTGAGTCGGGGTCCTGACATGTGATCTTGCAAGTACATTATATGTACTGACCTGGTGTGTCATGCCAGATTGCAGGTGATGCCATGATTGATTGTTTGCTTGCCGAGGTTACCGATTGTGCGAGCTAGATCATGTCCCAGCCAAAGTCCCTGCAGAGTGGAGTTCACCACCTTCGTCGTTGCTCCGCTGCTAGAAGTATCCCGTTGCGATGAGTTGTTCCACTTCTAGCATAGATCTTCCTTAATAGGTGGTGTCACTGTGCTGATGTGATCTTTAGTAACATCACACCCTTGTACCTTACCCTTTGTAATAAAGAGCTGATTTATTTTATGTCGAGCAGTGCCGTATTCGGGAAGATTTACCTCGATCTCTAGCCTGGAATATGGGGTGTTTCGGTTCCTCTGAGCCGGGGTGCCACTTGTGTCCATCATTCTTCTTCTCCCACTAGTGCACACCAGAGCATCGTCCTGGAGTTGAGGGCCGCGAGGTCAAGCAGAACGTAGGTAGAGAGCGCACCCCAGAGTTCAAACCTTCTTGGGGCCTTGGAGCCCTGATTCTGACATTTGGCGCGCCAGGTAGGGATGTGTCGCCACTCTTCCACTTCGCTATGACTTCTGCACCACCAACTGCATGGCCGACGCTCTCCGTGTTCATGCCAAGCGTCCAGCGGCTTGCATCACCCAGATGGAGCTCGCGGGCCATGGAGACCGCCACCATTTCGCCTCAACTGCGGCCAACACCGCCACCAACCCTGCTGCTCGTGAGCAGCAGGACTTCTCTGTGCAGCCTTCCGTGCATCCCGATGGCCATACCGCTACGCCTTCGCTAGCCACCGCCACAACCTCTTCCTCCACGCCCACCGGGACCAATGAACACGCAAGCCGCTCTGCTCATGGCGCGCGAGCTGCTGCTCTACTACCCGGCCGATGCAGGCTACAATGTTTGGCTTGGCCGCATAACCAGGCTCATCAATGCTAGAGGGCAAGGCCCAACACCCTCCCACTCGCTCCATACTCTGCCGTATCGCGTTACCGACATGGCACATAGTGTGCCTGCACCTCCTCCCTTGCGTGGTGACAACACCAAACCCCAGCACGATGCACAGCTGCGCCCCTTGTCGCGCGGACCGCCTGTGCCGGCCCGAGATGAGGCCAGCTGCCAGATCATCCACTGCATGCTGCCAGACGCGTGTGTGCTCCTCGACGAGCAGCATCAGCGCCAAGACTAGGCCATGCAGGAAGTCACAGCAGCTGGGCGCTTGAATCTCCCCGCCCTCGCGCTATGCCTAGCAGCGTTGGTTGTTGACCCTTCACTCACAATTTACGCTGGGTGCTTTGGCCCGTCAAGTTCAAGTCGGTGCTGCCCCCGCGCCATGATGGCATTCCCGACCACACGGAGTTTCTCCAGCTCTACGCGCTGATCATTGAGGCGACGAATGGTGATGAAAAGGTTATGGCGAATTGGTTCCCCATGGCCCTTAAGGACGGCGTGCTTTGCAAGGAGTCGCCAACTTCAAGGGCACCCATGACCACACCCTCACCATGAACGACCTGCGGTGCGTGAAGTAGTGCCCTGGCAAGACCCTCCGCAAGTACATTCAGCACTTCAGCCAAGTGCGCCACAAGATTCCATGCGCCTTGGAAGAAGCCATCATCATGGCGTTCATAATTGGGGTCAACGACGTTCGGATTGGCGAGAAGCTCACCGTAAATGATAGCCTGAGGTCGGCGCTAGAAGTGTTCAACCTTGCGGACAAGTTCGCTAAGGCCAAGGAAGGCCGCCTCTTTGTAACGCCCTCGATGCGGCTATATCTCCCACGTGTCGAAGCACGACTTAGAGGCATGACCGCATTGAAAGCAATATCGCAAGTGAGGTAATCTTCACACAACCCATGTAATACATAAGGGAAAGAGATACATAGTTGGCTTACAATCGCCACTTCACACAATACATGAGTAAAGCATTACATCATACAGATACAATCAAGGTCCGACTACGGAACCAAAATAAAAGAAGACTACCCCAAATGCTACACAGATCCCCGATCATCCCAACTGGGCTCCACTACTGATCAACTGAAACGAAACAAAACAATGAACAAGATCTTCATCGAGCTCCTCCTTGAGCTTGGATGCGTCACCTGCACGGTTTCATCAGCACCTGCAAACTGGTTTTGGAAGTATCTGTGAGTCACGAGGACTCAGCAATCTCACACCCGCGAGATCAAGACTATTTAAGCCTATAGGAAGGATGTAGTAATGAGGTGGAGCTGCAGCAAGCGACTAGCATATATGGTGGCTACAATCGCAAAAGAGAGCGAGAAGAGAAGCAAGCCACGGTCGTGAAGCTAGTAGCGATCAAGAAGTGATCCTGAAACTACTTACGTCAAACATAACTCCAACACCGTGTTCACTTGCCGGACTCCGCCGAGAAGAGACCATCACGGTTACACACGCGGTTGATGCGTTTTAAATTCGGATCTGGTGTCAAGTTATCTAGAACCAGACATTAACAAATTCCCATATGCCACATAACCGCGGGCACGGCTCTCGAAAGTTTATACCCTACAGGGGTGTCCCAACTTAGCCCATGACAAGCTCTCGCGATCAACGAAGGAATAGACCTTCTCCCAGGAAGACCCGATCAGTCTCGGAATCCCGGTTTACAAGACATTTCGACAATGGTAAAACAAGACCAGCAAAGCCGCCTGATGTGCCGACAAATCCCGATAGGAGCTGCACATATCTCGTTCTCAGGGCACACCGGATGAGCAAGACGACGGGTTGGCATAGACCCTGGTTGCCCAGGGGGCGCCGGACATCGCTCGGTTTGGACCAGCACCCGGAGGAGTACTGGCCCGGGGGGGTAAAATAAAGATGACCCTTGAGTCTGCAGAACCCAAGGGAAAAAGGCTTAGGTAGGCAAATGGTAAAACCAAGGTTGGGCCTTGCTGGAGGAGTTTTATTCAAAGCGAACTGTCAAGGGGGTCCCATAAATCACCCGACTGCGTAAGGAACGCAAAATCCAGGAACATAACACCGGTATGACGGAAACTAGGGCGGCAAGAGTGGAACAAAACACCAGGCATAAGGCCGAGTCTTCCACCCTTTACCAAGTATATAGGTGCATTAATTAAATAAGAGATATTGTGATATCCCAACAAGTAAACATCTTCCAACAAGGAACAACATCTCCATGTTCCAACAAGGAACAAACTTCATCTTCACCTGCAACTAACAACGCTATAAGAGGGGCTGAGCAAAGCGGTAACATAGCCAAACAATGGTTTGCTAGGAAAGGATGGTTAGAGGCTTGACATGGCAACATGGGAGGCATGATATAGCAAGTGGTAGGCATCATAGCATAGGCATAGCAAAAGAGCGAGCATCTAGCAAGCAAAGATAGAAGTGATTTCGAGGGTATGGTCATCTTGCCTGAGATCCCGCTAGGAAGAAGAACGAGTCCATGAAGAAGACAAACGGACGAAGTCGAACGGATCCTCACAACTCCGGAACGAAACCGAAGCTAACGAGAGAAGCAACCCGGAAAGAAACAAACAACATAGTAAACAACCATCACATAAGCATGGCATGAATCACAATCAAGTATGATGCATGTCCGGTTTAATGAGGCATGGCATGGCAAAGTGCAACAAACAATACTACAAGTTAAGTTGAGCTCAATATGCAATGAGGTGCATGTTGACGGAACACCACATCAATTATTTAGTTTTCTCTCGGTTATGCTACCAAACAATATTAAGTGTTGTTAAACATGGCAAGAGGTGAAGCATAAATAAAATAACTATTTAGGCAAGTTTAAATGAGGCCGAAAGCAACAAACGACAATTCCGGAAAATCCCCATATGCATTTAGCAATTTAATGCAACAACAAGTTTAAACATTTTAATTGTTATTATCATGATGCGGATGACATATGCAAGTTTTATGCAATTTTTATGAAAATGTTGACATAAGCATGATAAAGAGCATTTGGTCACCATGGCGGAACGAAAAGGGTGCCATGGCGGCGAAACAAAAATGGTGCCACGGCAACATATCCGAAAATGATGCCACGGCAACATATCCGAAAATGATGCCACGGCAACATATCCGAAAATGATGCCACAGCAACATATCGGTTCCGGTAGCTCACGGAGATACCGGTGCAAAAGGAGGCGTGCGGATGCGTGCACGGATGGTGGGGTGATCCCGGATTCCGGGTTTCCCACAGAATGGTGGCATGGCTTACGGCGAACGTGCAAGGAACAATTCGGACACGGTCCAAACATAGGGTGCATCTCATACAACAAATGCATTCGGTCCACGGACATCGTCTCGGTGTTATACCTTCGAAGCGTGCATCTTCGGAGCGGTTCGAGTCGTCGAGGGAAGTAGTGGTACTCGTTTCATAGATGAACTTGGCGATCCGAAGGGGTACTTGGTGTTGACAGTCCTGTAGTCGTACTAGGCATCCGGTGAACTTGGCGAAATCCACGAAGGCGTCCTTGGGCGTTCCTGGTTGCCGTGTCTTGGCAAATCGAAGGGGATCTTGGCGTCCATGCAATCGGCAGCGGAGGTGCACGAAACCAGCGGCAGAGGACAAGCCGTATCTGGACAGGGTTGAAGACGAACGGCGAGGGCGCAACACTCTAGGAGGCAGTAGGGCACGGGGACGGCAGGGGCTCGTCCATGGCGGCCCTGACCTCCAGAGCACAACGGGGCGGCAAGGAGGGGTTGCTCCGACGAGCAGTGGGATGGAGCGGGCGACAAGACTTGGCGGTTGAGGACACTGGTGGTGCAGCGTGAGGAAGGAGAGGCCAGAGCGATGACGAGCCGAAGGGCGGCGAGGAAGAGGGAGCTCCTCTCCTGGCACGAGGAGGGAGACGTGAGGCAGGGGGCGCTGGAGTTGGCCTCCAGTGGCGGCGCGGGAGGCCCGACGCGGCGTCGCCGAGAGGGTGCAGCAGCTGCTGCTGCTGCCGGTGGCGAGGTCGAGGCGGTTTGGTGGCGACGAGGAGGAAGGAAGAGATGGGATCCAGCGATGCGGGGTCGTAGTGAGGCGCTGAGGAACGATGAGGCGGGGGAATGATCGATGGGAGTTGGGGATCAAGCGGAGGGGGTTTGAGTGATGGGTTCTGGCGGCGCGAGGGGAGAAGGCGCTCGGGGAGATGGGGATCGGGCGTTGCGGCGCTGGATGGAAGGAGATGGGGATCGGGAGAGGGTTCGATCGGGCTAGGGTTTAGGTAGGCTGCGGTTGGACCTCCAGGGGAAAATGGGCCTTGGAGGCCGGCCTGGGTAGGGAAGGAAGTGGCCAGAGGCCTGGCTGGGCTCTCTCTCTCCCTCATATTCTTTAGCAGAAAAGAATTAGAGAGAAGAAAAGAAGAGAGGGTTAGGGAAAGAATTTTCGCATGCGGACAATTTTCCCGGACTCAAAAAATGAGCTTGATCCAAGAAAAATAGAAGTGGGCATGACCGAAAGATTTAAATTCAAACTCATTTGAATTTAATTCAAATGGGTTTGAACTAGGACTTGATAAAAGGAAGGTTCAAAAATGTTCGGATTTTTGATGGAGCTCCGGAAAATGATGAAAGAAATTATGGGCAAGGTTGGAGACCAAGAATTGAGATAACAACGGCATGGGATATTTTGCAAGTGGGTTATGGTTAATTCCAAAAAATGGAATAATTTTATTATAGCTCCCTAATATTGGAGGATATGTTATAAAGAGAAATCACCATGTGAATATCCCTCGATTTAAATAGATCAACGATCTATGCAATTTATTTAGGTGAGTTGCAAAACTAAATGACATGATGGCATGATGACATGATGTAATGCAACAAACAAATACATCGCACGGCGAAACTCGGAATATCTGGAAGTCTTCTGGAGCATCGGGCTCGGGGCGTTACAACACTCCACCACTATAAGAGGATCTCGTCCCGAGATCTAGGATGGCACCGGAGAGAAACGGAAGAGGAAGAGAAGAGGGTAAACTAAGTTGCTTCTTCGACCAATGAGTGAAACCAAAGAACCTTGAGAGGTTGAGCAATTTAAAAGAAAGAGCACAACTGAGAAGAACGAGATTGCAAACAATCCGTTAGAAAAGAGGAACAAGGAACATTACGAGGACTTGAAGGTTGCAAAGGCATAAATCAAGAGTTTAATGGACAAGGTAGAATTGAAACCACTCTAGTTGAAACGAGATAAACAAGGAACAAGGACGATCAAATTCGGACAGCACTCCAGTTGAAAAGAGATGCAAGACTTGATAAGATGAAAAGAACTTGAGGAGAGGACACGACACTCCGGTTAAATGGATAAGCATGAAAAGAACATGATCCTCAATTCGAGAAGAGGAGTGAAGAGAGCAACATCACAATGCCTCCGAAAGAAATAATAGAAGATAGATCTTTGGAATAACAGAATGGAGAAGAAAATGACAACTTCTACCACAATTGAATTTGGAAGGCATCCTTGCAAGAAGGTTAGAATAGAGTTGTTGGAAGACCAACAACGAAAATAATAAGTTTGTAATGGGCTTATGGAAACATCTCAACATTATGAGGTGACAACAGGCCACTAACGGAAACAATTGCTTGCTTGAGATTAACGAAGAGATGAAAGCTTGTTCCATCAAGATGGAAAAGAGATAACTTGGGTCATTAATAAGCACCAAATAGCAACATTCCTTAGGGAAGGCTTTAGGTGAAATATATACCAAGATAACTCCAATGAAGAGATTGACGGTTGAAAAGATCTCTTGAACAAGAGAAAATGATGGATTTAAATATGTCACCCTTGAAAACTTGTGAATCATGAAACGCGAAGGGAAATTATCAAGAATGACCTAACACCACCTCAGAAGATAAGGTAGAAAGAATTGCACTTTGGAATGCATGATGAAGAATACTTGAACTCCCCAAAACAAGACATGTGTTGAACACCATGTTTAATTTTTTGAGTATAGCTTGGCTGATCTTAACTTCAAGAGAAATCTTGAAGAACAATTGAAGAATGAAAGGAATCCTTGACGAACCACCATGAAGAAACTCCGGTATTAAAAGGATGGTGGAAAGAGGGAGAAGTTGAAAACACAAGGTGAAGCCTTGCAATGATTTAGATGGAGCTTCACGACGAGATAATGCGGAAAACTTAGAACTCCGGAAGAAAGATGAACAACAAGAAGCCAAGAATTTATTACTCCTGAACAAACTCCGAAGGAAAGGATTAATCACTTGGATGAAACCAGAATAAGAATTATGTTATGCGTATCCTTCACCAATTTAAATTGATGACAAGCAACGGATTTGGCATACTACTTATTCTTGTAGAAAGGATTAAGAGAGATATAGCGTAAACTTCCGAAAAGTCTTCAACGATCCACAGGTAGGATTCGGAAAGAACGAATTAATTGATACGATAACAACAGAAGAGGAATGTTGAAAGAACCACCGTAAGAATTGAAAATGAAAGTAGCAAAGGCACAATTCACCGGGAAGAATTGAAAAATGAATGAAGATACTTGAGGGGATTTAGATACATGAGAACAAAGAGATCATGAACTGATTAGAGGGTATTTGAATGATGCACCGGTAGAATTTGAGAACGAGAGCTGAAAGCTGAGAATGAATAATTCTGAGATGATTGGCTCCGGAGAATGAAACTGAAAAGACTCCTAAAATGCTCCGGATGGGTGAAAAAGATTCTCACAATCGAAAACAATTATGAGAGGATGGCAACAAGCTAGCACCATGAATCTTGAAGAGAATAGAGCAAGATTAAAGAGAAACTCTTCTTCGGTCTTCAAATGATGAGAATGACAATGAGAAACACCACCAAGAATTATTGAGGCACACCGGAAGAATCAAAAGCGAAGAGGTTATGCCAACTATGAAAAGAATTTGAAAGATCTTGGAGAAAAGCATTTGACTGATGATAACTCATTCTTACGTCAAACTTGGAGAAGAATCTAGGATAGCTCTGGGAAAATAGAAGAGTCAGGTAAGATCCTGGGAAAAGACCTGTGGGTTAGGGCCCACTCAAAAGAACACCGTTGAAAAGATTTAAAAGAGATGTTGCATCGGTTGAATTAAATGACTTGAATGAGATACCAATCTCGAAAGAGCTTGAACGAATGCAGAGTGGAAACACGAATCTTCGAGATATCTTGAGCACTCGGGAATAACAAATAGCGAGAAGTAGAATGATAATGAGGTGCACCGGTATGAGAAGACATTGAAATGAGGAAAAAGGTATGATCAACAAAACTTGACTTGAATCCACCGGAGAAGAGAAAGGAATGAGGAATGACGAACTAGTAGAACATCTTCTTGAGAACCACCGGGTAAGAACATTGACGGAAAAGAATGGAGAAACTTCACAAAAATAAAAGGATACTTGGTAAAGAAATCTTAGTCCTTGAGGAAAAAGGGTGGGTGGGCGGGAAAAAACAAAGGCAACTTGGAGACGGATGAAACAAACACCGTTGAGAAGAAATGATAATTGGTCTTGCTGATGTTGAAGTGATCGGATCCACTTGAAGAGAAACACGCCGGTTGAAAAGGATTGACATGACAATCTCGATTGTCGAGAAGGATTGGTATTCACATCGGAGTATGAGAACACCATTTCGGAAAGGTATGGAATCAACACTTGACATTGAAGCGACTCGAATACCACAACTCAAAACAAAAACAAAGGACTGGCTTGCAGAATAAGCCAGAACAAACATATGATAGAGATTTCGTCCGAAGTTTTCGTGGTGGGGCCTACACGGGCTCGATCGTAAAGCACCATCATGTACAAGGCAGTGCACATGACATACGAAGCGTCCCCGAGTCGGCATAGCCAAGTACTCTTTAAGACACAACGAGACCACTGTAAAACCAACCGTGAATAGGCGGACCACTAGACGTCGAACCCCAATTTCATATCATACATCCATCGGAAAGATATCCTAAGAGCTACTTGAATTCCCACCTATGAAACTCCCGAAATTTTCCGGTTATGCAATCAGGTGTTGGGGATACAGGGGAAGCAATATATCTCACACAAACTAACAATCCCTACTTCCAGCTGTATCCATCCGTCAACACATAACCAAGAAACCTTCGGAAATCGTGTACCTCAACCTTCGAAAAGCATCCGTTATACGAGCTATGGCAATACTCCCGAACTCCCCAGTACTGGGTGGCGTCGAGGTTATCTCACCAACAATTGCATAAAAGAGATTTTCGATGTCGGCGTACTAAACTCAGGTATTCCAGAACTGCAACGATAAAATTATGGCGACAACACCTCAGAGCTCAACTCCCCGGGACACTTCCACTAAACCCCTGACAGGAGGCACCAAGACAATGTTCTAATCATAAAACCATCGGAACGATTCCAAGATACCCGCGTGATCCTAAATTTTTTTTAGTGAAATTTGAGAAGAGAAGAGTCAAAACTCTACGTCAGGATGCCTTACCAGAGCGATGAAGAGACTGGGGAGTAAAAAGAATTCCTAACTCTCCAATATATATAATCCTAAATGACTCAAAACATTTTTCTAGACACAACTCGGCCGCTAAAAACGATCAAGCAGTGGGGCTCCTAAGGTCGGGGAAGGCTCTGATTACCAACTTGTTACGCCCTCGATGCGGCTATATCTCCCACGTGTCGAAGCACGACTTAGAGGCATAACCGCATTGAAAGCAATATCGCAAGTGAGGTAATCTTCACACAACCCATGTAATACATAAGGGAAAGAGATACATAGTTGGCTTACAATCGCCACTTCACACAATACATGAGTAAAGCATTACATCATACAGATACAATCAAGGTCCGACTACGGAACCAAAATAAAAGAAGACTACCCCAAATGCTACACAGATCCCCGATCGTCCCAACTAGGCTGCACTACTGATCAACTGAAACGAAACAACACAATGAACAAGATCTTCATCGAGCTCCTCCTTGAGCTCGGATGCGTCACCTGCACGGTTTCATCGGCACCTGCAAACTGGTTTTGGAAGTATCTGTGAGTCACGAGGACTCAGCAATCTCACACCCGCGAGATCAAGACTATTTAAGCTTATAGGAAGGATGTAGTAATGAGGTGGAGCTGCAGCAAGCGACTAGCATATATGGTGGCTACAATCGCAAAAGAGAGCGAGAAGAGAAGCAAGCCACGGTCGTGAAGCTAGTAGCGATCAAGAAGTGATCCTAAAACTACTTACGTCAAACATAACTCCAACACCGTGTTCACTTCCCGGACTCCACCGAGAAGAGACCATCACGGTTACACACGCGGTTGATGCGTTTTAAATTCGGATCTGGTGTCAAGTTATCTATAACCGGACATTAACAAATTCCAATCTGCCACATAACCGCGGGCACGGCTCTCGAAAGTTTATACCCTACAGGGGTGTCCCAACTTAGCCCATGACAAGCTCTCGCGATCAACGAAGGAATAGACCTTCTCCCAGGAAGACCCGATCAGTCTCGGAATCCCGGTTTACAAGACATTTCGACAATGGTAAAACAAGACCAGCAAAGCCGCCCGATGTGCCAACAAATCCCGATAGGAGCTGCACATATCTCATTCTCAGGGCACACCGGATGAGCAAGACGACGGGTTGGCATAGACCCTGGTTGCCCAGGGGGCGCCGGACATCGCTCGGTTTGGACCAGCACCCGGAGGAGCACTGGCCCGGGGGGGTAAAATAAAGATGACCCTTGAGTCTGCAGAACCCAAGGGAAAAAGGCTTTGGTAGGCAAATGGTAAAACCAAGGTTGGGCCTTGCTGGAGGAGTTTTATTCAAAGCGAACTGTCAAGGGGGTGCCATAAATCACCGGACTGCGTAAGGAACGCAAAATCCGGGAACATAACACCGGTATGACGGAAACTAGGGCGGCAAGAGTGGAACAAAACACCAGGCATAAGGCCGAGTCTTCCACCCTTTACCAAGTATATAGGTGCATTAATTAAATAAGAGATATTGTGATATCCCAACAAGTAAACATGTTCCAACAAGGAACAACATCTCCATGTTCCAACAAGGAACAAACTTCATCTTCACCTGCAACTAACAATGCTATAAGAGGGGCTGAGCAAAGCGGTAACATAGCCAAACAACGGTTTGGTACGAAAGGATGGTTAGAGGCTTGACATGGCAACATGGGAGGCATGATATAGCAAGTGGTAGGCATCGTAGCATAGGCATAGCAAAAGAGCGAGCATCTAGCAAGCAAAGATAGAAGTGATTTCGAGGGTATGGTCATCTTGCCTGAGATCCTGCTAGGAAGAAGAACGAGTCCATGAAGAAGACAAACATACGAAGTCGAACGGATCCTCACAACTCCGGAACGAAACCGAAGCTAACGAGAGAAGCAACCCGGAAAGAAACAAACAACATAGTAAACAACCATCACATAAGCATGGCATGAAGCACAATCAAGTATGATGCATGTCCGGTTTAATGAGGCATGGCATGGCAAAGTGCAACAAACAATACTACAAGTTAAGAAGTCGAGCTCAATATGCAACGAGGTGCATGTTGACGGAACACCACATCAATTATTTAGTTTTCTCTCGGTTATGCTACCAAACAATATTAAGTGTTGTTAAACATGGCAAGAGGTGAAGCATAAATAAACTAACTATTTAGGCAAGTTTAAATGAGGCCGAAAGCAACAAACGACAATTCCGGAAAATCCCCATATGCATTTAGCAATTTAATGCAACAACAAGTTTAAACATTTTAATTGTTATTATCATGATGCGGATGACATATGCAAGTTTTATGCAATTTTTATGAAAATGTTGACATAAGCATGATAAGGAGCATTTGGTCACCATGGCGGAACGAAAAGGGTGCCACGGCGGCGAAACAAAAATGGTGCCACGGCAACATATCCGAAAATGATGCCACGACAACATATCCGAAAATGATGCCACGGCAACATATCGGATCCGGTAGCTCATGGAGATACCGGTGCAAAAGGAGGCGTGCGGATGCATGCACAGATGGTGGGGTGATCCCGGATTCCGGGTGTCCCACATAATGGTGGCATGGCTTTTGGCGAACGTGCAAGGAACAATTCGGACACGGTCCAAACATAGGGTGCATCTCATACAACAAATGCATTCGGTCCACGGACATCGTCTTGGTGTTATACCTTCGAAGCGTGCATCTTCGGAGCGGTTCGAGTCGTCGAGGGAAGTAGTGGTACTCGTTTCGTAGATGAACTTGGCGATCCGAAGGGGTTCTTGGTGTTGACGGTCCTGTAGTCGTACTAGGCATCCGGTGAACTTGGCGAAATCCACGAAGGCGTCCTTGGGCGTACCTGGTTGCCGTGTCTTGGCAAATCGAAGGGAATCTTGGCGTCCATGCAATCTGCAGCGGAGGTGCACGAAACTAGCGGCAGAGGACAAGCCGTATCTGGACAGGGTTGAAGACGAACGGCGAGGGCGCAACACTCTAGGAGGCAGTAGGGCACGGGGACGGCAGGGGCTCGTCCATGGCGGCCCTGACCTCCGGAGCACAACGGGGCGGCGAGGAGGGGTTGCTCCGACGAGCAGTGGGATGGAGTGGGCGGCAAGACTTGGCGGTTGAGGACACTGGTGGTGTAGCGTGAGGAAGGAGAGGCCAGAGCGATGACGAGCCGAAGGGCGGCGAGGAAGAGGGAGCTCCTCTCCTGGCACGAGGAGGGAGACGTGAGGCAGGGGGGCCGGAGTTGGCCTCCAGTGGCGGCGCGGGAGGCCCGGCGCAGCGTCGGCGAGAGGGTGCAGCAGCTGCTACTGCTGCCGGCGGCGAGGTCGAGGCGGTTTGGTGGCGACGAGGAGGAAGGAAGAGATGGGATCCAGCGATGCGGGGTCGTAGTGAGGCACTGAGGAACGACGAGGCGGGGGAATGATCGATGGGAGTTGGGGATCAAGCAGAGGGGGTTCGAGCGATGGGTTCTGGCGGCGCGAGGGGAGAAGGCGCTCGGGGAGATGGGGATCGGGCGCTGCGGCGCTGGATGGAAGGAGATGGGGATCGGGAGAGGGTTCGATCGGGCTAGGGTTTAGGTAGGCTGCGGTTGGACCTCCAGGGGCAAATGGGCCTTGGAGGCCGGCCTGGGTAGGGAAGGAAGTGGCCAGATTCCTGGCTGGGCTCTCTCTCTCCCTCATATTCTTTAGCAGAAAAGAATTAGAGAGAAGAAAAGAAGAGAGGGTTAGGGAAAGAATTTGCGCATGCGGACAATTTTCCCGGACTCAAAAAAATGAGCTTGATCCAAGAAAAATAGAAGTGGGCATGACCGAAAGATTTAAATTCAAACTCATTTGAATTTAATTCAAATGGGTTTGAACTAGGACTTGATAAAAGGAAGGTTCAAAAATGTTCAGATTTTTGATGGAGCTCCGGAAAATGATGAAAGAAATTATGGGCAAGGTTGGAGACCAAGAATTGAGATAACACCGGCATGGGATATTTTGCAAGTGGGTTATGGTTAATTCCAAAAAATGGAATTTTATTATAGCTCCCTAATATTGGAGGATATGTTATAAAGAGAAATCACCATGTGAATATCCCTCGATTGAAATAGATCAACGATCTATGCAATTTATTTAGGTGAGTTGCAAAACTAAATGACATGATGGCATGATGACATGATGCAATGCAACAAACAAATACATCGCACGGCGAAACTCGGAATATATAGAAGTCTTCTGGAGCATCGGGCTCGGGGCGTTACACTCTTCCTCCCCAAGGACCCTAACACAGTGCTCGACAACAGCAAGGCCAAGGGAAAGGAGGTCAAGCGCAAGGGCCCTGCCTTACTGGCAGCGGAGCCTAAGTAGAATCGCGACCATGAACGACCCGAGAGGGATAGTCGCCTCTTCTGTGTCTAGCACAATGTGTGCACGCACAACAAGGATGACTGCCAGGAGCTCAAGGCACTCCATGACAAGCGCTTGGGCCGTTGCCCAGACCGCAACGAGCATGGAGCCGACCTCGGGGGTGGCCGCTGGGACAACCGCAACGGCAACCCCTGCTAGGGATGGCATGACCAGCCTCGCGAGGGTGGCTAGGACGAGCAGCCTCGTGATGCCGTCTGGCGCGATTAGCCTTGCAAGGCACAGCCTCACACTATACAAAAATGACACAGCCGTGACATTTTGGCCCGAACGTATTTTTTTATGTCATGCTTGTGACACTTCTGTGACGATAATTGCGACAAAAACACGTATCATCATAGATGTGGCGGGATCCTAATTCTATGAAAAAAATCATGACAGAAAATGGGCTTTGCGTCCTAGGCAGGCTGGGGATGCACCTGCATGACATTCTTTCGGCCGTCCATGACGGACAAAATCGTCATAGAAGCAAGGGCGAGGAAAATATCGCGGAGTTCCCAGTTACGGTGGGTGGTCGGGGCCGAGCGATCCACGAAGGTTTCCGCATTTCTCTCATATACACGTACACACATGTGTGTGAGGCGTTGGTCCTTACTGAACCTGAGCAAGGCGTTCGCTTACTGAACCCGAGCGATTGCAGTAGCAACGTTACTAAACCCGAGGGATCGATCCCTTGGCTGTTAATTGAACCCGAGAGATTCCTTTGCTACTGCTGCTAACTGAAGCCCATCGAACCTGCTGCTGCCTCTTGATGAATAGTGACCATTGTTGGGGTTGGATGAATAGTTCCTGGTGGGGGTTGGTTGAACAGGACCCCGTGGTAGCAGAGGCCGTTGCCGCTGGATGAATAGGGCCCCGATCGACGAGGCCGCCACACACCCGAGCCGGTTAGGGTGGATGAACAGGACACTGTGGAGGGCTGGTTGAACAATAGCTAGTGGAGGGTGGATGGACAGTAGCCCATGGATAAACAGTGGATGGTGGAGGCTGGAAGAAGTTGACGGTGGATGAACAGTAGCAGGTGGAGCCTAGAGGAAGTCGATGGTGGATGAACAGTAGCCCATGAAGGCTGGAGCAAGGTAGTAGATGGTCATGAATAGTATCCCATGGAGTCACGTTTTGCGATACACCACACCCCTCCCAATGAAAAGGAACCCCGTTTCAACCATAGGTGCTCCAACACTAGTCTTTCCTCCATTTTGCGGTACGCCACACCCCTCCTGATCAATGGCGCCCCATTTCGACTGTAGACACTCGAACGGAAGGTCGTTTCCTCCAGTTTGCGGTACGCGAGACGCTTCCCGATGAACTGGACCCTGTTTCGCAGAAGGCCGTTTACTCTGTTCTGCAGTAAGCCAGACCGCGTTTCGGCTATTTCATCCAATCTGATTGGTTCCTAATGAACACGACACCGTTGGTGCCGTCCATTGCCTCTCCATGTACACAAGCCCTGGCCGTATGTATGTGCGAGTTGGCGTTCGAGACCCCGCCCGTATGTATGTATGTATGTGGCCATATTTTTTTGGCATCTGGCTGTACGTACGTGTACACAGTTTAGAAGGGACTGCCTGAACTACTATGTTGGGGGCTCTATTACTACATGTGTCGCTAGTTGCTCGGCCATGGTTCATCATTGTAGAGAGACTAATCGACCAGTATGTACGTACAGGTTCGCGACCAGACAGACAATCCTACATACAGTTCAACTGGGTGGATCCCAGCCGTTAGGGAGGATAAGGACGCACTCCCTTGTATGCGAAGGTGGGTCTCAGCTCTCAGTGGGAGGAATCATTTTGTTGCATGTAATAAGGAAGCACTTCCTTCTATGTGAAGATGTAGGTGGTGTGTCCAGCTATCATCCTCACCATGTACAGTCGCCTTCCGATGGATGTTGTTCGTTGACAACGTTGACCATGCCGCACCGAGAGCACCAAGGTGGTAGGACAACGGCGAGGCCTAGGAGGATAACGACACGGAGCCAGGGGAAACTGATCCACGAACACCTATGGGGCCGGCGGACCGAGCCCCTTTCGGTTCGGCGGGGGGCGGAGATCGCGCGAAGAGCAGATCGAGGCGAAGCACGCGAGCAGTTTACCCAGCTTCGGAGCTCTCCGGAGAGATAATACTCCTACTGCTGCATGTCTGAGTGTATTGAGTTCTTGCTCGGGAGCGCTGAGTGCTACAGTACACACTAGCTGCTAACGAGACCGAGCGTGAGTGTTTTTCTGCCTTCGAACCCCCCCTTCTACGTTGCGCATGGGCCTCCTTTTATATGCTCAAGGGGTCACCGACAGGTGGCAACATAGACAAGGGTAAAAATGGAAAGGTGTTGCGGTTGGTACAACTACCTGTACAGTGTATCATACCTAACCCTGACGGCAGGGGACAAAGGCATTAAATGCCCGTCTGCGTCGCCCAAATAGTGCAAAAAGGGACCGTCAGGGACGCCACCGCTTGCCACGATGCCAATCTTGTCGCGTCCGGAAGCTTGTCGCTCACCGGGCCTCGCCGGGACGCGTAGCGCGTCGCGGCAATTTCCTTGAGATGCCTTGGTTGGCCTTCCCGGCAAGCTCCTCTTGCCGGGGCCTTGTCTCCTTGGCTTGAATACTTTGTTCTTGAATGGCTCCAAAGGAACCACGGAGGACCTTGGCGGTCACCCGGCAAGCCTTGCCGCGGGGTGCTGCGACTGCCCGTGCACAAGTTCGGGATACTAGGGTACCCCTACTCTAGTACACCGATAGGAGCCCCCGGGCCTGGGCCACACACGGTGCCGAGCGCTGTTGGGCCAGGCCCAAAACAGGGCACAGGCACGCGCGGCCTGGGTTACGCCGTATCTTACTCCGTATCCACTGCGCCCTCCCAGAACGGCACGCGTCGAATGCGGCGTGTGGGAGATATCGTGGGTGGTTTCTTTATTCAGAAAGACGGAACGTCTGCCCCCTCCCTCTTTATAAGCAGGGGAAACAGGGGCAGTTCGCCCATTTCGCCGGTTGCTATTCCAATCTCAGAAACCTCCGCCGCCCCTCCCTTTCTTCCCAAAGCTAAAAGAGAGCAGCGCTACGCCCCCCATCGCCACCAGCACCACCAACACCGTCGATCTCCCCCACCACCTCCGCCATGGCTCCGAAAGCCGACAAGGGGAAGGTCGTGAAGTCGAACGAGGCGCAGCGGCTCACGGCGCTGCAAAAGGAGCGGGCAACCTTCCCCCCCAAGCTCGCCGCGAAGGAGCTGAGGGAGTATTACTACCTCTTCTGGTCGACGGAGACGCGAGCGCATCCGCGCACGAAGGTACTCTCAGCCGTCTCTTCGAAACGGGGTCCGAATGGATATCCCTTCTTCGCGTTGTTCTTCTACTGCGGGCTCTGCCCGCCTTTCTCTGAGTTTTTCTGCGACATTATGAACACCTACGGGTTCTGCCTCCTTGACTTCACCCCCAATGCCGTTCTGACCATGGCAGTTTTCGCACATCTCTGCGAAAACTTTGTCGGAGTCTATCCAAATGTAGCTCTTTTTCGCCACTTCTTTATGCACCGAGTTGAGAGAGGGGAGCCTCTATCCGGCGGAATCGCCTGGATCTCGAGAGCTGGCAAGAAGGATGCTTATCTGGAGGGAGAGCTCCGCGGCAAGTGGGAGGAATGGAGAGCAGACTGGTGCTGGATTGTCGAGGAGAACCCGCAGCCGTTTACCGCCCAGCGCCAAACCCTAGTAGTGCGCGGCAACGATTGGAGCAACGTGGCCCCAGAAGACGATAGGCTGAAGATTGCCGTTACCCGGATCTAATGCCTCAGGCTTGCCGGGCTCACTGTAGGCGCCGTTGGCGCATATTTTCTTCGCCGCCGCATCGCCCCCCTGCAGGAGAGGAGGAGACCCGCCTGGAAGTTCCAAAATGCGGCGGACATCATGAGGCTGCGCCCGGGCCTCAACTTCAACTTCACTGTCCTGGAACTTAACGCGATGCTCCAGGAACTGTTCAAGTACGACCCTGAACATCCCGAAGTGTTCAGGTTGCCGAAGGGTGTCGTTCCGCTGTGCAACAACTCCTCGCTCGACCGCATCCGTGCAATGATGTCGCTGTGCGATTCGCATGGAATTGTCCCAACTTGGCAAGAGCCTGCAGACGACGTCATGCAGGAGTTCTTTGACGGCTTGGTAGAAGTGCCGGTTCGCTCCGATGAACAGAAAAGCCTTACTCGATACACCACCGATGCGGAGATGCAGCGCATCGCCACTAGGTTGGAAGAGGCGGCGGCAGCCGCTGCCGCAGGCGAGTTTGGATTCACCGTGGAGGAGGCAGACGCAGCAGAGGCGGCAAGCCTTGCCGAGCGAGAGGGGCTTGCCAGCGAGGGAGAGCTTGCCGGGCCTGAAGTCGAGTCGGGCGAGCCGCCGAGGGTGCGAGCGGCTTGTTGAAGACCAACTCCTCTTCCTCCTCATCTTCAGACAGCTCGCCGCAAGAAGAGCCCCCAGCTCCACCAAGAAGGCGACTCCGCAAGGCCGGGGACGTAGCCGGGCGGCAGACGAGTCAACAGCCGCCGCGCCGCGCGACACGCTCCATTGTGGCTAGCACTGTTGCCGCGGGAGCACCTCACGCCGCTGCGGCAACTGGAGCGGGGTCCTCCCGGACCACCGCTTCTGCTCCTGCCGCCTCTCACGCCGCAGCAACGGCCGGAGCTGGGCCGTCTCAGACCACCGCCACTGCCCCCGCCAAGCGGCTAAGGGAACCTACTCCTCCGCCTCGTCGCGCCGGAGGTGAGCCGAACTTCGACCTCTCCGCGCTCAGCTCCGACGAGGAAGAAGAAGAGTAAGATTCTTTGCTGTACTTGTAGTTCTTCAATTCTTGCTGTTTTGTCTTGTATCTGATTTGCTTTACTCCGAACCCATTCCTTTTCAGGACTCTGGCCCAGAGAGCGGCGAAGAGAGCCAAGGTCCCGGTGATTGTCATCGAGGACGAACCCACCGCGACAGCGGGGGGTGTGTCCGAGACCACCTTGCCGGACCCGGCAACTATTCCCCAAAGCAGCCCCCAGCGCAGCCCCCAGCGTAAGTATATGTTTACTTCCCGCTGTTAGGCGCGCATGGGTGCTCTTTCTTTGCTGACATCTGACTATTGGTTTGTGTAGGAGCAGAGCAGCCTCACGAGGAGCGCCCGGAAGCCGCCCCCGACATGCCATCTGCTTCGACTACACCGCCAAGGGAGGGTTCCCCGGCAAGGGAGCATTCTCCGGCAAAGGAGAATTTTCCGGTAAGGGAGAAGTCTCCGGCAAGGGAGAGTTCTCCGGCAAGGGACAGCACCAGCGACCCCCTGGTGGCGGAGACCATGACTGTAGAACCCAGTACAGGTAATCCTCTTGCTTGAAAACTTCCCTTGGGTTCTTCTTCTTCTGATTTTCATTTTGGATATTTGCTTGACTTTTCTCCCTTTTCCGGCCGTCAGATCCCTCTGCCACGGAGCCGATGGAGACCGAGGTCGCCGGCGAGGAGAACGCGCGCGGCAATACCGACGACGCCGCTGCCACCGAAGAAGCAGCTGGCGTTGATGATCCCGCCGGCGAAGAGGCCGCCAAAGCTGCCGCCGCAAAAGCTGGCGAGGGGTCTGGCGATCGCACTGACGGCCCCGAGGCCGCAGGAGCGCCAGGCGCTACGCCGACCGCCGATCCCTCCGCCGCTGCCGCAGCGTTAGGCTCCGAAGAGCCCCAGCCCGGCGCCTATTTGAAGGCCGGCGATGGCGTCTTCATCAAGCTCCCCTGGGCGTCAAGCTCCAGGGCACCGGTCAAAGGAGAAATCTTGGATGGAGAGGTGCTCGCCTCCGCTGGGCTGACGCTGGTTGATGCGCCGAGCAGCAGCAGCGGCGAGTCTGAGGAGGAGCGGATGCTACGGACGCTGGTGTCGCTCTACCGCGCTCGGCAGGCCAAGCTGGAATCCCGAGAAGCGCTTGTCGCGAAGGCGGGAGTGGACATCGAGAAGCGCGTGGAGGAGATGATGATCTAACTCGTGCAGTCTGAGGAGGAGGAGCACCGTTCATTTCTTGACGCATATTCAAGATACCATCAGATCTTCATGGCAGAAGAGGATGAGGAGAAGACCGCATTCATCACTCCATGTGGCACATACTGTTTCATACGGATGCCTTTCGGTTTAAAGAATGCTGGTTCAACATTTGCAAGAGTAGTCCATGACGCTTTTGAGCCATAAATGCACAGAAATGTGGAAGCCTACATGGATGACATAGTGGTCAAGAGCAAGGACAAGGCAACTCTGATTCAGGATCTAGACGAAACCTTGGCAAATCTGCGCAAGATCAACCTCAAGCTTAACCCCGAGAAGTGTGTGTTTGGAGTCCCCTCCAGCAAGCTTCTCGGGTTCTTCGTGTCTCAGCGGGGAATTGAAGCCAATCCCGACAAGATCAAGGCCATTGAGCAGATTGAAGCACCAAAGCGCGTCAAGGATGTGCGAAGACTTGCCGGTTGCGTGGCTGCTCTCAGCAGGTTTATCTCTAGGTCTGCTGAGCCCGCCCTGCTGTTTTTCAAAATACTGAAAAAGGCAGGTCCAATGAAATGGACTCCGGAAGCGGAAGCTGCGCCGCAGGACTTAAAGAGATACCTGTCCTCCACTCCAACACTTGTGGCACCTAAACCACAAGAGAAGTTGCTGTTGTATATAGCGGCAACCAATCAAGTGGTTAGTGCTGCGTTAGTAGCGGAGAGGGAGGCGGATGATGAGCCAGCAACCACGGCAGATGCATCCAGCGACAAGCAGGGGACTTCACCGACAAGCTCTGGTCCCGACAAAGATGGATCTGCGCAGGCGCGTGAGGAGATACAGAAGAGAATGGTGCAGCGCCCAGTTTACTTTGTCAGTTCCCTTCTGCAGGGGGCTAGGTCAAGGTATTCTGGTGTGCAGAAGTTGCTTTTCGGCCTTCTCATGGCCTCGAGAAAGCTGCGCCATTACTTCCAAGCACATGAGATCACAGTTGTCACCCGTTTTCCGCTGAAGAGGATACTGCAGAATCCAGAAGCAACAGGCAGGATTGTCGAGTGGGCACTGGAACTGTCAAGCTTTGGCCTCAAGTTTGAGAGCACTTCAACTATCCAAAGTAGAGCATTGGCAGAATTCATAGCAGAATGTACGCCAACACCAGATGAAGAAATTCCAGAAACGAGCATCCCGTCAAGGAAGCAAGCAAAGAGTGGCTGATGTACTTTGATGGTGCCTTCTCGCTGCAAGGCGCCGGTGCGGGCGTGCTACTTTTTTCGCCCACCGGAGAGCACCTCAAGTACGTAGTCCAGATGCACTTTCCTAAGGAGCAAGCAACAAACAATACCACAGAGTATGAAGGTTTGCTTGCCGGTCTCAGGATTGCAGCAGACCTTGGGATCAAGAAGCTCATTGTCAGGGGTGACTTGCAGCTTGTCGTCCGCCAAGTGAACAAGAATTATCAGAGTCCGTTGATGGAATCCTACGTTGATGAAGTGAGAAAGCTAGAAGAGCACTTTGACGGCCTACAGATGGAACATGTTCCAAGAGCTCAGAACGACATTGCCGATGGCCTGTCGAAGTGCGCCACACTTAAGTTACCTGTGGAACGAGGGATCTTTGTGCTCAAACTGACTCAACCGTCTGTAACGCCATCAACTGGACAGAGCAAGAAGAGGAAGTTGATTTCTGGTGACTATTTTCCGGCAGAGCTCCCTGAAGCCGCTGCAAAGAAGGTCCCCAAGATCAACACCAAGGGTGCTGAGGAACAGTCTACTCCGGCAAGCCTTAGGGTTTGTTCCGTTGAAGCAGACGCTCCCGACAAGATTTGCTCCAGCAAGCTTGCCGGGGAACGTCAAGCTCCGGCTGAGCCGCAGGTTATCGCCGTAGAAGAGGATGTTCCCGCAGCAGCAGATGTGCCTTTAGTCCTTGTTGTCGAGCCGCAAGCTCCAGCATGGGCACAGTAGATTGTCTGTTTCCTTCAGACAGGAGAACTTCCCGAAGAGCAAGAAGAAGCGGAAAGAGTAGCCCAGCAGTCAAGTATGTACCAGTTTGTCAACGACACACTGTACAGAAGAAGACTCAATGGTGTGAAATTGAAGTGTATTCACCGGGAAGATGGAAAAAAGCTGTTGGTAGAGATACATGGAGGCATATGTGGTCACCACATTGGCGCAAGAGCGCTTGCCGGCAAAGCATTCCGGCAAGGTTTCTTTTGGCCGACAGCCCTGCAGGATGCAACTGCACAAGTAACCAAGTGTGAAGCGTGCCAGTTCCATTCCAAGCAGATACACCAGCCAGCTCAAGCTCTACAGACGATCCCTTTATCCTGGCCATTTTCGGTCTAGGGGCTCGACATCCTCGGCCCCTTTCCCCGAGCTGTCGGGGGCTTTGAGTACTTGTACGTTGCAATCGACAAGTTCACAAAGTGGCCGGAAGTGGAAGCAGTGAGGAAGGTGACAGCACAGTCAGCAGTCAAGTTCTTCAGGTCGACTGTTTGCCGCTTCGGGATCCCTAACAGGATCATCACCGACAACGGCACGCAATTCACGAGCCGCACCTTCATGCAGTACGTCCAAGATCTTGGCGCCAAGGTCTGCTTCGCTTCTGTTGCTCATCCGAGAAGCAACGGTCAAGCAGAGAGGGCAAATGCTAAAGTGCTGCGCGGGCTCAAGACCAGGAATTTCGACAGGCTGCGCAAGTGCAGAAAGAACTGGATTGAGGAGCTACCGGTGGTTCTTTGGTCGATTAGGACGACGCCAAATCAAGCCACTGGCCAGACACCTTTCGCTCTAGTCTATGGAGCAGAGGCAGTTCTCCCCATGGAACTCGTATACGGGTCACCTCGAGTGCTCACTTATGATGAGCTTGAGCAAGAGCAGCTGCGACAAGATGACGCGCTACTCCTTGAGGAAGACCGTCTTCAGGCCGCTGTACGAGCTGCTCGATACTAGCAAGCTTTGCGCCGCTACCATAGCCGCAAAGTTAATGCCAGAAGTCTCGAGGAAGGCGACCCTGTTCTTCGGCGCGTTCAGTCCGCCAAGAATTCCAACAAGTTGACACCAAAGTGGGAAGGCCCTTACCGGGTGAAACGAGTCACTAGGCCTGGCGCTGTCCGCCTTGAGACTAAAGATGGCACTCCGGTGAGCAACTCCTGGAACATTGATCATCTTCGTAAGTTTTACCCGTAAGGCACGGTTGCCGGAACCTGTTCCGGCAACCACCTTTTGTACAAGTCTTGCCGATGTTGCATGTAATCCTTTGTACAGAGTCGGGCGCAGACCCCGTGCATAAGTAAAGCTCATGTACTACGCACATCTTGTCAATTTCATGCTTTCTATTTTTTGCACGTGTTATCTGACACTTTGTGCAACGCCTACCCCCGGTAAGCAATAACGAGCTGTAAGGCTCCATATCTTTATTTTCTCTTCTTTCTCTTTCTCAAAGAAAGGAAGGTTCCCACGCCCACAAGTTTGCCGGGGGAAAGGAGAAGATAATGGTGTGGACAAGGCGTCGTTCAAGAAAGTTTCGCCTTACCGGGACGCAAACGACAGAAAAGCTAAGTTGCCAAAGTTTGAGCAATCAGTTTTAAAAATTTTAAGATTAAGTTATCTTCCTCGAACGACCACGCTTTGTATGGAAAACCTGTGCGCGGAGGAACCAACTCGTAACTAGTTGCGCCCTTACTTTGTTTCGAGTCCGCTCAACGACTTAAGTGAGCTGCGACTAGTTGCGACAAGGTTTCTTGTCGGTGGCGGCACCGCCAGCAGGCTGCTGACGTCCTGCACTCAGCGCTCGCGGCTAAGGTGCCTGCGCCGACAAGTTCCCTAAAAGCGTAGGGCAAAAACATACAAAGGAAGGAATCAAGTAAAGGAAATAACATAGCAATCGATACCCAAAATAGAGTTATATTACAAGATAGGTTGTCGCAGCTCTAACAGATTGTTTTCATAACATGACCAACAGCGACAAGAAAAGGAGAAAACGGGCGGCCTAATCTACGTGATCGCCCTCAACCCTCTTGATCCCACTCACCTTGTCCACAATGGGTGCGACAAGGGTCTTGAGCGCTTCCAGATCAGCATCCGGCGGCAAGGTCCTGAGGACATTGGTGAGGTTGAGGCCTGGGTTGCGGAAGGCCACCTTCACCAACACCTTTTGAAGAGCTCCCGCGCAGATCTTGCGCGACTCGTCGGCCAGCTGCTTTGGGATCTTCTCCCGGATTCGCTGGAGGGCCGTCGCCACGCCTTTGAAGAACAAGGTGAGCTTGGCGCTGGGTTGGAGGTTCTCATCGGAGGGATACCCGAGATCCTCCATCCCCAGCCGCGCCAGCTCCCTGTCAATGGATGCGGCAACATCCATGAGACCCTCCGTCCAGTGCTCCACATTCTCCCTGAAAGTGTTCTGGGCGGCAGCAGCACTCGCCAGCAGCGCCTCGTCGGCCTTGATCTTCTCCTTCAAGGCCACCTCCTGCTCCCTGGCGCCGTCCAGCGTCTTTGTCAAAGTAGTCAGCTTCAACTCAAGATCTGCGTTGGAGTCCTTGGCGGCGCTAAGCTCCTTGCCCTTCTTGGCGAGACGACCCTGCAGCTCGCCAAAGGTGTAGGCGTCCTTCTCGTGCTCACGCTTGAGCACAACAAGCTTTTCACCGCTCGCCTTGAGATCGGCCTCCAGCTGCGCCACCTTCGTCTGCAGCTCCTTCTTGGCGGCCTCGGTAGCTGCAGCAGCATCCTCTGCTTCCTTGAGAGCCCCGCCGAATGTTTGCTCGTGCAAAACAAGCTCCTCCTCGTGGCTGTCAAGGTTGACCTTCCGCTGCGCCAACTCGCCCTCCCGCGCAGACAGATTCTCGGCGGCAAGACGCTGTTGCTCTTCAACTTCAGCCTTCTCGAGGAAGAAGGCTTTCCGCTCCTCGGCGAGTTGTTCCCACTCCTCTGTCAGGGACCGGAGAGCTTCCTGGTTAAGACCCCGGAGCTCCTCCGCGCGCTTCTCGATGTCCACTCCTGCCTTCGCGACAAGTGCTTCTCGGGATTCCAGCTTGGCCTGCCGAGCGCGGTAGAGCGACACCAGCTTCCGCAGCAGCCGCTCCTCCTCAGACTCGCCGCTGCTGCTGCTCGGCGCATCAACCAGCGTCAGCCCAGCGGAGGCGAGCACCTCTCCATCCAAGATTTCTCCTTCGACCGGCGCCCTGGAGCTTGACGCCCAGGGGAGCTTGATGAAGACGCCATCGCCGGCCTTCAAATAGGCGCCGGGCTGGGGCTCTTCGGAGCCTGACGCTGCAGCAGCGGCGGAGGGATCGGCGGTCGGCGTAGCACCTGGCGCTCCTGCGGCCTCGGGGCCATCAGTGCGATCGCCAGACCCCTCGCCAGCTTTTGCTATGGAAGCCTTGGCGGCCTCTTCGCCGGCGGGATCATCAGCGCCAGCTGCTTCTTCGGTGGCAGCGGTGTCATCGGTATTGCCGCGCGCGTTCTCCTCGCCGGCGACCTCGGTCTCCATCGGCTCCATGGCAGAGGGATCTGACGGCTGGAAAAGGGAGAAAAGTCAAGCAAATATCCAAAAAGAAAATCAGAAGAAGAAGAACCCAAGGGAAGTTTTCAAGCAAGAGGATAACCTGTACTGGGTTCTACAGTCATGGTCTCCGCCACCAGGGGGTCGCTCGTGCTGTCCCTTGCCGGAGAACTCTCCCTTGCCGGAGACTTCTCCCTTGCCGGAGAACGCTCCCTTGCCGGGGAACCCTCCCTTGGCGGTGTAGTCGAAGCAGATGGCATGTCGGGGGCGGCTTCTGAGTGCTCCTGGTGAGGCTGATCTGCTCCTACGCAAACCAATAGTCAGATGTCAGCAAAGAAAGAGCACCCATGCGCGCCTAACAGCGGGAAGTAAACCATATACTTACGCTGGGGGCTGCTTCGGGGAATAGTTGCCGGACCCGGCAAGGTGGTCTCGGACACACCCCCCGCTGTTGCGGTGGGTTCGTCCTCGATGACATTCACCGGGACCTTGGCTCTCTTCGCCGCTCTCTGGGCCAGAGTCCTGAAAAGGAATGGGTTCGGAGTAAAGCAAATCAGATACAAGAAAAAACGGCAAGAATTGAAGAACTACAAGTATAGCAAAGAATCTTACTCTTCTTCTTCCTCGTCGGAGCTGAGCGCGGAGAGGTCGAAGTCCGGCTCACCTCCGGCGCGACTAGGTAGAGGAGTAGGTTCCCTTAGCCGCTTGGCGGGGGCAGTGGTGGTGGTCTGAGACGGCCCAGCTCCGGCCGCCGCCGCGGCGTGAGAGGCGGCAGGAGCAGAAGCGGTGGTCCGGGAGGACCCCGCTCTAGTTGCCGCAGCGGCATGAGGTGCTCCCGCGGCAACAGTGCTTGCCACGGTGGAGCGTGTCGCGTGGCGCGGTGGCTGTTGACTCATCTGCCGCCCCACTACGTCCCCGGCCTTGCGGAGACGCCTTCTTGGTGGAGCTGGAGGCTCTGCTTGCGGCGAGCTATCTGAAGATGAGGAGGAAGAGGAGTTGATCTTCAACGAGCCGCTCACACCCTCGGCAGGCTCGCCCGACTCGACTTCAGGCCCGGCAAGCTCTCCCTCACCGGTGAGCCCCTCTCGCTCGGCAAGGCTTGCTGCCTCTGCTGCCTCTGCCTCCTCCACGGTGAATCCAAACTCTCCCGCGGCAGCGGCTGCCGTCGCCTCTTCCAGCCTAGTGGCGATGCGCTGCATCTCCGCATCGGTGGTGTCGCGAGTAAGGCTTTTCTGTTCATCGGAGCGAACCGGCACTTCTACCAAGCCATCAAAGAACTCCTGCACGACGTCGTCTGCAGGCTCTTGCCAAGTTGGGACAATTCCATGCGAATCGCACAGTGGCATCATTGCACGGATGCGGTCGAGCGAGGAGTTGTTGCACAGCGGAACGACACCCTTCGGCAACCTGAACACTTTGGGATGTTCAGGGTCGTACTTGAACACTTCCTGGAGCATCGCGTTAAGTTCCAGGACAGTGAAGTTGAAGTTGAGGCCCGGGCGTAGCCTCATGATGTCCGCCGCATTCTGGAACTCCCAGGCGGGTCTCCTCCTCTCCTGCAGGGGGGCGATGCGGCGGCGAAGAAAATCTACGCCAACGGCGCCTATAGTGAGCCCGGCAAGCCTGAGGCGTTGGATCCGGGTAACGGCAATCTTCAGCCTATCGTCTTCCGGGGCCACGTTGCTCCAATCGTTGCCGCGCACTACTCGGGTTTGGCGCTGGGCGGTAAACGGTTGCGGGTTCTGCTCGACAATCCAGCACCAGTCTGCTCTCCATTCCTCCCACTTGCCGCGGAGCTCTCCCTCCAGATAAGCTTCCTTCTTGCCAGCTCTCGAGATCTAGGCGATTCCGCCGGAGAAAGGCTCCCCTCTCTCAACGCGGGGCATAAAGAAGTGGCGAAAAAGAGCTACATTTGGATAGACTCTGACAAAGTTTTCGCAGAGATGTGCGAAAACTGCCATGGTCAGAATGGCATTGGGGGTGAAGTCAAGGAGGCGGAACCCGCAGGTGTTCATAATGTCGCAGAAAAACTCAGAGAAAGGCGGGCAGAGCCCGCAGTAGAAGAACAACGCGAAGAAGGGATATCCATTCGGAGCCCGTTTCGAAGCGACGGCTGAGAGTACCTTCGTGCGCGGATGCGCTCGCGTCTCCGTCGACCAGAAGAGGTAGTAATACTCCCTCAGCTCCTTCGCGGCGAGCTTGGGGGGGAAGGTTGCCCGCTCCTTTCGCAGCGCCGCGAGCCGCTGCGCCTCGGTCGACTTCACGACCTTCCCCTTGTCGGCTTTCGGAGCCATGGCGGAGGTGGTGGGGGAGATCGACGGCGTTGGTGGTGCTGGTGGCGATGGGGGGCGGAGCGCTGCTCTCTTTCAGCTTTGGGAAGAAAGGGAGGGGTGGCGGAGGTTTCTGAGATTGGAATAGCAACCGGCGAAATGGGCGAACTGCCCCTGTTTTCCCTGCTTATAAAGAGGGAGGGGGCAGATGTTCTGTCTTTCCGAATAAAGAAACCACCCACGATATCTCCCACGACGCCGCATTCGACGCGTGCCGTTCAGGGAGGGCGCGGTGGATACGGAGTAAGATATGGCGTAACCCAGGCCGCGCGTGCCCGTGCCCTGTTTTGGGCCTGGCCCAACAGCGCTCGGCACCGTGTGTGGCCCAGGCCCGGGAGCTCCTGTCGGTGTACTAGAGTAGGGGTACCCTAGTATCCCGAACTTGTGCACGGGCAGTCGCAGCACCCCGCGGCAAGGCTTGCCGGGTGACCGCCAAGGTCCTCCGTGGTTCCTTTGGAGCCATTCAAGAACAAAGTATTCAAGCCAAGGAGACAAGGCCCCGGCAAGAGGAGCTTGCCGGGAAGGCCAACCAAGGCATCTCAAGGAACTTGCCGCGACGCGCTACGCGTCCCGGCGAGGCCCGGTGAGGGACAAGCTTCCGGACGCGACAAGACAACGACTGCGGCAAGGCGCTTGCCGCGGCAAGCAACCACTCTGTACCCACGCTCCGGCACATCCACCAACGTGTCACCCTGGGACCTTCCTAGGCGCGCGTGGCAGGAGGCTGTGCAGCCAGCGGTGTGCGGTAGCAAGCGGCGCTGACAAGATTGCCATCATGGCAAGCGGTGGCGTCCCTGACGGTCCCTTTTTGCACTATTTGGGCGACGCAGACGAGCATTTAATGCCTTTGTCCCCTGCCGTCAAGGTTAGGTATGATACACTGTACAGGTAGTTGTACCAACCGCAACACCTTTCCATTTTTACCCTTGTCTACGTTGCCACCTATCGGTGACCCCTTGAGCAAATAAAAGGAGGCCCATGCGCAACGTAGAAGGGGGGGGGGGTCAAAGGCAGAAAAACACTCATGCTCGGTCTCGTTAGCAGCTAGTGTGTACTGTAGCACTCAACGCTCCCGAGCAAGAACTCAATACACTCAGACATGCAGCAGTAGGAGTATTATCTCTCCGGAGAGCTCCAAAGCTGGGTAAACTGCTCGTGTGCTTTGCCTCGATCTGCTCTTCGCGCGATCTCCGCCCCCCGCCGAACCAAAAGGGGCTCGAACTACCGGCCCCATAGGTGTTCGTGGATCAGTTTCCCCGACATCTTTGGCGCGCCAGGTAGGGGGCGTCGAGGCTGTGTGAACCTGATCCGGCGTTCACACGAGTTAGATCTTCATCTTCTTCATCGACATGCCACCGAAGAAGAAGGCTTCGAACGCAGCTGTTCCATCCGCGTCGATCCCACCACCACCGGAGCAAACGGGTGGTGGGGTAGACGCCGGCGGAAGAACGGGCGTCTACGAGGGAACTCACGGTGCTGCCAGGTCCAAGGACAAGGCTGCGCAGACTTCGGCGTCCGTACATGCACCGCGCCCATCTCAGGAGGCGCAGGACCGACAGCGTCATGGAACTCACGGTGCCATACGTTCGTTGGACCAAGATCGAGCCGGTGGATGTCGGGGTGCTCAAGACCAGCATGCACGCCAGCATGCTGGCACGAGCGAGACACGGTCGCCTGGATGGGATACTGCTCCTTCTAACCTGGTTAGAAGTCCGAGCATATCCCGCCCTCGCACCGTTCGCCACTGCCGCCCACCACTTCAGCAGAAGCTTTGGTGCGAGCTCAACTGCTCCTGGATTACCCTCCAACGGTAGACAAGATCGACGAATGGAGGGCCACCATTCAGAGTCTCATCGGCTTTGCCAACGGCGACACCCCACTGCAGCCGAGTACATCACAGCCGCAGCAAGATTGCCAGGCACGAGCCGATGGCGACAAAACCGGTGGGGGTGCAACCACCATGCACTCTCCACCCCGAAGGCCAAGATCGCCGACTCGCCGGATCTACCTCGACAGCGACTCCACCGCATCATCAGATCCACGAGCTCGTCGCGATCAGCGCCAAGTTCTTCACGAACGACAGCTAGAAGACGCTCGTACTCACATCGAGCGTCGAAGAGACTCGCGGCGTCAATCGGACCAGCGCGCAGGGCCCTCTGTCGACATGCATGCGCCAGGGGAACCAGGCGACTTGCCGTACGCGGTAGGTTGCCCTGCGTTCACTCGTGAGCTGCGGCAAGTCCAGTGGCCCAGCACGAAGAATTTCAAGCCAGACGTACCAGAGAAGTACGATGGCAAGTCGCATCCGTCGGAGTTCCTCAGCATCTACACCATCACGGTGCAAGCTGCCGGGGGGCGGGACGACAAGATCCTTGCCAACTACTTCCCGCTGGTGCTCAAGCCCAATGTCAGGTCCTGGCTCATGCAATTGCCGGATAACTCCATATCCTCCTGGGCAGACCTATGCCATCAGTTTGTCGGCGCCTTTACAGGCGGCCACGAACCTCATGGCCAAGAGAGCGACCTTCATCTGCTCGCCCAGAAGGAAGGAGAGCCCCTGCGCAAGTACATTCAGAGATTCAGTCGTGTACAGCACAACATCCCAGATGTCCACCCTGCCGTAGTCATCAGCGCGTTCCATCAGAACGTGCGAAACCGCAGGATGCGGGAGGAGATGGCGATGTGCAAGATCAAAGACGTCAGTGAGCTATATGCCCTGGCCGACAAGTGTGCACGTGCTGAGGAAGGGAGGAAACTCCCTGGAGAGAATACAGGAGCAGCAGGATCTGACAGCGAGGATACCGCCCCGGCAAAAAAACCGGCAGCGGAACAACAGGAAGAAGAAAGGCAAAGATGTGCTAGTCGTTGAGCAGTCCGGCAACGGAGGTGGCACCAAGAAAGCCAAAGCTGGTAGCTCCAGCAAAGAGATTGCCGCATGCACCAACTGCCAGGCTGTGGCGGTTGCCGACAAGAAGGACAGCACCAACAAGCAGTACTGCAAGATCCACCGCACCAAGGGCCATGACCTCCAGAGCTGCAAGAAGGTCGAGCAGCTTGTCGAGCAGCAAAAGGCTGAATACGAGCGACGCGACAAGGAGAAGGCCCAAGAAGGAGCTGGAGGATCCAGCAAGAAACGCCCCAGCCGAGGAGGACGCCGCGGCAAGGCCAAGCAGCGGCAAGGAGATAGACCTCCCCGCGGCCGCGACAAGGATGAAGATGACAACGACGATGAAGATATGGATGATGACGAGACCGGTGAGCAGGAGTTCCAGAAAGCCATAGAGGTCATGTGCGTTGATGGCGGTGCTTCTCTGCATACTTCACACCGCCAGCTCAAGCAGTGGGTGCGGGAAGTCAATGCGGCAGAACCACCCGTCGAGTCACGCAAGCCTCTAAAATGGTCCAGCACGCCTATCATCTTTGATATTGAGGACCACCCTGATCGCATAACTGCGGTCGGGTGCTTGCCGATGTTGGTTTCACCAACTATCCGCAACCTCAAGGTCACTAAGATGCTAGTTGACGGCGGGGCCGGCTTGAACCTGATCTCCTCCGCGGTACTCCAGAAACTCCAGATCCCTGATAGCGAGCTCGAAGAGACCGGCACATTCCAAGGAATCAATCCGGGAAGGAGCAAGCCGAAGGGAAAGATCACGTTGCTGGTGACATTTGGCAGCGAGTTGAACTTCAGGACTGAGAGGGTCTCTTTTGACGTTGCTGACTTTCCATTGCCTTACAATGGGATACTCGGCCGTCCGGCACTCGCCAATTTCATGGCAGCCTGTCACTATGCATACAACATGCTGAAGATGCCAGGCCCGATAAGTGTCATCTCTGTCCCTGGCGACAAGAAGGATGTTCTTATCTGCGCCGACAAGATCTACCGGGAAGCGGCAGCCGCAACAGATCGCAAGTCACTTGCCGTTGAAGCTCCCGTGGGGAAGAAGAAGACCAAGTCCAGCAAGAGTTCTGATGCCCACTCCAGCAAGCGCACCTCTTCGGAGTGCTGCGCTACCGTCGAGGACGCAACATCGAGCTCCACCGGCAAGCATAAGAAGACAATGGCAGCTCCGCCAGAGACCAAGAAGGTGTCCGCCAAGGAGGACGGCACTGGTGGTACCTTCACCACTAGTGCCACTCTCGACCCTAAATAGGAAAGCGCGCTCGTTGCTTTCCTGCGAGCGAACGTCGACGTGTTTGCGTGGCAACCGTCTGACATCCCCGGTGTTCCCAGGAAAGTAATCGAGCACCATCTTGCCGTCTGTCCTCATGCGCGGCCCGTCAAGCAGAAGGTCAGGAAACAAGCAGTGGAGCGCCAAGAATTCATCGCAGAAGAAATCAAGAAATTGGAAGCAGCAGGCCTTGTCAGAGGAGTGCTCAATCCTACGTGGTTGGCCAATCCTATGGTCGTGCGCAAGGCAAACAGGAAATGGAGGCTTTGTATCGACTTTATCGATGTCAATAAAGCTTGTCCCAAAGACCCATTTCCCTTACCACACATTGACCAGATTGTTGACTCCACGGCTGGATGTGACTTGCTTTCATTTCTTGACGCATATTCAGGATACCATCAGATCTTCATGGCAGAAGAGGATGAGGAGAAGACCCCATTCATCACTCCATGTGGCACATACTGTTTCATACGGATGCCTTTCGGTTTAAAGAATGCTGGTTCAACATTTGCAAGGATAGTCCATGACACTTTTGAGCCACAAATGCACAGAAATGTGGAAGCCTACATGGATGACATAGTGGTCAAGAGCAAGGACAAGGCAACTCTGATTCAGGATTTAGACGAAACCTTTGCAAATCTGCGCAAGATTAACCTCAAGCTTAACCCCAAGAAGTGTGTGTTTGGAGTCCCCTCCGGCAAGCTTCTCGGGTTCTTCGTGTCTCAGTGGGGAATTGAAGCCAATCCCGACAAGATCAAGGCCATCGAACAGATTGAAGCACCAAAGCGCGTCAAGGATGTACGAAGATTTGCCGATTGCGTGGCTGCTCTCAGTAGGTTTATCTCTAGGTCAGCTGAGCACGCCCTGCCGTTTTTCAAAATATTGAAAAAGGCAGGTCCAATGAAATGGACTCCGGAAGCGGAAGGTGCGCTGCAGGACTTAAAGAGATACCTGTCCTCCACTCCAACACTTGTCGCACCTAAGCCAAAAGAGAAGTTGCTTCTGTATATAGCGGCAACCAATCAAGTGGTTAGTGCTGCGTTAGTAGCAGAGAGGGAGGCGGATGATGAGCCAGCAACCACGGCAGATGCATCCAGCGATAAGCAGGGGACTTCACCGACAAGCTCTGGTCCCGACAAAGATGGATCTGTGCAGGCGTGTGAGGAGATACAGAAGAGAATGGTGCAGCGCCCAGTTTACTTTGTCAGTTCCCTTCTGCTGGGGGCTAGGTCAAGGTATTCTGGTGTGCAGAAATTGCTTTTCGGCCTTCTCATGGCCTCGAGAAAGCTGCGCCATTACTTCCAAGCACATGAGATCACAGTTGTCACTCGTTTTCTGCTGAAGAGGATACTGCAGAATCCAGAAGCAACAGGCAGGATTGTCGAGTGGGCACTGGAACTATCAAGCTTTGGCCTCAAGTTTGAGAGCACTTCAACTATCCAAAGCAGAGCATTGGCAGAATTCATAGCAGAATGGACGCCAACACCGGATGAAGAAATTCCAGAAACGAGGATCCCCGTCAAGGAAGCAAGCAAAGAGTGGCTGTTGTACTTTGATGGTGCCTTCTCGCTGCAAGGCGCCGGTGCGGGCATGCTACTTGTTGCGCCCACCGGAAAGCACCTCAAGTACGTAGTCCAGATGCAGTTTCCCAAGGAGCAAGCAACGAACAATACCGCAGAGTATGAAGGTTTGCTTGCCGGTCTCAGGATCGCAGCAGACCTTGGGATCAAGAAGCTCATTGTCAGGGGTGACTGGCAGCTTGTCGTCCGCCAAGTGAACAAGATTTATCAGAGTCCATTGATGGAAGCCTACGTTGATGAAGTGAGAAATCTAGAAGAGCACTTTTACGGCCTACAGATGGAACATGTTCCAAGAGCTCAGAACGACATTACCGATGGCCTGTTGAAGTGCGCCACACTTATGTTACCTGTGGAACAAGGGATCTTTGTGCTCAAACTGACTCAACCGTCTGTAACGCCATCAACTGGACAGAGCAAGAAGAGGAAGTTGATTTCTGGTGACTATTTTCTGGTAGAGCTCCCCGAAGCCGCCGCCAAGAAGGTCCCCAAGATCAACACCAAGGGTGCTGAGGAACAGTCTGCTCCGGCAAGCCCTAGGGTTTGTTCCGTTGAAGCAGACGCTCCCGACAAGTTTTGCTTCGGCAAGCTTGCCAGGGAACGTCAAGATCCGGCTGAGCCGCAGGTTCTCGCTGTAGAAGCGGATGTTCCCGCAGCAGCAGATGTGCCTTTAGTCCTTGTTGTTGAGCCGCAAGCTCCAGCATGGGCACAACAGATTGTCTCTTTCCTTCAGACAGGAGAACTTCTCGAAGAGCAAGAAGAAGCGGAAAGAGTAGCCCGGCAGTCAAGTATGTACCAGTTTGTCGACGACACACTGTACAGAAGAAGACTCAATGGTGTGAAATTGAAGTGTATTCACCGGGAAGATGGACAAAAGCTGTTGGCAGAGATACATGGAGGCATATGTGGTCACCACATTGGCGCAAGAGCGCTTGCCAGAAAAGCACTCCGGCAAGGTTTCTTTTGGCCGACAGCCCTCAAGGATGCAACTGCACAAGTAATCAAGTGTGAAGCGTGCCAGTTCCATTCCAAGCAGATACACCAGCCAGCTCAAGCTCTCCAGACGATCCCTTTATCCTGGCCATTTTCGGTCTGGGGGCTCGACATCCTCAGCCCCTTTCCCCGAGCTGTCGGGGGCTTTGAGTACTTGTACGTTGCAATCGACAAGTTCACAAAGTGGCCGGAAGTGGAAGCAGTGAGGAAGGTGACAGCACAGTCAGCAGTCAAGTTCTTCAGGTCGATTGTTTGCCGCTTCGGGATCCCTAACAGGATCATCACCGACAACAGCACGCAATTCACGAGTCGCACCTTCATGCAGTACGTCCAAGATCTTGGCACCAAGGTCTGCTTCGCTTCTGTTGCTCATCCGAGAAGCAACGGTCAAGCGGAGAGGGCAAATGCTGAAGTGCTGCGCGGGCTCAAGACCAGGACTTTTGACAGGCTCCACAAGTGCGGAAAGAACTGGATTGAGGAGCTGCCGGTGGTTCTTTGGTCGATTAGGACGACGCCAAATCGAGCCACTAGCCAGACACCTTTCGCTCTAGTCTATGGAGCAGAGGCAGTTCTCCCCACGGAACTCGTATACGGGTCACCTCGAGTGCTCGCTTATGATGAGCTTGAGCAAGAGCAGCTGCGACAAGATGACGCGCTGCTCCTTGAGGAAGATCGTCTTCAGGCCGCTGTACGAGCTGCTCGATACCAGCAAGCTTTGCGCCGCTACCATAGCCGCAAAGTTTATGCCAGAAGTCTCGAGGAAGGCGACCTTGTTCTTCGGCACGTTCAGTCCGCCAAGAATTCCAACAAGTTGACGCCAAAGTGGGAAGGCCCTTACCGGGTGAAACGAGTCACTAGGCCTGGCGCTGTCCGCCTTGAGACCGAAGATGGCACTCCGGTGAGCAACTCCTGGAACATTGAGCATCTTCATAAGTTTTACCCGTAAGGCGCGGTTGCCGGAACATGTTCCGGCAACTACCTTTTGTACAAGTCTTGCCGATGTTGCATGTAAACCTTTGTACAAAGCCGGGCACAAACCCCGTGCATAAGTAAAGCTCATGTGCTCCGCATATCTTGTCAATTTCATGCTTTCTATTTTTTGCACGTGTTATCTGACACTTTGTGCAGCGCCTACCCCCGGTAAGCAATAACGAGCCGTAAGGCTCCATATCTTTATTTTCTCTTCTTTCTCTTTCTCAAAGAAAGGAAGGTTCCCACGCCCACAAGTTTGCCGGGGGGAAAGGAGAAGATAATGGTGTGGACCAATCGTCATTCAAGAAAGTTTCGCCTTACCGGGACGCAAACGACAGAAAAGCTAAGTTGCCAAAGTTTGAGCAATCAGTTTTAAAATTTTTAAGATTAAGTTATCTTCCTCGAACGACCGTGCTTTGTATGGAAAACCTGTGCTCGAAGGAAACAACTCGTAACTAGTTGCGCCCTTACTTTGTTTCGAGTCCGCTCAACGACTTAAGTGAGCTGTGACTAGTTGCGACAAGGTTTCTTGTCGGTGGCGGCACCGCCAGCAGGCTGCTGACGTCCCGCACTCAGCGCTCGCGGCTAAGGTGCCTGCGCCGACAAGTTCCCTAAAAGCGTAGGGCAAAAACATACAAAGGAAGGAATCAAGTAAAGGAAATAACATAGCAATCGATACCCAAAATAGAGTTATATTACAAGATAGCTTGTCGCAGCTCTAACAGATTGTTTTCATAACATGACCAACAGCGACAAGAAAAGGAGAAAACGGGCGGCCTAATCTACGCGATCGCCCTCAACCCTCTTGATCCCGCTCACCTTGTCCACAATGGGTGCGACAAGGGTCTTGAGCGCTTCCAGATCAGCATCCAGCGGCAAGGTCCTGAGGACGTTGGTGAGGTTGAGGCCTGGGTTGCGGAAGGCCACCTTCACCAACACCTTTTGAAGAGCTCCCGCACAGATCTTGCGCGACTCGTCGGTCAGCTGCTTTGGGATCTTCTCCCGGAGTCACTGGAGGGCCGTCGCCACGCCTTTGAAGAACAAGGTGAGCTTGGCACTGGGTTGGAGGTTCTCTTCGGAGGGATACCTGAGATCCTCCATCCCCAGCCGCGCCAGCTCCCTGTCAATGGATGCGGCAACATCCACGAGACCCTCTGTCCAGTGCTCCACATTCTCCCTGAAAGTGTTCTGGGCGGCAGCAGCACTCGCCAGCAGTGCCTCGTCGGCCTTGATCTTCTCCTTCAAGGCCACCTCCTGCTCCCTGGCGCCGTCCAGCGTCTTGGTCAAAGTAGTCAGCTTCAACTCAAGATCTGCGTTGGAGTCCTTGGCGGCGCTAAGCTCCTTGCCCTTCTCGGCGAGACGACCCTGCAGCTCGCCAAAGGTGTAGGCGTCCTTCTCGCGCTTACGTTTGAGCACAACAAGCTTTTCACTGCTCGCCTTGAGATCGGCCTCCAGCTGCGCGACCTTCGTCTCCAGCTCCTTCTTGGCGGCCTCGGCAGCTGCAGCAGCATCCCCTGCTTCCTTGAGAGCCCCGCCGAATGTTTGCTCGCGCGCAGCAAGCTCCTCCTCGTGGCTGTCAAGGTTGACCTTCCGCTGCGCCAACTCGCCCTCCCGCGCAGACAGATTCTCGGCGGCAAGACGCTGTTGCTCTTTAACTTCAGCCTTCTCGAGGAAGAAGGCTTTCCGCTCCTCGGCGAGTTGTTCCCGCTCCTCTGCCAGGGACCGGAGAGCTTCCTGGTTAAGACCCCGGAGCTCCTCCGCGCGCTTCTCGATGTCCACTCCTGCCTTCGTGACAAGCGCTTCTCGGGATTCCAGCTTATCCTGCCGAGCGCGGTAGAGCGACACCAGCTTCCGCAGCAGCCACTCCTCCTCAGACTCGCCGCTGCTGCTGCTCGGCGCATCAACCAGCGTCAGCCCAGCGGAGGCGAGCACCTCTCCATCCAAGATTTCTCCTTCGACCGGCGCCCTGGAGCTTTACGCCCAGGGGAGCTTGATGAAGACGCCATCGCCGGCCTTCAAATAGGCGCCGGGATGGGGCTCTTCGGAGCCTGACGCTGCGGCAGCGGCGGAGGGATCGGCAGTCGGCGTAGCGCCTGGCGCTCCTGCGGCCTCGGGGCCATCAGTGGGATCTCCAGACCCCTCGCCAGCTTTTGCGGCGGCAGCCTTAGCGGTCTCTTCGCCGGCGGGATCATCAGCGCCAGCTGCTTCGTCGGTGGCAGCGGCGTCGTCGGTATTGCCGCGCGCGTTCTCCTCGCCGGCGACCTCGGTCTCCATCGGCTCCGTGGCAGAGGGATCTGACGGCCGGAAAAGGGAGAAAAGTCAAGCAAATATCCAAAATGAAAATCAGAAGAAGAATAACCCAAGGGAAGTTTTCAAGCAAGAGGATTACCTATACTGGGTTCTACAGTCATGGTCTCCGCCACCAGGGGGTCGCTGGTGCTGTCCCTTGCCGGAGAACTCTCCCTTGCCGGAGACTTCTCCCTTACCGGAAAATTCTCCCTTGCCGAAGAACGCTCCCTTGCCGGGGAACCCTCCCTTGGCGGTGTAGTCGAAGCAGATGGCATGTCGGGGGCGGCTTCCGGGCGCTCCTGGTGAGGCTGCTCTGCTCCTACGCAAACCAATAGTCAGATGTCAGCAAAGAAAGAGCACCCATGCGCGCCTAACAGCGGGAAGTAAACCATATACTTATGCTGGGGGCTGCGCTGGGGGCTGCTTTGGGGAATAGTTGCCGGGTCCGGCAAGGTGGTCTCGGACACACACCCCGCTCTCGCGGTGGGTTCGTCCTCGATGACAATCACCGGGACCTTGGCTCTCTTCGCTGCTCTCCGGGCCAGAGTCCTGAAAAGGAATGGGTTCAGAGTAAAGCAAATCAGATACAAGACAAAACAGCAAGAATTGAAGAACTACAAGTACAGCAAAGAATCTTACTCTTCTTCTTCCTCGTCGGAGCTGAGCGCGGAGAGGTCGAAGTCCGGCTCACCTCCGGCGCGACAAGGCGGAGGAGTAGGTTCCCTTAGCCGCTTGGCGGGGGCAGTGGCGGTGGTCCGGGAGGACCCCGCTCTAGTTGCCGCAGCGGCGTGTGGTGCTCCCGCGGCAACAGTGCTTGCCACGGTAGAGCGTGTCGCGCGGTGCGGCGGCTGTTGACTCGTTCTTGGTGGAGCTGGGGGCTCTGCTTGCGGCGAGCTGTCTGAAGATGAGGAGGAAGAGGAGTTGGTCTTCAACGAGCCGCTCGCACCCTCGGCAGGCTCGCCCGACTCGACTTCAGGCCCGGCAAGCTCTCCCTCGCCGGCAAGCCCCTCTCGCTCGGCAAGGCTTGCCGCCTCTGCTACCTCTGCCTCCTCCACGGTGAATCCAAACTCGCCCGCGGTAGCGGCTGCCGCCACCTCTCCCAGCCTAGTGGCGATGCGCTGCATCTCCGCATAGGTGGTGTCGCGAGTAAGGCTTTTCTTTTCATCGGAGCGAACCGGCACTTCTACCAAGCCATCAAAGAACTCCTACACGACGTCGTCTGCAGGCTCTTGCCAAGTTGGGACAATTCCATGCGAATCGCACAGCGGCATCATTGCACGGATGCGGTCGAGCGAGGAGTTGTTGCACAGCGGAACGACACCCTTCGGCAACCTGAACACTTCGGGATGTTCAGGGTCATACTTGAACAGTTCCTGGAGCATCGCGTTAAGTTCCAGGACAGTGAAGTTGAAGTTGAGGCCCGGGCGCAGCCTCATGATGTCCGCCGCATTCTGGAACTCCCAGGCGGATCTCCTCCTCTCCTGCAGGGGGGCGATGCGGCGGCGAAGAAAATCTGCGCCAACGGCGCCTATAGTGAGCCCGGCAAGCCTGAGGCGTTGGATCCGGGTAACGGCAATCTTCAGCCTATCGTCTTCCGGGGCCACGTTGCTCGTTGCCGCGCACTACTGGGGTTTCGCGCTGGGCGGTAAACGGCTGCGGGTTCTCCTCGACAATCCAGCACCAGTCTGCTCTCCATTCCTCCCACTTGCCGCAGAGCTCTCCCTCCAGATAAGCTTCCTTCTTGCCAGCTCTCGAGATCCAGGCGATTCCGCCGGATAAAGGCTCCCCTCTCTCAACTCGGGGCATAAAGAAGTGGCGAAAAAGAGCTACATTTGGATAGACTCCGACAAAGTTTTCGCAGAGATGTGCGAAAACTGCCATGGTCAGAACGGCATTGGGGGTGAAGTCAAGGAGGCGGAACCCGTAGGTGTTCATAATGTCGCAGAAAAACTCAGAGAAAAGCGGGCAGAGCCCGCAGTAGAAGAACAACGCGAAGAAGGGATATCCATTCGGAGCCGGTTTCGAAGCGACGGCTGAGAGTACCTTCGTGTGCGGATGCGCTCGCGTCTCCATCGACCAGAAGAGGTAGTAATACTCCCTCAGCTCCTTCGCGGCGAGCTTGGGGGGGAAGGTTGCCCGCTCCTTTCGCAGCGCCGCGAGCCGCTGCACCTTGGTCGACTTCACGACCTTCCCCTTGTCGGCTTTCGGAGCCATGGCGGAGGTGGTGGGGGAGATCGACGGCGTTGGTGGTGCTGGTGGCGATGGGGGGCGGAGCGCTGCTCTCTTTCAGCTTTGGGAAGAAAGGGAGGGGCGGCGGAGGTTTCTGAGATTGGAATAGCAACCGGCAAAATGGGCGAACTGCCCCTGTTTCCCCTGCTTATAAAGAGGGAGGGGGCAGACGTTCCGTCTTTCCGAACAAAGAAACCACCCACGATATCTCCCACGACGCCGCATTCGACGCGTGCCGTTCGGGGAGGGCGCGGTGGATACGGAGTAAGATACGGCGTAACCCAGGCCGCGCGTGCCCGTGCCCTGTTTTGGGCCTGGTCCAACAGCGCTCGGCACCGTGTGTGGCCTAGGCCCGGGGGCTCCTGTCGATGTACTAGAGTAGGGGTACCCTAGTATCCCGAACTTGTGCACGGGCAGTCACAGCACCCCGCGGCAAGGCTTGCCGGGTGACCGCCAAGGTCCTCCGTGGTTCCTTTGGAGCCATTCAAGAACAAAGTATTCAAGCCAAGGAGACAAGGCCCCGGCAAGAGGAGCTTGCCGGGAAGGCCAACCAAGGCATCTCAAGGAACTTGCCACGACACGCTACGCATCCCGGCGAGGCCCGGTGAGCGACAAGCTTCCGGACGCGAGAAGACAACAACCGCGGCAAGGCGCTTGCCGCAGCAAGCTACCACTCTGTACCCACGCTCCGGCACATCCACCAACGTGTCACCCTGGGACCTTTCCAGGCGTGCGTGGCAGGAGGCTGTGCAGCCAGCGGTGTGCGGTGGCAAGCAGCGCTAACAAGATTGCCATCGTGGCAAGCGGTGGCGTCCCTGACGGTCCCTTTTTGCACTATTTGGGCGACGCAGACGGGCTTTTAATGCCTTTGTCCCGTGCCGTCAGGGTTAGATATGATACACTGTACAGGTAGTTGTACCAACCGCAACACCTTTCCATTTTTACCCTTGTCTACGTTGCCACCTGTCGGTGACCCCTTGAGCATATAAAAGGAGGCCAATGCGCAATGTAGAAGGGTTGGTTCGAAGGCAGAAAACAGTCACGCTCTGTCTCGTTAGCTGCTAGTGTGTACTGTAGCACTCAGCGCTCCCGAGCAAGAACTCAATACACTCAGACATGTAGCAGTAGGAGTATTATCTCTCCGGAGAGCTCCGAAGCTGGGTAAACTTCTCGTGTGCTTTGCCTCGATCTGCTCTTCGCGCGATCTCCGCCCCCCGCCGAACCGAAAGGGGCTCGGTCCGCCGGCCCCATAGGTGCACAGGTTTTCCATGCAAAGCACGGTTGTTCGAGGAAGATAACTTAATCTTAAAATTTTTAAAACTGATTGCTCAAACTTTGGCAACTTAGCTTTTCTGTCGTTTGCGTCCCGGTAAGGCGAAACTTTCTTGAACAACGCCTGGTCCACACCATTATCTTCTCCTTTCCCCCCGGCAAACTTGTGGGCGTGGGAACCTTCCTTTCTTTGAGAAAGAGAAAGAAGAGAAAATAAAGATATGGAGCCTTACGGCTCGTTATTGCTTACCGGGGGTAGGCGCTGCAGAAAGTGTCAGATAACATGTGCAAAAAATAGAAAGCATGAAATTGACAAGATGTGCGGAGTACATGAGCTTTACTTATGCATGGGGTCTGCGCCCGGCTTTGTGCAAAGGATTACATGCAACATCGGCAAGACTTGTACAAAAGGTGGTTGCCGGAACAGGTTTCGGCAACCGCGCCTTACGGGTAAAACTTACGAAGATGCTCAATGTTCCAGGAGTTGCTCACCGGAGTGCCATCTTCGGTCTCAAGGCGGACAGCGCCAGGCCTAGTGACTCGTTTCACCCGGTAACGGCCTTCCCACTTCGGCATCAGCTTGTTGGAATTCTTGGCGGACTGAACGTGCCGAAGAACAAGGTCGCCTTCCTCGAGACTTCTGGCATTAACTTTGCGGCTATGGTAGCGGCGCAAAGCTTGCTGGTATCGAGCAGCTCGTACAGCGGCCTGAAGACGGTTTTCCTCAAGGAGCAGCGCGTCATCTTGTCGCAGCTGCTCTTGCTCAATCTCATCATAAGCGAGCACTCGAGGTGACCCGTATACGAGTTCCGTGGGGAGAACTGCCTCTGCTCCATAGACTAGAGCGAAAGGTCTCTAGCCAGTGGCTCGATTTGGCGTTGTCCTGATCGACCAAAGAACCACCGGCAGCTCCTCAATCCAGTTCTTTCCGCACTTGCGCAGCCTGTCAAAAGTCCTGGTCTTGAGCCCGCGCAACACTTCAGCATTTGCCCTCTCCGCTTGACCGTTGCTTCTCGGATGAGCAACAGAAGCGAAGCAGACCTTGGCGCCAAGATCTTGGATGTACTGCATGAAGGTGCTGCTCATGAATTGCTTCCGTTGTCGGTGATGATCCTGTTAGGGATCCCGAAATGGCAAACAATCGTCCTGAAGAACTTGACTGTTGACTGTGCTGTCACCTTCCTCACTGCTTCCACTTCCGGCCACTTTGTGAACTTGTCGATTGCAACGTACAAGTACTCCAAGCCCCCGACAGCTCGGGGAAAGGGGCCGAGGATGTCGAGCCCCCAGACCGAAAATGGCCAGGATAAAGGCATCGTCTGGAGAGCTTGAGCTGGCTGGTGTATCTGCTTGGAATGGAACTGGCACGCTTCACACTTGGTTACTTGTGCAGTTGCATCCTGGAGGGCTGTCGGCCAAAAGAAACCTTGCCGGAATGCTTTGCCGGCAAGCGCTCTTGCGCCAATGTGGTGACCACATATGCCTCCATGTATCTTTGCCAACAGCTTTTGTCCATCTTCCCGGTGAATACACTTCAATTTCACACCGTTGAGTCTTCTTCTGTACAGTGTGTCGTCGACAAACTGGTACATACTTGACTGCCGGGCTACTCTTTCCGCTTCTTCTTGCTCTTCGGGAAGTTCTTCTGTCTGAAGGAAACAGACAATCTGTTGTGCCCATGCTGGAGCTTGCGGCTCGACAACAAGGACTAAAGGCCCATCAGCTGCTGCGGGAACATCCGCTTCTATGGCGAGAACCTGCGGCTCAGCCGGAGCTTGACGTTCCCCGGCAAGCTTGCCGGAACAAAACTTGTCGGGAGCGTCTGCTTCAACGGAACAAACCCTAGGGCTTGCCGGAGCAGACTGTTCCTCAGCACCCTTGGTGTTGATCTTGGGGACCTTCTTGGCGGCGGCTTCGGGGAGCTCTGCCAGAAAATAGTCACCAGAAATCAACTTCCTCTTCTTGCTCTGTCGTTGATGGCGTTACAGATGGTTGAGTCAGTCTGAGCACAAAGATCCCTGGTTCCACAGGTAACTTAAGTGCGGTGCACTTCGACAGGCCATCGGCAATGTCGTTCTGAGCTCTTGGAACATGTTCCATCTGTAGGCCGTCAAAGTGCTCTTCTAGCTTTCTCACTTCATTAACGTAGGCTTCCATCAACGGACTCTGATAATTCTTGTTCACTTGGCGGACGACAAGCTGCGAGTCACCCCTGACAATGAGCTTCTTGATCCCAAGGTCTGCTGTGATCCTGAGACCGACAAGCAAACCTTCATACTCTGTGGTATTGTTTGTTGCTTGCTCCTTGGGAAAGTGCATCTGGACTATGTACTTGAGGTGCTCTCCGGTGGGCGCAACAAGTAGCACGCCCGCACCGGCGCCTTGCAGCGAGAAGGCACCATCAAAGTACATCAGCCACTCTTTGCTTGCTTCCTTGACGGGGATGCTCGTTTCTAGAATTTCTTCATCTGGTGTTGGCGTCTATTCTGCTATAAATTCTGGCAATGCTCTGCTTTGGATAGTTGAAGTGCTCTGAAACTTGAGGCCAAAGCTTGACAGTTCCAGTGCCCACTCGACAATCCTGCCTGTTGCTTCTGGATTCTGAAGTATCCTCTTCAGCGGAAAACGAGTGACAACTGTGATCTCATGTTCTTGGAAGTAATGGCGCAGCTTTCTCGAGGCCATGAAAAGGCCGAAAAGCAATTTATGCACACCAGAATACCTTGACCTAGCCCCCTGCAGAAGGGAACTGACAAAGTAAACTGGGCGCTGCACCATTCTCTTCTATATCTCCTCACGCGCCTGCGCAGATCCATCTTTGTCAGGACCAGAGCTTGTCGGTGAAGTCCCCTGCTTGTCGCTGGATGCATCTGCCGTGGTTGCTGGCCCATCATCCGCCTCCCTCTCCGCTACTAACGCAGCACTAACCACTTGATTGGTTGCCGCTATATACAGCAGCAACTTCTCTTGTGGTTTAGGTGCGACAAGTGTTGGAGTGGAGGACAGGTATCTCTTTAAGTCCTGCAGCGCAGCTTCCGCTTCCGGAGTCCATTTCATTGGACCTGCCTTTTTCAGTATTTTGAAAAACGGCAGGGCACGCTCAGCAGACCTAGAGATAAACCTGCTGAGAGCAGCCACGCAACGGGCAAGTCTTCGCACATCCTTGACGCGCTTTGGTGCTTCAATCTGCTCAATGGCCTTGATCTTGTCGGGATTGGCTTCAATTCCCCGCTGAGACACGAAGAACCTGAGAAGCTTGCCGGAGGGGACTCCAAACACACACTTCTCGGGGTTAAGCTTGAGGTTGATCTTGCGCAGATTTGCAAAGGTTTTGTCTAAATATTGAATCAGAGTTGCCTTGTCCTTGCTCTTGAACACTATGTCATCCATGTAGGCTTCCACATTTATGTGCATTTGTGGCTCAAAAGCGTCATGGACTACTCTTGCAAATGTTGAACCAGCATTCTTTAAACCGAAAGGCATCCGTATGAAACAGTATGTGCCACATGGAGTGATGAATGTGGTCTTCTCCTCATCCTCTTCTGCCATGAAGATCTGATGGTATCCTGAATATGCGTCAAGAAATGAAAGCAAGTCACATCCGGCTGTGGAGTCAACAATCTGGTCAATGCGCGGCAAGGGAAATGGGTCTTTGGGACAAGCTTTATTGACATCGGTGAAGTCGATACAAAGCCTCCATTTCCCGTTTGCCTTGCGCACGACTACAGGATTGGCCAACCACGTAGGATGGAGCACTCCTCTGACAAGGCCTGCTGCTTCCAATTTCTTGATTTCTTCTGCGATGAATTCTTGGCGCTCCACTGCTTGTTTCCTGACTTTCTGCTTGACGGGCCGCGCATGAGGACAGACGGCAAGATGGTGCTCGATTACTTTCCTGGGAACACCGAGGATGTCAGACGGTTGCCACGCAAACACGTCGACGTTCGCCCGCAGGAAATCAACGAACGCGCTTTCCTATTTAGGGTCGAGAGTGGCACTGATGGTGGAGGTACCACCAGTGCCGTCCTCCTTGGCGGACACCTTCTTGGTCTCTGGCGGAGCCGCCATTGTCTTCTTATGCTTGCCGATGGAGCTCGATGGTGCGTCCTCGACGGTACCGCAACACTCCGAAGAGGTGCGCTTGCCGGAGTGGGCATCAGAACTCTTGCCGGACTTGGTCTTCTTCTCCCCCCCGGGAGCTTCAACGGCAAGTGACTTGCGATCTGTTGCGGCTGCCGCTTCCCGGTAGATCTTGTCGGCGCAGATAAGAGCATCCTTCTTGTCGCCAGGGACAAAGATGACACTTATCGGGCCTGGCATCTTCAGCATGTTGTATGCATAGTGAGAGGCTGCCATGAATTTGGCGAGTGCTGGATGGCCGAGTATCCCATTGTAAGGCAATGGAAAGTCAGCAATGTCAAAAGTGACCCTCTCAGTCCTAAAGTTCAACTCGCTGCCAAATGTCACCGGCAATGTGATCTTTCCCTTCAGCTTGCTCCTTCCCGGATTGATTCCTTGGAATGTGCCGGTCTCTTCGAGCTCGCTATCAGGGATCTGGAGTTTCTGGAGTACCGTGGAGGAGATCAGGTTCAAGCCGGCCCCGCCGTCAACTAGCATCTTAGTGACCTTGAGGTTGCGGATAGTTGGTGAAACCAACATCGGCAAGCACCCGACCGCAGTTATGCGATCAGGGTGGTCCTCAATATCAAAGATGATAGGCGTGGTGGACCATTTCAGAGGCTTGCGTGACTCGATGGGTGGTTCTGCCGCATTGACTTCCCGCACCCACTGCTTGAGATGGCGGTGTGAAGTATGCAGAGAAGCACCACCATCAACGCACAGGACCTCTGTGGCTTTCTGGAACTCCTGCTCACTGGTCTCGTCATCATCCATATCTTCATCGTCGTCGTCATCTTCATCCTTGTCGCGGCCGCGGGGAGGTCAGTCTCCTTGCCGCTGCTTGGCCTTGCTGCGGCGTCCTCCTCGGCCGGGGCGTTTCTTGCTGGATCCTCCAGCACCTTCTTGGGCCTTCTCCTTGTCGTGTCGCTCATATTCAGCCTTTTGCTGCTCAACAAGCTGCTCGACCTTCTTGCAGCTCTGGAGGTCATGGCCCTTGGTGCAGTGGATCTTGCAGTACTGCTTGTTGGTGCCGTCCTGCTTGTCGGCGACCGCCACAGCCCGGCAGTTGGTGCATGCGGCAATCTCTTTGCCGGAGCTACCAGCTTTGGCTTTCTTGGCGCCACCTCCGTTGCTGGACTGCTCAACGACTACCACATCTTTGCCTTTCTTCTTCCTGTTGTTCCGCCGCCGGTTTTTCTTTGCCGGGGCGGCATCCTCGCTGTCAGATCCTGCTGCTCCTGTATTCTCTTCGAGGAGTTTCCTCCCTTCCTCAACACATGCACACTTGTCGGCCAGGGCATATAGCTCACTAACGTCTTTGATTTTGCATATCGCCATCTCCTCCCGCATCCTGTGGTTTCGCACGTTCTGATGGAACGCGCTGATGACTGCGGCAGGGTGGACATCTGGGATGTTGTGCTGTACACGGCTGAACCTCTGAATGTACTTGCGCAGGGGCTCTCCTTCCTTCTGGGCGAGCAGATGAAGGTCGCTCTCTTGGCCATGAGGCTTGTGGCCGCCTGTAAAGGCGCTGACAAACTGATGGCATAGGTCTGCCCAGGAGGATATGGAGTTATCCGGCAAGTGCATGAGCCAGGACCTGACATTGGGCTTGAGCACCAGCGGGAAGTAGTTGGCAAGGATCTTGTCGTCCCGCCCCCCGGTAGCTTGCACCGCGATGGTGTAGATGCTGAGGAACTCCGACGGATGCGACTTGCCGTCGTACTTCTCTGGTACGTCTGGCTTGAAATTCTTCGTGCTGGGCCACTAGACGTGCCGCAGCTCACGAGTGAACGCAGGGCAACCTACCGCGTACGACAAGTCGCCTGGTTCCCCTGGCGCATGCATGTCGATAGAGGGCCCATCACGCTGGTCCGATTGACGCCGCGCTTCTCTTCGGCGCTCGATGCGAGTACGAGCGTCCTCTTGCTGTCATTCGTGAAGAACTTGGCGCTGATCGCGACGAGCTCGTGGATCTGATGATGCGGTGGAGTTGCTGTCGAGGTAGATCCGGCGAGTCAGCGATCTTGGCCTTCGGGGTGGAGAGTGCACGGTGGTTGCACCCCCACCGGTTTTGTTGCCATCGGCTCGTGCCTGGCAATCTTGCCGCGGCTGCGATGTACTCGGCTGCCGTGGGGTGTCGCCGTTGGCGAAGCCGATGAGACTCTGTATGGTGGCCCTCCATTCGTCGATCTTGTCTGCCGTTGGAGGGTAATCCAGGAGTAGTTGAGCTTGCGCCAAAGCTTCTGCTGGAGTGGTGGGTGGCAGTGGTGAACGGTGCGAGGAGCGGGATATGCTCGGACTTCTAACTATGTTAGAAGGAGCAGTATCCCGTCCAGGCAACCGTGTCTCGCTCGTGCCAGCATGTTGGCGTGCATGCTGGTCTTGAGCACCCCGAGATCCACCGGCTCGATCTTGATCCAACGAACGTATGGTACCGTAAGTACCATGACGCTGTCGGTCCCGCGTCTCCTGAGATGGGCGCGGTGCATGTACGGACGCCGAAGTCTGCACAGCCTTGTCCTTAGACCTGGCAGCACCGTGAGCTCCCTCGTCGACGCCCGTTCTTCCGCCGGCGTCTACCCCACCACCCGTTTGCTCCGGTGGTGGTGGGATCGATGCGGACGGAACAGCTGCCTCTGAAGCCTTCTTCTTCGGTGGCATGTCGATGAAGAAGATGAAGATCTAACTCGTGTGAACGCCGGATCAGGTTCACACAGCCTCGACGCCCCCTACCTGGCGCGCCAAAGATGTCGGGGAAACTGATCCACGAACACCTATGGGGCCGGTAGTTCGAGCCCCTTTTGGTTCGGCGGGGGGCGGAGATCGCGCGAAGAGCAGATCGAGGCAAAGCACACGAGCAGTTTACCCAGCTTTGGAGCTCTCCGGAGAGATAATACTCCTACTGCTGCATGTCTGAGTGTATTGAGTTCTTGCTCGGGAGCGCTGAGTGCTACAGTACACACTAGCTGCTAACGAGACCGAGCGTGACTGTTTTTCTGCCTTCGAACCCCCCTCTACGTTGCCCATGGGCCTCCTTTTATATGCTCAAGGGGTCACCGACAGGTGGCAACGTAGACAAGGGTAAAAATGGAAAGGTGTTGCGGTTGGTGCAACTACCTGTACAGTGTATCATACCTAACCCTGACGGCAGGGGACAAAGGCATTAAATGCCCGTCTGCGTCGCCCAAATAGTGCAAAAAGGGACCGTCAGGGACGCCACCGCTTGCCATGATGGCAATCTTGTCAGCGCCGCTAGCCACCGCGCACCGCTGGCTGCACTGCCTCTTGCCACGCGCGCCTGGAAAGGTCCCAGGGCGACACATTGGTGGATGTGCTAGAGCGCGGGTACAGAGTGGTAGCTTGCCATGGCAAGCGCCTTGCCGTGGTTGTTGTCTTGTTGTGTCCAGAAGCTTGTCACTCACCGGGCCTCGTCGGGACGCGTGGCGCATCGCGGCAAGTTCCTTGAGATGCCTTGGTTGGCCTTCCCGGCAAGCTCCTCTTGCCGGGGCCTTGTCTCCTTGGCTTGAATACTTTGTTCTTGAATGGCTCCAAAGGAACCATGGAGGACCTTGGCGTTCACCCGGCAAGCCTTGCCGCGGGTGTGCTGCGACTGCCGTGCACAAGTTCGGGATACTAGGGTACCCCTACTCTAGTACACCGACAGGTGGGAAGAAGAAGACCAAGTTCGGCAAGAGTTCTGATGCCCTCTCCGGCAAGTGCACCTCTTCGGAGTGTTGCGGTACCGTCGAGGACGCACCATCGAGCTCCACCGGCAAGCATAAGAAGACAATGGCGGCTCCGCCAGAGACCAAGAAGGTGTCCGCCAAGGAGGACGGCACTGGTGGTACCTTCACCATCAGTGCCACTCTCGACCCTAAATAGGAAAGCGCGCTCGTTGCTTTCCTGCGGGCGAATGTCAACGTGTTTGCGTGGAAACCGTCTGACATCCCCAGTGTTCCCAGGAAAGTAATCGAGCACCATCTTGCCGTCTGTCCTCATGCGCGGCCCGTCAAGCAGAAAGTCAGGAAACAAGCAGTGGAGCGCCAAGAATTCATCGCAGAAGAAATCAAGAAATTGGAAGCAGCAGGCCTTGTCAGAGGAGTGCTCCATCCTACGTGGTTGGCCAATCCTGTAGTCGTGCGCAAGGCAAACAGGAAATGGAGGCTTTGTATCGACTTCACCGATGTCAATAAAGCTCGTCCCAAAGACCCATTTCCCTTGTCGCGCATTGACTAGATTGTTGACTCCACAGCCGGATGAGACTTGCTTTAATTTCTTGACGCATATTCAGGATACCATCAGATCTTCATGGCAGAACTGGATTGAGGAGCTGCTGGTGGTTCTTTGGTCGATCAGGACGACGCCAAATCGAGCCACTGGCTAGACACCTTTCGCTCTAGTCTATGGAGCAGAGGCAGTTCTCCCCACGGAACTCGTATACGGGTCACCTCGAGTGCTTGCTTATGATGAGCTTGAGCAAGAGCAGCTGCGACAAGATGACGCGCTGCTCCTTGAGGAAGACCGTCTTCAGGCCGCTGTACGAGCTGCTCGATACCAGCAAGCTTTGCGCCACTACCATAGCCGCAAAGTTAATGCCAGAAGTCTCGAGGAAGGCGACCTTGTTCTTCGGCGCGTTCAGTCCGCCAAGAATTCCAACAAGTTGACGCTGAAGTGGGAAGGCCCTTACCAGGTGAAACGAGTCACTAGGCCTGGCGTTGTCCGCCTTGAGACCGAAGATGGCACTCCGGTGAGCAACTCCTGGAACATTGAGCATCTTCATAAGTTTTACCCGTAAGGCGCGGTTGCCGGAACCTGTTCCGGCAACCACCTTTTGTACAAGTCTTGCCAATGTTGCATGTAATCCTTTGTACAAAGCCGGGCGTAGACCCCGTGCATAAGTAAAGCTCATGTGCTCCGCATATCTTGTCAATTTCATGCTTTCTATTTTTTGCACGTGTTATCTGACACTTTGTGCAGCGCCTACCCCCGGTAAGCAATAACGAGCCGTAAGGCTCCATATCTTTATTTTCTCTTCTTTCTCTTTCTCAAAGAAAGGAAGGTTCCCACGCCCACAAGTTTGCCGGGGGGAAAGGAGAAGATAATGGTGTGGACCAGGCGTCGTTCAAGAAAGTTTCGCCTTACCGGGACGCAAACGACAGAAAAGCTAAATTGCCAAAGTTTGAGCAATCAGTTTTAAAATTTTTAAGATTAAGTTATCTTCCTCGAACGACTGTGCTTTGTATGGAAAACTTGTGCGCGGAGGAACCAACTCGTAACTAGTTGCGCCCTTACTTTGTTTCGAGTCCGCTCAACGACTTAAGTGAGCTGCGACTAGTTGCGACAAGGTTTCTTGTCGGTGGCGGCACCGCCAGCAGGCTGCTAACGTCCCGCACTCAGCGCTCGCGGCTAAGGTGCCTGCGCAGACAAGTTCCCTAAAAGCGTAGGGCAAAAACATACAAAGGAAGGAATCAAGTAAAGGAAATAACATAGCAATCGATACCCAAAATAGAGTTATATTACAAGATAGCTTGTCGCAGCTCTAACAGATTGTTTTCATAACATGACCAACAGCGACAAGAAAAGGAGAAAACGGGCGGCCTAATCTACGCGATCGCCCTCAACCCTCTTGATCCCGCTCACCTTGTCCACAATGGGTGCGACAAGGGTCTTGAGCGCTTCCAGATCAGTATCCGGCGGCAAGGTCCTGAGGACGTTGGTGAGGTTGAGGCCTGGGTTGCGGAAGGCCACCTTCACCAACACCTTTTGAAGAGCTCCCGCGCAGATCTTGCACAACTCGTCGGCCAGCTGCTTTGGGATCTTCTCCCGGAGTCGCTGGAGGGCCGTCGCCACGCCTTTGAAGAACAAGGTGAGCTTGGCGCTGGGTTGGAGGTTCTCATCGGAGGGATACCCGAGATCCTCCATCCCCAGCCACGCCAGCTCCCTGTCAATGGATGCGGCAACATCCATGAGACCCTCCGTCCAGTGCTCCACATTCTCCCTGAAAGTGTTCTGGGCGGCAGCAGCACTCGCCAGCAGCGCCTCGTCGGCCTTGATCTTCTCCTTCAAGGCCACCTCCTGCTCCCTGGCGCTGTCCAGCGTCTTGGTCAAAGTAGTCAGCTTCAACTCAAGATCTGCGTTGGAGTCCTTGGCGGTGCTAAGCTCCTTGCCCTTCTCGGCGAGACGACCCTGCAGCTCGCCAAAGGTGTAGGTGTCCTTCTCGCGCTCACGCTTGAGCACAACAAGCTTTTCACCGCTCGCCTTGAGATCGGCCTCCAGCTGCGCCACCTTCGTCTCCAGCTCCTTCTTGGCGGCCTCGGCAGCTGCAACAGCATCCTCTGCTTCCTTGAGAGCCCCGCTGAATGTTTGCTCGCGCGGCAAGGTTGACCTTCCACTGCAGCAGCATCCTCCTCATGGCTGTCAAGGTTGACCTTCCGCTGCGCCAACTCGCCCTCCCATGCAGACAGATTCTCGGCGGCAAGACGCTGTTGCTCTTCAACTTCAGCCTTCTTGAGGAAGAAGCCTTTCTGCTCCTCGGCGAGTTGTTCCCGCTCCTCTGCCATGGACCGGAGAGCTTCCTGGTTAAGACCCCGGAGCTCCTCCGCGCGCTTCTCGATGTCCACTCCCGCCTTCGCGACAAGCGCTTCTCGGGATTCCAGCTTGGCTCGCCGAGCGCGGTAGAGCGACACCAGCTTCCGCAGCAGCCGCTCCTCCTCAGACTCGCCGCTGCTGCTGCTCGGCGCATCAACCAGCGTCAGCTAGCGGAGGCGAGCACCTCTCCATCCTAGATTTCTCCTTCGACCGGCGCCCTGGAGCTTGATGCCCAGGGGAGCTTGATAAAGACGCCATCGCCGGCCTTCAAATAGGCGCCGGGCTGGGGCTCTTCGGAGCCTGACGCTACGACAGCGGCGGAGGGATCAGCGATCGGCGTAGCGCCTGGCACTCCTGCGGCCTTGGGGCCGTCAGTGCGATCGCCAGACCCCTCGCCAGCTTTTGCGGCGGCAGCCTTGGCGGCCTCTTCGCCGGCGGGATCATCAGCGCCAGCTGCTTCTTCGGTGGCAGCGGCGTCGTCGGTATTGCCGCGCACGTTCTCCTCGCCGGCGACCTCGGTCTCCATCGGCTCCGTGGCAGAGGGATCTGACGGCCGGAAAAGGGAGAAAAGTCAAGCAAATATCCAAAAAAGAAAATCAGAAGAAGAAGAACCCAAGGGAAGTTTTCAAGCAAGAGGATTACCTGTACTGGGTTCTACAGTCATGGTCTCCGCCACCAGGGGGTTGCTGGTGCTGTCCCTTGCCGGATAACTCTCCCTTGCCGGAGACTTCTCCCTTACAGAAAATTCTCCCTTGCGAGAGAACGCTCCCTTGCCGGGGAACCCTCCCTTGGTGGTGTAGTCGAAGCAGATGGCATGTCGGGGGCGGCTTCCGAGTGCTCCTGGTGAGGCTGCTCTGCTCCTACGCAAACCAATAGTCAGATGTCAGCAAAGAAAGAGCACCCATGCACGCCTAACAGCGGGAAGTAAACCATATACTTACGCTGGGGGCTGCGCTGGGGCCTGCTTTGGGGAATAGTTGTCGGGCCCGGCAAGGTGGTCTCGGACACACCCCCTGCTGTCGTGGTGGGTGCGTCCTCGATGACAATCACCGAGACCTTGGCTCTCTTCGCCGCTCTCTGGGCCAGAGTCTTGAAAAGGAATGGGTTCGGAGTAAAGCAAATCAGATACAAGACAAAACAGCAAGAATTGTAGAACTACAAGTACAGCAAAGAATCTTACTCTTCTTCTTCCTCGTCGGAGCTGAGCGCGGAGAGGTCAAAGTCCGGCTCACCTCCGGCGCGACGAGGCGGAGGAGTAGGTTCCCTTAGCCGCTTGGCGGGGGCAGTGGCGGTGGTCCGGGAGGACCCCGCTCTAGTTGCCGCAGCGGCGTGAGGTGCTCCCGCGGCAACAGTGCTTGCCACGGTAGAGCGTGTCGCGTGGCGCGGCGGCTGTTGACTCGTCTGCCACCCCGCTACGTCCCCGGCCTTGCGGAGACGCCTTCTTGGTGGAGCTGGGGGCTCTGCTTGTGGCGAGCTGTCTGAAGATGAGGAGGAAGAGGAGTTGGTCTTCAACGAGCCGCTCGCACCCTCGGCGGGCTCGCCCGACTCGACTTCAGGCCCGGCAAGCTCTCCCTCGCTGGCGAGCCCCTCTCGCTCGGCAAGGCTTTCCGCCTCTGCTGCCTCTGCCTCCTCCACGGTGAATCCAAACTCGCCCGCGGCAGCGGCTGCCGCCGCCTCTTCCAGCCTAGTGGCGATGCGCTGCATCTCCGCATCGGTGGTGTCGCGAGTAAGGCTTTTCTGTTCATCGGAGCGAACCGGCACTTCTACCAAGCAGTCAAACAACTCCTGCATGACGCCGTCTGCAGGCTCTTGCCAAGTTGGGACAATTCCATGCGAATCGCATAGCGGCATCATTGCACGGATGCGGTCGAGCGAGGAGTTGTTGCACAGCGGAACGACACCCTTCGGCAACCTGAACACTTCGGGATGTTCAGGGTCGTACTTGAACACTTCCTGGAGCATCGCGTTAAGTTCCAGGACAGTGAAGTTGAAGTTGAGGCCCGGGCGCAGCCTCATGATGTCCGCCGCATTCTGGAACTCCCAGGCGGGTCTCCTCCTCTCCTGCAGGGGGCGATGCGGCGGCAAAGAAAATCTGCGCCAATGGCGCCTACAGTGAGCCCGGCAAGCCTAACGCGTTGGATCCGGGTAACGGCAATCTTCAGCCTATTGTCTTCCGGGGCCATGTTGCTCCAATCATTGCCGCGCACTACTGGGGTTTGGCACTGGGCGGTAAACGGCTGCGGGTTCTCCTCGACAATCCAGCACCAGTCTGCTCTCCATTCCTCCCACTTGACGCGGAGCTCTCCCTCCAGATAAGCTTCCTTCTTGCCAGCTCTCGAGATCCAGGCGATTCCGCCGGATAAAGGCTCCCCTCTCTCAACTCGGGGCATAAAGAAGTGGCGAAAAAGAGCTACATATGGATAGACTCCAACAAAGTTTTCGCAGAGATGTGCGAAAACTGCCATGGTCAGAACGGCATTGGGGGTGAAGTCAAGGAGGCGGAACCCGTAGGTGTTCATAATGTCGCAGAAAAACTCAGAGAAAGGCGGGCAGAGCCCGCGGTAGAAGAACAACGCGAAGAAGGGATATCCATTCGGAGCCCGTTTCGAAGCGACGGCTGAGAGTACCTTCGTACACGGATGCGCTCGCGTCTCCGTCAACCAGAAGAGGTAGTAATACTCCCTCAGCTCCTTCGCAGCGAGCTTGGGGGGGAAGGTTGCCCGCTCCATTCGCAGCGTCGCGAGCCGTTGCGCCTCGGTCGACTTCATGACCTTCCCCTTGTCGGCTTTCGGAGCCATGGCGGAGGTGGTGGGGGAGATCGACGGTGTTGGTGGTGCTGGTGGCGATGGGGGGCGGAGCGCTGCTCTCTTTCAGCTTTGGGAAGAAAGGAAGGGGCGGCGGAGGTTTCTGTGATTGGAATAGCAACCGGCGAAATGGGCAAACTGCCCCTGTTTCCCCTGCTTATAAAGAGGGAGGGGGCAGACGTTCCGTCTTTCCGAATAAAGAAACCACCCACGATATCTCCCACGATGCCGCATTCGACGCGTGCCGTTTGGGGAGGGCGCGGTGGATACGGAGTAAGATACGGCGTAACCTAGGCCGCGCGTGCCCGTGCCCTGTTTTGGGCCTGGCCCAACAGCGCTCGGCATCGTGTGTGGCCCAGGCCCGGGGGCTCCTATCGGTGTACTAGAGTAGGGGTACCCTAGTATCCCGAACTTGTGCACAGGCAGTCGCAGCACCCCGCGGCAAGGCTTGCCGGGTGACCGCGAAGGTCCTCCGTCGTTCCTTTGGAGCCATTCAAGAACAAAGTATTCAAGCCAAGGAGACAAGGCCCCGGCAAGAGGAGCTTGCCCGGAAGGCCAACCAAGGCATCTCAAGGAACTTGCCGCGATGCGCTACGCGTCCCGGCGAGGCCAGGAGAGCGACAAGCTTCCGGACGCGACAAGGCAACGACCGCGGCAAGGCGCTTGCCGCGGCAAGCTACCACTCTGTACCCACGCTCCGGCACATCCACCAACGTGTCACCCTGGGACCTTTCCAGGCGCGCATGGCAGGAGGCTGTGCAGCCAGCGGTGTGCGGTGGCAAGTGGAGCTGACAAGATTGCCATCGTGGCAAGCGGTGGCGTCCCTGACGGTCCCTTTTTGCACTATTTGGGCGACGCAGACGGGCATTTAATGCCTTTGTCCCCTGCCGTCAGGGTTAGGTATGATACACTGTACAGGTAGTTGTACCAACCGCAACACCTTTCCATTTTTACCCTTGTCTACGTTGCCACCTGTCGGTGACCCCTTGAGCATATAAAAGGAGGCCCATGTGCAACATAGAAGGGGGGGTTCGAAGGCAGAAAAACACTCACGCTCGGTCTCGTTAGCAGCTAGTGTGTACTGTAGCACTCAGCGCTCCCGAGCAAGAACTCAATACACTCGGACATGGAGCAGTAGGAGTATTATCTCTCCGGAGAGCTCCGAAGCTGGGTAAACTGCTCGTGTGCTTCGCCTCGATCTGCTCTTCGCGCAATCTCCGCCCCCTGCCGAACCGAAAGGGGCTCGATCCGCCGGCCCCATAGGTGTTCGTGGATCAGTTTCCCCGACACAACCAGACTATAATTCTTTATCACTTTCACTTAGCCATAGGAGTTTGACAGTGGGGCTACTATATAGCCCCTAGGGGCACCGCGCTTACCCGAATTCGGGGCGCGTATGTGCCTGACCGGCAAACGGCCCTTCGTCAATGCGGAGGAATCCTATAGATTTCGACGGGTCATCGAGTGGTTGACCAGTCTCACGCTATATCATGACAGTCAGTTTTCGGCTTTCTCTACTGAGGTGCTCGCCTGGACGAACCGGGGCACAATTGCAGTAGTTCTCCTGGTGCCGCGTTAGCCGATAGAGCGGAACGTAAGGCAGCAAAACACAGCAGCTGGGCAAACCCAACATTTGACCAAAGACATGATTCGGAGCTGATGCATATAAGGCCTAACTCGAGACGCCGAACACTCCCTAAGGTATTCGGTCTTTATGAAAACGGGCCGAACAACGCCCTTGGTAGAAGCCCCTGGTGTCCAGGTACGCACAAAATTCTGATGTGACCCATGCCAAAACGCCAGCCTCCTCCTCAGTTATAGCAAGAAACCGGGGGATGTGTATCAACAAGAGATAATAAAAAAGGTTTACGTAGGGTCTTAATCTGAAAAGAATCCTTGCAACGGGTCCCTACTGCACGTCTGCGCCTGTGTCTCCATTGTGCCGTATCCTAGACGGGTGTAGCACGGTGTTCATCTGTAAAAGAGAGGAACTTAGTTGAAAAAGATCGTGCGAAAATGTACGTTATACAAAATAAACAAAGTACAATTCAAAAAATGAATAAAATTGAGCTTTAATGTCTCTTGTTGTACATGCGTGGAGCCCCTAGTGCGGGGGTATGCGGCTAGTAAGCCCTTGTATGTTTACGTCGGACTCGTCTAACCGTGTCCGGGGTCTGGACGACCTATTTAGGTGCTTTGATTTGTGAAGCCAGTTTAGTGTGTGGCTGTCAAGGCCGTCACACAATCTTCCGTGCTTGAGGAACACTCGATATTTCCTTTTAAGGAGATGATGCCTCACGGACCGGGCATTTTAAGTGTAAGGGATGCATAATGCGGTATTGCGTTGAAGCGGGCGAAAGCTTCGCGTCCCAGTAGTGCTTGGTAGCTACTTGTAAATGGGGCGAGGTGGAAGGTTAACTTTCATGGCGGAAGTTGTCGGGTGAGCCGAATGCAACTTCTAGCAGTAGAGAGCCCGTACAATGGGCATATGGGCCTGGCATTACCCCTTGAAAGGAAGTGTTGCTATGGCGAATTTTGGTTGGGTCTATCCCCATTTTGCGGATTGTGTCCTGATATAGCAGGTTTAAATCACTGCCACCGTCCATTAGGACTTGTGTAAATTGGAGTCCGTCGATTATCGGATCTAATATCAAGGCAGTCCATCCTGCATTCTGGATACTTCAAGAGTAATCCTGATGGTCGAAGGTGATTGGTTTTGACAACCAGTGGCGGGACTCCTCTGGGATAGGCCGTATGGCGCGTATATCTATGGGCGCCGTTCTGTTTTTCCCTTTTGTCACGTAAAGTGAGTTTACTGATTTGACTTCTTCTGGGAAATTCTTTTGTTTTCCGGTGCTCTGCTTGTGGGGTTCGTCATCGTCCTCGCTTGGTGTGTCGAGCCCCTTGTGTTTGGCGTTGAGTTTGCCGGACTGCTTGAAGACCCAACAATCTCTATGGGTATGATTTGCAGGCTTCCCGGGGGTACTGTGGATTTGGCATACCTTGTCCAAGATTTTGTTTAAGTTAGATAGCTTGTCCCTGTTATCCTTAGGGGGCAGTTTTTTTATGATTCTGCCGTGAGCTTTTGAATCCGGCGTTGACTGCCGTGCTCTTCGGGCTGTTTCCCTTGGTTCGGCGCTGGTCCTTGCTGCGTCGCGGTTTCCCATTTCCATCCCTGACTTCGGATGTACTTGGGTTGCTGGTATTGCATATTGCCAGCCAGCTATCCTCTCCTGCGCAAAAGCGGGTCATGAGGCTTGTTAATACGGCCATTGTTCTTGACTTTTCCTGGCCGAGGTGTCTGGCGAGCCATTCGTCTCAGACGTTGTGTTTGAAAGCTGCTAAGGCTTCAGCGTCCGGACAATAGACTATTTGATCCTTTTTAGTAAGGAATCTGTTCCAGAATTTTTGGGCTGACTCTCCAAGTTGTTGGGTTATGTGACTTAAATCGTCTGCATCCGGAGGTCGTACATAGGTCCCTTGAAAATTTGCCCAAAAAGCATCCTCGAGCTCTTCCCAACTTCCAATGGTGTTTTCCGGGAGGCTTTTGAGCCAATGCCGGGCTGGCCCTTTGAGCTTGAGGGGTAAGTATTTTATGGCGTGGAGGTCATCTCCTCTAGCCATGTGTATGTGGAAGATGTAATCCTCGATCCAGACTCCAGGGTCTGTTGTTCCGTCGTATGCCTCTATGTTTACGGGCTTGAATCCCGCTGGAAATTCATAATCCAGAACCTCATCGGTGAAACATAGGGGGTGTGTGGCACCCCTGTATTTAGGTGTACCGTAATATTCAGATACTTGACGTGTTGCATTGCTTACTAGAGCTTGCTTTCTTGGCCCGTAGATAGATCTAACTGGGCCATCTTTTTGATGCGAATCCGTGTGCGGATCGCGTGCCGGCTTGTGTGCGGCGCCGTTTGCCGCTCTATGTTTGCCATGGGGTTGTCTATCCGACCAGGTGATCTCCTTGTTCTTTGATTGCGGGGGCTCTACGGCCTCCTCATCAAATTCGGGCAGTAGTTTTCGCTTCGGGTAGCTCTTTGTTCGGCGACTATCGCCATATTTGTCTGCGGTGTTGAGTACTTTGCTCCATCTAATTCTGAGCGCATCTTCCGCTGTTTTGAGCTTCTGCTTCTGCTTTTTCAGGCTACGCGCAGTGGCGACGAGCCTTTTGTGGAGGTTCTTCTGCTCCAGTAACTTGTCCGGCGTGAGATCGCCTAGACTATTACCTTCGCCGGGGACGGGTTGTTTATCCAGATTGTCCTGTTCGGACTATTTCTCGATAGCATGTTCGTCGTCCACTGGTTCGCCCTGCTCTATGGCTGGGTCTGCATGGCTGTTGTCTTTGTCGAGGCGGGACTTTGAGCGGCGCTTACGTCGCCGTTTTGTCTGCTTTTTGAGGGAATGATCCCTCGTGACGTCCCGTTGTTCCTCGTTGTCACTTCCTTTAGGTGTGTACACCATGTATACATCCTGAGATGAGGTGGCTGTCAAGTGCCTTATAGGTGCTGGTTAATTCTTATCTCCTACATCGTCGTCCATACCGTCGATGTCTTCGGAGTCGAAATCGAGCACATCGTTTAAACTTTCGATAGTGGCTACGAAGTGGGTGGTGGGTGGGCTTTGAATTTCTTAGTCGTCCGCATCCCAACCTTGCTGACCATAATCCGGCCAGGGTTCTCCTGATAAAGAGAGAGACTTTAGTAAATTCAGGACGTCGCCAAAGGGCGGGTGCTGAAAGATGTCCGCGGCGGTGAACTCCATGATTGGCGCCCAGTTGGATTCGATTGGTAGGATCGTGGAAGGTCCGGAGTCCGGAGAGGAGTCCGACACCTTAGAGTCACAAGCTTCGCAAAGGATAGGGTTGGAGTTCAGCTCAATCGCCGTAGAGATCGCAGCCCCGAGGTGGTGTCCAGCCACCCGTCCTCGATCCGCGTAGTCGGCTCCGAGCTAAGGGTCGGAGCGGACACTGGTGCGGCCTCCAGGGCACTGTTCGGCGGCAGAGCTAGATCATGCCCATCGTAACAGTGCGGCGCGCTTGGCTGTGGCTCGAACCCGTCGAAGATCAAGTCTCCGTGGGCGTCAGCCGTGTAGTTCAAACTGCCAAATCTGACCTGATGGCCAGGGGCATAGCTTTCAATCTGCTCCAGATGGCCAGGCGAATTGGCCCGCAGTGTAAAGCCGTCGAATACGAAGATCTGTCCGGGGAGAAAAGTCTCACCCTGGACCGCATCGTTGTTGATGATCGAAGGAGCCATCGGGCCTAAAGATGACGACACAGGGGAACTCTCAATGAAAGCACCAATGTCAGTGTCAAAACCGGTGGATCTCGGGTAGGGGGTCCCGAACTGTGCGTCTAGGCGGATGGTAACAGGAGACAAGGGACACAATGTTTTTTCCCAGGTTCGGGCCCTCTCGATGGAGGTAAAACCTTACTCCTGCTTGATTGATATTGATGATATGGGTAGTACAAGAGTAGATCTACCACGAGATCAGAGAGGCTAAACCCTAGAATCTAGCCTATGGTATGATTGTTGTTCGTCCTACGGACTAAAACCCTCTGGTTTATATAGGCACTGAAGAGGGTTAGGGTTACACAGAGTCGGTTACAATGGTAGGAGATCTACATATCCGTATCGCCAAGCTTGCCTTCCACGCCAAGGAAAGACCCATCCGGACACGGGACAAAGTCTTCAATCTTGTATCTTCATAGTCCAGGAGTCCGGCCGAAGATGATAGTTCGGCTATCCGGACACCCCCTAGTCCGGGACTCCCTCAACCACCAATTGACTATTATGGCTAAAATGAAAGTACTAAAACCGTATAGTCTAATTGCCTGGTTCACTTCGCAAGACGCCTCCTACATTTGACCAAGACGTTGGATAAAGTGCGGTCATGCGATCCCGAACACCCCTGTAGCATCTACGTGGGGGCGGAAGCCGACGACTGGTAAACTTTCAGACATATAAACATCTAATAAGAGGATAAACTGATAATAAAGCATAATCATACTTATCATAGATTACAAGTTCATCACATAGCTCTTACAAACCAGACACAACTACTGAAACATTATGTCCTTGGAGCATTGGCCCTCTACAATACGGGCCCCCTCGAGGACCTCGTCGAAGTACCTCTCCGGCCGATGGTGCTCCTTGCCCTCAGGTGGCCCTGCGGTGGCAACCTCGGTGGTTTTCACTTCTCCCACTAAACCTTCACGCGGGCAAAGGCCATTCGAGCACCCTCAATACAGGATGACCGCTTAAGGGCATCAATCTGAATGAGCGCCTCCACCAGATTCTTCACGAGCCCGAAGTGGCTGCTGGGTACGACTTCGGCCGGCCACAGACGAACTATTATGTCCTTCATGGATAGGCCAGCCACCGTATGCAGCTCGGACAACTGCTTCATCTGGTCGCTCAGGGACACTGGAAGCTCCGGCGCTAGGTACTGCGACCAGAATAGTTTTTCCGTGGAGCTACCCTCTTCGGCTCGGAAGAATGTGGCGGCGTCTGCAATGCTTCTTGGCAGGTCGGCAAAGGCACCTGGAGAACTCCAAACTCGGGTTATTAAAATATATCTTCTACTGGTATACCTACTCTGGATAATAAAGGTCTTACCAGCCGCAATACGCCTTACCTCCTGGATCTCCTGGCGAGCGTCATGGGCATTATCTCAGGCTTCCTTCAGGCTCTCACGGGCTTTGACGAGCTCGGAGGCCTGTTCCGAGCTTGTCTGCTCCAAGGACTCTCATCTACCAATGGCGTCCTTGAGCTATTTTTCAACCTCACCCACCCACGCCTCATGTTGTGGGCGGGTGGTCTTCTCCTCCTCTAAGCTTTTGACCGCCTTGTCTGCGGCCGCCTTGCTCGCCTCTACCTCCTTCTTGGCTTCGGCAAAGGCGCATTTGATGGACTCGACCTCATCAGCGCCAACTGCAGGCATAGTTAAAATATTTTTTAGTTCGTGCTCAAACGATCAAAATATCTACACTTGGGGACTTATAATCAATGTACGCATACCTTGCGTCTCCTCAAAGCGCTTATTGATGCGGACAACCTCTTCATCGGCCAGCCGCAGCTTCCGAGTGAGTTCAGAAACTTTGGCGGACTGGGCGCTCGCCGCCACGAAGGAAGCCTGTTTTATAACAAAATGTCACATCTCCAAAACACTATGTGATCCTCTGTCCGGCTTCTTCGAAACCGGACAGAGTCTCAGGGGCTACTATCTACGCACAGGTATATCTCTTTATTGAAATCAGTTAGAAAATTACATCGCATACCTCAAAGCCCGTTAACAGGTTGGTAAAGGATTCATTCGTCCTGCTTTTGGCGGACTGAATCTTCTCAGCCACCACACCCATAAAAGTACGGTGCTCCTCCATGACAAAAGCATGACGAAGCACTTCCATCAAATTACCCACGCTTCCGGATTAATAGAGGTCGCCATTGGAGTTGACGCTTCCCCCTCCTTCAAAGGGGGTCGCTCGCTGATACGTCTCCAACGTCCCTATAATTTTTTATTGTTCCATGCTATTATATTACCTCTTTTGGATGTTTATGGGCTTTATTTTACACATTTATATCATTTTTGGGACTAACCTAGTAACCGGAGGCCCAGCCCATATTGCTATTTTTTTTTGCCTATTTCAGTATTTCGAAGAAAAGGAATATCAAACGGAGTCCAAACGGAATGAAACCTTCGGGAGCGTGATTTTTGGAACGAACGTGATCCGGAGAGCTTGGAGTGCAAGTCAAGAAGCTTCCGAGGGCCCCACTAGATAGGGGGCCGCCCCCTGTAGGGCGCGCCCCCCTGTCTCGTGGGCCCCTTGGGCGGCCACCAACGTACTTCTTCCTCCTATATATACCTACGTACCCCGAAAACATCCAGGAGCACCATGAAACACAATTTCCACTGCCGTAACCTTCTGTATCTGCGAGATGTCATCTTGGAGCCTTCGCCGACACTCTGCTGGAGGGGGAATCAACCATGGAGGGCTTCTACATCAACATCCTTGCCCCTCCGATGAGTTGTGAGTAGTTTACCACAGACCTACAGGTCCATAGTTATTAGCTAGATGGCTTCTTCTCTCTTTTTGGATCTCAATACAATGTTCTCCCCCTCTCTTGTGGAGATATATTCGATGTAAACTCTTTTTGCGGTGTGTTTGTCGAGATTCGATGAATTGTGGGTTTATGATCAAGTTTATCTATGAATAATATTTGAATCTTGTCTGAATTCTTTTATGTATGATTAAGTTATCTTTGCAAGTCTCTTCGAATTATCAGTTTGGTTTGGCCTACTAGATTGGTCTTTCTTGCCATGGGAGAAGTTCTTAGCTTTGGGTCCAATCTTGTGGTGTCCTTACCCAGTGACAGAAAGGGTTGCAAGGCACGTGTTGTATTGTTGCCATAGGATAACAAGATGGAGTTTATATCATATTGCATGTGTTTATCCCTCTACATCATGTCATCTTGCTTAATGCGTTACTCTGTTCTTATGAACTTAATACTCTAGATGCGGGCAGGAGTCGGTCGATGTGTGGAGTAATAGTAGTAGATGCAGGCAGGAGTCGGTCTACTTGTTATGGATGTGATGCGTATATACATGATCATGCCTAGATAATCTCATAACTATGCTCTTTCCTATCAATTGCTCGACAGTAATTTGTTCACCCACCGTAATATTTATGATATCTCGAGAGAAGCCTCTAGTGAAACCTATGGCCCCCGGGTCTATCTCTTATCATATTTGCTTTCAATCTACTTCTATTTCCATCTTTACTTTTTGCTATATTATAAAATGCCAAAAATATATTTATCTTATCATACTATCTTTATTAGATCTCTCTTTCGCAAGTGGCCGTGAAGGGATTGACAACCCCTTTATTGCGTTGGTTGCGAGTTCTCTATTTGTTTGTGTAGGTGCGTGGGACTTTTGAGGAGCCTCCTATTGGATTGATACGTTGGTTCTCAAAACTGAGGGAAATACTTACGCTACACTTTGTTGCATCACCCTCTCCTCTTCGAGGAAAACCAACGCAAGCTCAAGACGTAGCAAGAAGGATTTCTGGCGCCGTTGCCAGGGAGGTCTTCGCTCAAGTCAAGACATGCCAAGTACCCATCACAAACCCATCTCCCTCGCATTTAAATTATTTTCCACTTGCCTCTCGTTTTCCTCTCCCCCACTTCACCCTTGCCATTTTATTTGCCCTCTCTTTCCCAATCTCCTCCTCTCTTTTTTGCTTGCCGTTTTTCTGTTTGATCGTGTGTTAGTTCGCTTGTTTGTCGTTATGGCTAGTCTTATATCTTCTCCGTTGTCTCCCGAGAATGAAGTTCTAAATTTTAAACAAAGGGAGGGAGAAAATCTAAAAGACGCTTGGTATAGAATTTGTGATGCTCAAAATAGATCCACCAGAAAGCAATCTACCTCAGTTCTTCTCCGCAATTTTTATGTAGGTGCTAATCCTTGGTATAGATATATCCTTGATACCATTACGGGAGGGAATTTGTTGGGTAGCCATACTTTTAATTCTTATAATGCTATGATAGATTTATTTGGCTCTCCACCTCTTTTGGTAATGGGACTATGTTAACTTTGGAGCATGTAATGCAAAGACTTGAAATTATTGAAAATAAAGTTGCTACCATTGAGTTAATTGAAAATCTAGATAAAAAGATCCACAATCAAATTACCCAATATGGATCTAAGGTGGGAGTAACTTTGAAAAATATTAAGGAGAAGGAACCCATAGTTAATGAGAAAATAAATCAAGATTCCTATAGAATTGATAAACTTGAGGGTATCATTACCAACTTGGGAACCACTTTTTCTTCCATAAAAAATACTCCAAGTCCACCTACTAAAATTGCTAAGCTCATGTATGTTCCTAAGAATAAGGGTGAATCCTCTAGTAAGGAAACCGCGGATCTTAAATCTATAAGTAATCCTCCCAATCATTTTGCTATCATTAAGGAACCATTTGCTACGAATGAATTTTTCGATCTTTTGCCTAAAAATTTGATTATTACTAGAAAGAACGAAATTTCTAAGGAGGGTAGATGCCTCATTGAAAAATTGCCTGCCAAAGATGGCACTCGTTAGATCTATCCTTGCTTTTATGCCTAGCTAGGGGCGTTAAACGATAGCGCTAGTTGGGAGGCAACCCAAATTTTCTTTATGTTTTTTGTTTTTGCTCCTGTTTAGTAATAAATCTTGCATATACCTTCTGTTTAGATGTGTTTTTATCTTTTAGTTAGTGTTTGTGCCAAGTAGAACCTATAGGATAACCTACGATGATAGTTGATTTGATTCTGCTGAAAAACAGAAACTTTGCGCGCATGAATGTAATTTTGCTAAATCACAGAAACGTGATTTTGTGTTGATACTTTTTGCTGCTGTTCAATAAACAAATTTTCCAGGACTTCTTATTTTGGTAGAATTTTTAGAGTTCCAGAAGTTTGCGTTAGTTACAGATTGCTACAGACTGTTCTGTTTTTGACAGATTCTGTTTTTCGTGTGTAGTTTGCTTATTTCAATGCATCTATGGCTAGTAATTCAGTCTATGTGTTAGTTTTAATCTTGTCATGGTCATGTATCTGCATGGGAGATGCTGAGGGCCGTGTGATGCGGTAGGTTGGTGAGATGCCGTTGTGGCGTGAAGCTGCGGTGGTGCATGCATGTACTGGGATATTATCTAGTTAGTTAGTGCATGGTTAGTTGAGGTATGGCCGAGTGATTTGGTCAAGTTAATTAGTACGTGTATGTAGCAGATGGAGGTTGCATGCAGCTGTAATAGTGGAGTAGTTGGACACGTCCTAAACGTGAGCATAGGAAACGGATCATGGAGTTGTGGCTCCTGGCCGTGCTAGCTGATGTATATAAGTATTGCATTGATTGAATGAAATGAGAGCCATGAGGGCTGGCAGAAAAGATGTAGCACTTGTGTGACCCAGGAGGAGAGCCTCTTGGCAAAGCTAGTTAGCTTCTTTCCCTGGAGTGTGTGTGCGTGTGTTTTTCTCGGTTTCTTCCATGGTGTGTGTTCTTGAGAGAACCAAGAGGAAGAGAGAGTTGTGTGAGGAAGAAGAAGGGCGCTGCGGCGAGGAGGCGGTGCCAACAATTGGTATTCAAAGCCACAAGGCTCGAGGGGCGACCGTGGCACGCGGTGGCATCCGCAGCGGACGGGGTGTGCGCGGCCGACATGGAGGCATCGGCTGCGGCGCGTGGCGAGCGCATGGCGACGGCGACACGCAGCGAGTCCGTGGATGTGCGGTGTGATGTCGTACGCGCGAAGAGCTCGGTGGTCGCGGAGACGAGGAGGTCGCGGAGGACCTGCGTGGTGGCGCAGTGGTCGCAGTGGCTCGGCGCGACAACCGTGGAGGCGCGTGGTGCGCCGCGGCGGCCGCGGCGGACCTGCATGGTGGTGCACAGGCTGCGGTGGCGCGGCGTGGCGGCATGGAGGCCGCGGCGGTGCAGGGCAATAAGACGCGGCGGCGAGCCGGGCGCGACCGGTGCATGTTATGGGTGCGCACTGGACGCGTTGGGCGCGTCGGGACCACGGGCGCGCGTACGAGTGTGCGGTTGACGTTGGGAGGAGGCGTATGTCGCCGTGGTGCTCGAGTCCGTGCTCGAGTTCGGCTACATCCTTCAGCGTTTGTCGCTAGCGGCTGCCATGGCGGACACAGAGGCGGCACGCGGTGAGCGTCTGGTGCTGTCGGGCTCGTCGGGCGCGTCGGATGCGCGCGGGACGTGCGGGACGCACTGGTGCGGTCGGGCTCTCGTCGGGCACGTCGGATGCGTGCGGGACGTGCGGGACGCAGAGGGACGCCAGGCGTGTGTCGCCAGCGGAGAGGAGTTGACATGGCAAGATTAGGGGGTTGAATGTTAGTTTTAATCTTGTCATGGTGATGTATCTGCATGGGAGATGCTGAGGGCCGTGTGATGCGGTAGCTTGGTGAGATGCCGTTGTGGCGTGAAGCTGCGGTGGTGCATGCATGTACTGGGATATTATCTAGTTAGTTAGTGCATGGTTAGTTGAGGTATGGCCTGAGTGATTTGGTCAAGTTAATTAGTACGTGTATGTAGCAGATGGAGGTTGCATGCAGCTGTAATAGTGGAGTTGTTGGACACGTCCTAAACGTGAGCATAGGAAACGGATCATGGAGTTGTGGCTCCTGGCCGTGCTAGCTGATGTATATAAGTATTGCATTGATTGAATGAAATGAGAGCCGTGAGGGCTGGTAGAAAAGATGTAGCACTTGTGTGACCCAGGAGGAGAGCCTCTTGGCAAAGCTAGTTAGCTTCTTTCCCTGGAGTATGTGTGCGTGTGTCTTTCTCGGTTTCTTCCATGGTGTGTGTTCTTGAGAGAACCAAGAGGAAGAGAGAGTTGTGTGAGGAAGAAGAAGGGCGCTGCGGCGAGGAGGCGGCGCCAACACTATGAACCATAAAAAGTTGGAATACAGTAGGTTTAACACCAAATTAATTAAATAATGAGTTCATGGCAGTACCTTATGTAGTGGTTTTGTCTTCTTTCACTAACGGAGCTTATAAGATTTCCTATTGAGTTTTGTGTTGTGAAGTTTTCAAGTTTTGGGTAAAGCTTTTATGGACTATGGAATAAAGGGTGGCAAGAGCCTAAGCTTGGGGATGCCCATGTAACCCCAAGATATTGAAGAATATCCAGAAGCCTAAGCTTGGGGATGCCCCGGGAAGGCATCCCCTCTTTCGTCTTCGTTCATTGGTAACTTTACTTGGAGCTATATTTTTATTTGCTACATGATATGTGTTTTGCTTGGAGCGTCGTGTATTATATTATTCTTTGCAAAATCATCCTTGCTGTACACACCTTTTGGGAGAAGCCTATTTGATTATAATTTGCTAGAATACTCTATGTGCTTCACTTATATCTTTTGAGCTTGATAGTTTTTGCTCTAGTGCTTCACTTATATCTTTTAGAGCACGGTGGTGTCTTAATTTTGAAGAAATTGCTAGTCTCTCATGCTTCACTTATATCATTTTGAGTGTCTTTTAGAACAGCATGGTATTTGCTATTATCATAAAGTTGGTCTTAGAATGGTAGGCATCCAAGTTGGGTATAATAAAAGCTATCATAGGAAGTGAATTGGATGCTATGATCAATTTGATACTTGATAATTGTTTTGAGATATGGAGGTAGTGATATTAAAGTCATGCTAGTTGGGTGATTATGAATTTAAAGAATGCTTGTGTTGAAGTTAGCAAGTCCCATAGCATGCACGTATGGTTAAAGTTATGTAACAAATTTGAAACATGAAGTGTACTTGGCTTGTGCATCCTTATGAGTGGCGGTTGGGGACGAGTGATGGTCTTTTCCTATGAATCTATCCCCCTAGGAGCATGCGCGTAGTACTTGATTTTTGATGACTTCTAAATTTTTGAAATAAGTATATGATTTCTTTTGACTAATTTTGAGTCCATGGATTATACGCACTTATACCTTTCCACCTTTGCTAGCTTCTTTGGTACTGTGCATTGCCCTTTCTCACCTTGAAAGTTGGTGCGAACTTCGCCGGTGCATCCAAACCCCGTGATATGATGCACTCTATCACACATAAACCTCCTTATATCTTCCTCAAAACAGCCACCATACCTACTTATTATGGCATTTCCATAGCCATTCTGAGATATATTGCCATGTAACTTTCCACCGTTCCGTTCATCATCATCATAACATACTTTACTTTTGTCATATTGCCATTGCATGATCATGTAGTTGACATCGTATTTGTGGCAAAGCCACCATGCATTATTTTTCATACATGTCACTCTTGATTCATTGCACCATCCCGGTACACCGCCGGAGGCATTCATATAGATTCATATCTTGTTCTAGTTTCGAGTTGTAATTCATATGTTGTAATCAATAGAAGTGTGATGATCATCATTATTAGAGCATTGCCGAAAAAAAGAGAAAGGCCAAAAAGAAAAAAGAAAAGGCCCAAAAAAAGAAAATAAATAAAAAGGGCAATGTTACTGTCTCTTTTTCCACACTTGTGCTTCAAATTAGCACTTTGTTCTCCATGTAGTGAGTCTCATATATTGTGCTTCAAAGTAGCACCATGTTTTTCATATAGTGTGTCTCAGAAGTTGTCTTTTTCATACTAGTGGGAATTTTTCATTATAGAACTTGGCTTGTACATTCCTACGATGGGCTTCCACAAATTCCCAAGGTCTTCGTGAGCAAGCAAGTTGGATGCACACCCACTAGTTTTCTTTTGTTGAGCATTCATTTATAGCTCTAGTGCATCCGTTGCATGGCAATCCCTACTCCTCATGTTGACATCAATTGATGGGCATCTCCATAGCCCGTTAATTATCCTCGTCAATGTGAGACTTTTTCCCTTTTTTGTCTTCTCCACACAGTCCCCATCATCATATTCTATTCCACCCATAGTGTTATATCCATGGCTCACGCTCATGTATTGCGTGAAGGTTGAAAAAGTTTGAGATTATTTAAGTATGAAACAATTGCTTGGTTTGTCATCGGGGGTATAGAAGTTGGCAACATCTCTGTGTGACGAAAATGAAGCATAGCCTAACTATATGATTTTGTAGGGATGAACTTTCTTTTGCCATGCTATTTTGAGAAGACATTATTACTTTGATTAGTATGCTTGAAGTGTTACTATTTCTTTTATCAATATGAACTTTTATTTTGTATTCATTTGGATCTGAACATTCATGCCACAATAAAGAAAATTACATTATGAATTATGCTAGGTAGCATTCCACATCAAAAATTCTCTTTTTATCATTTACCTACTCGAGGACGAGCAGGAATTAAGCTTGGGGATGCTTGATACGTCTCCAACGTATCTATAATTTTTGATTGTTCCATGCTATTATATTACCTCTTTTGGGTGTTTATGGGCTTTATTTTACACATTTATATCATTTTTGGGACTAACCTACTAACCAGAGGCACAGCCCATATTGCTGTTTTTTTGCCTATTTCAGTATTTTGAAGAAAAGGAATATCAAACGGAGTCCAAACGGAATGAAACCTTCGGGAGCGTGATTTTTGGAACGAATGTGATCTAGAGAGCTTGGATTGCAAGTCAAGAAGCTTCCAAGGGCCCCACGAGATAGGGAGCCGTGCCCCCCTGTAGGGTGCGCCCCTCTGTCTCGTGAGCCCCTCGGGCGGCCACCAACGTACTTCTTCCTCCTATATATACCTACGTACTCTGAAAACATCCAGGTGCACCACGAAACACAATTTCCACCGCCGTAACCTTCTGTATCCGCGAGATCTCATCTTGGAGCCTTCGCCGGCACTCTGCCGGAGGGGGAATCAACCACGGAGGGCTTCTACATCAACATCCTTGCCCCTCCGATGAGTTGTGAGTAGTTTACCACAGACCTACGGGTCCATAGTTATTAGCTAGATGGTTTCTTCTCTCTTTTTGGATCTCAATACAATGTTCTCCCCCTCTCTTGTGGAGATCTATTCGATGTAAACTCTTTTTGCGGTGTGTTTGTCGAGATCCGATGAATTGTGGGTTTATAACCAAGTTTATCTATGAATAATAATTGAATCTTCTCTGAATTCTTTTATGTATGATTGAGTTATCTTTGCAAGTCTCTTCGAATTATCAGTTTGGTTTGGCCTACTAGATTGTTTTTTCTTGCCATGGGAGAAGTGCTTAGCTTTGGGTTCAATCTTGCGGTGTCCTTACCCAGTGACAGAAAGGGTTGCAAGGCACGTATTGTATTGTTTCCATCAAGGATAACAAGATGGGGTTTATATCATATTGCATGTGTTTATCCCTCTACATCATGTCAACTTGCTTAATGCGTTACTCTATTCTTATGAACTTAATACTCTAGATGCAGGCAGGAGTCGGTCGATGTGTGGAGTAATAGTAGTAGATGCAGACAGGAGTCGGTCTACTTGTTATGGACGTGATGCCTATATACATGATCATGCCTAGATAATCTCATAACTATGCTCTTTTCTATCAATTGCTCGACAGTAATTTGTTCATCCACCGTAATATTTATGTTATCTCGAGAGAAGCCTCTAGTGAAACCTATGGCCCCCGGGTCTATCTCTTATCATATTTGCTTTCAATCTACTTTTATTTGCATCTTTACTTTTTGCATCTATATTATAAAATACCAAAAATATATTTATCTTATCATGCTATCTTTATTAGATCTCAGTTTCGCAAGTGGCTGTGAAGGGATTGACAACCCCTTTATTGCGTTGGTTGCGAGTTCTCAGTTTGTTTGTGTAGGTGCGTGGGACTTTTGAGGTGCCTCTTACTGGATTGATACCTTGGTTCTCAAAACTGAGGGAAATACTTATGCTACACTTTGCTGCATCACCCTCTCCTCTTTGAGGTAAACCAACGCAAGCTCAAGACATAGCACTTGCTGGATTCCAGAACCGTATGGGTTTCCAGAATAGTGTGCGACTGGGGGCCGGATTGGTCATGGCCCTCGTCTTCAGCCTCCATGGGGGTTGCCCCCCCCCCCCCCATGTCTTCGGTAGCCAAAGTATTTCCCTTTGGAGCCGTCCTGACGGCCTCCTGCACCTCTTCATGGCCTGGAGAGGTTCTTCGGGACACAACTTTGGAGTCGTCCGAAGCGATAGGCGGGGAAGCGCGCGCAGTCGTCACGCTCTCCACCATCCCTGGCTCCAACGAATTTCCTGGAGACGATATTTGAGGGAGATCGCGGGCCAGGCTGAAACACACTATACAATATATTAAAAACTACGAACGTCAATGTATGTAAGGCATCTGAAGATACTCACGATTCGGCTAGGGGCTTCGACATGGGGCGGTGTTTGGGGATGACTTCGGCATCCGAATCCGAGTCATCCGTGAGAGATACTCTCCTCCTTTTGGACGGCTTGGCTTCTTGGTCTGCGGTAGCAGGCCCTTTTATTCCTCCTACCCTTAGGGGGAGAGTTGTTCTCTTCGTGCTCCTCCTCCTTTTCGTCTTCATCTCCCTTGTGGGAGGAGAGGGCTTCGAACTCCCCGGACATAGTGTCTGAGGGGCCTTTTCATCGGGGGCCATCTTTGGTCGTCTGCGGAAGCCGCCCTTTTCTTCCTTGCCCTTCTTCTTGGTCTTCTTTTCTGGCGCCTGGTATAGTGCCGGAACCAGCATCCTCGTTAGCAGAGCATCAGCGGGGCTTTCGGGCAGCGGAGCCGGACATTTGATCCGCTCTGCCTTCTTCGTCCAGCCCTGTTTCAAACATGAGAGTCTCAATATACCCCTATGATTTCCGGACTAAGTTATGTTTGGAAACTAAAAACTTACTGGAGTGGCTGGGTGAGCACAGTCGAGGCCGATGTCATCGATCGTCTCTAGCCACGACTTCTGCTTCTGGGCCTTGAAAAGCGGCCTCCAAATATCTTCGGGTGTCGTGCCGAAGAACCTTTGCAAGGTCCGCGGCCCTTCCGGATTAAACTCCCACATGTGGAGAGGCCGGTGCTGGCAAGGAAGGGTCCGGCAGAATAGCATCACCTGAACCACATTGGTGAGGTCAGTGTTCCTTTTTATGACGTTTTTAATGCGATTTTTGCAGCATCGACACCTCATCAGTTGACCCCTAGTCCAAAACTTTGTTGACCCATGATGCTAGCCACATTGAGGGTCCGTATCTAAACTCAGGAGTGGCCACCATATTGGCGCAGTGAGGTTCGGTGATATAGAACCAGTCCTGCCGCCATATTTTAACAGTTTCTACAAAATCCCCTTTGGGCCTCATGACATTGGGAAGCTTGCTCACCATCGCACCTCCACATTCTGTAAGCTCCCCATCCACCACCTTTGGATTTACGTTGAAGACTTTGAGCCAGAGGCCGAAGTCGGGGGGGGGGGGGGGGAATGCGGAGGAGCGCCTCGCTCACGATGATAAAACGCTGAGATATGGAGGAATGAGTGTGGGGCTAGATCATGGAAATCTAGCCTGTAATAGAACATGATGCCGCAGACAAAAGGGTGAAGTGGAAACTCTAGTCCGTGGAGGAAGTGGGGGATAAATACCACCCTTTTGTCGGGATCCGTGGTGGGGATGACTTGCTTCTTTGTAGGGACCCTGTACGCGATGTCAATACTCAGGTACCCCGCATCCTGGAGCTCCTTGATGTTCTTTTCCTGGAAGCCATATCCGGACATGATTGGAGAGGTTGGTGGCAGTTGGAGGTTATGAGGCTCGGGCGCTAGAGCTCTGAGATAGGGAGCCAGAGGAAGGAGGAAGACATGGGATGGAAAAGATGAATCTTTACCCGTTTATATAATCCGTGAATGCCAAGCGCCCGCCTCCCTAGCCTTAAAACCTTGTCTATTCCCGATGTGGGTATGCACCATAGTCAGTTGGATTGCCCAGATATCATTGATATGCAATCTCGTATTAAGTGGGCACGATCTCTGTTTTGACGGGATGTGCCAATGAGGCGTGGCCTCGAAACTGGAACGCAGGGTATGAAAACGGTTTAAAATATCGAAAGGTGAAGTCTGACGCTTCGCCGGAAAAGTTGTCAGTAAAAGACAGTGTTCTCCTTATATATATATATATATATATATATATATATATATATATATATATATATAGTAACGCTAAACTAAGCGTGAGTGTAGAATAGCTTATTCTACACCCCAGTAATGGTACATACAAAATATAGTAACGCACTATGTAAAATATAGTAATTTTTGTAAAAATGTAGTAAATTCCAAACTTGGGTGATAAAAATTTTATTTTCCGAATTACTACATTTCGTACACCGTTTTACTAGATTTTGTATATAGCGTTACTAGGGGGTGTAGAATAAGCTATTCTACACTCACGCTTAGAATAGCGTTACCCTATATATATATATATATATATATATATATATATATATATATATATAGGGTTGTGTTTGTTGCAAAAAGCTGGATACAATTCTTTCTACAGAGGAAAGCCGATGTGTATTCTCTAAGGAACCCGCCTTGCAATGCCGAAGACAATCTAAGCGCCGAATATATCATCATGGAAGACAAGTTCAGGGGCTACTGTGGGAGTCCTAGATTAGGGGTACTCGGGCGTCCGGTCTATTGATGTGGACAGGACTGGTGGGCCATCAAGACACAAGACAGAAGATTATCTCTCATATCCGGTGGGGACTCCCGTATACGTGGATGGCTAGTATAGGTGTCCAGATATCTTATTCCTTTTTGTAAAACCGACTTTGTACAACCCTAAGCCCTTCCGGTGTCTATATAAACCGGAGGGTAGATCGGAGGCAGGATCATAACATTGCTAGGCTGGCTATCTAGGGTTAGACGAATCAATCTCGTGGTAGATCAACTCCTGTAACCCCTATACCCTCGAATATAATCAAGCAGGAGTAGGGTTTTATCTCCATTAAGAGGGCCCAAACCTGGGTAAACACTGTGTCCCTTCTCCATTGTTACTATTGATCCTCAGACGCATAGCTTGGGCCCCCCTACCCGAGATCTGCCGGTTTTTCACACTGACAGTTATCTCTCCGAAGAGCCCTGAACCTGGGTACGTCTTGTGTCTCACGCTCGCTCGTACCAACCTCGCCTCTGGAGCCCACCGGTTGACTCATGCATGTCCCTCCCTTTAGCCATCCCATGGCATCTTCCATGAGATCACCACGATAATTTTTGCCCTAGTGTTTGGTGAAATAATTTCTGGGCTTTATAATTCAAATTTGAAATTGAATTCAGAGGTGGAATTTGAAATGAGGGTTGAATCAAAGTGATCAAGCACTGTTTAGGAAAGTGTCTTAGCATAATCAGACAGGGTTATTGTATCTTAATACATGGCGGTGTTACAACTCTCCTCCTCTAAAAGAATTCTCATACCGAGACCTACGAGGTAGATTGGAAAAGGTCGGTGTATTATTCGCGAAAGATCCTCGCATTCCCAAGTGGCTTGTTCTTAAGAATGATTCGACCATTGCACCTTAAGAAACTTGGTAACCTATTGATGGGTTTGACGTTTAGTTTGATCAGGAATGCACATTGGGTGTTCTTTGTAAGAGAGATAATCTTGTACTTCAATCATTTCATGATCGACTTTATGGTGGGGATCCTTGAAGCAACGTCGAAGTTGCGACACATGGAAGACATCGTGGATGTGAGAGAACCATGGTGGCAATTCCAATTTATAAGCCACATCTCCACATCGGGCGAGAATGCGTAAGGGACCAATGAGAGAGGAGCTAACTTTCCCTTGACTCCAAAACAATGAGTGCCCTTCATAGAAATGACACGCGGATAAGCTTGATCACCATGTTGATAGCTAGATCTCAGTGTTTTCGATCATAGTTGCTCTTTTGGCGGGACTAGGCCACCTTGAGATTATCCCAGAAAATGCAGACTTGCTCTTCAGCTTTTTGGATAATATCCGGACCGATGAGCGGTTGTTCCCCAGTTTTTGACCAATTAAAAGGGGTTCGACACTTACATCCATATAGTACCTTGAAGGGTGCCATCTTCAAGCTAGCTTGATAGCTATTATAGTAAGAGAATTCAGCATACGAAAGAGATTTTTCCCACTTCTTGCCAAATGATATGACACAAGCATGCAACATATCTTCAAGCACTTGGTTGACTACCTCAACTTGACCTTGGGACTGGGGGGTGATAAGCAGTGCTCCAGGTTACATGAGTTCCCATAGCTTCTTGGAAACTTTCTAGAACTTCGAGGTGAAAATGATGCCACGGTCAGATCTGATCTCCTTTGGAATGTCATGGAGGGCCACAATTCTGGAGATATACAAATTCGCTAACTGACTAGAGTAAGGATAGAAATTTACCCACGGGTAAGGGTACACGCGGGTGCTGTACCCGCCTGGGCAGGGTATTGCCACACTTTTATACCCATGGATAGTACCCATACCCTACCCGTTAAGTCATGGGTAGGGTACGAGTATAGCCTTGTACCCGCGAGTATACCCATACCCTGCCCATTTGTGAACTAATGTTAAGTTTTCGTCAATTAGTCATTAATTTGTCATGTGACCCGTCTGGTCCTATTGACTTAACATTATGTTGCGTTTTCTAAATTTATAATGGTCATTTACCCATCTACTTGTTATTGAGTTGATATAATTGACTTTTTGTAAAATGTGCGACCAATGTGCGTAAAATTATGAACAACTTGTGTACTATTTGTTCTACCTGCTAGGTACCCAATGGGTATGGGTACCCGACGGGTATGGGTATGGTAAAGTTTCATACCCATGGGTACGGGTATGGGTTGAATTTTATACCCACTAACTATATGAGTATGGGTATGGTATTGCTCTACCCTACACATACCATACCCATTGCCATCCTTAGACTGGAGTGATTGTCTCCTTGACTGGCAGAAAGTGTGCAACTTTGGAGCATTTGTCAATGATGACAAAAATAGCATTGTGGCCCGTTTTTGATTTGGAGAAACCCATGATGAAATCCATTTGAACCTTATCCCATTTCCATTCAGGAATAGGAAGGGGTTGTAGAAGTCCAGCAGGTTTCTGGTGTCCTGCTTTGACGCGACGCAATGTCTTGCTTCATCTTAGACCACCAGTATTTCTGACCAATGTCTAGATACATCTTGGTACTTCCTAGATGAATAGTAAGAGGTGTGTCATGCGCTTCTTTCATAACCTTCTTTGTCATAAATTTGAATCAGGGTACCACAAGGCGACCTCTGAAGTACAAGGTTCCATCTTCAGCAAGTGATAAATCTTTGGCTTTAAAAAGAGCAAGATTGTCGGCGCCCTGGGAACGGGGGTTGTCGGTGTCAAAACCGGCGGATCTCGGGTAGGGGGTCCCGAACTATGCGTCTAAGGCTGATGGTAACCGGAGGCGGGGGACACGATGTTTACCCAGGTTCGGGCCCTCTCGATGGAGGTAATACCCTACTTCCTGCTTGATTGATCTTGATGATATGAGTATTACAAGAGTTGATCTACCACGAGATCGTAGAGGCTAAACCCTAGAAGCTAGCCTATGATTATGATTGTTGTTGTCCTACGGACTAAACCCTCCGGTTTATATAGACACCGGAGGGGGCTAGGGTTAGACAAAGTCGGTTACAGAGAAGGAGAGCTACATATCCGGATTGCCAAGCTTGCCTTCCACGCAAAGGAGAGTCCCACCCGGACACGGGACAAAGTCTTCAATCTTGTATCTTCATAGTCCAACAGTCCGGCCAAAGTATATAGTACGGCTGTCTGAGGACCCCCTAATCCAGGACTCCCTCAGCAGCCCCCAAATCAGGCTTCAATGACGATGAGTCCGGCGCGCAGATTGTCTTTGGCATTGCAAGGCGGGTTCTTCTCCAAGATCCTTGAGTACCTGTTGTAACGAGCAGTGTCCGGCTTCCCATTATTGTTGCACTCCTCGGCTTCTGTGCTTTAATAATGGCTATCTCCACGTGTCGAGCGAATGCGAGAAGTCGGGGAATTTTTACATTTGTCACCCTGACCATGTAAGTAAATCGTCTATGTAAAGAAACGGGGATTCTCAGATCCAAATCACACCATCCTCCCCCAGCGAGTGTTCATCAGAGCGCGCCCGAAAGAAGCCATCTCGTCATGGCCAGCCGTCGCAGCTCCTCCTCTCGCCCCCGTAGCACTAAACCAGGCGATTGGGAGAAGTGTTCTGTCCCCCATAGCCGATTGGTAGAGTTGCAGACCCAAGGATTTCTCCCGCCTCCATACATGGTCCCCGTCCGAGCCGGACTAGCCACTCATAACGGCGGGGAGCAAGCGGAGAGTTTTCCCAATACATCCAAGGAGGAGTGGGTATGCCTTGTCCCTTATTTGCTGAGGGGACTTGGATTTCCTATCCATGTGTTCCTCCGCGGGCTCCTAGAGTTCTACGGCCTCTAGCTGCATAACTTCACTCCTGCCTCCGTACTACACATCGCAGGCTATGTCACCTTCTGCTAGTTATTTCTGGGCTGCGAAGCTCATTTCGAGCTATGGAAGAGGCTATTCTGCCTCGTACCCCGCACTCAGGAGGGGTCGATATATCAAGTGGGCGGAGCCGAAATATGGCGCATCACCGGGACCGGATACCTATCCGGTACTCCGAAGAAGACATCCAAGGACTGGCCTTCGGAGTGGTTTTATATGGAGGACGTCCCCCTTCCAGAACCTATTCGGATGGTCCTTCGTGTGTTTGCAAATGCCCCGTTGAAGAAATGCCACAGTTGGCGCCCCCGCAGCCCCAAGGAGGAAGATAACAGAGATGTCCTTTTCCTGATGGACAGGATAAAGACTCTGGCCAAATCAGGGCTGACAATAATTGAAGTTATGTCAATATGTATAATGCGGGGAGTGCAACCACTTCAATATCGAGGGAAACCCATGTGGCACTTCAATGGAGAAGACGACCCCACCCACTGCGGCCGTAAAGGTCCGGACTCCGCCGCCGCTCTGGCAAAAATACTGTCCGATTTGTACAAAGGAGAAGAAGAGGAGTTCATCCGTATTAAACCACAGGATGGATTCTCCATGTACAACCCCCCAAGCTGGGTGAGCTGCTATCTTTTATTCCAGTCTTTCCCGCATTCTTCATCACAAATATTTACCTTGCCAATTCATAGCAGGAACTGCAAAAAGCTATGAGGGAGGTTCACAGCCCGTCTCCACAGCCAGAGGACCCCGACCGGGCCCTCGACCCCGGACTCGAAGAAGATCCGGATGTATTTGTGGAGCTTATCGACGGGGCGTTCTATCAGTTAAGCCGTGATGGTGCCTTGGTGGCCATCATAGCCGATTACCCTGGCCTACTCCCTACATTGCTGCTACGTCTTGAGCTTGCATTGGTTTTCCTTGAAGAGGAAAGGGTGATGCAACAATAGTAGCATAAGTATTTCCCTCAGTTTTTGAGAACCGGTGTATCAATCTAGTAGGAGGCTCCTCAAAAGTCCCACGCACCTACACAAACAAACAAAGAACTCGCAACCAATGCAATAAAGGGGTTGTCAATCCCTTCACGGCCACTTGCGAAAGTGAGATCTGATAGAGATAGTATGATAAGATAAATATATTTTTGGTATTTTATAATATAGATGCAAAAAGTAAAGATGCAAATAAAAGTAGATTGGAAGCAAATATGATAAGAGATAGACCCGGGGGCCATAGATTTCACTAGAGGCTTCTCTCAAGATAGCATAAGTATTAGGGTGCGTGAACAAATTACTGTCGAGCAATTGATAGAAAAGCGAATAATTATAAGATTATCTAGGCATGATCATGTATATAGGCATCACGTCCGTGACAAGTAGACCGACTCCTGCCTGCATCTACTACTATTACTCCACACATCGACCGACTCCTACCTGCATCTAGAGTATTAAGTTCATAAAGAACAGAGTAACACATTAAGCAAGATGACATGATGTAGAGGGATAAACTCATGCAATATGATATAAAACCCATCTTTTTATCCTCGATGGCAACAATACAATACGTGCCTTGCAACCCTTTCTGTCACTGGGTAAGGACACCGCAAGATTGAACCCAAAGCTAAGCACTTCTGCCATGGCAAGAAAGATTGATCTAGTAGGCCAAACCAAACTGATAATTCGAAGAGACTTGCAAAGATAACTCAATCATACATAAAAGAATTCAGAGGAGATTTAAATATTTCTCATAGATAAACTTGATCATAAACCCACAATTCATCGGATCTCGACAAACACACCGCAAAAAGAGTTTACATCGAATAGATCTCCACAAGAGAGGGGGAGAACATTGTATTGAGATCCACAAAGAGAGAAGAAGCCATCTAGCTAATAACTATGGACCCGAAGGTCTGTGGTAAACTACTCAAAACTCATCGGAGAGGCTATGGTGTTGACGTAGAAGCCCTCTGTGATCGATTCCCCCTCCGGCAGAGCGCCAGCGAAGCCTCCAAGATGGGATATCGCGGATACAGAAGGTTACGGCGGTGGAAATTGTGTTTCGTTGGCTCCCTAGACATTTTCGGGGTACGTAGGCTTATATAGGAGGAAGAAGTACGTCGGTGGCTGCCCGAGGGGCCCACGAGACAGGGGGGCGCACCCTGTAGGGGGGCGCCCTACCCTCTCCTGGCCGCCTCGGCTGGTTCTTGACTTGCACTCCAAGTCCTCTGGATCACATTCGTTCCAAAAATCACGCTCCCGAAGGTTTCATTCCGTTTGGACTCCGTTTTATATTCCTTTTCTTCAAAATACTGAAATAGGCAAAAAAACAGCAATACGGGATGGGCCTCCGGTCAGTAGGTTAGTCCCAATAATGATATAAATGTGTCAAATAAAGCCCATAAACATCCAAAAGGGGTAATATAATAGCATGGAACAATCAAAAATTACAGATATATTGGAGACGTATCAAGCATCCCCAAGCTTAATTCCTGCTCGTCCTCGAGTAGGTATGTGATAAAAACAGAATTTTTGATGTGGAATGCTACCTAGCATAATTCTCAATGTAATTTTCTTTATTGTGGCATGAATGTTCAGATCCAAATGATTCAAAATAAAAGTTCATATTGATAAAATAAATAGTAACACTTCAAGCATATTAATCAAAATAATCATGTCTTCTCAAAATAACATGGCAAAAGAAAGTTCATCCCTACAAAATCATATAGTTAGGCTATGCTTCATTTTCGTCACACAAGGATGATCCCAACTTCTATAGCCCCGATGACAAGCCAAGCAATTGTTTTGTACTTAAATAATCGCAAACTTTTTCAACCTTACGCAATACATGAGCGTGAGCCATGGATATAGCACTATGGGTGGAATAGAATATGATGATGGGGATTTTGTGGAGAAGACAAAAAAAAGGAGAAAGTCTCACATTGACGAGGATAATCAACGGGATATGGAGATGGCCATTAAATGATGTCAACATGAGGAGTAGGGATTGCCATGCAACGGATGCACTAGAGCTATAAATGAATGCTCAACAAAAGAAAAACTAGTGGGTGTGCATCCAACTTGCTTGCTCACATAGACCTAGGGCATTTGAGGAAGCCCATTGTAGGAATATACAAGCCAAGTTCTATAATGAAAAATTCCCACTAGTATGAAAAAGACAACCTATGAGACTCACTATATGAAAAACATGGTGCTACTTTGAAGCACAATATATGAGACTCACTACATGAAGAACAAGGTGCTACTTTGAAGCACAAGTGTGGAAAAAGAGATAGTAACATTGCCCTTTTTATTTATTTTCTTTTTTTCTTCTTTTTTCTTTTCTGTTTTTTCTTGTCTTTTTTGGGCCTTTTTTTGCCTTTTTTTTGTTCTTTTTGGGCAATGCTCTAATAATGATGATCATCACACTTTCATTGATTACAGCATATGAATTACAACTCGAAACTAGAACAAGATATGACTCTATATGAATGCCTCCGGCGGTGTACCGGGATGGTGCAATGAATCAAGAGTGACATGTATGAAAATTATGCTTGGTGGCTTTGCCACAAATACGATGTCAACTACATGATCATGCAATGGCAATATGAAAAAAGTAAAGTATGTCATGATGATGATAAGCGGAACGGTGGAAAGTTGCATGGTAATATATATCGGAATGGCTATGGAAATGCCATAATACGTAGGTATGGTGGCTGTTTTGAGGAAGATATAAGGAGGTTTATGTGTGATAGAGCGTATCATATCACGGGGTTTGGATGCACCGGCGAAGTTTGCACCAACTCTCAAGGTGAGAAAGGGCAATGCACGGTACCGAAGAGGCTAGCAATAGTGGAAAGTTAAAAGTGCGTATAATCCATGGACTCAACATTAGTCAAAAGAACTTGTCAGATTTCTGGTTCCGGCAGACCCTTGAGGTTCGAACACTGGGGTGCGCGCGGAGATTTCGCCCTCTATCTACCTGCTCCTCGCCGAATCGCTAGGATCTAAACTACGAAAAGAACAACACAAGAGACACATGGTTTATACTGGTTCAGGCCACCATTGTGGTGTAATACCCTACTCCAGTGTGTGGTGTGGTGGATTGCCTCTTGGGCTGATGATGAACAATACAAGGAAGAACATCCTCGCGAGGGTCTGTTCTTGACTGATGTGATGAACTGCTAGGAGGAGTTCAGTCGCTCTATCTACTGCTTTCTTGGTGAGGATCCGGATGCCTCTACCCTGGGGGTGGCTAGTCCTATTTATAGGCAAAGGCCCTGGGCCTCTCCCCAAATATTGAGCGGGAAGGGCGCCAACAATTGGCCATTCTGAAGGGGAACAGCGGGTACAGCTGTCCTGACGAAAGTTGGTCCTCGCCTGTCAAAGGCTCTGGTGGTGACACCTGCTTGGGCTCCACAATGACTTCCTCCCTGCCGTTGGACTGGTCTTGGTCTCGTTGCACCGAAATGGGTGCCTTCGCTTGATGCTATCGCCTGCGCTTTCTCCCTTCGCAACAAAGAGGAAAGGAGGACACTGCGCGGGCTGGCGCCCGACTGGCGCCCTTGGTCATCATGGCTTGCGTCATGGGCACCTCATGAGGTATCTCGCCTTGAACTCTCTGCCTCCTCGTGAGCTCGCCTGATGAGGCCGTGCCTGAGGAAGCTCCTTGTCGTCCGCCCCGCGAGGCTTGGCCCCTTGCGAGGGTCTTGAGCTTGTGTTGATGAAGATGGGCCGCGCTGGGCCCCCTTTGAGCCACGCCGCAGGCCACAGGCAGGCAAGTCTGGGGACCCCCGTTCCCAGAACACCGACAGTAGCCCCCGGGCCCACGGCGCGCCAGGACTTGGCCGAGCAGAGAGGCGAAAGGGCAAGTGCGAAGCGTCGCGGGCCCTAATAGCCTGCGGCCTTGGGCGCCATGTGGCGGTTGATTGGACGTGGGCGGCACCGTTCCCCCACGCTTCCTTATTTTATGCCATGCTAGGCGGACTCGTAGCCGCACACAGCCGCTCCCCTTTCCGTTACTCGAGCGCTCTCTATCCTTTCTCCTCTTGAACTCTAGTTTCCACAGCCAATCCAATATTGAACCTCCCCCCCCCTTCTCTGCCGTCATGGCTCCGCCGAGGAAGGGAAGAGGGAAGAATCCCATGTCGCCGCCTCGCTCATCGTCGTCGGCGGCCCCCGTCGTCGATCGGCCAATCATAATCAATCAAGAGGGCTTGAGCAAGGTCAGCTCGGCTCTGGCCACCATCTTCAACGAATGTGGGAGGAGGACGGCCTGGTCCGCGTCCCGCTTCTCCATTGACAGGATTGCCACCGAGGTCCGATACTTCGTCGACGCCCTGTGGGCGGGACTGGTTCCCCCCTTTTCTGATTTCTTCAACGCCGTGCTCTCCCATTATCAGATCCATATGATGCATCTGGGTCCTGAATCCATCACTCTTCTCACGGTTTTCACCTTCGTTTGTGAGGCAATGATGGCATCCTTCCTTCGGTTGCCTTGCTGCGCCACTTTTTCTCTCTGCGCCTGGTCGACCCCACCCAATGTTCGGGGTGCGTGAGCTTCGTCGCTGTGCCTGAGATGGCGGCTTTAGGAATTGACTTCAGTCTTCCTCCGCCCGCGCCTGGGTTTCGCAAGCGATGGCTGTATGTGGATGTAGGGGTGCCCAGCCCCCTGCTGACGGAGCCATCTTCGCCTGCTGTCCCCAACTCAGGCTGGGGCCAGGAGACACTCACAAGCCCCCGGCTCGCCTTTGTCTTGCGTCGCTTCGAGTTCTTGAGGGAGCTCGGCGTGACGGCGCCCAAGGTGGTGAAGGAGTTCCTGCTACGCCGTGTTGCCCCTCTCCAACGCCATTCTCACCGGATGTGGGCCTTCAGCGGTCGTGGGGATCGTATGCGGCTCCAGGAAGAGGACCTGACGCCTGAAGCGCTGAGTAAGGTGCTCTTGGTCTTGACTGGGGATCCTTCCCCCGGCGGCCTCCGGCAAGGGGGGGCCTTGCTGTACCTCTGCTCGAATAGAAGCGACTTTGTGAGTCAGATGCCCATCTTCGATGAATGGGGCCCGCGCCTTGCTGGCCTCCAGGGGCCTCGCGAGAACCCAGTGGTGGTGGTCGCCCTCACAGTCGGCCAGGGCGACTCTTCCTCAAGTGGCGGAGCAGGGAGGCATGGGCCTCCGGAGGCCGAGGGTGCCCTACCGAGGTGACAGCGCTGGGTGGCACTCATGAGGGAGCAGCCCCTGAGGCCCGTGCTGCCGTGGCTGAAGGCGGCGAGCAGCCACCCGCAATGCCTGCGGCTGAGGCCCCCGAGGCCCGAGCTGCTCTTCTTGGTGGGGCGTCCGGCGGCGCGCATCAGGTAGATGCCCCTGACGCAGGTCGCCTTGGTGCTTCCTCCTCGTCACAAGCTGACCCCTGCGCTCAACTCTTGGGTTGCTTCTGCGTGGACTTTGAGGCCCTCCGGAAGAGAAGGGAGGCCCTGGGCGATGATTATCCTTGTCGCCTACTGAAGCGCAGGAAGTACTTTCCCATCGATGAGTAAGCCTTCTCCCTTCCTAGCTCCTGATTCTTCTGTTGCCTTTCCTGATCCTTGCTCCGCAGGGCCCTTCCTTCCGAGCTCATGGAGATGACTGAGGAGCCATCCCCCTCGCCTCCGCCTTCTCCGCCGTCTTCGATCGCTCCGAGCAGCAGGGCCCTTGTGGTGAGGCCGGTTGGAGAGACGAACCATCCCGGGGCGCAACGCGGCCCTGCGCGCCCTGCGACCTTCCTTCATGAGCCTTCTTGTCGCATAGCCAGCCTATCGTGGACTTCTCGTCTGGTCGTGGACCGTGATTGGCTGGGGTACTCCCTGCGCTCTTCACTTGGAGATGGACTGGCTCCAGGTCGGGCTTCTGGCAGGGCGTGCCCGGTCGCCTCAAGGGCGCCAGCCCCCAGCCCCCTGCACGGAGGGGGAGTGCTGATCCATGCCCCCCGGCGCTCGCTTGGGGCGGATGATGGTGTGGAAGACGTACTCGAGCGCGCCCGGGAGCGTCGCGCTCTTAGCCAAGGGTTTCTCTGGAGGGCGGCTGACGCGGTGTGCCTGCTTGGTGAAGAGCTTGCTGATGAGGACGCGCGCCTTGAGGCCGAGGGCCTGCGCCTGGTTGTAGATCGGCGCGAGCTGGAGGCGGCTGTCGCCCTCGCGCGCCGTCAGCGCGATCTCGACGATGAGGAGGCCAAGGCGTCGCTGGCGGCCTCTCGGGAGGTCCGTTCCCAGGCCATCGAAGAAGCCCGGGAAGCGGACCGGCGACAAGAGGCCACGGAGGAGCGGGCACGGGAACTCCTGGCCCGGTGCCACTCACTGGAGGAGCAGGTGGAGCTGCGTGAGGCGGCCCTCGCGTCGATGAAGGTGGCCTCCGGCGACCCAGTGAAACTCTAGAAGCGTGAGGAGGCGCTGATGCTGGAAGCCGCCGAACGCGCACGCGAGTATGAGCGCCTAGAGACGAGGGAGCGCTTGGTGACACGGACGGAGGATGATGACGCTGCATGGGAAACCCGCGTCTCGGAGGAGGTCGGACATCGGGTGGCGACGGCGCGCCTGAACCTCGAGCGTGAGTTCGAGGAGAGGCTGGAGTTGATCCGGACCGAGGCCGAAGGTAGGACCACCGTCCTGAGGACCAAGCTGGAGGAAGCAACGCGGCGGGTTGATGCTTTGCGGGCCGCACTCGAGGTGGCGCAAGGGGAGTCGACTACTTCCCACGCCGAGGCGCTTCTTCTTTGCCAACGGGTGGACGAGGCTGAGGCCGTCGCGCACCAGAATGCGGACGAGAGACGTCAGCGGCGGCTCCTAGAACATGAGCACGCCCCCATGCTCACCACGCTTCGGGAGAGAGCCAACACGGCCTTGGGTAACATCTGCGAGGCGGCCGTTGGCGAGCCGCACGCCGTTAACTACGCTGGCAACCTTCAGTTCTTCACCGACATCGTGACGCAGCTGGAGGCACGGTCGGCCAGGGTCAATAGGTTGGTGGACGAGAGGAGCCGAGCCCTGCTCGGGCGCGCCTTTTCCCGCGTCTTCAGCCATCTCCGGAACATGGATCCTCGCTTCGACTTCAACGCCGCCATCGCCCCAGTCCCCCAGGCCATCCGGGACGACCTGGCGTACTGGGTGGAAGACAACGTGGACGCTCTTGTCAGGGCCTTCGCTTCAGATGACGATGACGCGATCGTGGCCGCCGACGAGGGCGGTGTGGTGAACGGCACTGATGCCGCTGATGACAACGCAGAGGGCGATGGTGAGGCCAACGACGCCAGCGACAGTTTGGGCGGTGTTCTTGAGGATGCATTGGGGGATTTATCCGATTGACAGCGTATTGCTCGTGTTTCCTTACCCTGCATGAATAGAACTCAGGCTTTTGTCCTGATGGTTGTAAGAGCATTTTTGGGAGGGGGTGCCCCTCATGTAAAACCAATGTTCAGCGTACTAGTTAATGCTACATCGCCCATAGGCCTGTGCCAAGTGGTTGGCTAGGTGAAGAGCCGGCTGGCTAGTTTACCTTTGTCCCGTGCGGGTCCTGAGATAACTTGTGGGAGGCTGTGGTGCCACAAATGCCTCCTGATCGAATCCGTAGGATCTGTAGTGAAAAACCTCCTGAGAGGATATGATGGCGGCAGTCTGGGCTGCACGCAAGCTAGGCTAGACCCGGCTCGCGAGGGGCTCACGAGGGGAGGCAGCTGAGGCGAGGTTGTAACCGAAACGCGAGAGATTGCTCGAACGAGACTAAGCACCCCTTCCCCAAACACACGCAAATCTCAAATTCGAGTCCAACTTAAATCCAGCAGGGGAAAACAACAACCAAGGGAAAAGCAATGAAAGCAAACAAAAGGCCGCGTGCGGCACCTAGTCTAGTCTTGGACGTCTTCTCACCAGCGCGGAGCTAAGTGCTGCCACTGGGCGTGGGAGGGAGCCCCAGGGCCTGAGGCCGGCACCCCTGAGACTCCGAGGCGTGTACAGCCCCACTCATTATTACGTGAGAGTGTCACGGGGCGGCGAGCTTCACAGGCACTGGGCCTTCTTCACAGGTACCGGCCTTGCTTCATATCGCCAGACGAGGGCCCCGCCTTGCGCCACACTCTAGTGCCATCAACGACGACCGGAAACCAGGACGCCGCCGTTGGGGTAGAGCAGTCGCCAGTGGTTCCCCCGACGACCATGGGTCCTCCGCCAGGGGCAGGCCCTGAGGCACCTCCCCAGCGGAGGGCCTACCTCCTGGGAACGCCTTGCTCCGAACGCCGCGGTGGTGATGTCGGATCTCGGCCCCTCTCCTGCAGCCCCCAACGCCCTCCTCCTGAGGGGTAAGAGACTGCGGGAGCGGGGCAGCTGCTCGCTGTGGCGACGTGCACCTCCTGCGACCAATGATTAGTGTATGCCTGCTCCTGAGGGATTAGTGGTACCCGATAATCGTCGCTTCTAGCGTGGCCGATGGGGCCGTCCCTGGGTTCCTGGAAGAGCTCAGCTTCTGGCGCCTCGTCCCCCCAGCTTGGGCTGAGGAGTGAGCCTTGTTCGCCCTCATGCGGGTGCCCTTGATCCATCATGTGGGGCACGTACTCTTTCGGGGCCGTCATCCCGAAGGCTGTGCCATAGGGCTCCGCGTGCCATGCAGCTCTGCTTGATGTGCCAACCTGGGGATGGTAACGCGGCGGCCCACGGGGGCCGTGGGTCACGACGAGTCCTTCTTCGCTGGCGGGGAGTGGAGTCAGTGCTGCCGCCGGCCCGGTGCTGACAGCTTCGCTAGTGTTGGAGTAGCCTTGGAGCCCGCGGTTGCGCGTGGGGCCCCCGCGCGGGCCGCCCTGGGCCCGAGACGGGAGCTGAGTGCAGAAGGGGTGAGCCCCCGAGGCAGCGAAGCCCAGGAGCTCTGCCACCCGCTCTAGCAGCACATCGCGACCGCCTTCCATCAGCCTGCACTGCAGCAGCTCTCGGGCCACCGTGAGCGCGGCCCTTGAGTTTGCCTGCTCCCGGTGGGTGTACGGCGTTGTGGCCGCGGCGTGGTTGGAGGCCCTTGCTGCCGACCGCGTCTGCCGCGGTGTGAGAGCTGTTGGGTCCTGTCCGCGCCGCCCACGGCCCGCAGAGCCCTGCGGACCGCGAGCTGCCTGGGGCATGGGGTCGCCCGGGTCGAGCGGCTCTGCGCGGGCGGGCCAAGCCGCCCAGGGATCAGGGTTGCCCGCCTGGTCGTCGGACATGGTGATGACGATGCGACGGGACGCGAAGTGGCAGAAGGTGGATCCCGGCGCACTCCTACCTGGCGCGCCAAATGTCGGATTTCGGGTTCCGACAGACCCTTGAGGTTTGAACACTGGGGTGCGCGCGGAGATTTCGCCCTCTATCTACCTGCTCCTCGCCAAATCGCTAGGATCTAAACTACGAAAAGAACAACACAAGAGACACAGGGTTTATACTGGTTCAGGCCACCATTGTGGTGTAATACCCTACTCCAGTGTGTGGTGTGGTGGATTGCCTCTTGGGATGATGATGAACAATACAAGGAAGAACAGCCTTGCGAGGGTCTGTTCTTGACTGATGCGATGAACTGCTAGGAGGAGTTCAATCGCTCTATCTATTGGTTTCTTGGTGAGGATCCAGATGCCTCTATCCTAGGGGTGGCTAGTCCTATTTATAGGCAAAGGCCCTGGGCCTCTCCCCAAGTATTGAGCAGGAAGGGCGCCAACAATTGGCCATTTTGAAGGGGAACAGCGGGTACACCTATCCTGACTGAAGTTGGTCCTCGCCTGTCAAAGGCTCTGGTGGTGACGCCTGCTTGAGCTCCACAATGACTTCCTCCCTGCCGTTGGACTGGTCTTGGTCTCGTTGCACCGAAATGGGTGCCTTTGCTTGATGCTCTCGCCTGCGCTTGCTCCCTTTGCACCAAAGAGGAAAGGAGGACACTGCGCGGGCTGGCGCCCGACTGGCGCCCTTGGTCGTCATGGCTTGCGTCATGGGCACCTCACGAGGTATCCCGCCTTGAACTCTCCGCCTCCTCGTGAGCCCGCCTGATGAGGCCGTGCCTGAGGAAGCTCCTTGTCATCCGCCCCGCGAGGCTTGGCCCCTCGCAAGGGTCTTAAGCTTGTGTTGATGAAGATGGGCCGCGCTGGGCCCCCTTTGAGCCACGCCGCAGGCCGCAGGCAGGCAAGTCTGGGGACCCCCGTTCCCAGAACGCCGACAGAACTCATATACTTATTCCAAAAATTTAGAAGCCATCAAAAATCAAGCACTACGCGCATGCTCCTAGGGTGATAGATTGGTAGGAAAAGACCATCGCTCGTCCCCGACCGCCACTCATAAGGATGCACAAGCTAGGAACACTTCATGTTTCAAATTTGTTACACTACTTTAACCATACGTGCATGCTACGGAATTTGCTAACTTCAACACAAGCATTCTTTAAATTCATAATCACCCAACTTGCATAACTTTAATATCACTACCTCCATATCTCAAAACAATTATCAAGTATCAAATTGATCATAGCATCCAATTCACTTTCTATGATAGTTTTTATTATACCCAACTTGGATGCCTACCATTCTAGGACCAATTTTATAACCATAGCAAATACCATGTTGTTCTAAAAGACTCTCAAAATAATATAATTGAAGCATGAGATACTAGCAATTTCTACAAAATTAAATCACCACTGTGCTCTAAAAGATATAAGTGAAGCACTAGAGCAAAAACTATCAAGCTCAAACGATATAAGTGAAGCACACATAGAGTATTCTAGCAAATTCTAATCAAGTAGGCTTCTCCCAAAAGGTGTGTACAGCAAGGATGATTGTGGTAAACTAAAAATCAAAGACTAATATAATACACGACGCTCCATGCAAAACACATATCATGTGGCGAATAAAAATATAGCTGCAAGTAAAGTTACCAATGAACGAAGACGAAAGCGGGGATGCCTTCCCGGGGCATCCCCAACCTTAGTATTTTGGATATTCTTGAATATCTTGGGGTTCCACGGGCATCCCCAAGCTTAGGCTCTTGCCACTCCTTATTCCATAGTCCATAAAAGCTTTACCCAAAACTTGAAAACTTCACAACACAAAACTCAAAAGGAAATCTTATAAGCACCGTTAGTGAAAGAAAACAAAACCACCACATAAGGTACTGTAAAGAACTCATTATTTATTTATTTTGGTGTTAAACCCACTGTATTCCAACTTCTCTATGGTTTATAAACTATTTTACTAGCCATAGATGCATCAAAATAAGCAAACAACAGACGAAAAACAGAATCTGTCAAAAATAGAACAGTCTGTATCAATCTGTAACTAACGCAAACTTATGGAACTCTAAAAATCCTACCAAAATAGGAAGTGCTGGACAATTTCTCTATTGATCAGCATCAAAAAGAATCAACGCAAAATCACGTTTTTGTGATTTCACAAAACTAATTTCGTGCGCGCAAAGTTTCTGTTTTTCAGCAGAATCAAATCAACTATCATCATAGGTTATCCTATAGGTTCTACTTGGCACAAACACTAATTAAAATATAAAAACACATCTAAAAAGAAGGTAGATGCAAGATTTATTACTAAACAGGAACAAAATCAAAAAACACAAAGAAAAATTGGGTTACCTCCCAACTAAATTCATAAGTAGCCCGCATGATAGATTCATAAGGTAGTTTGACTTTCTTTCTTGGAAAGTGCTCCATGCCTTTCTTTAATGGAAATTGGAATCTAATATTCCCTTCCTTCATATCAATAATCGCGCCAATCGTTCTAAGGAAAGGTCTACTAAGAATAATATGGCAAAAAGATTGCAATCTATATCAAGAACGATAAAATCTACGGGCACCAAATTTCTATTTGCAATGATGAGAACATCATTGATCCTGCCCATTGGCTTTTTAATGGTGGAATCCGCAAGGTGCAAATTTAAAGAGCAATCATCAAGATCATGGAAACCTAGAATATCACATAAAGTTTTCGGAATCGTGGAAACACTAGGACCCAAATCACACAAAGCAAAACACTCATGATCTTTAATTCTAATCTTTGTAGTAGGTTCCCACTCATCATTAAGTATTCTAGGTATAGAAACTTCCAAATTAAGTTCTTCATCAAAAGATTGCATCAAGGCATCAACGATATGTTTGGTAAAAGCTTTATTTTGACTATAAGCATGAGGAGAATTAACAACGGATTGCAACAAGGAAATACAACCTTCTAAAGAACAATTATCATAATCAAATTCCTTGAAATCCGAGATAGTGGGTTCAATATTATTTAAAGTCATGACCTCTCCAATCCCACTTTTACCAAATTTAGCATCAAGATCTAAAAACTCCGAATTCTTGGGACGACTTCTAGGTAAATTTGACTCATCTTCAGTCCCATAATTATCAAGATTCATATTGCAAAGTAAAGATCTAATAGGAGACGCATCAATAACTTTAAGATCTTCATCATTATTTTCATGGAAACTAGAAGAACACGTCTTTACAAAGCTATCTTTCTTAGCACACAATCTAGCGGTTCTTTCCTTGCACCCATCAATGAAAATTCTCATTGCTTTGAGGGACTCATTGATATCATGCTTAGGAGAAGAAGATCTAAGTTTAAGAGAATCAACATCAAGCGAAAGTCTATCAACATTCCTAGCCAACATCAACTTTGAGCAATTTTTCTTCAAGCAAGACATGAAAATTCTTTTGAGAAATCATAAATTCTTTCACACTATTATCAAAATCAGAGGGCATATTATTAAAATTACCATAAGAATTATTGTACGAATTTCCATAATTATTAGAGGAATTTCTAGGGAACGGTCCAGCATTAAAGTTTCCTCTATAAGCATTGGTTCCAAAACTATTCCTACCAACAAAATTCACATCCATAGATTCATTATTATTATCAATCAAAGTAGACAAAGGCATATCATTGGGATCAAGAGGAGTATTTTAGTAGCAAACAATTTCATAAGTTCATCCATCTTTCCACTCAAAACATTGATTTCTTCTATAGCATGCACTTTTTTACTAGAAGATCTTTCGGTGTGCCATTGAGAATAATTAGCCATAATATTATCAAGAAGTTTTGTAGCATCTCCTAACATGATTTCCATAAACGTGCCTCCCGCGGCCGAATCTAAGAGATTTCTAGAAGCAAAGTTTAAACCAGCATAAATTTTTTGTATGATCATCCATAAATTCAAACCATGAGTAGGGAAATTGTGAATCATCAATTTCATTCTTTCCCAAGATAGGGAAACATGCTCATGATCAAGTTGTTTAAAATTCATAATATCGTTCCTAAGAGTGATAATCTTAGCGGGAGGAAAATACTTAGATATAAAAGCATCTTTACACTTGTTCCAAGAATCAATACTATTTTTAGGCAAAGACGAACACCAAACTTTAGCACGATCTCTAAGTGAAAACAAAAATAACTTCAATTTAACAATATCGTTATCTGTATCTTTCTTCTTTTGCATATTACACAAATCAACAAAGTTGTTTAGATGAGTAGCGGCATCTTCACTAGGAAGGCCGGCGAATTGATCTTTCATAACAAGATTCAGCAAAGCAGTATTGATTTCACAAGACTCAACATCATTATGAGGAGCAATCGGAGTCCTAAGGAAATCATTATTATTATTATTGGAGAAATCACACAATTTGGTATTATCTTGCTCCATGGCAACAATTAATCCAACACACAAGCAAACAGAAAAAGGCAAGCGAAAAGAGAGGAGGCTCCTCAAAAGTCACACACACCTACACAAACAGACAAAGAACTCGCAACCAACGCAATAAAGGGGTTGCCAATCCCTTCACGGCCACTTGCGAAAGTGAGATCTGATAGAGATAGTATGATAAGATAAATATATTTTTGGTATTTTATAATATAGATGCAAAAAGTAAAGATGCAAATAAAAGTAGATTGGAAGCAAATATGATAAGAGATAGACCCGGGGGCCATAGGTTTCACTAGAGGCTTCTCTCAAGATAGCATAAGTATTACGGTGGGTGAACAAATTACTGTCGAGCAATTGATAGAAAAGCGAATCATTATGAGATTATCTAGGCATGATCATGTATATAGGCATCACATCCGTGACAAGTAGACCGACTCCTGCCTGCATCTACTACTATTACTCCACACATCGACCGACTCCTGCCTGCATCTAGAGTATTAAGTTCATAAAGAACATAGTAATGCATTAAGCAAGATGACATGATGTAGAGGGAATAACTCATGCAATATGATATAAACCCCATCTTTTTATCCTCGATGGCAACAATACAATACGTGCATTACAACCCTTTCTGTCACTAGGTAAGGACACCGCAAGATTGAACCCGAAGCAAAGCACTTCTCCCATGGCAAGAAAGATCAATCTAGTAGGCCAAACCAAACTGATAATTCGAAGAGACTTGCAAAGATAACTCAATCATACATAAAAGAATTCAGAGGAGATTCGAATATTTCTCATAGATAAACATGATCATAAACCCACAATTCATCGGATCTCGACAAACACACTGCAAAAAGAGTTTATATCGAATAGATCTCCACAAGAGAGGGGGAGAACATTGTATTGATATCCAAAAAGAGAGAAGAAGCCATCTAGCTAATAACTATGGACCCGAAGGTCTGTGGTAAAATACTCACAACTCATCGGAGAGGCTATGGTGTTGATGTAGAAGCCCTCAGTGACCGATTCCCCCTCCGGCGGAGCCCCGGCGAAGCCACCAAGATGGGATCCCTGGCTATGGTGTTGATACAGAAGGTTACGGCGGTGGAAATTGTGTTTTGTTGGCTCTCTGGATGTTTTCGGGGTACGTAGGCTTATATAGGAGGAAGAAGTGCGTCGGTGGCCGCCCGAGGGGCCCATGAGACAGGGGGCGCACCCTGTAGGTGGGGCGCGCCCTACCCTCTCGTGGCCGCCTCGGCTGCTTCTTCACTTGCACTCCAAGTCCTTTGGATCACGTTCGTTCCAAAAATCATGCTCCCAAAGGTTTCATTCCATTTGGACTCCGTTTGATATTCCTTTTCTTCGAAATATTGAAATAGGCAAAAACACAGCAATACGGGCTGGGCCTCCGGTTAGTAGGTTAGTCCCAAAAATGATATAAATGTGTAAAATAAAGCCCATAAACATCCAAAAGGGGTAATATATTAGCATGGAACAATCAAAAATTATAGATACGTTGGAGACATATCAATCACATGTAAGTAAAACCGGAGTCCCAACTTCCAAGAAGGATCCCTTCTTTGCACCTTACCCACCGCACATATATTGTGTCTTACAGGGATGGCCATCGGGGCGCCATGCCGAACCCGCGGTGACTCGTCATCAAGGGGCACTGAAGACGGATAGGCTCAAAAAGAATGCGGTCAGGAATGAGATGCCGTCGCAGAGGTATGATTAAAACCTTGCTCCATGATCATCATCTTAAAAATATAATAACGTCTGTGGTTCTTGGTAGAAAAAATGCTCGCCGGACTGTGTTCGGAGAGCCTGCTGGCCACGCCTCCACCAGACGGACTCCAGAGCCGGACTCAGGGGCAGAGGCTAACGCGGGGACGACGCCAAATGGTCCTCCTATAGAGGATGCGGATGGATTATCTGCTACAAACTCCGAAGTGGAGAGTGCCATGAATCACAGGCGCCGACGGGCGACACTATGCGACCCGAGTTTCTCTGAAGATGCATTTAATGCCTTCAACTCAGGGGACGCGTACATCCGAGCAGCTCAAGATGGCCTCGCTAGAGCCACGGACCAGTATGTAAAGGATATACGGGTAAGAAAATCTGATAAGTATGTATATCAGTAGCCCCTGAGACTTGAAACAGTTGGCACAACTGATTTAAGGATCAATTATATGCATAGGTTCTTACAGAAAAGAATAGCCAGCTGTCTAAAGAGCTGGAGGAGTGCAAAGCCCAACTACGGGCCGCAGTTGCCGGAATGGAGTCCAAGAAGGCCTTGTTTGGTAATACTTGTCTTGATCGAAAAGAAGTACTGACATATACCAGTTAGTATTCGGCATGCCTGCAAATCTAACAATAGATTCTGCAGACAATCCCGGAGGTGATCCGGAGATCGTATCGGGGGATGAGCAACATGCTCAACGACAGCTAAAGGTTGGCGAGCGCATGCTTACAAAGGTTATACGGGAGAAAAATGATCTCCAGGACGCGAAGACCCGGCTGGACATTGAATTAAAAGATGTTTGGGCCCAGCTTGCTGACTCCGTGAAGGAGAATAAGAGGCTTCGACGTGGCATTTTTAGTAAGTGCTCGAACGAACCTTTATAAAGTTCGGCGAAGAAGCGATCTAATAGAATTATGTCTGTAGGTATGCTGACAGTTTGTCTCAAAGAGGCGATGCCCGGATCTGCAGGCGATCTTCTCCAAGAGCTCTCACAACTGCACGGACAAATTCGACAGGTGATGTAGGGTATTACCCAGGCCTTGTGGCCATCCGCCTCCCTGCCCGGAGGCATGGGAGAGCTTGTGGAGATGCTCCAAGGGAGCACGGCGGCGCTTCCAATTATGAAAGATATCAGCCTGCCGACAAGGCGCAAGGGAAGCCTGGGCCATGGTGAAGACGCGATACACCAAGGCTGACCCGAACCACATGACCGAGGTCAGACCTGTAGGGTCAGATGGGAAAGAGATCCCCGTTAGTCTGGTATATGACCTGGTTAGCATTAGCCGCAAAGTATTCCCAACAGGATTGTAGGCTAGACAGCCTGTTGGATGGTATAAAAGAAGAATTTAGTCAGTCTAAGTGACTGTGTACTTCAAATGACATATTTTGTCCCTAGCCGAATTGTAAATCATTTGTCATGGCGGAACTTTTCGCTTCAACCTCCAGACCCGACAGTCCGGAGTGTATCCGAATACCTGCTTAGTTATGTAAAAACCGGGGTATGCGTGGAAACCAGGTGTAGGGGTCATAAGTGCTTGAACAAACAAGTACCCAACTAGCTATATTATATTACATGGATAGTAAGAAACATCTTCCAGGGAGAATAGTTTCGTTAAGGGTTCCTTTCCCTGGGTACGCATGCATTAATGTGCATGTCCGAACTGCGAAAAGCGACGCAGGATATAAACATCTGGGGGCATGTATTGAAATAAGCAAGAAACATCTTTTGTTCACCGATCGAATATTCCCTTAAGAACGCTAGCTTTCGGCTTCACCCAGTCTGAGGTACACATCCGGCTGACTCGGCAGTAACAATCGCAGAGGTGCTCCCCTTATGCCCTAGCCGAATTAGCGGGAACGTAGGGCATAAACACAAGAGCCAGGCAACCCAACTTGGCCAAAACTTAAGTCATATTGATGCATATAATGGCGAAAAAAGGCACATATGGAGAAGTGACGCATATGTGGTGGGCATAAAGCCCAGAAGATAATTATATTAAGCTTCTGTATAGGAAGCCCCCAGGTATATTGAGCACGCATACCACAGCAGTAGTGTGCGATCGAAGCACACTTGAAGCTTTTTAAGGCTATAAAAAAGAAAGAGAGAGAGAATATAACTTAAAAAATAAAGCGGAGGTAAGGAGACGAACACGGAGTCCGGCTCTAGGCATAGAATCTTCAGAGTCTGGCCGCGTTCCATGGGTTCGGCTCGAGTCGATTATCTGATGCATCATGCAGACGGTACACTCCTCCGGTGAGAACTTTATCAATGATGAAGGGACCCTCCCACTTGGGCTTGAGCTTGTCCTTTTTCTTCTCAGGTAGGCGTAGAACGAGTTCGTCAACGTTATAAGTTTTGGCCCGTACTTCTCTGCTTTGATACCTTCGAGCCTGCTGCTGATAGAATGTGGAACGGGCCTTTGCGACATCATGCTCCTCCTCCAGGGCATCCAATCTGTCCTGCCGATCCAGCTCGGCTTCTCTCTCTTCATACATGCGCACTCGAGGTGAGTCATGATGATATCGTAGGGTAGTACTGCCTCTCCGCCGTACACCATAAAAAATGGTGTGTATCCGGTGGTGCGATTTGGCGTGGTCCGCATTCCCCATAATACGGAGTCGAGCTCCTCGACCCAGTGCATATCTGATTCCTTCAAGGATCGCACTAGTCTGGGTTTGATGCCTCTCATAATAAGACCATTTTCTCGTTCGACTTGACTGTTTGTTTGAGGGTGATAGACGGAGGCCTAATCGAGCTTAATGCCCATTTTGCCGCACCAAGTGTTCACCTGGTCAGATGTGAAGTTTGAGCCGTTATCGGTGATGATGCTGTGGGGGACACCATAACGGTGTACGACCCCGGATATGAAGTCTATCACTGGTCCGGACTCGGCCGTTTTAACTGGTTTGGCTTCTATCCATTTGGTGAATTTATCCACCATGACTAACAAGTATTTCTTCTTATGGCTTCCTACTTTAAGGGGTCCAACCATATCGAGTCCCCAGACCGCAAAGGGCCAAGTTATGGGGATTGCTTGGAGAGCGGTAGGTGGCATATGGCTTTGATTTGCAAAAAGCTGGCAACCGACGCAATGTTGGACAAGGTCCTGTGCATCTACCCGGGCTGTCGGCCAGTAGAAACCTGTACGGAAGGCCTTGCTTACAAGTGCCCGAGCTGTGGCGTGGTGGCCTCCAAGTCCGGTGTGAATTTCGGCCAAGAGCTCCTGCCCTTCCTCTTAGGAGATGCACCGTTGGAGCACTCCAGTCGTGCTTTTTTTATAAAGCTCTCCCTCATGGACCGTGTAGGCTTTAGAGCGCCGCATAATGCAACGTGCCTCATTTTGGTCCTTAGGGAGTTCTTGCCTATTTAAGTAGGCTGAGAAGGGTTCAGTCCACGGGGAGATGACAGTGATGATCACGTGGGCCGAAGGTGTTATTTCGGTGGCGGAGCCTCCGATTACGTCAGAGTGTTCGGGATCTGGGGTTGTGTTCGGATCCTAATTGGTATTGCCGGTCTCCCCTTCCTACACCATGGATGGCTTGAACAGTCTTTCCAAGAAGATATTAGGTGGGACGGGGTCGCGCTTGGCGCCGATGCGGGTGAGGATGTCCGCCGCTTGATTATTTTCCCGGACCACATAGTGGAATTCGAGCCCCTCGAACCGAGCTGACATTTTGGGGACGGCATTGCGGTAAGCCGCCATTTTTGGGTCCTTGGCCTCGAAGTCTCCATTTATTTTGAGATATTGCAAGGTTCGAATCCCCACGCACTTCTAGGCGTTGAATGCCCATTGAGACTGTCATCCGAAGACCGTGCAATAGTGCCTCATATTCGGCTGCATTGTTGGAGTCTGTGTATAGTATTTGGAGTACGTATTGGACTGTATCTCCGGTGGGGGATGTCAGGACAACGCCTGCCCCTAGGCCAGCCAGCATCTTGTGCATGATCCAATTGGAGTATGCGCCGTACTCTTTAGGGAGTTCGGCTTCTGTCCATTCGGCGACGAAGTCAGCCAGTACTTGTGGCTTAATGGCTCGTCGTGGTTTATATGTTATGTCGAACGGGAGGAGCTCGATATCCCATTTAGCAATCTGGCCTGTGGCATTGCGGTTATTTATTATATCGTTAAGGGGTACTTCCGAGGCCACCGTGATTGAACACTCCTGAAAGTAGTGTCGTAGTTTCCGGGATGCCATGAAGACTGCGTATGCTATCTTTTGATAATGTGGGTACCGTGACTTGCATGGAGTGAGGACAGTGGATACGTAGTATACCGGCTTTTGAAGCGGGAACTTATGTCCGTCCGTCTCTCGTTCGACGACGAGCACTGCGCTTACAACCTGATGTGTTGCAGCTATATATAACAACATAGGTTCGCCGATATTTAGCGCGGCCAAGATTGGATTGCTGGCCAAGAGGGCCTTTATTTCTTCCAGTCCGGCCGTAGCCGCATCCGTCCACTTTAAGTGTTCGGTGCGTCAAAGAAGGCGATAGAGAGGTAGTGCCTTTTCTCCTAATCGGGATATAAAGTGGCTTAGGGCAGCCACGCATCCAGTTAGTTTCTGGATTTGCTTGAGATCTGTTCGGGTAGCCAACTGTGAAAGAGCTCGGATTTTAGCCGGATTTGCTTCAATTCCTCTATTGGAAACGATGAAGCCTAAGAGCTTTCCGGCAGGTATGCCGAAGACGCATTTTTCGCAGACTAAGGCATAGCCTAGTGGTGGTAAGGGGCTGATGCCTTCCCACCCACCCAGGTTCAAGGCATGGTACTTGCAATTTGGGTTTGTTGCACCAATTATACTATAGGGGGTTCCCTGACAGTCTTTCTGTCAAAAAAAAGACGCATTTTTCCGGATTGAGCTTGATGTCATATTTTCGGAGATTGTCAAACGTAAGCCTCAAGTCGTCTATTAAGGACTCGACATGTCTGGTTTTGATGACCACATCGTCTACGTATGCCTCCACTGTTTTGCCGATTTGTGTTTCGAGGCATGTCTGAATCATGCGTTGATAGGTTGCACCGGCGTTTTTGAGCCCTAAAGGCATGGTGTTAAAACAGAAGGGGCTTTATGGAGTTATGAATGACATTGCAGCTTGATCGGACTCCGCCATCTTGATTTTATGGTATCCGGAGTATGCGTCAAGGAAGCACAATGAGTCGTGTCCTGCAGTAGCGTCGATGATTTGACCGATGCGGGGGAGTGGGAAGGGGTCCTTAGGGCAAGCCTTATTGAGGTCCTTGAAATCAACACATAGGCGCTAGGATTTGTCCTTCTTTGGTACCATCACCAGGTTTGCTAGCCAGTCCGGATGTTTTACTTCTCTGATGAATCCGGCCTCGAGTAACTTGGCTAGGTCTTCTCCCATGGCTAGTTGCTTAGGTTTTGAAAGACGCTGAAGAGTCTGCTTGACCGGCTTGTATCCCTTCAGTATGTTTAGTCTATGCTCGGCCAGCCTGCGTGGGATACCTGGCATGTCTAAAGGATGCCAGGCGAAGATGTCCCAATTCTCGCGCAAGAACTCTCGCAGTGCGGCGTCTATTGTGGGGCTCAGCTATGCCCCCGATGGATGCTGTTTTTGTAGGGTCCGTTGGGTGGACCTAGAATTTGACTATTTCATCCGCTGGTTTGATAAGAGGTGGAGTTCGATCGTTTGTCGAGTATCACGTCGTCCCTGTCCACCGTGGAGAGCAGCGCAGTTAGTTCTTCGGTCGCGAGGGCTTCGGATAATGCCTCAAGGGCTAGAGTGGCGGTTTTATTTTCGGCACGGAGTGCTACGTCCGAATCACTAGCTAGAGTGATTATTCCGTTGGGCCCGGGCATCTTGAGCTTCATGTACCCCTAATGGGGTATAGCTTGGAAGCTCGTGAATGCATCCCACCCTAAACGAGCGTGGTATCCTCTATTAAACGGGACCACTTGGAATGTGATTTCTTCGCACCTATAATTCTCTGACGTGCCGAATACCACATCTAGTGTGATTTTTCCCGCGCATCGTGCCTCCCGACTAGGGATGATACCTCTGAAGGTCGTGCTGCTTTGCTTAATGCGGCTCTTGTCTATTTCCATTTCGTTAAGAGTTTCCTCGTAGATTAGGTTTAATCCGCTGGCACTGTCCATGAGTACTTTAGTAAGCCGGAAGCCGTCCACAATTGGACTAAGGACCAAAGCGGTTGGTGCTCGGACTATTCGGAATTAAGGTTCATTAATGGCATTGAAGGTTATGGCCGTGTCGTTCCACGGATTTATTGCTGCAACATGGCAAACTTCGGCGAGGCTGCGGAGTGCTCGCTTATGCCTATTATTTGAGGCGAAAGTCTCAAGACTATCCGTACTGTATTGTTATTTTCTATGGGATGGTGCTCTACGGTATTGTTGATGAGGAGATCCTTACCGCTCTTGGCCACCTGCCGGAGTATCCAAAATGCTCTCAGGTTGTGTGTTGGTATGGTATCTGGTGTACTGTGAATTTTGCATGGACCATTGAGCCATCCCTCCAATACGGTTCTACGCCCTGTAGTGGGCTTTGGTTTCTTTGTAATTGGACCGGGTGACTTGCGAGAGTGCACCCTTTTTGTTCGGACGGGGAGTTTAGTAAGAGCCGGAGAATCCCAGAATTTTGTTTGGGTTTTCATGCGCTTTCCATCGCACAGTACTTCTGTACTATGGCCGCCCAGTCCATGAAGTGTGCTATGTCTTGGTGACTTATGGCGTTGAGAATTCCCTTGTCCGTGCAATTTTTGCAAAAGAATGAGATTGCGTCTTCCTCGCGACAGTCCTTAACCTTGCTCATAACAAGGAGGAATCTGGCCCAGAAGTGATGTACTGTCTCTTGGGGCTCTTGTCTAATGTGGGAAAGATCACTTGTGTCTGGGTGGGTGGGTAGATTTAAGTCCAAACCCTTACCCGATCTGAGACCCAGGGGCAGAGGAGCTTCGGTGCTTGGCGGCTCGGACTCCCGGATGCTGCCCAATTTTCCTGGCCCGCCGTCCGATTCTAGGTTCAGAGCCTAGGCCATGTCCTCCCATAGACGGGTATCCGGCTCGGAGAGCTCGGGAATCCGGACATAGCTAGTCCTCAAAATAGAGGAAGAATCGCTGCATTGTTCCTCCACCACCACTATCTGATGGGTGACCGACGGAGAGTTAATCTCCCTTTGGTCGGGTTTGAGCCCGATCCGATCATAGTCCATAGCGACTCCCAAGGCGGTGATGTGATCCAAGAGCACGTTCAAGGAGGAGAGCTCCATTGGATCCATCTGTTCGGTGAATTCCGAGCTGACGTCGAGGCTATTTTTGATGATCTGAGAAGTCATCGTCGGCGCGGCGGCCGAACGGGCGGTCATGATGAAGCCGCCCAGCCGGAGAGTCCGGCCTACAGCCAGAGCTCCCCAGAGGTGATGTTGTCCTTGACAAAAAGACGAGCCATCAAGCCTTACCGTAACGGCACAGTGGAACTCTCAATGAAAGCACCAATGTCGGTGTCAAAACCGGCTAATCTCGGGTAGGTGGTCCCGAACTGTGCGTCTAAGGCTGATGGTAACAGGAGGCGGGGGACACGATGTTTACCCAGGTTCGGGCCCTCTCGATGGAGGTAATACCCTACTCCCTGCTTGATTGATCTTGATGATATGAGTATTACAAGAGTCGATCTACCACGAGATCGTAGAGGCTAAACCCTAGAAGCTAGCCTATGATTATGATTGTTGTTATCCTACGGACTAAACCCTCCGGTTTATATAGACACCGGAGGAGGCTAGGGTTACACAAAGTCGGTTACAGAGAAGGAGATCTACATATCCGGATTGCCAAGCTTGCCTTCCGCGCAAAGGAGAGTCCCACCCGGACACGGGACAAAGTCTTCAATCTTGTATCTTCATAGTCCAACAGTCCAGCCAAAGTATATAGTTCGGCTGTCCGGGGACCCCCTAATCCAGGACTCCCTCAGGGGTCCCCAAACTTGCCTACCTGCGGCCTGCTGCATGGATCAACCAGTGGACCAGTACGGCCCGTCTTCATCAACCCAACACTCAAGACCCTCGCGAGGGGCCAAGCCTCGCGGGGTGGATGACACAAGGCTTCCTCAGGAGTGTCCTCACCAGGCAGGCTCGCGAGGAGGCAGAGACATCAAGGCAAGTGGTACCTCATGAGGTGCCCATGACGCAAGCCATGACGATCAAGGCCAGGCGGGTGCCAGCCCGCGCAGTGTCCTCGTTTCCTCTTTGGTGCAAAGGGGGCGAGCGCAGGCGCGGAGTACCGAGGCATCAGACAAATGTTTCCATATCAGTGCAACGAGACCAAGACTAGCAGAGCGGCAGGACGGAGGTCACCGTGGAGCCCAAGACGGCGTCATCACCAGCACCTTTGGCATTCAAAGACCACCTTTAGTCAGGATAGCTTGTACTAGCTGTCCCCCTTCAAAATGGCCGTTGTTAGATCCCTTCCCGCTCAATATTTGGGAAGAGGACCAGGGCCTCTATAAATAGGGCTAGCCACCACCATAGGATGGCATCTCACCGAGAGCCAATAGGAAGGATCAATTCCTCCTCAAGCACACCACCAAGCACAAGAACACCTCTCCTCGCGAGGCTGTTCTTCCCTTCATCATCAACCCAAGAGGCAATCCACCACACCACACACTGGATTAGGGTACTACACCACAACGGTGGCCCGAACCAGTATAAATCTAGTGTCTCTTGTGTTGTTCATCGATCTAGCATAGATACCGCGGCGAGGCTGAGGGCATGTTTCGGTAGGGAGAAGATCTTCGTGCGCACCCCAGTGTTTGAACCTTAAGGGTTTTGCCGGAACCCGATATCCGACAAAGATCATGTTTCATCTGATCAACTTCATTGTCTTTTGCTTGTGCAGACTTAATAGCTTTCTGAAGAGTTAGTTCAAGGACAAGGTTATTAAGGGAACCCTATGGAACAATGTGAAGGTTCATCTTGCGAAGTTGTTCGTGAAGACGGGGTTGAGTTTTCTGAACCATGAACTTGTTGCAATAGGACTTGCAACTCAGGGCATCGGCCATGACATTATCCTTGCTCGCGGTATAAGAAATGCCGCAACCATTGCCAATAATTGCTTCCATCCATAGCTGCAGACAGAAAATCAGATCTGGCTGAGTAAGCAGATACTTCAGAGTTTGATGATCGGTGAAGATCACGTAACGATTACCGAGAAGGTAATGTCGCCACAACTTTAGTGCATATATAACTGCAGCAAGTTTGAGGTTATGAACTGGGTAGTTCTCTTCATGACAGCGCAACTGTCAGGAGGCATAAGAAATCACTTTGCGCTCTTGCATTAGGACACAACCTAATCATTGACGAGAAGTATCACGATAAATGATGAAGTCCTTGCAAGAATCTGGAGGAGAAAGAACTCGGGCAGATCTCAGACTTGTCCTTGAGTGCGTGAAAACTTTCCTGACACTTCTCTGTCCAAACAAACTTAACGCCCTTGCGAAGCAAATTAGTTAACCGCTTGGCAATCTTGGAGAAGTTCTCAACAAAACGGCATCAATAGCTGGAGAGTCCAAGAAAACTTCTGACCTGTTGGACATTCTTTGAGGGATTCCATTCTAGAATGGCCTGAACTCATTTTGGGTTGATAGCAATACCATCCTTGGAGATCACATGACCAAGGTAGGTCACTTCAGGTAGCCAGAATTCACACTTGGAATATTTCGCATATAGCTGATGCTCTCGAAGCTTTTCTAGTACAAGGTGAAGATGCTCGGCATGTTCTTCTTTATTCTTGGAATACACTAGGATATCATCTAGATAAACCACGACGAACTTGTCAAGGTATTCCATGAAGATATAGTTCATCAATTGAGAGAATGTTTTTGGGGCATTGGTTAAGCCGAAAGACATGATGGTGTACTTGTATGAACCATAGTGAGTAATGAATGCAGTCTTTGGGATTTCCTCTTCACGAACTCGGATCAGGTGATAACCCAACTTCAAGTCGAGTTTAGAGAAGCTGAGGAGCTAGCAGTTTGATCATACCGATCATTGATCTGAGGAAGGGGATATTTGTTTTGAATTGTTGCTTGATTGATAGATCGTTAGTCTTGGACCAAACGATTCGTACCATCCTTCTTCTGACAAAGAGAGAAGGTGCTCCCCAAGCAGAGGAACTTGGATGAATGAAACCTTTGCAAAGGGAAATGTTGATTTCCTCCTTAACTTCTTGGAGTTCATGCGGTGGCATCTTGTAGGGTCATTTGGCAATAGGAGTAGTACCTGGTTTCAAGTTGATGACAAGTTCTATAGCTCTAGTAGGGGGTACTCCTGGAAGTTCTTCTTGAAAGACATCTTGGAAATCACAAACGACTAGAATGTTTAGAATTCCCTCAAGAGGTGATGAGTTCAATGCATTCAAGGAATAAATCCGTGCTTCAGCATTTTGAACAAGACGAGCATGGTAGCTTACTATGTCATTCAAAGGATGTAGGAGATGGACGGTTTTAGTGACACAAATGATTGAAGCAGTATGCGCTTTCAACCAATCCATTTCCGGAATGAGGTCTATATTGGAAGACTTCAAAATAATGGGAGAGACATGGAATTCCAACCCTTCAATTTCAATGGAGACATTGTGGCTAACCATGGAGGTTTGGCATTGGCCCGCAAGGGTGTGTACCACTAGTGAAGTGTTCATCTTTTCGTATTTAATGATATGCATGAATGCAAATCTTATGATATGAAAGAATGTGATGCTCCTAAACTGAATAAAGCTTAAGATGGTACTGAATTAACAAGAAGAGTACCCACCATAGTAGCAGGTTGTTCTTGAGCTTCATTCAGATCAATGTGGTTAGCCTGGCCACGACATAAGGTCTAGCATTGTTGTTACCGGTTTGATTTTTACCACGACGATTGCCACGACCAGTAGAAGGGAGTGCAAGCTGGTTCTAATTCTAAGAGAATTCTCTGGCACGGTGACCTGGACTGCCACACTTGAAGCACATCCCATCATTGGGACGGGGAGCAGGAGCTTTGGGTGGTGCGGCTGGAAGGGCTTACCTCGGTGGTGGAGGAGGAAGGCAAGGTGTAGCATAGGACGGCCTTGGTGCAAGGGTAGCTGGTTGATACATGTTGTGGGGATTCATATTCTATGCTTCTGTGATGCCGAGTATGAAATGAGCCAAATACACAGTTGCGCTTGAAGGCTTCCTTGTGTTCCTCCAGACCAGTCTCAACCTGAATGGCCTTATTCACCAAGGTGGTGAAGTCAGTGAAGTCATGAACAAGGAGAGCGAGCATGATTTCACGGTGAAGTCCTTCATGGAACATTTCCTGTTTATGAGCATCGGTAGCGGTATCCTCTTCAGCATAGTGGGACAAGTCAAGCAACTCCTGCTGATCAGCATCCATAGTGTTGTTGCCTGATTGCTTGTATCTGTGTCGTATTTCCCCGAAGAGGAGAGGATAATGCAGCGCAGCAACATTAAGTATTTCCCTCATTTATGAAACCATGGTTATCAATCCATTAGGAGAACCAAGCACACAGAGAACAAATTCTTGCAACGAAACACGTAAGAGGGGTTGTCAATCCCTCCTCGATATTAAGATAGATAAAATTGTATGAGATCTGATAAATAGATCTAGCAAAAACACAATATAAAATAAGTAAAGAAAAAGTGCAGCAAGGTATTTTGGATTTTTGGAACAATAGATCTGAAAACAATATGATAGTGAACAGACTCGGGGGGGGGGCATAGATTTCACTAGTGGCTTATCTCGAGAAAATAGCATACGGTAGGTAAAGAAACTACTGTTGGGCAACTGATAGAAGAGCACATAATTATGACGATATCCAAGGAAATGATTATGTATATAGGCATCATGTCGAAGATTAGTAGACCGACTCCTGCATGCATCTACTACTATTACTCCACACATCGACCACTATCCAACATGCATCTAGTGTATTAAGTTCATGGAGAATGGAGTAATGCAATAAGAATGATGATGTGATCTAGACAAGATCTATTCATGTAGGAATAGACACATCTTTTTATCCTTAATAGCAACGACACACTCGTGCCTTGCTAGCCCTTCTGTCACTGGGTGAGGACATCGCAAGATTGAACCCATTGCAAGAAAAATTAATCTATTTGGCCAAACCAAACCAATTTTTTGGAGAAGAAATACGAGGCTATAATAATCATGCATATAGAGATCAAATAAGACTCATATAATATTCATAGATAGAACAGATCATAAACTCACAATTCATTGGATCCCAACAAACACACCGCAAGAAGTCATTACATCAAATAGATCTCCAAGAACATCAAGGAGAACATTGTATTGACAATCAAAAAGAGAGAATAGGCCATATAGCTACAACCTACGGACCCGTAGGTCTGTGGTAAACCACTCACGCTTCATCCGAGGAGCACCAATGAGGATGATGAACCCTTCCATGATCATGTTCCCATCCAGCAAGGTGCCGGAAAGGGCCTCTAGATTGGATCTCATGGCTCTGGAACTTGCGGCGACTAGAATTGTGTTTCGTCGACTCCCCTAGGGTTTCTGAAATATTAGGGATTTTATAGAGCTGAGAGGCAGTGGAAAGGATCTCTGTGGGCAACACCACCCACTATGGCACGCTTGCAGCCTTTGGCGCACACTGGTATCTCATGGGCCCCATGGGACTCCCCTCAGGCACTTCCTTGGCTCCCGAGTTGTCTTTTTGGCAGAAAAAAATCTCCAAAATGTTTTGTTGCGTTTGGACTCCATTTGATATGGATATTCTGCAAAGTAAAAAACAAGAAAAGAATAGCAACTAGTACTTGGCACTATGTTAATAGGTTAGTCCCAAAAATTGATATAAAAATGCTATAAAATGAATATAAAACATCCAAGACTAATAATATAATAGCATGGAAGAATAAAAAATTATAGATACGTTGGAGACGTATCAAAATCCCCAATCTTAATTACTGCTCGTCCTCGAGTAGGTAAATCATAAAATTAGAATTTTTGATGTAGAATGTTGTCTAACATGTGCATCACATATTCTTTTCTTTTGTAGCATGGATATTTGTACTTTTATATGGTTCAAAGCAATAGTCCATACTTGATGTGAAGATTTCAATACTCAAGTGTATCAACAAGCAACCATGTCTTTCAAAATATCAACACTAAAGAAAGTTATCCCTAGCCCATCATGCTCAATCATTGATCCAGTCACGAAACACACTCGAATATTACCTACATCATGCACAAGTACGGTCATAGTGCTATTAGTTGGTTCTTTATAAGAGAAGATGGAGACTCAAAAAACTGCATAAAGCAAATATATAGGCCCTTCTCCGAGGGAAGCAGGGATTTGTAGAGGTGCCAGAGCTCAAAGCTTAAATTGAGACATAAAAATATTTTGAGAGGCATACTTTTACCGTCAATGAAAATGACCGAGTAATTCCCAATACTTTCCATGTTAGATACATCATAGGCGATTCTCAAACACAAAATAATGTTTATTCCTTGTTCCACCATTCTTTCACAATCCATGGCTGGTTGTATCCACAGGTGCCTTCCATACCAAAACTTTCCAAGGAATTTATTATTTGCAACATAAGTAAATTTCTTTTTCATTTCCTGACTGGGCATCCCTATTACCGCCATATTCTCGTGCAATGACAAGTGAATAAACACTCATCTTGAGAATAACACATCTAGCATGCAAAAATATTGGCCACCCCCTACCGCTTCATAAGAGCTACAGGAACACAAAAAGGAAATTCATTTTAAAAATTAGAGATGGCACATACAAATTTACATGGAACGGCATGGAGATACCGCATATAGGTGGGTTTGGTGGACTCATTTGGCATAACTGGTTCAAAGGATTTTTGATGCACAAGTAGTATTCCCACTTAGAACAAGGAAAGGCTAGCAAATAGATTGAGAAGCAACCAACTAAGAAATAAAAATTCACATAAATGAGCATTCAGCATAACTAACACCAAATAATGCACCACTAGTAGGATGTAATTTCATTGCACAGACTGGTACAACAAGGTCCTATGCCAACAGTTTTTAACCCCTTTCCGCGACGGCAATTCGAACCGTCGCCAAGTGAGTGTGGGCGATAGTGTGGTCCTTCCCACACGACCCAGAAAACGTTGGGGACAGGGAGCCTTCATGCATACAGTTGTCCCTATATACCCTTTTCCGATATCTCAAATATCCCAAACGCTTCATCCTTACTACTTGTTTGTGCTCGCATTGCCATCACAATCGGAGTTTTGTGGTTTACCTAAAACTAGGCATATTTCAGGAATGGGAGTTTTCCAGGCACGTACCAAACTGGCTCTACATTTACGATGCTTGGCACATCACAAACAGTTCATGATTATAAACCGCGTACGATAGGTAGACAATCACACACATTTAGTTTTCCCGCACCGTATGTGATAGTGTCTGACATCAAACATGCTTTGCAAACGACAACTGTGTGCATTGTTACACACGTTTCCTCTCTGTGAACCATGTCAGATTATGATGTCTATCGCACGCGCTATGCTTTATTGACCGTGTGCGCCATAATGACCTACACACCATACTTTCGCCCTAATTTAATTGCTGCTATTTAAAATTGTACCTAATTTAAACTTGAAAGTAGGCTATAGCTTTATTCATATCCATCAGGTTCAGACAACCAATGCATTATTCGATTCATAGGTACATATGTTAAGAATTACATAACCACCAAATAAAGAATGATGAACTAGGGTTCTATACTTGTACTATTACAAATGGTAAAGAAAGAGGCGACAGACATTCTGGTTGCTGAACAAGTTGAAGCGGATTGGCCCTATTGTGCTCTCCTGGATGCAGAAGGCACGCACGACTCTAGTCCAACCCCTTGTGATGGTTGGCCGACAATCATGTAGTTTGAGAGGTAATCTTGAGTAAACTGCTTCAGGATCCACTACAAAGGAAACAAGATTCAGACATTGTCATCTAACACAATTCATTACGGGCAGTAAAAACAAGGCTATACAGGGTTCATACTTACGATCCTGTAGTTCACTGTTGTCTTGCATAAAGTGTAGACAACATCTTTTGACCCATTTTAATAACAATCTTTATCAGTTTCCTCACTTGATGCTAGTTCGTTAATATCTCATTGCCCCATACGCAGAAAGGCTCAAAGTGTAGATCTTTGGTAATGACATATGTACCTAAATGCTCCAAGTTAATATTAGAAGCTAAACAACATTTGCAAAATGATGTAGTACAACACTCCCTCCATCCCATTATATAAAATTTTATTACATGTATATCTAGACATCATCAGAACATTAAGGTAACACTCTTCCTTGTTTCTATATAGCCTGATTGCATATTTAGTCATTCAATACAATGCATGTTGCTATATAGCCTCAGATAAATTAAATATGGCCCTAGTTAACCTACTAATAATGGGTTACAGATATATTCAACAAAATGTCTGATTCGACGATTAATCCCTTATCAGCCCCCAGGCTATATGGTACCAGCTACAGATATCCTGAATAGTGAGTACATATAAGCAATGCGATGAAACGAAACTCGATGGAAAACAACATTGTTTTCAATATTGTCATGTATGAGTACATATAAAGGCATCTTAAGCACAATAGGCTAAACATCAACCAAATATATTCATGGTAGACAACATAATCTACAAATGATAGATTCAGTGTGTAGGCTTAAGCACGCTAGTTAAGCAAAACAAGAAGTGGAGAGGTGTGTTCACTTCATTAGGCATAACATTTAAAAACAAGCAAATAGTCATTCAAACTGGTATTGTGCAGGTCTAAACTACAATAGTTATTCATAAAAAAATGAAAAGGCATATTAACTGCAATATCCTTAACAGCAACCAAATATCATAATTCATAGTGGTATTGTTGAAACTGTTATTGATGAAATTGAACTGCATGGCAAATAGTTGCGCATATAGAGCATCACATTGTGAAGAACTGAAATAAACAAGGCATAAGGCCATCTCTAGCCGATCGTTTAAAGGTTAAAGGACTAAAACCCTTAGTGGATAGATATACTCCAACAATTTTTGGCCGTTTCTAGTCGATCCCCTAAACTTAACGTTGTAAATTTCAATTTGATCAAGTTCAAAGCAGGTGAAACCGAAAGTAGCATGCATTCAAACATAAACATAGATAGTTTTGCATAACCGAACATAAAACATAAATTTAGACTAAGATAAACTACTTTAGTTCGAAGTGGAGATCGAGCCAATCCTTCCTCCTTATGTACGGTGTGCCGCGAGCCAGGTCCGGGCCATTGTCGTCGTCGGGGTCGTTGGGGAAGACACTCCTCCACTAGTCGACATCGATCTGCTTTGATGCCTTCCGCGCCGCCATCCTCGCCGTCTTCGACCTCGTCATCGGAGGAGAGCGCAATAACCTCGCCGCCCTCCGCACCAGCAAAGATCGCCCACTCCACCTCCATGAGCTCCGGGTGCTGCCGGCGGACCTCTTGCATGTAGGCCTCATCGGCGGGCTCGGCATCGAGGCGCTCCCACGCCTTGTTGTCCTCCCGCGACATAGCCGAGCTCACCATCCTTGGCTCCGGTGTGGTAGCCACGAGGTCGACCATACGTGTGCCGAAGGGGAAATTGAGCCTAGCCACCGCGCCGTGGTAGCGGACCTACCAGTGGTTGCACTCCATGCCCACGAGCTCGGCCGTGTGGAAGCTACCGACTCACTGGCGGGTGTGAGTCTCCTGATCTGTAATCTCTGCGACCCATGTCCCCCACCGCCGCTCCTCTTGAGAATAACCCACCTAGCATGGAAGATATAGGCAGCCCTAGTTGTAACATGAGCTGCTCAAGCATACAAAACAGAATTTCATTTGAAGGTTTGGAGTTTGGCACATACAAATTTACTTGGAACGGCAGGTAAATACCGCATATAGGAAGGTATGGTGGACTCAGATGGAACAACTTTGGGGTTCATGGAGTTTGGCTGCACAAGCAGTATTCCCGCTTAGTATAGGTGAAGGCTAGCTAAAGACTGGGAAGCGACCAACTGAGAGAGCGGCAACAGGCATAAACATGCATTAAAAATAATTCACACCGAATACAAGCATGAGTAGGATATAATCCACCATGAACATAAATATCATGAAGGCTATGTTGATTTGTTTCAACTACATGCGCGAACATGTGCCAAGTCGAGTCACTCGATTCATTCGAAGGAGGATACCATCCCATCATACCACATCATAATCATTCTAATAGCATGTTGGCACGCAAGGTAGACCATTATAACTCATAGCTAATCAAGCATGGCACATGCAACTATAATCTCTAAATGTCATTGCAAATATGTTTACTTCATAATAAGCTGAATCAGAAACGATGAACTCATCATATTTACAAAAACAAGAGAGGTCGAGTTCATACCAGCTTTTCTCATCTCAATAAGTCCATCATATATCGTCATTATTGCCATTCAGTTGCACGACCGAATGATGTGTATAATAATAATAGTGCACGTGCATTAGACTAAGCTGGAATCTGCAAGCATTCAACTCAAGAGAGAAGACAAGGTAATATGGGCTCTAAGTTAAATAAACAATCATGCATATGAGAGCCACTAAACATTTTCAATATGGTCTTCTCGACCCCCAAAGGAAAGAAAAGAAAATAAAACTATTTACACGGGAAAGCTCCCGACAAATAAGAAGAAGAACTAGAAATCTTTTTGGGTTTTCATTTTAATTTTTTGGGTTTTTCTCAAGTTTTATCAAACACACAAGAAGAAAGCTAGAAAAAGAAATTTAAACTAGCATGGATAATACAATGAAAGAGTATGAGCACCGACGAATAGTGTGTGAACATGAATGTAAAGTCGGCGAGAAATACGTACTCCCCCAAGCATAGGCTTTTGGCCTAAGTTGGTATAATACCAAGGACCACTGCTACTCTCCCCGGTGTACTAGGAGGTATAATCAGGATACCACTGGTTGGTCATCTCCGAATCCCACTGGAAAGATGATGCACGATAAGGGTCTAGTGCTGGTTCCGGCTCAGGTTCAGGTTCCGGAGTGGATGCTTGGGCTCGATGAGTGTACACCGCCTCCGGTGTAACAAGAAAATTGTCTGCAGTCAAATCAAACAACAGAGGCGCAGGCAAAATAATAGTCTCATTGTCTTTCTTATTAAATCTAAGGTTATACAAGAGCATCTTCTCTTCGTTGTCAACAATAAACGTGTGTGCTACCATGCTCTTATAATCTAAAATGTGAGGAGGCAATTTTGTCTCCTCTTTCTCATGGTGCCTAATAAGTATCTGAAAATGTCTAGCAATACGTGAAGCATAGATACCTCCAAATATGGGGTCTTTTGTACGATTCAGGCTTAGCCGTTTAGCAACGACGGCACCCATACTAAAACTATTATCTCCAATCAAGGCATGTTGAAGAATGATAATATCAGGAACACTAAAGTTTCCACTATTTCCACGACCAATCAAGCATCTACTAGCAAATATGGCAAAGTAGCATAAAACAGGAAAGTGTATGCTAGAGATTTTCGCCTCGGAACCCTTCTTTGGCTCCTCTACAGCTATAGTGTTAACAAAGCCATCCACATCTTTACGATGGGGTTCCTCTAATTCTCCCTCATAAGGTATCCTACACACCGCGCAAAAATTACGTAAAAATTTCTCTGAATTCATCATATAAATGAAATGATAATGAAGGCGGTGACTTCTTAGGATAATAATAAAAATCTTGCACAAAAGTATTGGTGAGTAAGAGATACAGATCGATCCGGTCGTGGAGGAAACCGGTGAGGCCTGCATTCTCGATCAAAGAATAAAAATCTTCATGAATTCCAGCTTCTTTCAAGAAATCATCACATGGCCATTCACACGACCGTACTTCCGCTAAGCGAGGAAGATTATACTTGGCTTTTTCCTTCTCTTTGGCTTGTTTTTCCTGAGAGCCTTGGCTAGAAGAGCCCCTCAAAAGTTTCCTTAACGTTTTTTGAAGATTTCTGAAATTTTAGTAACTTCAATATAAAAGTGAATAAAACTAAACAAGATTGATAGCAACTACTCCTACAAGTGCGTAGAGGCTATATCATGCATTAGAATTGCTTGGGACCACATAAATTCAACATGCAAGCTCAAGAACATGGTCACCTATGTAGCAAAAATTTGCAATGAATAAAGAACTAGAACAAAAACTAATTGGACCAATGGAGGAGTCACATACCAAGCAACAATCTCCCAAAGCAGTTTTGTGAATGGAGCTTTGAGCAAGGAGATCGAAAATCGCAGCAAAATGAGCTAGAACTCATGCTTGAGCTGGATGGGGATTTTTTGGGTAGAAGATGGAGTGTCTGAGTGCTGGCATAAGTGGAGGGGGGCCACCAGGGGCCCAGGAGACAAGGGGGCGCGCCCTCCACTCTCGTGGCCTGGTGCTTGCCCCTCCTGCAGTGATTTCAGTGCCTAAAATCCTCAAATATTTCATAAAAAATCATACTAAATTTGCAGGGCATTTGGAGCACTTTTATTTTCGGGATATTTTTTATTGCACGGATAATTCAGAAAACAGATGGATAATACTATTTTTGCTTTATTTATTCTAGATAACAGAAAGTAAAAAGTGGGTACAGAAGGTTGTGCCTTCTAGTTTCATCCATCTCATGATCATCAAAATGAATCCACTAACAAGGTTGATCAAGTCTTGTTAACAAACTCATTCCGAATAACACGGAACCAGAGAAATTTCGAATAACACTAAGTTACCTCAACGGGGATATGAAAATCCCCAACAATAAGAATATCATATTTTTTCTTGATAGTAGGGAGAGGAAATTCAAAACCTCCAATAATGATAGTTCAAACTTTTCCAATAGAATTGATGCTATGAACTTAAGATTGTTTCCTCGGAAAGTGTACCGTATGCTCATTACCATTAACATGAAAAGTGATATTGCCTTTGTTGCAATCAATAACAGCCCCTGCAGTGTTCAAAAAGGGTCTACCAAGGATAATCGACATACTATCGTCCTCGGGAATATCAAGAATAACAAAGTCCGTTAAGATAGTGACATTTGCAACCACAACAGGCACATCCTCACAAATACCAACATGTATAGCAGTTGATTTATCAGTCATTTGCAAAGATATTTCAGTAGGTGTCAACTTATTCAATTCAAGTCTACGATATAAAGAGAGAGGCATAACACTAACACCGGTTCCAAGATCACATAAAGCAGTTCTAAGATAATTTCTTTTAATGGAGCATGGTATAGTTGGTACCCCCGTATCTCCAAGTTTCTTCGGTATTCCACCCTTAAAAGTGTAATTAGCAAGCATGGTGGAAATTTCAGCTTCCGGTATCTTTCTTTTATTTGTGATGATATCCTTCATATACTTAGCAGAAGGATTCACTTTAAGCATATCAGTTAAACGCATACGTAAGAAGATAGGTCTAATCATTTCAGCAAAGCGCTCAAAATCCTCATCATCCTTTGTCTTGGATGGTTTAGGAGGAAAGGGCATGGGTTTCTGAACCCATGGTTCTCTTTCTCTACCGTGCTTCCTAGCAACAAATTATCTCCTGTCATAACGTTGATTCTTTGATTGTGGGTTATCAAGATCAACAGCAGGTTCAATCTCTACTTCATTGTTTTTGCTAGGTTGAGCATCAACATGAACATTATCATTAACATTATCACTAGGTTCATGTTCATCACCTGATTGTGTTTCAGCATCAGAAATAGAAATATCATTGGGATTCTCATGTGTGTCTACAGTAGGTTCACTAGAAGCATGCAAAGTCCTATCGTCTTTCTTTTTCTTCTTTTTAGAAGAACTAGGTGCCTCTAAAAATTTTCTCTGAGAATCTTGCTCGATCCTCTTAGGGTGGCCTTCAGGATACAAAAGTTCCTGAGTCATTCTACCAGTTCTAGTAGCCACTCTAACAGCAAAGTCATTTTTATTATTTAATTCATCAAGCAAATCATTTTGAGCTTTAAGTACTTGCTCAGCTTGAGTAGCAACCATAGAAGCATATTTGCTAACGAGTTTGAGTTCACCTTTAACTCTAGCCATATTATCACTCACACGTCCTATCTCGAAAGCATTATTCTTTAAATCTCTACCAACATAAGCATTAAAACTTTCTTGTCTAGCCATAAAGTCATCAAATTCATCCAAGCATGGGCTATGAAATTTAGTAGAGGGGATTTCAACTTTATCATATCTATAGAGAGAATTTACCTTTACTACCTGTGCCGGGTTATCAAGACAATATGGTTCTTCAACAGGCGGTATATTAAGACCATGTATTTCTTCAATAGGTGGTAAATTCTTAACATCTTCAGCTTTAATACCTTTTTCTTTCATTGATTTCTTTGCCTCTTGCATATCTTCTGGACTGAGAAATAAAACACCTCTCTTCTTCGGAGTGGGTTTAGGAATAAGCTCAGGAGTTGGCTCAATTGGTTCAGGAATTGCCTCAGGAATTGGCTCAAGAAGAGTCCAATTATTTTCATTAGTTAACATATTATTCAATAGTAATTCAGCTTCGTCGACTGTTCTTTCCCTGAAAACACAACCAGCACAACTATCCAAGTAGTCCTTGGAAGCATCGGTTAGTCCATTATAAAAGATATTAGGTATTTCATTTTTCTTAAGAGGATGATCAGGCAAAGCATTAAGTAATCGGAGAAGCCTCCCCCAAGCTTGTGGGAGACTCTTTTCTTTGATTTGCACAAAATTATATATTTCCCGCAAGGCAGCTTGTTTCTTATGAGCAGGGAAATATTTAGCAGAGAAGTAATAAATCATATCCTGGGGACTACGCACACAATCAGGAGCAAGAGAATTGTACCAAGTCTTAGCATCACCCTTTAACAAGAACCAAAATATCTTAAGGATATAATAATAGCGAGATTTACCATCATGAGTAAACAGGGTGGCTATATCATTCAACTTGGTAAGATGTGCCACGACAGTTTTAGATTCAAGGCCATAAAAAGGATCAGATTCAACTAAAGTAATAATTTCAGGAGCAACAGAGAATTCATAATCCTTATCAGTCACATAGATAGGTGAAGTAGCAAAAGCAGGGTCAGGTTTCATTCTAGCATTAAGAGACTGCTGCTTCCATTTAGCTAATAATTTCTTAAGATCATATCTATCATTGCAAGCAAAGATAGCTCTAGCAACTTCTTCATTCATAACATAACCCTCAGGAACAACAGGCAATTCATAATCATTAGGAGAATTCTCATCATCACTATCATCAATAATAGCAATCTTCAATAATTTCATTCCCCCTAACTCTAGCAAGTTGTTCATCAAGAAATTCACCTAATGGCAAAGTAGTATCACGCACAGAAGTAGTTTCGTCATAAGTATCATGCAAATCAGAAGTGGCATCATCAATAACATGCGACATATCAGAATTCATAGCAGTATCAGGTTTAGGTGTCGCAAGCTTACTCAAAACAGAAGGAGAATCTAGTGGAGAGCTAGATGGCAGTTCCTTACCTCCCCTCGTAGTTGAGGGAAAAATCGTAGTTCTGTCGTCTTTAAAGTTCTTCATAGTGATCAACAGATATAAATCCCAAGTGACTCAGAGAATAGAGCTATGCTCCCCGGCAACGGCGCCAGAAATTAGTCTTGATAACCCACAAGTGTAGGGGATCGCAACAACTTTCGAGGGTAAAGTATTCAACCCAAATTTATTGATTCGAGACAAGGGGAGCCAAAGAATATTCTTGTATATTAGCAGTTGAGTTGTCAATTCAACCACACCTGGATAACTTAGTATCTGCAGCAAAGTATTTAGTAGCAAAGTAATATGATAATACAGGTAACTGTCGCAAAAGTAATGTTTTTGGGTTTTGTAGTGATTGTAACAATAGCAACACAAAAGTAAACAAGCGAAACACAAGATGTGAAAAGCTCGTAGGTAATTGATCAGTGAAGGATAATTATGTCAGATGCGATTCCTCATGTAATAGTTATAACATAGGGTGACACAGAACTAGCTCCAGTTCATCAATGTAATGTAGGCATGTATTCCGTAAATAGTCATACGTGCTTATGGAAAAGAACTTGCATGACATCTTTTGTCCTACCCTCCTGTGGCAGCGGGGTCATAACGGAAACTAAGGGATATTAAGGCCTCCTTTTAATAGAGAACCGGAACAAAGCATTAGCACATAGTGAATACATGAACTCCTCAAACTACGGTCATCACTGAGAAGTATACTGATCATTGTCACTTCGGGGTTGTCGGATCATAACACATAATAGGTGACTATAGACTTGCAAGATAGGATCAAGAACACACATATATTCATGAAAACATAATACGTTCAGATCTGAAATCATGGCACTCGGGCCCTAGTGACAAGAATTAAGCATAGCAAAGTCATAGCAACATCAATCTCAGAACATAGTGGACACTAGGGATCAAACCCTAACAAAACTAACTTGATTACATGGTAAATCTCATCCAACCCATCACCGTCCAGCAAGCCTACGATGGAATTACTCACGCACGGTGGTGAGCATCATGAAATTGGTGATGGAGGATGGTTGATGATGACGACAGTGACGAATCCCCCTCTCCGGAGCCCCGAACGGACTCCAGATTAGCCCTTCAAAGAGAGATTAGGGCTTGGCGGCGGCTCCGTATCGTAAAACGCGATGAAACTTTCTCTCTGATTTTTTTCTCCCCGAACATGAATATATGGAGTTGGAGTTGAGGTCGGTGGAGGTCCAGGGGGCCACGAGACAGGGGGGCGCGCCCAGGGGGAGGGGGTGCGCCCCCCACCCTCGTGGACAAGGTGTGTCCCCCCTGGTCTTGATTCTTTCGCTAGTATTTTTTATATTTTCCAAAAAGTGCCTCCATGGATTTTCAGGACATTCCGAGAACTTTTCTTTTCTACACATAAAACAACATCATGGCAGTTCTGCTGAAAACAGTGTCAGTCCAGGTTAGTTTCATTGAAATCATGCGAGTTAGAGTCCAAAACAAGGGCAAAAGTGTTTGGAAAAGTAGATAGGTTGGAGACGTATCATCCGTCTGCGCCCCTTTCGCCCACCGATGAGCATAGCCACAGCAACGGCACTCGGACCAGGGCGAACCGCCCTCCTCCGACCGCTCCCACCGCAAGTGTGGTCATAGCATGTGCACCGCCCCCGTGACGGGTCGACAAGGCCGCTGCGCTCAACGGAGCCGCTGAACCTCGAACGCCTTCGCCACAACACCCTGCCATCCAGGTGGTCGCACCACAATAGTAGGGGCGCGGTGCTGCCACCACTGGCACCATCAGGAGCCAAGAGACAACGCGATCGACTTCATCATCATCCATGTCATGTACAGCCTCAGAGGCCATGGCGCGGGCGCAACTTCTGCTGAGGTTTTCGCCGGCGGACGAGCAGATGGACGAATAGCGTGCCACCATCCAAAGTCTTCTCAGTTTCGCCAAAGCTGGGGGCTCACGGCGAGCTGACCCGCCACAGCCTCCCCCAACAACAATGGCGGCTCATGTTGCCGCCTGTACGGAAGTGGCCATCCCCATGATGCAAGCTTCGCAATGGCAGCCAGCGTGAGCGCAACCAATTCAAGACCCCGACGACCTCTTGATGGCCTCCTCTAACCCTCGAGCACGTCCAGGCCAACGACGAACCCCGGAGGATAGGATAAGGGGAGACATGCACATCATTGAGCAACGTCGCGACGACCTCCGGGAACCAACGGGTGCAACGGCCCTGACGTCGACGAGCCCGCACTCGGTATTGGCGGGTGTCAGTGTCAAAACCGGCGGATCTCGGGTAGTGGGTCCTGAACTATGCGTCTAAGGCTAATGGTAACAGGAGGCGGGGGATGCAATGTTTTCCCAAGTTCGGGCCCTCTCTATGGAGGTAATACCCTACTTCTTACTTTATTGATCTTGATGAATATGAGTATTACAGGAGTTGATCTACCACGAGATCGTAATGGCTAAACCCTAGAAGTCTAGCCTATGAGATTATGATTGTGACTCTAACCCTAGAAGTCTAAACCCTCTGGTTTATATAGACACCGGGAGGGGCTAGGGTTGTACAAAGTGAGTTACAGAGAAAGGAATCCACATATACGAATCGCCAAGCTTGCCTTCCATGCTAAGGAGAGTCCCATCCAGACACGAGATGAAGTCATCTATCTTCTACCTTCATAGCCCAATAGTCCGGCCAATGTACATAGTCCGACTGTCCGAGGACCCCTTAATCCAGGACTCCATCAGTAGCCCCTGAACCAGGCTTCAATGACGATGAGTCCGGCACACAGAATAGTCTTCCCTCAATACTCCAAAATAGTCTTCCGAACACAGGAAATGTGTCCGGCTCTGTAAAACAAGTACCACACACAACCGTAGAGTGTATAATATTTCACGAGTCTAATCCGCTGACAACTTTTTGTAGCGTGACATCACGCCACTGTCCGGTCTTTACTCGAACCGTTTTTTCGCCTGCCACTCCGTATTTCGAGGTGCGGTTTCACTGGCACGTCTTGTCGAAGCAGAGATCGTGTCCCCTTATCACGGGATTCTCATCAATACAGGCATGGATAACCCAACTGTGCCATCTGCATGGCGCTTGGGAAATAGGCGGTTTTTAAGGAGAGCAGGGAGGCGCACAACTTTTACTACCTTTATAAAGGGATAAGGATTCATCCTCGTTCACCCATGCATTTTCCTTCCTCTGCCCATCCATTCTCGAGCTCCAGCGCCCAAATTCTTGCCTTCTCCACCTGAAAAAGCACTCCAACAATGTCCGGATCCGGAGCTGGAGGCAAGTGGATGGCCTCCTCCGTCAAGAAGGAGGACATCAAGAAGCTCCGGGAGGCCGGGTACCTAGCCAAGGACATTGCTCATCGACTTCCAGCCAAGGGACAGATCGTCCCCACCCTAGAGCCCCAGGAGAGGGTGGTGTTTCTCACCCATTTCGTTCGCGGGCTAGGATTCCCCCTCCACCCTTTCGTCCGGGGACTAATGTTTTACTACGGGCTAGACTTCCATGACTTGGCTCCCAACTCCATCCTCAACATCTTGGCATTTATTGTCGTGTGCAAGGCCTTCCTCCGCATCCCACATCACTTCGGCCTATGGCTGAAGACTTTCAACATGAAGCCAAAGGTAGTGAGCGGCTAACAAGTGGAGTGCGGAGGCGCCATGGTTGGCAAAATGCCCAACGTCATCTGGCCCGAAGGATCCTTTGTGGAGACAGTGAAGGGGTGGCAATCGGGGTGGTTCTACATCACCGAGTCGCGCGGCACCAATTGGGTGGCAGCCCCGGAATTCTGAACCGGAATCCCCATGCAGCTGGCATGGGGCTCTTTGGACGAGCTGACGGGGCACCAGATGTGTGTTAAGAACATGATAAGCAAGAAAATCAAGCTTGTCAATGTGGTCTAGGTTATGCTCCTCTGCCGGATCCTTCCATGCCAGCGGCGGACTTGCAATTTGTGGGAGTTCGACCCGGCCAAGCACCAGATGCTGCTGGAGCCCTTTGGCACGACGCACGAAGAAGTTTGTACGGTGCTCTTCAAGGCCGGCGAGGTACCACCGCCCATGACCGAGGACCGCGGGCTTAGCTCAAAACGCCGGGCTAATCCGGTAAGTTATTTCATGTTTTCAAGGTAAATCCTTTACTGGCATATCTGAGGGAGGAATCTAAGCCTCCTTCCAATTTTTCAGGCCTGGGTAGAGATAGCGGAGCAGATTAATTGCCCGGCTCCGCTGCCCGAAGATCCAGAGACGCCTCTTCTGACAAAGATGTTGTTTCTGGCGCCTTACGAGGTGCCGGAGAAGAAGGCCCCGGGGACCAGAGGTGCTCTTCATCGCAAGGGTACTTCAGACGTGACGTCCGAAGACACCAAGATGCACTCCTCCACCGAAGACGATGAGGAGGAGATGGAGGAATAAGAAATCCATTTCCCCCCTACCGGGGGGAGAAAGAAGAGGAAGGCCTCCACCCATGGGGAGGCCGAGGCGTCCAAGAAGGGGGAAAATTCCCTTCCGGACCACTCCGCAGCGGCCACCAACAGCGGCGGGGAGTGGGAGCCTAGGGTCAAGCCCCTAGCTAATTCGTAAGTGTACGGACACCGAAATATATCCGGCATTCTTATTTTATTGTTTTTAACATGATGGATCATGCATTTGCAGCCTGGCCCAGTCCAACATCGCGTTGTCCTCCTCTTCAGAGGGATCGTTGGGCCGTCAGCTATGAACAGCGAGACCCTTCCAATGGCCTCCTCCCCCAAGGCCGCGGACAACACCGAGGTGTTATCTCGGAGGATACCGACCAAGGAGAGGACCAAGAGGCTGTCCCGGTGGCGCCGGAGGGTAAAACCCCGGTTGCCAAACACATGGGGGGACAGACCCCTCTAGACACTAATGATGGGGGCCGTATCCAATTCGGCCCCCAGCCGATCACGGATCCGGAGACCCAAGTGGCTCCGGATTCAGGCAGACCACCTCTTTCGAATGAGGGGGGCAAGCCAACTCCACCGGTGACCTCTATCCATGCAGAGGCACCAGATAGATTACTGGAAGCGCTACAAGGCGCTTCCGTTGTGGAAGAACACTGTACTCTTATGAGTGTGGTGATTGAGAAGGTTCGTTCCGCCAAAAGCGGACTGATAGAGGCCTGTACTAGCCTTCTAACAGGCTTTGAGGTAAGTAATGTAATTACAAAAGAATATCATAGTGTAGACAATATCCCCTGATGCTCTATTCGGTGTTCGCAAAGAAAAGCTGAACAGAGGATCAAAATAATTTTCGTAGGGGTCTAACGTAATATGTCTATGTGAATACGAAGGCATCGCTGTTAGCTTCAGCCGCTCATACTGCAGAGGTCTCCGGACTGAAGTAGAACCTAGAGTGGGCCGAGCAAGAGCTCGGCCTCTTGCAGAAGCAGCTGGAGGAAAACAAAGGTATGTTTTGAACCTGTGTGTATATTTTAGGAAGGATAAATGGTTCGTGCTGACTAAAGTGTCATGAACTTTATTAGGGGCCATGACCGAGGTGGAGGCCCTCAAGAAGGCGTTAGCTAAGGCCGAGGATAAAGCAGCCAAGGAACTCGCCGTGCGCGAAAAGCAAGAGGCCCGGGTCAGCAAGGTCCAGCAAGAGCTCCAGGACACCGTCAAGAAGTACGAGTCCTTGGAGCGCGATTTTAAGACTCAAGAGTCTGAACTTGCCAAGGCCCACCATGGCGCACTAGAAGCCCGAGCCAAAGCACATAGCGCCCTCCAGGGGATACAAACAGCCAAGAAAATTACTGCGAGTAAGGCTTTCATTATGCAAAGCAGATATGTGAAGGAAACATTCCTGTTACTTACTCGGGTTTGGAGCTCTCTAGGGGTGTTTACGGATCTACCACACAGCATATCAGATGCTGCACAATTTTACTGAGCCGAAGAAGGGAGCTCTATGGAGAAGTTATTCTAGTCTCAATACCTTGCACTAGAACTTCCGGTGCCCTTTAGCGATTAGCTGAAACAGCTGGTCGAGCTGCATAAGGTGGCCGAACTAGCCATGGAGGACTTAATAGTCCGACTATGGCCTATTGAGCCCATGCCCAGCAGCTACTTCAGACTAGTGAAGTAGCTTGTTAGTGCCTACCTGCGGCTCGAAGTCATCAAGCGATCGGTCTACATTGAAGGTGCGCGTATGGCCTTCGCCCGTGCCAAGATGCACTAGGTGAAGATGGATGCCACGAAGCTGATGACCAAGGGGCCGCCTAAGGGCAAGGAGCTCCACCGACCCAAGCTATATTTCAATAGTGTCCTGGAGGGATCCCGCCTTGCGGCGGAGCAGTATGCGAAGGATGTTTTATTCCCATGAAAATATTCATGTTATCCTGTCCTATAATATGAAACAAGTTTGTTTATGTAATATAATGCTTGTTACTTTAAAAAAAATTACCTCTTGTGCGGCCGTTTATGAAAATCTGAGAGTTGCCAGTCGTCGGCTTCTGCCCCCACGTAGATAGTACGGGGGTGTTCGGGATAAATATAAACACTCTTTACTCCAAATTTTGGTCCTTAAAGGAGGTGTTTAACGCAACGAACAAGCCAGTCCGACTATGCAGCTTTATCGCCCTCACTTAGCCATAGGAGTTTGAAAACGAAAATTTTGGCGAAGCCCCTGGTATTTGGAAGACCGAAGTTGGGGCGCTATACACGCCTAATAGAATAAAAACCGATTCCTCGCATAAAGCGGAAAAATCTCTAAGGATTTGAAAACCTCTCGAACAGGTGACCAGCTCTCGCCGCATCATGACAGTCAGTTTTTGGCTTTCTCTACTGAGGTGCTAGTCCAGAAGAACTGGGACATAATCGCAGTAGTTCTCCCTTTACTACCCTAGCTGATATAGCGGAACATAAGGTAGTAAGCACAGGAGCCGGGCAACCCAACAATTGACCAGAGACATGATTCAGAGCTGATGCATATAATGCTATAAGTTCAGGGTGCCGAGTTGTACTATAAAAGTGTTCGGACTTTATTGTCGTGTTGTGCGGCATGATTGTAACGCCCCGGATGTAACTTTCCATCATTGTAACTCCAACTCTTGCCTTTTCTGACTATGTGATATGATATTTCCTTCGTGGTTGGGTTTTTGTCTTTGTTTTGCATTTTGTTCATTTCATGCATTAATCATTGCATCCTTTGCATTGCATCACCTCATCATGCCATCATATCATCAATTTTTGTAACTCTTTTAAATAAATTGTATGGATCTTCGGTCCATTTAAATCGAGGGAAATTTACATGGTGATTTCTCTTTATAACATTTATCCTCCCAATATTTTAGTGAGCTATATTAAACTATTCCATTATTATGGAATCTACCAAAACAAACTTGCAATTTAAATCTCTCTCGTTTTCAGATATTCTATGTCTTGATCTTTCTCCAAATACTTAAATTCCAGTTGAGGCACTTTCAAATATGCCAAAGTAGCTCCATGCCAGTTTTCAACTCAACTTGTATTTATTTGGCCCTCCAAATAGATATTTTGCTTCTATCTTTTTTCTGTAAATAAAAAAGGATTTTCCCCTTCTTTTCTTTTAATCCAGCCCGCTAGGCCTCCTAGCCTTTTCCCCCCTCCACCGAAATGGCCCAAGGCCACCTAAACCCTTCCTAACCCTAGCCTGATGCCCTCTCCCTCTCGTCCTCCCACACCGCCGCCACTCACACACGCAGCGCCTGAACCCGAACCCGTCGCTCGCTAGCCCTCTCTCTCCCATCGAACGCTCCTTCCTGTCCTCCGAATCCGCCCCCGCTCAAGCATCTCCGCCGGAGCACGCCCACTGAGCTCCGCCGCGCCCCCTCGTCGGTGCTCCTCCGCGCCGTCGCCTCGCCGCTAACCAGAGCCTCCCCATCGCTATTGTTGCCTCACACCCGACCTGTCGTCCACCTCCTCCATCGACCGCGCCAAGCAGAGGAGCTTGCGCCCGACCTCCCTGTTTCTACCTCCATGGCGACGACCACCTATGCAAGCCATCGTCGGCGGCCTCGCCACTGCAGCTCGGCAGCAAGTCCGATGGCCGCCGCCCCATTCCCTCTCGTCGGACCGCGCCTCCCCATTGCCTTGGATTCATGTTGCCGCCCCGCCTCGTACTCACGTCTCTGTCCTCGCCCCAGATGCTGGCAAGTTCACCATCACCGCGCCAAGTCCCCAGCCGCCATGTACGCGAGCTTCTTTGCCTCCCCAGCATTCGTTCATGCTCCAGCGCGACCACCATCATCGGAGATTAGTACCAAAACAATTGCAGGTGCCGATGATACCAGTGCAGGCAATGCTACCGAACTCAAGCGGGAGTTCAACGGGGACCTTGGTTGTTACTATGTTTCTTTTCCAGATGATCAGTAGTGGAGCCGAGTTGGGATGATCGAGGATCTAGCATTTGGGCTTGTGTTCCTTCTTTTGGATTTGTCCGTAGACTGACTTATGTGTGTACTCTGAATGATGCATGATTTATTTAAGTAGTTGTGTGAAGTGGCGATTGTAAGCCAACTCTTTATCCCTTTCTTGTTCATTACATGGGATTGGGTCAAGATATCCCTTCTTCCGACAAAACCAGAATGCGGTTATGCCTCTAAGTCGTGCCTCGACACGTGGGAGATATAGCCGCATCATGGGTGTTACAAGTTGGTAATCAGAGCCATCCCCGACTTAGGAGCCCCCTTCTTGATCGAATCACTGACATTGTTGAGTGAACAAAAATGTTTTGAGTCTTAGGATTATATATATTGGATAGTAGGATTCTTTTTACTCCTCGGTCCCTTCGTCGCTCTGGTGAGGCCTCCTGACGTAGATGTTTTGTCTTTCCTCTCCTCAAATTGCACTAAAAAAATTTAGGATCATGCGGGTATCTTGGGATCGTTTCGATATTCTTGTGACGAGAACATTGTTCTTGGTGCCTCCTGACATTTAGGGGTTGTGGCAGTGTCACGGGGAGTTGAGCTCCGAGGTGTTGTCATCACAATTTTATCGTTGCAGTTCTGGAATACCTAAGTTTCGCCGACATCGAAAATCTCTTTTATGCAGCTAGTGGTAAGATAACCTCGTCGCCACCCAGTACTGCGGCGGAAGTTCGGGTGTATTGCCATAGCTCGAATAACGGATGCATTTCGAAGGTTGAGGTACACAATTTCAGAAGGTTTCTTGGTTATGTGTTGACGGATGGATACAGCTTGGATGTAGGGATTGTTAGTTTTGGGTGAGATATATATTGCTTCCCATGTATCCCCACCACTAGATTACATAACCAGAAAGTTTTGGGAGTTTTATAGGTGGGAATTCAAGTAGCTCTAGTTTTTTCTTTTCGACAGATGCATGATATGAGATTGGGGTTCGATGTCTAGTTGTCCGCCTATCCACGGTTGGTTTTACAGTGGTCTCGTTGTGTCTTAATGAGTCCTTGGCTATGCTGACTCGGGGACGCTTCGTATGTCATGTGCACTGTCTTGTACATGATGGTGCTGTACGATCGAGCCCGTTTGGGCCCCACCATGAAAACTTCAGACAAAATCTCTATCACATGTTTGTTTCCGGCTTATTCTGCGAGCCAAATCTATTGTTTTGTTTTATTTGTGGTATTCGAGTTGCTTCGAAGTCAAATGTTGAATCCATACCTTTCCTAAATGGTGTTCTCATATTGCTACGTGAATACTAATCCTTCTTCATCATCGAGGTCGTCATGTTAATTCTTTTCCAACCGGTGTGCTTCTCTTCAAGTGGATCCGATCATTTCAACATTTGCGAGTTCAATTCTAAGTTTTCTCAACGGTGTTTGTTTCATCCATACCAAGTTGTCTTTGTTTTCCTGCCCTCCCACCTTTTTCTTGATGGACTTGTATATTTTAATCAAGTATCCATTTATTCATGTGAAGTCTTTTCACTCTTTTCAATCAATGTTCTGATCCGGTGATCCCTCATGAAGATGCTCACGAGCTTCAAGTTCATCATTCTTCATTCTCGTATTCTTTTCCGGTGGATTTAAATCAAGCATCGGTGTTGATCATATCTCTCCATTTTTGTTTCACATATCTTCCCATGTGAATTTCTTATCCAAGGCTCTCTTATTTATTCACTTCTCCCAGTTCATATCCGAAGTGTTGAAGATATCTCAGAAGATTCGTGTTTCCATTCTCAATCCGTTCAAGTTATTTTAAGGTTGTTATCTCATTCAAGCCATTTAATTCAACCAGTGCAATCCCCCCTTTCAATCAATCATTCAACGGTGTATCTTTTTAGTGGGCCCTAACCCACAGGTCTTTTCCCAGGACCTTACCTGATTCTTCTAATTTATCCGGAGTGATTCCGAAAGTCTTTCGAAGTTTGATGTAAGAATGAATTTTCATCAGTCATATTCCTTCTCCAAGATCGCTTTCAAAATATTGTCATCGTTTGTTCATCATTTATATTCTTCATTGTTCCGAACTACCTCAACAATTTTGGTGGTTCCCGTCATCATTCTCAGCAAGTGAAGACCGAAGAAGTGTTTCCTCTAAATCTTGCTCCATTCTCTTCAAGATTCATGGTTCTAGCTTGATGCCATCCTCTCATAATTGTTTTCGATTGTGAGAATTCTTTTCAACCACCTGACGCATTTCAGGAGTTGCTTCATTTCTCGATCATCCGAAGGCCATCATTTCTGAATTTACTCATTCTCGGCCTTCAGCTCTTGTTCTCCAAATCTTACCGGTGCATCATTCAAGTATTCTCTAATCAGTTCATGATCTATTCATTCTCATGTATCTAAATCCCCTCAAGTATCTTCATTCCTTTCCAATTCTTCCCGGTGAATTGTGCCTTTGCTACTTTCATTTTCAATTCTTACGGTGGTTCTTTCAATTCCTCTTCCGTTGTTATCATATCAATTTATTCGTTGTTTCAATCCTACCGGTGGTTCGTTGAAGATTTTTCCCAAGTTTGAGCTATATCACTCCTTAATCCTTCTCAACGAGAATAAGTAGTATGCCCAATCCGTTGCTTGTCATCAATTTAAATTGGTGAAGGATACGCATAACATAATTCTTATTATTGTTTCATCCAAGTGATCTAGTTTCTTCTTTCCAGAGTTGTTCATCTTGTCGCGAAGCTCCATCTAAATCATCGCAAGACTTCACCTTGTGTTTTCAACATCTCTTTCTTTTCATCATCCTTTTATTACCGGAGTTCTTCATGGAGGCTCTACATGATGGTTCGTCAAGGATTCTTTTCATTCTTCAATTGTTCTTACAGATTTCTCTTGAAGTTATGATCCACCAAGCTATATTCAAAATTAAACAGGGTTCTCAACTCATGTTTTGTTTTGAGGAGTTCAAGTCTTCTTCATCTTCCATTCCAAAGTGCAATTCCTTCTACCTTATCTTCGAGATGGTGTTATATCATTCTTGACAATTTCCATTCATGTTTCGCGATTCACATGTTGTCAAGAATGAGGTATTTTAAATCCATTAATCTCTTCGTTGGAGTTATCTTGTGCCATATTTCACCTAAAGCCTTCCCTAAGGAATGATGCTATTGTGGCGATTATCAATGGTCCAAGTTATCTCTCTATCATCTTGGTGGAAGAAGTTTTTCATCTTGTTAGTGTTATCAATTATATTATTTGTTTCCGTAGTTGCAGAATTTCGCCTCAATTTTGAGAAGTTTTTCATAAGCCCATTACAAGCTTAGTCGTTCCATTGTTGGTTTTCCAACAACTCCGTTATAACCTTCTTGGAAGGGTGCTTTCCAAGTTCTTTTGTGGCAAAAGTTGGCATTTTTCTTCTCCATTCTGTTATTCCAATGATCTATCTTCTATTCTTTCTTCCGGAGGCATTGTGATGTTGCTCTTTTCACTCATCATCACGAATTATGAAGATCGTGTTCTTTTCGTGCTTATATATTTAACGGAAGTGTTGTGTCATCTCTTCAAGTTCTTTTCATCTTTTCAAGTCTTGCATCTCTTTTCAACCGGAGTGTTGTCCTAATTTGATCTTCCTTGTTCCTTGTTTATCTCGTTTCAATCAGAGTGGTTTCAATTCCTTCTTGTCCATTGTACTCGTCATTCATAGCTTTGCAACCTCCAAGGTTCACATGGTGTTCCTTGTTTCTATTTTCTACCGTAGAGCTCTCAATTGTGTTCAACTCTGTTGTGTTCTTTCTTTCAACTTTTCAACCTCTCAAGGTTCTTTGGTTCACTCATTTGTCAAAGAAGCAGCTTAGTTTTACCTCTTCTCTTCCTTTCCCGTTTCTCTACGGTGCCATCCTAGATCTCCGGACGAGATCCTCTTACAGTGGTGGAGTGTTGTAATGCCCCGGATGTAACCTTCCATAATTGTAACTCCAACTCTTGCCTTTTCTGACTATGTGATATGATATTTCCTTCGTGGTTGAGTTTTTGTCTTCGTTTTGCATTTTGTTCATGTCATGCATTAATCATTGCATTATTTGCATTGCATCATGTCATCATGCCATCATATCATTAATTTTTATAACTCTTTTAAATAAATTGTATGGATCTTCGGTCCATATAAATCGAGGGAAATTCACATGGTGATTTCTCTTTATAACATTTATCCTCGCTTTATTTTAGGGAGCTACATTAAACTATTCCATTATTATGGAATCCACCAAAACAAACTTGCATTTTAAATCTCTCTAGTTTTCAAATATTCTATGTCTTGATCTTTCTCCAAATACTTAAATTCCAGTTGTGACACTATGAAATATGTCAAAGTAGCTCCATGCCAGTTTTCAACTCAACTTGTATTTATTTGGCCCTCCAAATAGATATTTTGCTTCTAACTCTTTTCTATAAATTAAAAAGGATTTTCCCCTTCTTTTCTTTTAATCCAGCCTGCTAGGCCTCCTGGCCTTTTCCCCCCTCCACCGAATGGCCCAAGGCCCACCTAAACCCTTCCTAACCCTAGCCCGATGCCCTCTCCCTCTCGTCCTCCCACACTGCCGCCACTCACACATCCAGCGCATGAACGCGAACCCGTCGCTCACTAGCCCTCTCCCTCCGCTCGATCTCCTCACCCTCTCGATCCCCCATCGACCACTCCTTTCTCTCCTCCGCGTCCGCCCCTGCTCAAGCATCTCCGCTGCACGCCCGTTGAGCTCCGTCGCGCCCCCTCGTCGTCCCTCCTCCGCGTCGTCGCCTCGCCGCTAACCAGAGCCTCCCCGTCGCCACTGCTGCCTCACGCCTGACCCGCCGTCCGCCTCCTCCATCGACCACGCGAAGCAGAGGAGCTCGCGCCTGAGCTGCCTATTTCTCCCTAAATGGCGACGACCGCCTATGCAAGCCATCGGCGGCGGCCTCGCCACTGCAGCTGTCGTCGCCCCGTTCCCTCTCGTCGGACCGCGCCTCCCTGTCGCCTTGGATTCGCGCTGCCGACCCGCCTTGTCCTCGCGTCTCTGGCCTCGCCCCAGATGCTGGCAAGTTCGGCATCGCCGCGCCAAGTTCCTTGCCGCCCTGGACTCGAGCTTCTCTGCCTCCCCTGCGTTCGTTCATGCTCCAGCGCGACCACCATCGTCGGAGATGGGCTTCCGCCGCCCAGATCAGCGTCTTGGCGTCGTCCTCGCCCGGATCTCCGTTGCCAGCCCCAAGCCTTGCCACTGTTGCCTCCATTTCACCTAAACCGCGCCCCTGCTTGGCCTCGAACAGCAGCGACAGCTCGCCCGCTTGTCCCAGTGGACTCGATTCAGTCAAACGCCAGGTCCACTGGTCGGGGCCGCCTCCCCTTCCCTTTGCCAGATCTGGCCTCCTGCTCACGTTGACCGGAAGATCGCAAGAGATCTCTCCGCCTCCTGTACACGTTGTTGGTCAATAAGGCCCGGTGCTCCCCTCGATTCATCAAGTACCACGACACCCACGTTCACCTGCAAAATGCGTACCACTACGCCGAAGACCTTGGATACACAAAGTTCCACTACGAGATGTACCACTACCGTCGCAAGAACCAAGACCGGCAAGTCCGAAGACCTGAAGTACCACGACTACCCTCGAGGACATTAGTTCCGTAAAGTTCGACTACAATGTGTGTACAAGTACCGTCGTCGTGTACCATCACTTACACTCCCGTCACTGAGAACCGATAGTACCACTACTTCCCACTACGCCCGTGTACGACTACTTCCACTACGAACTCGATCCTCCCTGAAAACGCACGCTTCAAAGGTATAACCTCCCAGATGACCGACCGTGATTGAATACATATTGTATGAGATGAACCATATGTTTGCATCGTGCCCGTTTGTTTTGTGCACGTCCCTCTTTGCCATGCCATCGTCACGTGGGAACCCAGTAACCGGGATCACCCCACCATCTTTTGCATGTTCCGTACATCCACACTTTCTTTTGCACCGACATCTCGATGAGTTGTCGGATCATTGGAATGTTGTCGTGGCACCATTTTCATTGTTGTTGCCGTGGCACCTATTTCGTTTCCGCCACGATGAGAAATGCTTCATAACATGCTCATGTCGACATTTTCTGAAAAATTGCATAAAACTTGCATATGTCATCCGCATCATGATAACAACAATTAAAATGTTTCAAATTGTTGTTTGCGTTAAATTGCTAAATAACATATGGGGATTTCCGGAATTGTTGTTTGTGTTTCCGTCCTCATTTAAACATGCCTAAATAGTTAGTTTAATTATGCTTCACGTCTTGCCATGTTTAATAACATTTAATATTGTTGTGTACCTAAATGAGAGCGAACTAAATAACTCGAATGTGGTGTTTCGTCAATATGCAACTCGTTGCATATTGAACTCCACTTAACTTGTAGTTTTGTTTGTTGCACTTTGCCATGCCATACCTTATTACACCGGACATGCATCGTACTTGTTTGTGCATCATGGCATGCTTATGCTTGTTGGTTTACCATGTTGTTTGCTTCTTTCTGGTTTGCTTCTCTCGGTAGCTTCGGTTTCTTTCCGGAGTTGTGAGGATTCGTTTGACTACGTCCGTTTGTCTTCTTCTTGGACTCGTTCTTCTTCCTTGCAGGATCTCAGGCAAGATGACCGTTACCCAGGATCTCACTACTATCATTGCTATGCTAGTTGCTTCGTTCTATTGCTATGCTGCGCTACCTATCACTTTTTATCAAACCTCCCAAATTGCCATGTCAGCCTCTAACCTTTTCACCCTTACTAGCAAATCGTTGTTTGTTTATGTTACCGCTTTGCTCAGCCCCTCTTATAGCGTTGTTAGTTGCAGGTGAAGTTGAAGATTGCTCCATGTTGGAACATGTTTATGTTGGGATATCACAATATCTCTTATTTTAATTAATGCATCTATATACTTGGTAAAGGGTGGAGGGCTCAGCCTTATGCCTGGTGTTTTGTTCCACTCTTGCCGCCCTAGTTTCCGTCATACCGGTGTTATGTTCCTTTATTTTGTGTTCCTTACGCGGTCGGGTTTATGGTAACCCCTTGATAGTTCGCTTTGAATAAAACTCTTCCAGCAAGGCCAAACATTGGTTTTACCATTTGCCTAATAACAACTTAAACTTAAATAGGGGATTTTCGCCGGTCCCCTAGTATTTTAATCAACCCCCCGGGCCAGTGCTCCTCTGAGTGTTGGTCCAACCTGTCAAACGCCGGTGGCCGCCGGGGGCAACTCTGCGATTGGCCTACCGGAAGTTTGGACAATCGGATCGTGGCCTGACGAGATACGCGCGGCTACTATCAGGGTGTCGGCACGTCGGGAGGTCTTGCTCGTTTTGTTTTACCATTGTTGAAATGTCTTTCAACCGGGATTCCAAGTCTGATCGGGTCTTCCCGGGAGAAGGAATATCCTTCACTGATCGTGAGAGCTTGTGGGCTAAGTTGGGACACCCCTGTAGGGTATAAACTTTCGAGAGCCGTGCCCGCGGTTATGTGGCAGATGGGAATTTGTTAATATCCAGTTGTAGAGAACTTGACACTTGACTTAATTAAAATGCATCAACCGTGTGAAGCCGTGATGGTCTCTTTTCGGCGGAGTCCGGGAAGTGAACACAGTTTGGGTTATAATTGAATGTAAGTAGTTTCAGGATCACTTCTTGATCACTTATAGCTTCACGATCGTTGCGTAGTTTCTCATCTTACTCTTGTACTCATATGTTAGCCACCATATTTGCTTAGTCGCTACTGCAACCTCACCACTTATCCATTCCATACCCATTAAGCTTTGCTAGTCTTGAAACCCATGGTAATGGGATTGTTGAGTCCTCGTGGCTCACAGATTACTACCAAAACTGTTGCAGGTGCCGATGATACCAATGCAGGTGATGATACTGAACTCAACCAGGAGTTCGACGAGGACCTTGGTCGTTACTATGTTTCTTTTCCGGATGATCAGTAGTGGAGCCCAGTTGGGACGGTCGAGGATCTAGCATTTGGGATTGTCTTCTTTCTTTTGGATTCGTCCGTAGACGGACCTATGTGTGTACTCTGAATGATGCATGATTTATTTAAGTACTTGTGTGAAGTGGCAATTATAACCTAACTCTTTATCCCTTTCTTGTTCATTACATGGGATTGTGTGAAGATGACCCTTCTTGCGACAAAACCACAATGCGTTATGCCTCTAAGTCATGCCTCGACACGTGGGAGATATAGCCGCATCGTGGATGTTACAATGATGAAGCCCCTGGTGAAGTAATACGTACCAGAGTGTATGGGTGAAACAGGTAATAAATACAAAGATAAGGAAAGAGTCAAGTAATAAGCTGACGCCAAGAAAATTGAGCCGCAAACTATTTTCCATTGTAATTTGATTAATACGTCAAGGCTTACTTGTACAAGTAATGTGATAAGCGAGTAAGATTATTTAACATGGCGTGACCAAGGGCGAGCTGCATGCCGGTATGTAAAACAAGTATAGCGATCGTTAGCAGAGACCACCTGGGTATTCCCATGTACGTCAAAGCCCCTTGCCTTCTTGGTGTATCCGTCCTGTGATGGGTCTGACGATCAGGTTATCGGAAAATGCCTCGAGAAGAGAAAAACCGGAAAGAAAGAGAAAAAGGTGAAGGAACGCGGATCCGGAGGCGGTTGAGCCGCATTATGGACCACGGTCTAGCTATGCCCATGGTACTTTGAGTGCATAGTTATGTATGCGTGGCACAAATTTCACCGCTTGATTGGGGATGGGACGGAGGCCGAATTCCTAGCTGAGCTCTGGACGAGCCGGACAATCCTACTGCAGAGTAGTCCGGACTCGCTTGACGGTGTCCATGGGTTTTACTGCCGAATTGAGGTTTTGTCTAAGAAGGCTACTCTATACTTCTGCTGCAAGGGCCGCGGTGTGCTCCTCAGTACGGAGGGAGCGCTCCGTATGTCCATTGACTATTATAACACCACGAGGTCCAGGAATCTTGAGCTTGAGGTAGGCGTAGTGTGGTACCGCATTGAATCGAGCAAATGCGGTTCGTCCGAGCAGTGCATGATAGCCACTGCGGAAGGGGACGATATCGAAGATTAACTCTTCGCTTCGAAAATTATCTGGGGATCCAAAGACCACTTCCAGTGTGATTGAGCCCGTACAGCTGGCCTCTACACCTGGTATGACACCTTTAAAGGTGGTTTTTGTGGGCTTGATCCTTGACGGATCGATACCCATTTTGCGTACCTTGTCCTGATAGAGCAGGTTCAGGCTGCTGCCACCATCCATGAGGACTCGCGTGAGATAGAATACGTCAATAATTGGGTCAAAGACCAGTGCGGCTGAACCGCCATGACAGATACTGGTCAGATGCTCCCTGCGATCGAAGGTGATCGGACAGGAGGACCGTCAGTTAAATTTTGGGACGACTAGCTCCATCGCATAGACATCCCTGAGTGCACGCTTGCGCTCCTTGGGGATATGGGTGGCGTATATCATGTTCACCGTTTTAATTGTGGTGGGGATTTCTTCTATCCCCCTGTGTTCGGTGGTTGGGATTCCTCGTCATCGTCCTCTCTTTGCGACCCTTTCTCCTTATTCTCGGCATTTAACTTGCCGGCCTGTTTGAAAACCTAACATTCCCTGTTGGTATGATTGGCTGGTTTTTTCGAAGTGCCATGGATTTGTCATGGTCGATCTAGCATGCGGTCCAAACTAGACGGGCCAGGATTGTTCCTTTTAAATGGCTTCTTCCGCTAATCGGACTTAGAGCCACTGAATCCGGCGTTGACCGTCGTGTCTTCTGTACTATCACCATTGTTTCGATGCTTATGTCTATTGCGCCGGTGCTTGCCATTGTTGTTTCTGGCTTCAGAAGTGCCAGGTTCGCTTGTGTTGTTGTTGCTACAGGACAATGAGTTGTCTTCGCCAGCACAAAAGCGGGTCATGAGAACCGTAAGGGCTGACATGGACTTTGGTTTTTCCTGGCCGAGGTGTTTGGCCAACCATTCGTCGTGGATGCTGTGCTTAACCGCCGCTAGGGCTTCGGCGTCCAGACAGTCGATGATCTAGTTCCTTTTAGTTAGAAACCGATTCCAGAATTTCCTGCCTGACTCTCCAGGCTGTTGGATTATATGACTTAGGTCATCGGCATCCGGAGGTCAGACATATCTGCCTTGGAAGTTGTCAAGGAAGGCGTCCTCCAATTTCTCCCAGCTGCTAATGGACTTTTTGGGAAGACTGTTTAACCATTATCTAGCTGGTCCCTTGAGTTTGAGCGGGAGGTATTTGATGGCGTGAAGATCATCGCCGCGGGCCATATGAATGTGGAGAAGAAAAATCCTCAATCCACACCGCTTGGTCTGTTGTGCCATCATATGATTCGATGTTTACAGGTTTAAACCCTTCTGGGAAATCATGTCCCATTACTTCATCAGTGAAGCGGAGGGGGTGTGCGGCGCCTCTATATCGGGCCAAGTGATGATGTAGTTTGGATGAAGCTCGTCTGCAGTTTTCAGCCCAGGCGTGGTTATGTTTCTCACATTCAGCAAGATGGCCGTCGTTGCGCGTCGAGGCAGGCCCCCGTGATCCATAGATTGATCTTGTCTGACCTGCTCTCTTTTCCAAATCACGTCGCAGGTCATGTATATATCCTCGAGCTGTTGTATTTCTGTTTGTTCGGCGAGGTGTTGTGGGCTGGTATTCGGTTTGAGGTGCTGCTTTATCCCGAACACATGGTGGTCGGTCAGCCGTATTGTGCCTTGGTATGATGGGCTCCAGCGCCTCGTCATCGAACTGTGGTAACAGTTTGCGCTTCGGGTAGCTTTTGGTTGGGAGCTCGAGGCCATATTCCTCGGCTGCCAGGACATTAGTCCATCTTTCATTGAGTAGATCTTGATCAGCTTGAAGCTGTTGTTGCTTCTTTTTCAGGGTTCTTGCAGTGGCAATTAGCTAACGCTTCAAGTGTTCCTGTTCGGCGGGCTCTTCAGGCATAATGAAATCTTTGTCGCCGAGGATAACCTCATCCTCGAAGACCGGAAGGTAGTTGCTAACCTCCGAGTCTTTGTTCACGGCCTGTTCGCCAGGGCTGACTCGCCCATCATCCCGTTCCTCCTATTCGGAGGTTGGCTCAACGGGATCTTCATTGTTTTCGGCATCGTCCGGAGTGTTGTGCTCTTTTATGACGGTATTGTTGTTTTTACTATGGCGTGCCCTAGAGCAGCGCCGCTGACGTTGGTGCTTCGGCTGAATTCCAGGAGGTTTATCCTCGACTGGGTTTGCATCGTCACCGTTATTTCCTTTTGGTGTATCCACCATGTATACATCGTACGAGGAGGTGGCTGTCCAACGCCCTATAGGCAGTGGTTCCTCCTCCTCTCCGGCATCGTCGTCCATACCGTCGATGTCTTCGGAGTCGTAGTCAAGCATGTTGGTTAAATCTTCGACAATGGCTATAAAGTGGGTGGTGGGTGGGGCACGAATTTCTTTGTCATCCACTTTCCACTCGAGCCGGGCATAGTTCGGCCAAGAGTTCCCTGACAAGGAGAAGGGTCTTAATGAGCTTAACACGTTGCCAAAAGGCGAGTGTTGGAAAATGTCCGCGGAGCTGAACTCTATGACCGGCGTCCAATCAGGTTCGATGGACGCGGATACACGCTGTCCGGAGCCTATGGCCGGAGACGAGTCCGGGGTTCTAGTAACACAAGCCCAGCCTAATGTTATGTTTGTGTGCGGCTCGAGCGCCGCTGAGTCTACGGCCTCCGTGGCGGGGTTGACCTTCCTGTCTTCGGTCGATGCAGTTCGCTCCGGCTCTAGGGCCAAGGCGGTCACAGGTGCTAGCTCCTGTGTGGGGCCAGATGACAGATCTAGGTTATGTTCATCATGGTGGCACAGGACAACAGTCGTGGGCTTGAATCCCTCGAAGATCAAGTCTCCACGGATATCGACCACAAAATTCAGGCTTCCGAATCTGACCTGATGGCCAGGGGCGTAGCTATCAATCTGCTCTAGATGGCCAAACGAGATGGCCTGCAGTGCGAAGCCGCCGAAATATGAAGATCTGTCCGGGGAGGAAGGTCTCTCCCTGGACTGCATCATTGTAGATGATTGATGGAGCCATCAAACCTATCTTCGATGACATAGTGGAACTCTCAATGAAAGCACCAATGTCAGTGCCAAAACCAGCGGATCTCGGGTAGGGGGTCCTGAACTGTGCGTCTGAGGCTAACGGTAACAGGAGGCGGGGGACGCAATGTTTACCCAGGTTTGGGCCCTCTCTATGGAGTTAATACCCTACTTCCTGCTTGATTGATCTTGATGAATATGAGTATTATAAGAGTTGATCTACCACGAGATCGTAATGGCTAAACCCTAGAAGTCTAGCCTATGAGATTATGATTATGACTCTAACCCTAGAAGTCTAAACCCTCTGGTTTATATAGACACCGGGACGGGCTAGGGTTGTACAAAGTCGGTTACAGAGAATAGAATCCACATATCTGAATCGCCAAGCTTGCCTTTCACGCTAAGGAGAGTCCCATCCGGACACGAGACGAAGTCTTCTATCTTGTACCTTCATAGCCCAACAGTCCAGCCAATGTACATAGTCCGGCTGTCCGAGGACCCCTTAATCCAGGACTCCCTCGGCGGGCACCTACCTTTTGAGGTTGGCGGCCCTGCCTTTACCCATGAGTTGCAGCAAGTCCGTTGGCCATACTTTGGCACGTTCAATCCAGAGATACCTAAAAAGTACGATGGGAGGGTGAACCCGTAGAGTTCCTAAGCATCTACACCATCCCTGTTCAGGCTGCCGGGGGAAGAGATGAGAAGGTGTGCACCAGCTACTTCCATTTGGCCCTCAAGTCCAATGTGAGGTCTTGGCTGATGCACTTGCCGGAGAACTTCATTTTGTCATGGGCAGACATGTGCCATGAGTTCATCGGTGCCTTCACCGGTGGCCACCTGGAGGCAGGCCAACCCAGCGACCAGCAGCTTCTCCAACAGAAGGAAGGAGAAACCCTCCATAAGTATTTATAGAGATTCACCAAAGTTCATAGAAATATTCCAAATATCCATCCAGCAGCTATGCTAGCTGCCTTCCAGTCCAATGTGCGCAAGCGCCAGATTTGTTCTAAGATGAACGTGCGGTTGCCCAAGACTGTGAAGGATCTGAACACGCTAGTGGATAAGTGTGCGCGGATGGAAGAGGGGAGGAAAGTTCTCGGAGAAGAGGACTGCATCAATATAGATTCAGAAGATGATGATGAGTCCTCCAGTCCGAAGAATAGCAAGAAGCGAAGAGGTGCAAAGATAGGCGGTAATAACTTTTGAAGGATCAGGCAGATCACCAAGGCTGAGGTCCCCGACAAGGAGGCTGCCGTGTGCGCTGATTGTCGGGAACCTGCGGCTGCCGAGAAGGCTGGGATGGGCGATGGGCCATACTGCAAGATCCATCGGACTAAGGGCCACGACCTTCAAGAGTCTTATCGGGTTGAGCAGTTTGTCAAGAGAAAAAGAGCAGAGTATGAGAAGCGTGATAAGTAAAATGGTCAGAATGTTGCTGGTGGTAAGGGCCGAGGCGATGAAGTATATCTCCCCTGCATACCCTTTTGGAGCTAAGGAAAGCCCGCCAGGGGTCGAGAGAATGAATCCTGTGATGATGAGAGTGATGGAGGGGATCAAGAGGAAACCAGTAAGGAAGAGTTTCAGAAGGCCACTGACGCCCTGTGCTTTGATGGGGGTGCATCACTGCACACCTCTCACTGACAGCTCAAGCGGCAGGCGCGAGAAGTCAGTGTCGTGGAGCCAGCTCCAGAGGCCCAGAAGCAGCTCAAATGGTCTCGTACGCCCATCATCTTTGACGAGGAAGATCATCCTAGTGTACCACGGCGGTAGGGTGCCTGCCATTGTTGGTCTCTCCAACAATTCGCAACCTCAAGGTCACGAAGATGTTGGTGGATGGTGGGGCCAGACTGAATCTGATTTCCCCCGTAGTTTTCAGCAAGCTTCAGATAGCTGAGGAAGAGCTAGAGGTTACCGGCACGTTTCAAGGAGTTAATCCCGGCAGGAGTCATCCTAAGGGAAAGATCACACTGCTGGTAACGTTTGGGGAAGAACTGAACTACCGGACTGAGAAGATTGTGTTTGATGTGGTATGTACTGCTCTGTCCGCATGCCATTTGGATTAAAGAGTGTCGGGTCCACTTCTGCAAAGGTAGTCCAGATCGGTTTTGAGCCAGAGGTACACAGAAACATAGAAGCTTATATGGATGATATTGTGGTCAAGACCAAGGTTAGGGCCACCCTTATTCAAGATTTGGAGGAGACATTTACCAGTTTGTGCTAGATCAACATGAAGCTCAATCCGAAGAAGTGTGTATTAGGTGTTCCCTCCAGTAAGCTGCTTGGGTTCTTTGTGTCCCACAGGGGGATCAAAGCTAATCCCGACAAGATCAAGGCCGTTGAGCATATCCAAACGCAAAGGATAGTTAAAGATGTGACGCGCCTCACAGGATGTGCTGCCGCGCTAAGCAAATTCATTTCCAAGTCTGCCGAGCATGCCCTGCCGTTCTTCAAAATTTTGAAGAAGGCACATCCTATGAAGTGGACAACGGAAGCAGATGCAGCTTTGCAAGAGTTGAAGGCCTACCTGTCCTCTTGCCTAACCTGGTTGCTCCCAAACCCCAGGAGCCGCTACTGGTATACTTAGCGGCAACCAACCAAGTGGTCAGTGCAGCCTTGGTAGCACATCGAGAAGTGGATGAGGCAGAAAGTGAGCAGAGACCGGCAGAGTCAGACAAGGATCAGTACAATAGTGAGCATGGCAGTGAGGGCAACCCCAAGAACGTGGCGAGGAAGAAAGTGGGGCAGCGCCCAGTGTACTTCGTCAGCTCCTTGTTGCAGGGGGCTAGATCGAGGTACTCTAGCATGCAAAAGTTGATTTTTGGTCTCATCATGGCCTCAAGGAAACTTCGTCACTACTTCCAAGCCCATGAGAACACGGTTGTCACTCATTTCCTGTTGCAACGGTTACTCCGAAACCTTGAGGCTACCTACAGGATATTGAAGTAGGCTTTGGAGCTATCCAGCTTTGGTTGGAAGTTTGAAAGCACATCAACTATCCAGAGCAGGGCGTTGGTATAGTTTATTGCAGAATGAACGCCAACCCCTGATGAGGAAGTGATAGAGACAGTTATCCCTAGCAAGGAATTGCCCCAAGAATGGATTATGTATTTTGATGGTGCTTTTTCCCTAAAAGGTGCTCCTTGTCGCCCCCTCCGGGGAGCACTTGAAGTATGTCGTCCAAATGCATTTTGCCGAGGAAGAAGCAACCTATAATACATAAGAGTATGAAGGGCTCCTTGTCGGGCTCAGGATTGCAGCTAAATTGGGAATTAAGAAGCTGATCATTCGAGGAGATTCACAGCTTGTGGTGAGAAAGGTCAACAAAGATTACCAAATTCCATTGATGGAGGGATACGTTGAGGAAGTGAGGAGGTTAGAGGAGCGCTTTGATGTATTGCAAACAGAGCACATACCCCATGCAGAAAACAGCATAGCTGATCATTTGTCAAAGTGCACTGCGCAGAAGCTTCCTATGGAACCAGGAAATTTTGTTCTCCATCTCACTCAGCTCTCTGTATCCCTAGCAACAATGGCCCGGAAAAGGAGAAAGTTGGACACCGGTAAGCCTCCCTGGTAGAGCCATCCGCTCCCGGCAGAGACCTTGCCGGAAACAACTCCTCGCAGCCCACCGGACCATCCCCTCTAGCCGGGCCCATGGGCCCAGCATAGAAGGCACGTTCTCCCACAGTAGAGGAGGTGCTATTAGTCCTTGTTGTCGAGCCCAGGCTCCAACTTGGGCAAGGCACATTGCCCGGTCCTCCAAACCGGGGAGCTTCCCGGCGATCAAGATGAAGCTGAAAGAGTAGCCTGGAGGGCCGGTATGTATCAGTTTGTCGATGACACTCCATACAGAAGGAGGCCCAACGTTGTGAAATTGAACTGTGTCTGCCCGGAAGAAGGAAAGGAACTGCTGGCTGAGATACACAAAGGCATGTGCGGCTCCCACATTGGATCAAGGGCATTAGTTGGGAATGCATTCCGACAAGGATTCTATTGGCCCACAGCCCTCCAAGATGTAGTCGAGCTACTCACCAAGTGTGAAGCCTACCAGTTCCATGCCAAGAAAACCCACCTGCATGCCCAAGCTCTTCAGACAATCCCTCTATCATGGCCATTTTCGGTCTGGGGGCACGATATCCTCGCCCCCTTCCCTCGAGCAATCGGGGGCTTTGAATTTTTTTTGTTTCTATCGACAAGTTTACAAAGTGGTTGGAAGTGATTGCTATGAGAAAGGTGACTGCTCATTCAGCTATCAAGTTCTTGAAAGATCTAGTGTGTCGTTTTGGAGTTCTGGCAAGGATCATCACTGACAACGCCACCCATTTGATGAGTCGTGCCTTCATGCAATATGTTCATGCCCTCGGAGGTAAGATCTCATTTGCCTCTGTGGCACACCCCGGAGCAATGGACAAGCTGAGAGGGTGAATGTTGAAGTGCTGCGTGGACTCAAGACAAGAACCTTTGATACGCTGCAGAAGCATGGCAGGAGGTGGTTCGATGAGCTGCCGATAGTTCTCTGGTCCCTCAGAACGACACCTAACCGAGGTACCGGGTAGACTCTCTTATCCCTAGTCTACGGGGCAGAAGCAGTTATCCCCACAGAACTCATTTACGGGTCGCCTCGAGTGCTTGCCTACGATGAAGTAGTGCAAGATCAGCACCGGCGTGACGACACTGTGCTACTCCAGGAGAACTGTATCCGGGCTGCTACGCTTGCTGCACGCTAGCAAGCCCTGCATCACTATCATAGCCGCAGGGTTCATGCCCGGTGTTTTGAGGAAGGTGACCTTGTCCTTAGGCACGTTCAATCCTCCAAGGGTAGAAACAAGTCACCAAAGTGGGAAGGCCCTTACCGGGTAGTACGAGTCACCATACCTGGCGTAGTTTGTCTGGAGGCCGGAGATGGCACTCAGTTGCAAAACTCATGGAATATTGAGCATCTCCGCAAGTTCTACCCATAAGGCGTGGCTATCAGGCCCTGCCCGGCAGCCACCCATTTGTACAGGCCTTGCCTCAACTGCATGTAACCCCTTGTACAAAGCCGGGGTGATGACCCCACGCAAGAGAAAATAAAAAAGCGCTATGGGTAAGGGACTCGTGGATTCAGGGGTCCTCAGGTCTCGGACCTAGGAGTATGGGCCAGGTTGGATGGGTTGTACAAGATCAAGCTGAAGATTATCCTCCATGTCCGGATGGGACTACTCAATACGTAGGCGGCAAGATTAGAGTCTGGAAGCTTCCTTCCCTGATGAACCGACATTGTACAAACCATAGGCCCCTCCGGTGTGTATATAAACTAGAGGGGTTAGTCCATAGGGAGGATCTTCTTCGCCATCATTGGAATATTCATAATCGTCGAAGGGTTTAGCCATTATGATCTCGAGGTAGATCAACTCTTGTAATCTTCATAATCGTCGAATATAATCCAGCAGGAGTAGGTTTTTACCTCCCTTAAGAGGGCCCGAACCTGGGTAAACACTGTGTCCCCTGGCTTCCTATTACCATTGATCCTTAGACGCATAGCTTGGGCCCCCCTACCCGAGCTCTGCCGGTTTTGACACCGACATTGGTGCTTTCATTGAGAGCTCTGCCGTGCTGTCTGCAAAAAGTGATCTATGGCTCGCCTAGTCATCAACAACCATATCACTTCTGGAGTGTGCCTAGCTTTGTGGCAGACCCGCCAGTTCGACGGTTTCACCATAAGGGCCCGCGCGGCCCTCGAGCCCGCAACTGCCCACATGGCCACCGGACACCGTCGCCGCATTGGCCCTAAGTACTCCGAAAATTTGGATCTGGCAGATGTTTCATCTTTAAACCAACTGCTGGACCGCATCTCCGCCCTGGGGGCCTCGATGGACTATGTCGGATCGAGCTGAAGCCCAACCAAAGGGAAATTAATCACTCGCTGATCACCCACCTCGTAGCGGTCGTTGACAAACCGGCCACATACACTTCCCTCCCCATATTGAAAACCAAGTATGTTCGGGTCTCCAAATCCCCTGAGTCGGATACTCTCACTTCGGACAGGACCTCACACCCTCCGAACTCTGGTTCAAGTTTAGGATTGCTAGAGCCCTTGTGCTTAACCAGACCCGAACTAGTCTCCTCGAAAACCATCCTAGCTCCGAACACACATGTGGGACAGCTTCCAAAATTTAATCCACCCACCCACCACTTTCTATACTCTCCAAGCAACTCAGGTCCTATAGATATATATGACCTGATGTATGTGCGGCAGCAGCCTCAAGAAACGGTCCACCACTTTTGGGCCAGATTCCTGCTTGTCAAAAATAGGATCAAAGACTGCTCGGACGATGACGTAGTTTCATTTTTTCACCGTAATTGCACCGACGAGGGAATATTGAATGCCCTCGACCATCGCCACATACCGATTTTCACGGAATTATCACAAGTAGTACAAAAGTACTATGCGATGGAAAGCACATAGAGGGCCCAGAATACTCAGCTGGAGCCCACTGCCTTGAAGCAGTGTGCGGCCCGGGCCAAACGGATACATTCTGGCGGATCACCCGACCACCAGTCTATGATCAGGAAAAAAAATCCTTCACGGGGCACAAGTCCGTTCTTGACGAACTCCTAGACAAGCCCTGCCCGATTCACGCCACTCCACGCATAGTCCCAACCCATAGCCTCCGAGCATGTTGGGTACTCTAGCAAGTAGCAAAAAGTGGAGAGGCCATCCTCACCACAACGCCAGAAAAATACTCTCTGGAGAGGGACAACTTTAACGTCCTAACAGTCTTCGAGACCTTCTCTTCGAAACCTCGGTGTAAACGGGCGCTCCGCGATCTCGCCGAAGTCCACAAAGTTACGGCACTGAGCCCATGGAATGACACGGCAATGACCTTTATGGCTGAAGATGAAGCAAAGGCTCGGTCAGTCCGAGCACATGCCACCTTAGTGTTAAACCCCATCTTTGAGGGTTTTCGGCTCACTAAAGTGCTCATGGACGGCGGCAGTGGACTTAACCTCATTTATGAGGACACGCTTGACAAAATGCAGATGGATAGATCACGCATCGAGCAAAGCAATACCACCTTTCAAGATATTATCCCCAGTTGAGAAGCACATTGCTCGGGAAAAATTAAACTGGATGTGGTGTTCGGCATGCCTGAGAACTACCGATCCGAAGAGTTGCTCTTTCATGTGGTCCCCTTCAATAGTGGGTATCAAGCCATCCTCAGCCGGGACGCTTTCTCACGCTTTCAAGCTATACCCCATTATGGGTATATGAAACTCAAAATGCCCTTTCCTAATGGAATTATCACAATCTCGAGTGACCCGGACAAAGCCCTTCATGTCGAAAACAAAACTGCATCCTTGGTCCTCGAGGCACTATCAGAAGCCCTAGCGGCGGAGGAATTAACCACACTATGGTCCACGGTGTATAGGGACGATGTGATTCTCAATAAGAGATCCAAATCCACCTCTTTCAAGCCAGTCGAAGAAATAGTCAAATTCCAAGTGCACCCGGCGGACCCTAATAAAATAGCATCTATTGGAGCATAGCTGGATCCGGCAGTGGACGCCGCCCTATGGACATTACTGCGAGAGAATTGGGATATCTTTGCCTAGCACCCTTCAGACATGCCCGACATCCCACGAAGACTGGCCGAACAGAGTCTTAATGTAATGAAGGGATTCAAACCCGTGAAGCAGCCAAGATCCGAGCGTTATCACAATTGGCCATTCCAACACACCTAAAGCAAGTCTAGAAGCTAGCTGGTTGCATCGCGGCCTTAAGCCGCTTTTATCTCCAAATTGGGAGAAAAAGCGCTACCACTCTACAAGCTATTACAACGCACAGACAACTTCAAATGGACGGACGCTGCCACAACCGGACTGGAAGAGATTAAAACCTTTCTTGCAAGCAACCCAATCCTAGCAACACTAGGTGTTGGAGAGCCCAGGTTATTATATATTTCAGTGACTAACCAAGTGGTTAGTGTAGTGCTCGTCATCGAATGAGGGAAAGAGGGACATAAATTCCCCACCCAAAAATTGGTCTACTATGTACTGGAGGTTCTTACACCTTGCAAATCCCAATACCCCCACTACTAGAAGATAGCCTACACAGTCTTCATGGCATCCATAAATTGTGACACTACTTTCAAGAGTGTTCGATCACAGTGGCATCTGAAGAACCACTCAATGACATTACTAATAACAGGGACGCCACTAGCTGCATAGCCAAATGGGCCATCAAGCTTTTACCATTCAAAATCGTATACAAGTCGTGCCAGGCTATTAAATCCCAGGTAATGGCCGACTTTGTCGCTGAATGGATGGAAGCCAAACTCCCTAAAGATTATAGCTCGTACTCCAATTGGATTATTTACTTCGATGGCTCTACAATGCTGGCCAGACTGGGGGCTGGCGTCATCTAACATCCCATACTGGGGACACAGTCTGCTATGTACTACAAATTATGTATACGGACTCCAACAATGCACCTGAATTTGACGAGCTGCTACATGGTCTTCTCATGGTTGTCTCCATGGGTATAAAACACCTGGAGGTGCGCAGTGATTCCAACCTCGCAATTTCCCAGGTCAACAGATAATTCGACACAAAGGACCAAAAAATGGCGGCATATCGAAATGCCATATTGAAAATGTCAGCCTGGTTCGAAGGACTGGAATTTCATCATGTCGCTTGAGAGAGTAATCAGGCAGTCGACATCCTCGCTCGTATGGGCGCTCAGCGCGACCCCGTGCCACCTAACACCTTTGTGGAAAGGCTCTTTAAGCCATCTATTGTGTGGCAGGGTGAGAGCGGAGAAGGCAGCACGGACCAGATCACACCCCCAGCTGCCGAACACAATGCAGACACCGTCAGGGGTCCGGATATCGAGATAACACCCTCTGCTCATGAGGTCATGGTAGTTATTGCTCCCTGGACCGAACCAATCCTGGCCTACCTTAATAGGCTGGAGCTCCCCAACAATCAAAACAAAGCTAGATGCATAGTTCGGCGCTCTAAAGCCTTTAAAGTACATGAGGGTGAACTGTACAAAAGAAGTACTACCGGAGTCCTTCAAAGGTGTATCTCCGAAGAAGAGGGAAGGCAGCTCTTGGCAGAAATACATACTGGCCTCGGCGGCCATCATGCCGTAGCCCAAGCCCTAGTAAGCAAGGCGTTTCAGACAGGGTTTTTCTGGCACACGGCTCGAGCAAATGCTCAAGCTCTTGTCCAACGTTGCGTGGTTTGTCAGCATTTCGCCAATTAAAGCCACATGCCTCCCACAGCATTAAGAACAATACCCATTACTTGACCCTTTGTGGTATGGGGGCTTGACATGGTCGGGCCCCATAAAGGGGGATGCCATAAAAAGAAATACTTGCTGGTAATGGTTGATAAATTCACAAAATGGATAGAGGCCTAATCAGTAAAAACAGTTGAGACCGAACCAGTGATCGACTTTATATCCAGCGTAGTCTGCCGTTATGGTGTCCCACCCAGTATCATCACTGATAATGGCTCTAACTTAACAGCTGATGAGGTGAAAACTTGTTGCGCTAAGTTGGGCATTAAACTCGACTACGCATCCGTATACCACCCTCAAACAGACGGCCAAGTTGAAAGGGCCAATGGTCTGATCATGAGTGGTGTTAAGCCTAGACTAGTGCACTTTTTACGAGAATCAGGCAAGCACTAGGTTGAGGAACTCGATTCCGTACTTTGGGGACTTCGGACCACGCCCAATCGAATGACCTATTACACACCTTTCTTTATGGTGTATGGCGCAGAGGCTGTATTGCCCTGCGATATTATTCATGACTCACCTAGAGTGCGCACGTACGAATAGAGAGAAGCCGAACTAGATCGGCAGGATGACCTAGACGGACTCGAAGAGGAGCGTGATGTTGCTAAAGCTCGTTCTGCATTCTATCAACAATAGGCTAGGCGTTACCAAAGCAGAGAATTGTGGGCTAAGACATACAACATCAGAGAACTTGTTCTATGCCTCCCGGAGAAGAAAACTGATAAGCTCAAACCCAAATGGGAGGGCCCCTTCGTCATAGATGAAGTCCTTACTGGAGGAGACTATCGCCTTCCCAATGCAGAGGATAATCGCCCAAACCCCTGGAACGATGCCCGGCTCCGAAGATTTTGCGCATAGTTTGGCCTCCTTAGGTGTCACTCTAAACTAGGTTTTCTCCTTTTTCTCTCCCTTTTTAATTTTCCTTTTCTTCTCAAATGTATGTTTGGATCGACGGCATTGTTAGGGGTACACATCTTTAAATGTATACACCCCACCATACATGGGGGCTTCTTTTAAAGAAGCATCTCATTGAAAAGCTTATAAGCTTCTCTCATGCATAAAGGTTGTTGCTTCTGCCATTTTATGCACCTCTATGACTTAAGTTTTTGCCAAGCCGGGTTGCCTTGCTCCTGTGTTTATACCCTACGTTCCCGATTGTTCGGCAAGGGTGTAAAGGGAGTACCTTTGTGGTTGTTACAACCAGGTTATCCAGACCTGTACCTCAGACGGGTGAAGCCGAAAGCTAGCGTTCTTAATGGAATAATTGGTCGGCGCGTATACAACAGACTATTTCTAGAAAAACTATGAAATTGGCATGCATCATTTGGCATGCCAGCCCAAGCAAAGGAACCCCTAATGGAACTATTTTTCTTGGAAGATGTTTCTTATGTTAAAAAATAATATAACATAACTCCCCGAACACTTTTTGTCTGTTCGAGCAATACGACCGGATTGCCTGGTTTCCAAAGATATTAAACGTTTCTTAGTTAAACGTGGTATATGGAAACACTCCAACTTCTTGGTTCGGAGGTGGAAGCCGAAGGTTTGCGGTGACAAAAAAATTATAAATTCAGCAGGATATAAGTTCGATCATAAAGTACATTGTTACATAGAATCTAACGCCTACTCTCTTTCTACACCATCTAGTAGACTATCTAATTTAAAATCTTTTTGCGAATATTTCGCCGCTATCATTACTTAGTCATATACCAAGCTTACATGAATTTCTTTCCCGTCAGGTCCTTGGGGTCCAACTCGGGCCATATGGTTCGAGTCTGGTGTAGCGTGTCTTCACCATGGCCCATGCCTCCCGTGCACCTTCACGGCATGCGGAAGTCTTCCACAGCTCGAAGCGACACCGAGCACCCTTCAACAGATCTGCCAACCCCTCCATACTTTCTGGAGGGGCATCGGGGGGCCATAAGGCTTTGGCCATATTCTTCATGGCCTCCTGGGCACGTTTGTGCAGCTTTGCCAGTTCCTTCAGAATGTCGCTTTGCAGCCCAGACACCTCCTCCTCATGGCGGCCGGTCAACATACCTATATCAACTGAACTATAACATTACGCATTATATGATTATATCAATAATTTGGATGGTTCACAAGTCATACCGAATATGCCGCCCTTCAGCTTCTGGTTTTTCTGTTATGCCTCCAAGAGTTGAGCCTTTAAGCACTTTATCTCTTTGGTATAGACGATCCTCAAATCAGTTTTTTCCATCCGCTTTAAGTCTCAGGGGCTACTGCTATCTATCTACTAAGTTTATATAAATTTATACCTGTATATCTTTTGAGAACAGGTGAGCGACTCCTGTAAGTCCGTCCCGGGCAGCTCGGATGTATGCGCCCACGGTGCAAAGGGCGGCAAACTTCGGCTCTGATAAAGCAGGGGTGCACAAAGCTTCTTTCAAGTACCGATGATTCATCGCACTTCCCACTTCGGAGCCTTTGACGGGCACCTCATCCGGTTCTTGATGAGATAGATGGGTCTGTGATGTGTCAGCGTGCGCCCCGGTCCTAGTTGACGTCTCTGGCACCGGATTGGCTGCAGCTCGGCTGACCGGGATTTCGTTTACAGTCCGCCGGGTAGCCCTCCTGCAATAATAGTAGGAGGATGAAAACTGACAATTTGGCTTCGCGGCTAAATGTGAAATAAGGCACATACTGATACGTCTCCAACGTATCTATAATTTTTGATTGCTCCATGCTATATTATCTACTGTTTTGGGCAATATTGGGCTTTATTATCCACTTTTATATTATTTTTGGGACTAACTTATTAACCGGAGGCCCAGCCCAGATTTGATATTTTATGCCTATTTCAGTGTTTTGAGGAAAAGGAATATCAGACGGAGTCAAAACGGAAAGAAATCAACTAGAGAAGTTATTTTTGGAAGGAAAGCCACCCGATGGACTTGGAGTGCATGTCAGGGAAGAAGGGAGGTGCCCACGAGGGTGGGGGGCGCGCCCACCCCCTGCCTCGTGGCCCCCCCTTCGGTCCACCGACGTACTTCTTTCACCCATATATACCTACGTACCCTAAAACTTCCAGAACAGAAGATAGATGGCAGTTCCGCCGCCGCAAGACTCTGTAGCCACCAAAAACCTCTCGGGGGCCCTTTCCGGCACCCTGCCGGAGGGGGAACCCATCACTGGTGGCCATCTTCATCATCCCGGCGCTATCCATGACGAGGAGGGAGTAGTTCACCCTCGGGGCTGAGGGTATGTACCAGTAGCTATGTGTTTGATCTCTCTCTCTCTCTCGTGTTCTCTCTCGTGTTCCCTCTATGGCACGATCTTGATGTATCCCGAGCTTTGCTGTTGTAGTTGGATCTTATGATGTTTCTCCCCCTCTACTCTCTTGTGATGAATTAAGTTTCCCCTTTGAAGTTACCTTATCGGATTGAGTCTTTTATGAGAACACTTGATGTATGTCTTGCCGTGATTATCTGTGGTGACAATGGGATATCATGTGCCACTTGATGTATGTTTTGGTGATCAACTTGCGGGTTTCGTGACATTGGGAACCTATGCATACGGGTTGGCACATGTTCTTGACTCTCCGATAGAAACTTTGGGGCACTCTTTGAAGTACTTTGTGTTGGTTGGATGAATCTGAGATTGTGTGATGCATATCGTATAATCATGCCCACGGATACTTGAGGTGACAATGGAGTATCTAGGTGACATTAGGGTTTTGGTTGATTTGTGTCTTAAGGTGTTATTCTAGTACGAACTCTTTTATAGATTGATCCGAAAGAATAACTTTGAGGTGGTTTTGTACCCTACCATAATCTCTACGTTTGTTCTCCGCTATTAGTGGCTTCGGAGTGACTCTTTGTTGCATGTTGAGGACTTGTTATATGATCTATCTATGTTATTATTGTTGAGAGAACTTGCACTAGTGAAAGTATGAAACCTAGGCCTTGTTTCCTATCATTGCAATACCGTTTATGCTCACTTTTACCACTTGTTACCTTGCTGTTTTTATTATTCAGATTACAAAAACCTTTATCTACCATCCATATTGCACTTGTATCACCATCTCTTCGCCGAACTAGTGCACCTATACAATTTGCCATTGTATTGGGTGTGTTGGGGACACAAGAGACTCTTTCTTATTTGGTTGCAGGGCTGCTTGAGAGAGACCATCTTCATCCTACGCCTCCTACGGATTGATAAACCTTAGGTCATTCACTTGAGGGAAATTTGCTACTATCCTACAAACCTGTGCACTTGCAGGCCCAACAACGTCTACAAGAAGAAGGTTGTGTAGTAGACATCAAGCTGTTTTCTCGCACCGTTGCCGGGGAGGTGAGTGCTTGAAGATATATCTTTAGATCTTGCAATCGAATCTTTTTGTTTCTTGTTTTATCATTAGTTTAGTTTATAAAAGAAAACTACAAAAAATGGAATTAAGTTTGTCTCATATGCTTCGTCTTTTTAATATCTTTCGTGAAAATGATGGGAAGGAAAATTGTGCTCAAGTACTAGAAGAACAATTACATAGAATGCTTGGCATAAAATATGTGAATAATGAGAATGATTGCAATGTTGTTAGTATGAATTCCTTGAATATCCATGATGCTAATGATATGCAAAGCCACAAGCTTGAGGAAGCTATGTTTGATGAAGATGATATTTTTTGTCCCCCAAGCTTTGATGAGCAAATTTACTATGATGAAAGCATGCCTCCTATCTATGATGATTATTGTGATGACATGTATGCTTTAAAGAATAATTATAACCATGAAACTTGTCATCTTGATCCTAATTTTAAATCATATGATAGTTATTTTGTTGAGTTTGCTCCCACTGCTATTCATGAGAAGAATTTTGCTGATGAGGAGAGTAGTAAATTTTCTATGCTAGTAGATCATGAAAAGAATGCTTTAGGTGCTGGTTACATTGTTGAATTAATTCATGATGCTACTGAAAATTATTATGAGGGAGGAACATATGCTTGTAGGAATTGCAATAATATCAAGTTTCCTCTCTATGTGCTTCAAGTTTTGAAGCTATGCTTGTTTTACCTTCCTATGCTAGTTGATTATCGTTCCCATAAGTTGTTTGCTCACAAAATCCCTATGCATAGGAAGTGGGTTAGACTTAAAAGTGCTAGTCATATGCTTCATGATGCTCCCGTTATGCTTCAATTCTTATCTTTTATGTGAGCATCATTGTCAGCATCATGCCTAGCTAGAAAGGCATTAAAGAAAAGCACTTGTTGGGAGACAACCCAATACTTATCCCTACTGTTTTTGTGTGTTAACATGATTATTCTACTGTAGTAATCATGTTTTATAGCTTTTGTCTCAATAAAGTGCCAAGTAAGACCTTTAGGATGGCTTACGGTGATAGTTGTGTTGATCCTGCTGAAAATCAGAAACTTTTGCACCCAGTAAATTAGTTTTGTTAATTCACAGAAACGTGATTCTGATATGATTCTTTTTGCTCTGGGTTGGTACACAATTTTTTAGGACTTCCTAATTTTGTAGGATTTTTGGAGTTCCAGAAGTATACGTTTGATACAGATTACTACAGACTGTTCTGTTTTTGACAGATTCTGTTTTCTATGTGTTGTTTGCTTATTTTGATGAATCTATGAGTAATATCGGAGGGTATGAACCATAGATAAGTTGGAGTACAGTATATATTACACCAATATGGATTTAGAATGAGTTAATTAGAGTACCAATGTGGTGGTTTTGTTTTCTTTCACTAACGGAGCTTATAAGATTTCCTGTTGAGTTTTGTGTCGTGAAGTTTTCAAGTTTTGGGTAAAGATTCGATGGACTATGGAATAAGGAGTGGCAAGAGCCTAAGCTTGGGGATGCCCAAGGCACCCCAAGGAAATATTCAAGGATAACCAAGAGCCTAAGCTTGGGGATGCCCCGGAAGGCATCCCCTCTTTCGTCTTCGTTCATTGGTAACTTTACTTGGAGCTATATTTTTATTCACCACATGATATGTGTTTTGCTTGGTGCGTCATTTTATTTTGTTAGTATTATCTTGTTGTTATTTATAATAAAGTTTTGAATCTTTAGTTTCAATAAAGAAGTCAAGGATAGCCTTTGCCATGCTTATTTTGCTAGTATACATGTTGCTGTTTAAAAAACAGAAAGTTTACCGCTGTTGCAAAAATTCCCTAGAAAAGTCAGAAAGTGGTATAATGTTGAATCTTTTTGCATATTAAGAACTGATAAATTTATCACAGTGGGAATTTTAGTTCATAATTTTTGGTGTCAGGGAAGTATTGATACTCTTGCATTCTTCAGAGACTGTACTGTTTGTGCAGATTGCTGTTATGGTTGCATTGTTTGCGTATGTTTTCTTGATTAATGATTCTATTTGAGGATAGGAGTATTAAATATGCAGAGGCATTTAGTATGCAATGTTGAATAATTATTTAAGTGATTTTTTACAGTAGAAAATGATAAGGTTTTGCATTGTTTTATACTAACCTATCTCACAAGTTCTTGTTGAGTTTGTTGTGAATGAAGCTTTTGATAAAAAGAGAAACCATGATATGAGAGGAATTAAGGAGACACAAAAGCTCAAGCCTGGGGATTCCCAAGGCACCCCAAGATAATATTTCAAGAAGTCTCAAGCATCTAAGCTTGGGGATGCCCCGGTAGGCATCCCACCTTTCTTCTTCAACAACTATCCGTTAGTATCGGTTGAGCCTAAGTTTTTGCTTCTTCACATGAGTTGTGCTATCCTTGCAATGTAGTTTTCTTTAGATTTGCTTGCTGTTTGAATAAAGTATCAAGATCTGAAATTATTAAATGAGAGAGAGTCTTCGCATAGTTGCATAATTATTTAGCTACTCATTGACCTTCACTTATATCTTTCGGAGTAGTTTGTCATTTGCTCTTGTGCATCACTTATACCTTTTAGAGCATGGTGGTAGTTTTATTTTGAAGAAATAGATGAACTCTCATACTTCACTTAGATTATTTCTGAGAGTCGTTAATAGCATGGTAATTTTCTTAATAATAATATACTTGGTAGTCAAGATATGTGAAACTTTCTTATGAGTGTGTTGAATACTAATAAAAAGTTTGATACTTGATAATTGTTTTGAGATATGGAGGTAGTGATATTAAAGTCATGCTAGTTGGGTGATTATGAATTCAAAGAATGCTTGTGTTGAAGTTAGCAAGTCCCGTAGCATGCACTTATGGATAAAGTTGTGTAACAAATTTGAAACATGAAGTGTACCTGGCTTGTGCATTCTTATGAGTGGCGTTCAGGGACGAGCGATGGTCTTTTCCTACCAATCTATCCCCCGAGGAGCATGCTAGTAGTACTTGATTTTTGATGACTTCTAAATTTTTTCAATAACTATATGATTTCTTTTGACTAATGTTGAGTCCATGGATTATACGCACTTTTACCTTTCCGCCTTTGCTAGCCTCTTCGGTATCGTGCATTGCCCTTGCTCACCTTGAGAGTTGGTGCAAACTTCGCCGGTGCATCCAAACCCCGTGATACGATACGCTCTATCACACATAAACCTCCTTATATCTTCCTCAAAACAGCCACCATACCTAACTATTATGGCATTTCCATAGCCATTCCAAGATATTTTGCCATGCAACTTCCATCATCATATTCATGACATACATTACTTTTGTCATATTGCCATTGCATGATCATGTAGTTGACATCGTATTTGTGGCAAAGGCACCATGCATTATTTTTCATACATGTCACTCTTGATTCATTGCATATCCCGGTACACTGCCGGAGGCATTCATATAGAGTCATACCTTGTTCTAAGAATCGAGTTGTAATTGTTGAGTTGTAAGAAAAATGAAAGTGTGATGATCATCATTTTTTACAACATTGTCCCAAGTGAGGAAAGGATGATGGAGACCATGATTCCCCCACAAGTCGGAATGAGACTCTGGACGGAAAAAAAAGAGGCCATAAAAAAGAGAAAAGGCCCAAATAAAAAAATGATGAGAGAAAAAGAGAGAAGGGACAATGTTACTATCCTTTTACCACACTTGTGCTTCAAAGTAGCACCAAGATCTTCATGATAGAGAGTCTCTCATTTTGTCACTTTCATATACTAGTGGGAATTTTTCATTATAGAACTTGGCTTCTATATTCCAACGATGGGCTTTCTCAAATGCCCTAGGTCTTCATGAGCAAGCGAGTTGGATGCACACCCACTAGTTTTCTTTTGTTGAACATTCATAGCTCTAGTGCATCCGTTGCATGGCAATCCCTACTCCTCATGTTGACATGAATTAATGGGCATCTCCATAGCCCATTGATTATCCTCGTCAATGTGAGACTTTCTCCTTTTTTGTCTTCTCCACACAATCCCCATCATCATATTCTATTCCACCCATAGTGCAATATCCATGGCTCACGCTCATGTATTGCGTGAAGGTTGAAAAAGTTTGAGATTATTTAAGTATGAAACAATTGCTTGGCTTGTCATCGGGAGTATAGAAGTTGGGAACATCTTTGTGTGACGAAAATGGAGCATAGCCTAACTATATGATTTTGTAGGGATGAACTTTCTTTTGCCATGTTATTTTGAGAAGACATGATTACTTTGATTAGTATGCTTGAAGTGTTACTATTTCTTTAATCAATATAAACTTTTGTCTTGAATCTTTTGGATCTGAATATTCATATCACAAGTAAGAAGAATTACATTGAAATTATGCCAACTAGCACTCCGCATCAAAAATTATCTTTTTTATCATTTACCTACTCGAGGACGAGCAGGAATTAAGCTTGGGGATGCTTGATACGTCTCCAACGTATCTATAATTTTTGATTGCTCCATGCTATATTATCTATTGTTTTGGGCAATATTGGGCTTTATTATCCACTTTTATATTATTTTTGGGACTAACCTATTAACCGGAGGCCCAGCCCAGATTTGTTGTTTTATGCCTATTTCAGTGTTTCGAGGAAAAGGAATATCAGACAGAGTCAAAACGGAACGAAATCAACTAGAGAAGTTATTTTTGGAAGGAAAGCCACCCGATGGACTTGGAGTGCACGTCAGGGAAGACGGGAGGTGCCCACGAGGGTGGGGGCGCGCCCACCCCCTGGGGCACGCCCCCCTGCCTCGTGCCCCCCCCCCCCCTTCGGTCCACCGACGTACTTCTTTCACCCATATATACCTACAAACCCTAAAACTTCCAGAACAGAAGATAGATCGGGAGTTCCGCCGCCGCAAACCTCTGTAGCCACCAAAATCCTCTCAGGGGCCCTTTCCAGCACCCTGCGGAGGGGGAACCCAGCACCGGTGGCCATCTTCATCATCTCGGCGATATCCATGACGAGGAGGGAGTAGTTCACCCTCGGGGCTGAGGGTATGTACCAGTAGCTATGTGTCTGATCTCTCTCTCTCTCGTGTTCTCTCTCGTGTTCCCTCTATGGCACGATCTTGATGTATTCCGAGCTTTGCTATTGTAGTTGGATCTTATGATGTTTCTCCCCCTCTACTCTCTTGTGATAAATTGAGTTTCCCCTTTGAAGTTATCTTATCGGATTGAGTCTTTTATGAGAACACTTGATGTATGTCTTGCCGTGATTATCTATGGTGACAATGGGATATCATCTGCCACTTGATGTATGTTTTGGTGATCAACTTGCGGGTTTTGTGACATTGGGAACCTATGCATAGGGGTTGGCACACATTCTTGACTCTTCGATAGAAACTTTGGGGCACTCTTTTAAGTACTTTGTGTTGGTTGGATGAATCTGAGATTGTGTGATGCATATCGTATAATCATGCCCACGGATACTTAAGGTGACAATGGAGTATCTAGGTGACATTAGGGTTTTGGTTGATTTGTGTCTTAAGGTGTTAATCTAGTATGAACTCTTTTATAGATTGATCCGAAAGAATAACTTTGAGGTGGTTTCATACCCTACCATAATCTCTACGTTTGTTCTCTGCTATTAGTGGCTTCGGAGTGACTCTTTCACTACAAAAAAAGACACATCCATGACATTTTGGGCCGAACGAAAAAAATTTATGTCATACATAGGACACTTCTATGACGATTATTGTGAGAAAACCCAGTATCATCATAGATGTGGTGGGCTCCTACTTCTATGACAAAAAATCATGACAAAAATGGGCTTTTCATCCTGGGCGGGCCGGAGACGCAGCTGCATGACATTCTTTGGGCCGTCCATGATGGAAAAAACCGTGGTAGAAGCAAGGGGGAGGAGAATTTCGGGGAGTTGCCGGTTACGGTGGGAGAGCGATGCGCGTTTCTCTCGTACAGGTACGCGCGTGTGTGCGAGGCGTTAGCTCTAACTGAACCCGAGCGAGGCGTTGGGCTCTAACTGAACCCGAGCGATTGCACTGCAAGCTACGCGTTACTGAAGCCGAGCGACCGATCGATGGCTGTTAACTGAATCCGATGGAGCGATTCCTTCGCTACTGCTGCTAACTGAAGTCGATCGATGCTTCCTCTAGGATGAACAGTGAGCGTTGCGGGGGGGTGGATGAACAGTGAGCAGTGGCGTTGCCTCTGGATGAACATGAACCCGTGGTGTGGAGGGCTGGATGAACAGTAGACGGTGGAGGGGTGGCCGTGCAGGGGTGGTTGAACAGGACCCCGTGGTGTGGAGGGCTAGATGAACAGTAGACAGTGGAGGGGTGCCCATGGAGGGGTGCTTGAATAGTAGCCGGTGGAGTAGCGCGCGGTGGAGGCTAGATGAACAGGAGCCCGTGGTGGCTGGAGGAGGTCGACGGGGGAGATGAACAGTATCCCGTGGAGTCCCGTTTTGCGGTACGCCACACCCCTCCCGATGAACAGGACCCCCGTTTCGACCGTAGCGCTCCAACACAAGTCCGTTTCGTTCGTTTTGCGGTACGCCAGACCCCTCCCGATCAACAGGACCCCCGTTTCGACCGTAGGAGGTCCGTTTCCTCCGTTTTGCTGTACGCCAGGCACCTCCCAATCAACAGGACCCCGTTTCGAATGTGGCCGGTAGAACACAAGGCCGTTTCCTCCGTTGTGCGGTACGCCAGGCCTCATTTCCATCACCTGTTCCGTCCAAGCCCTCCTGATGAACACGACCACGCATTCCGTTCCGACCCAGTGGGTTGGCTCCCACGCGTTCCGTTGCCTCCCGATGAACACGACGCATTCCGTTGCCTCCCCATGAAAACGACGACGACGTTGTTTCTCCGTTCTGACCCAGCCATATACGTATGCGCGAGTAGGCGTTCGAGACCCTGCCCGTATGTACGTATGTGGCCGTATTTTCTTTCTTGCACCCCTCGCCGCTGTACGTACGTGTACATGCTACGTGCGCGCCTCTACTACGACACGTGTGCGCCTCTACATCTACGACATGTGCGTGCCTCTACATCGACCAGTATGTACGTACAAGTTCGCGACCAGAATGACAACGCTACGTACGCTTCGACCAGGTGGGTCCTGACTGTCAGGCACTTCCTTGCGTGCGAAGATGTAGCTGGTGGGTCCCAGCAGTCAGGGGGGCGAATCATTTTTTTTTTGCCCGGACGCACTTCCTTGCGTGCGAAGGTGTAGCTTGTGGGTCCTAGCAGTCAGGGGGGCAACGTTTTTTTGTGAAATATGGTGGCCTGTCCGGTGGGTCCCCGCTGTCAGGTGGAGGAATAATTATTTTGCGCGTAATAAGGAGGCACTTCCTTGTTGCGGTCGTGGACCCAGCTGTCAGCCTCTCGATGTACAGTCCACGTCCGATGGAAGCCGTTCCTTGTCCATGTTGACCATGCCGCGCTGAGAGCACTAGGGCGGTGGATGACGACGAGGCCTAGGAAGAGGACGATGCTGAGCCGGGGAAGACGCGGCAGTGGATGCCCATGCGTAGAGGAGTAAGAGGGTTCACTGGTTCGCTGCGGTGTGAGGCTACCGTCGCTGCAGAATAACAGGGGGTGTGGGTGAGTAGAGGGATGGCCTGGCCAGCGGTGGGAGTAGTAGGGGGCGGTGTGAGGCCTCCGCCGCATCGCAGCCGGCCACGGGAGGCAGGAGCATGAGGCACGACCGGCGCTGGTTTGGGCGGCTGGAGCAAGAAGACCAAAGGTTGAAGAAGCACTACGGCCACTGGATGGACATCGTACGGTCACTGGAGCTAGAATCGTGCATATTGACTAAATTGACAAAGCCCTCCGTCCCCGTCAACTTAGTAGGCCCACAAGTCATCCTGCCACTATACTGGGTCCCAGCTAACAGGGGGAGTATTCTTTTTTTTGTGCGTAATAAGGAGGCACTTCCTTGCGTGCGAAGATATAGCTGGTGGGTCCGAGCTGTCAGCGGCGGTAACGTTTTTTTCGCGAAATACTGAGGCCCTTTCGGTGGGTCCACGATGTCAGGTGGAGGAATCATTATTTTGCGCGTAATAAGGAGGCATTTCCTTGCGTGCGGCTGTGGACCCAGCTGTCGTCCTCTCCACATACAGTCCACTTCAGATGCATGTTGGTCGTTGACCATGTTGACCAGGCCGCGCCGAGAGCAACAGGGCGGTGGATGACGGCGAGGCCTAGGAAGGTAACGACACGGAGGCAGGGAAGACTCCACAGTTGTTTCCCACGCGGAGGGGAGTACGACTAAATGAGGGTTTACTGGTTCGTCTGCCGTCGCCGGAAAATAACAGCAGGTGCGGGTGAGTAGAGGGATGGCTAGGCCAGCGATGGGAGTACGGTGGGGCGGTGAGGCCTGCGCGGCAACACAGCCGGCCGCGGGGAGGAGGGAGCAAGCAGTCCCGACGGCTCTTGTTTGAGCGGCTGGAGCAGAAAGAGCAGAGATTGAAGAAGCACGACGGCCATTGGATGGCCATCCAACAGTCACTGCTTGTGCGTCAACCTTTTTTTTAGGAAAGCCTTAAATCTATGGAAAACAGCATACAACCCATCTGCCATTATTTCTAATAATTTACATCCCATTTGCTAATTCTTAAGGTTTTTTTTGGAGCCCATATTCTTTTTGTTAGCATTACAGCCCATATTGTGGCCACGGTTAAAAAAATTATACGAAATTTTGCATATTTCGGTGCGGTCTGAACTGTTTTTAATCCCGAAATTTTGACTCACATTCAAACTGATTTTAAAAATAAATGTATATCAATATAAAATCCAACAAATTCACCACGCATAAAAATTAATGTAATTTAAAATCTCGAAATGAAAAAAAGATATTTGAAACTAATTGCAGGTTTGATGTGTTTTAAAAATGTATAACCCATTTCTCATTACTGATAGGCCATTTTCTCGGCCAGCCGAATGAAGCTCTCCTCGTCTTGAAAGATTTGCAGCCCAACAGGCCTGACAAAGCGACTTACTTGGCAAATCACAAAAAAAATGGGTTGTGGCCTTGGACCCAGCTGTCAGCCTCTCCACGTACAGTACTCTTCCGATGGAAGTCGGTCATTGACCACATTGACCATGCCGCGCCGAGAGCACCAAGGCGGTGGACGACAGCGAGGCCTAGGAAGGGGACGACGCAGAGCCGGGGAAGACGCGGCAGTGGATGCCCACGCGGAGAGGACTACGAGGGTTCACTGGTTCGGCTGCGGCGTGAGGCTGCTGTTGCGGTAGAATAACGGGGGTGTGGGTGAGTAGAGGGATACCCTGGGCCAGCGGTGGGAGTAGTAGGGGGCGGTGAGGCCTCCGCGGCATCATAGCCTGCCACGAGAGGCAGGAGCACGCGGCACGACCGGCGCTGCTTTGGGCGGTTGGAGCAAGAAGACCAGAGGTTGAAGAAGCACTATGGCTGTTGGAAGGACATCGTATGGTCACTGGAGCTAGAATCGTTCATATTGACTAAGTTGACAAAGCCCTCCATCCTCGTCAACTTAGTAGGCCCACAAGTCAGCCACCCACTATGGTGGGTCCCAGCTAGCAGGGGGTATTCATTTTTTGGTGCGTAATAAGGAGGCACTTCCTTGCGTGCGAAGATATAGCTGGTGGGTCCGACCTGTCAGCGGGGGGGACGTTTTTTCGTGAAATACAGAAGCCCTTCCCACGTACAGTGCGTAATAAGGAGGAACTTTCCTTGCGTGCGACCATTGACCTCGTGGGTCCCAGCCGTCAGGCTCTCCACGTACAGTCCTCTTCCGATTACTCTCGTATGTTGACCACGCCGCGCCGAGCGCACCGAGGCGGTGGAGGACGGCAAGGCCCTAGACTGGAATGACCCGGAGATGGGGAAGACGCGGCAGTGGAGTCGCAGACGGAGAGGAGTGGGAAACTTGACTGGTTCGGGTGCGGGGTGGGCCTACACTCGGCAGAGAATAACAGGAGGTGTGGAGTGGAGGGATGGCCTGGCCATCGGCGGGGTAGCGTTTCAATGAGGAGCGCAAAACAACGCCGCTGGACGCCGAAGGCTGGAGTAGGAGGTTCTGGCAGCGCTGGGGGAAGAAGACGAGAGATTGAAGAAGAATGCCAGCCGTTGGATGTAAATCCAACGCCTTCTTAGGCTTCGACCTACTGGCCCACATGTCAGCCAGTCCATTTGTTTTTTTAGTCCATTTGGTGGGCTGGGTGAAACAATGATGTAGCATCTATGGAGCCCGTTTAAATCCCATTTGCATTTTTCTCGAAATCCGCGGACTTGCTGGGCTGGGTCAAAATATCATGTTGGGCTAGACGGAGAAATGTTATAAAAACATAAACACATGATTGCACGGTAGTAAAATCTTTGCAAGCTTATGCACGCAATCACTAGGAGTTAACTTGGCAAGTTATATATAAACAATTATTATTATTATTTTGTAAGAACTTTCAACTTACAAAATAAAATATCATTTTAATTTGATGAGTTAATAGTACGTGGGGTATTATTATTTTTTAGGCTAGACGTGGGACAGTTGAGTTGGTTCTAGGGGAAAGTACTGGGAGAAAACTCAGCTTACATCGAAAAAGAAAGTGGGAGAAAATTCAGAGACCTACTGGGTCCACCTGAGGAGAGGAATATGTTGGGAGGAAAGAGATTCAAAGCACGGCAGCCAAGTGAACTAGTTTTTTTAGGGACAAGTGAACTAGTTTACATACATTAGCAAATAGCCACTAAAAAAGCAATCAGGTTAATGGGTTCTTAAAATTTAATATTTCGGACAAAACAGATAATTACGACACATAGGCTAATGCATGAAACACTCAGATAATAAAGGTGCTTATAAACAGATAAAGTACAACCTAGACCTTCCTGGCACGCTTGATCATGACGCTGCGGCTGTCCGTGTACTTGTCGGTTATGGGAAGCAGACACACCCTCATGTCCAAGATCTGCCTGTACATGTCGTAGCATGCGTATGCGTCCTTGGCCACGTAGGTTATGTAGGCTAGATTCAAAGGTACCTCCCATGTGTTCAGGTCGTCTTCTTTCATGTTGGCGTATCAGGGGTCGATGATGGTCTCAGCAAGGTCAACCACGGAGTCCTTCTCCTGCCCGTTGCTGGTGATCTTGTATTGCTTCTGGATGTCGACTAGCTTGTTGCACTAGATGGCCGAATCGTCGTGTTCTTCCTTCTCTCCACTGTAGCGAAGGTGCAGTCGGCGCTGCACATGAAACGGTCGAATGCTCCAGAACCTGGTGCAGCCATAGGACTGAGGCGAGGCAGAGCTTCACCGAGTCCGTATCGTTGGTGTACATCACATTCAACTTGGTGCAGCCATAGGACTGAACGGCGAACTAACTCCTTGCTGAAGTCCCTATCCAGCAGGCTCACCCCTCGGATCGCCATTGGAGTCTCTTCGAGTGAACAAGTGTGTAGGCGGCAGCAGTAGTTCATTTTTCAACTCTTGGGGAACTGGATTCAACAGTAAGCTGAGTGTGTACATGCGACAACAGTTACTACCCCTCCCTCGTCCACTGCACGCCCGGCAGAAGATGCACCCTCGGAGCATTCAAACGCCTCCATTAAGAAACCTACTCCGGCCACACGTCGGTTCACGAGTGGGTCTGTATTGGTACTGTAATAACAGGAGTTAGTGGTCACTTTACTTAAATTTAATTAGCTTTAATAGAAATTTATACTTAAAACAAGCAATGCATTGGCTCGTTCTATCAGTGCCATGGGATCAACATGCACAACAATTAGAATTATTATTCTCAGGATGCACACGATCAGCACATTTTTCGCACTTTCACAAAGATAATACTACCAAGTTTGAACTGTTTGTTATGGTTGCTGTCCTCTTCATCATCATGCTGTGTTTCCCAGCTTGCAAGATTCAGAACCAACAAATAAGATCCAAATAATAAGTACAACAAAGATGCCTACACATCTCATTGATTCCCAGCTTGCAAGATTCAGAACCAACAAATAAGATCCAAATAATAAGTACAACAAAGATGCCTACACGTCTCATTGATTCCCAGCTTGCAAGATTCAGAACCAACAAATAAGATCCAAATAATAAGTACAACAAAGATGCCTACACGTCTCATTGATTCCCAGCTTGCAAGATTCAGAACCAACAAATAAGATTCAAATAATAAGTACAACAAAGATGCCTACACATCTCACTGATTCCCAGCTTGCAAGATTCAGAACCAACCCATTAGAGCCTTTTGACAAAGTGAATATCGGGATTAAATCCATCTTGGCTAGCCATGTCATACAATCGAAGAACTTGGCGAATTCTCTTGACCGTCACAACATCTGTAGTAGAGTATTCCTGTTTTCATAGCATGTTTGCATAGCACAAACAAGGAGACAGGAGAGCATGGTTTCACTTTAGTTTAACCATTTTGTGCAGTTCCACCAAAATTGAGAGATGTTGCCCACCTGACATTTTAATTGAACTGCACAAGACACTCATTCCAAAAAAAAGTGTTTTGTGCAGTTCACCAAAAGGTCACAATAGCAACAAGGTGAAATGGATATTCCTATCTACACAAAATGATAGAAAGTAAACAGTTGCTGGTCAATAAGAATATATGAAACATATACAAAATTAAAAGAATCATCTTAATTATGTTCATGGCAATCATGCAAGGATAGTAGAAATTTTAAAACATCAGCAATGCTTCATGTTACCAGAAGCATTACGATCAACAACGAGATTCCTCGGATATGGGATTACTTTAATGGTGGCATTGCTTGTTTACCAGACACAGTAAATCAACAGAAGCTAAAGAGTTGGTTTAAGGGCATGGGACCGTGGGGACACCAGGACACTCAGCAGCGTAAAGGAGCAACTTACTTTTCATACTGGGGAAAACAGCTGGAGTGCCATTTGTAACACAGTTTAGTTGCATCTTATCACTAGAGGCATTAGATTAACAATAACACTGGTTAGACATGTCCCTAAGGTAATAGTGTGATCGCTTCATTTTACATGCGCCCTTACAACAAAAGGTTGGTTTACCCGCAAAAAACAGCAAAAGGTTGGTATAAGGACATGCGACAGTGGACGCATCAGCACAATGTACCTACAAGGAGGCATAAAGTGGTGATGCCGAGCTTGTTCACGCTATGTGAGGGCAGCAAACCTAATCCTGGAGACCTTTTACTATGTGAGGGCATCAAATCTAATCCTGGAGGCCTTTTACTATGTGAGGGCAGCAAATCTAATCCTGAGACCTTTTACTATGCGAGGGCAGCAAATCTAATCCTGAAACCTTTTACTATGTGAGGGCAGCAAATCTAATCCTGAGACCTTTTACTATGTGAGGGCAGCAAATCTAATCCTGGAGACCTTTTACTATGTGATGGCAGCAAATCTAATCCTGGACATACTCTATTGACTTGTCCACCAGCTGCCACTTTGTATCCTTTTTTCAACCAATAATAGATCTGTTCCTTATCCAGTTTGTACTGCGTTTTCCCATTATTTCCCTTTTCAACCAAGAGACCGGTTGGGTATCCGGCCTCTACTACTTTCACCATATTATTTCCTCTTTGAATCAAGTCCTAGATTCATGCTACAACTTTCCCCCCTTTCTTCGTTGTTTGAACAAAGCCCTAGATTTGAATGCATGAAGTAGCTTTACCTCTAATAATACTAAAAATTTAGGTGGCTTTGGAAGAGCTGATGGGAGTAGAAAAGGATGCACATGCAGACACGTGGGGAGCTGGGGCAGTAGAGCAAGGCCGCTTTTGAAGTACTTATACCTGAGGGTCACCGGGATGTCGGCGGCGGAAGGTCGGATCTGCGGACAATACAGCAAGGAGGAAGAAGGGTCGGAGGACCTCCCGAGACGGCGCTGTGTCGAAGAGAACAGCACGGGCAGAGGATCGGTCTCCTCTGGCAGCTGTGGGTTTCCTCCTCGGCAGCGATGACCGCGTGAACGATGCACCTTTTACTCCTCTACACACACCGGCCGAAGGGATCTGGCCGGATCTGTGACCAGCGGTGAGCAGAGAGAAAATGTTTCTACCTCTGTCTTGTTTATATCTGGAGAGGATGAGAGAATGAAGAGAGCAACCCTAGTAAAGCAAGCGCTCAGGACCCTGCGTCCATATATAGTGGAGTGATTATCTTTTTTCTCTCCACAACAAGTGTTTCAATTTGTGTACGTGGCATTAAAGAAAAGAAACTCTCTATTTAAGGTGACTACTCTACGACTCCTACATACTACTACAGTACTACCTCCGTCCTGGTTTATAGGTCCCTTTTATAGTTTGTGCCAAATTTTGTCTAAAGATTTAACTAACAAAATGTTAATGCATGTCAAGAAAAATTATCTCATTTGATTTGTATTTGAACATAGTTTTCAAAAATATAATGTTTGGTGACATGCGTGAACATTTTCTTAGTTTAATCTATGGTCAAAATTTGGCACGAAATACAATGGGGACCAATAAACCCGGACAGAGGTAGTATTGTTCACTTGTGCTCCCCGCCCCTCCATTCATTGAACAACCCCACGGGTGAATAAACATACAGTAAGTACTGTATTTATATAGAACGAACAAGCTCGAACTATTTTCGCGCAGTTAAAAGTTGAGGGTGGGGCTTTTCCCGGGCAGTACGCGCGGCAGTTTTCGGGTAGGCGGTTTGACAGAGAGGCGAGGAGGATGAGCGAGTGGGGCTGTGCGATTGGACGGCGCGTTACTGCTGGAAAGACTTGTGATATGACCACTCACTATAGTCATGAATTACTAGCGCTCTGACCGGGGTGATGCCCCCCTTCCTTTCCACGCTCTAATCTGGTGCATGACACTTCGACCCGGATGTTGGCTCTCCCACATGTCGGAGTAGTAAGAAGGAGCAAAGAATGATGCGGTATATACTAGTACTATACTACTCCCTCCGTTCCTAAATATAAGTCTTTGGAGGGATTTCACTATGGACCACATACGGAGAAAAATGAGTGAATCTACACATAAAATGAATCTATATACATCCGTATGTGGTCCACAGTGAAATATCTACGAAGACTTATATTTAGGAATGGAGGGAGTACTACTCAGGTCGGAGGAGTGCGAACCACGGCAGCCCAATGAACCAGCCGTGCGAACCACGGTAGCCCAGTGAACCAGCAGTAGAAAACAATAATGTGGTGATATGGCCATAAAAAACAATGTGCTACGGTCCACATTGTAGCATGTACAGTAACACTCCTCTTTGTTTGGATCCCTGAGTTAGAGCTAGTTTGGGTTGAAATAGCGTCAAATTACCGAAACAAGAGGGGTTAGTTTGAGCTAGTTTGCTCTAACCCAGCTAAAAAAACTAGCCTGGTGGAGAGGTTCTAATTGGGTTAGTTATCCTAGGCCCACTAAAAGAGAACTAAAAAAATCTCACCTGCCCGCACCAGATCGCTCCCCTAAAAAAATCTCACCTGCCCGCACCAGATCGCTCCCCCCCTCTCGCACAACTCCTCTCTGTTCCCCATAGGGCCGCCCGCCCTCCCTCTCCTCCGTCCGCCCTCTCCTTCCGGCCTCCGCCACCCTACTCCGGCCGCCCTCTCCCTCCGACCTTCGAAGGTCACCTCACTCCCCCTTCACCAGTCGTTTTTCTCCCTCTGTCGTGCGCAGCGGCGGCACATCTACCAGGGAGGTCGCGAGAGGGGTGAGTTTGTTCGTTCCATCTCTGTCTCACGGCCATATCATTGATCTTGCTTGCTCTAGGGCTAATTCTGATTTGGAAAAGTAGATCCTTATCAAACTTGTTATAGATTTGTGGTGCACGCATGGAATTGTTTGATGCTGCTTGAGGAGGTAATAAATCTTTCTAGAGGCCCAAAGATTCAGGTCACCTTTCTAGGTATTTCAATTTCAGGCTTGCATTACTTGTAGAGGCCCAAAGATTCAGTTCACCTTTCTTGGTATTTCAATTTCAGGATTGCATTGTTTCTAGAGGCCCAAATATTCAGTTCACCTTTCTAGGTATTTGAGTTTCAGGCTTGCATTATTTCTAGAGGCCCAAAGATTCAGTTCACCTTTCTAGGTATTTCAGTTTTAGGCTTGCATTATTTCTAGAGGCCCAAAGATTCAGTTCACCTTTCTAGGTATTTCAGTTTCAGGCTTGCATTATTTCTAGAGGCCCAAAGATCCAATTCATCTTTCTAGGTATTTAAGTTTCAGGCTTGCATTATTTCTAGAGGCCCAAAGATTCAGTTCACCTTTCTAGGTATTTCAGTTTCAGGCTTGCATTATTTCTAGAGGACCAAAGATTCAGTTCACCTTTCTAGGTATTTTAGTTACAGGCTTGCATTATTTATAGAGCCCCAAATATTAAGTTCCCAGTCGGCGGCAAGCGGCCCTGCTACCCATACCGGTGTCGACCTCAACTTGCAAGGGTCAGCGTCGGAGGGGTTCCCGGGGCTTGGGCTCTACAGAGCCTTCCTCCAGAGCAACGATGGCAAGCTCCTCCCTCGGTGCGTGAGGGGCTCCGGGCTCCCTCCCTATCGTGAACAACTTCCGTGATGAGTTAGCTCATTCTTTGTTTCATGAAGTGTTTTTTATTTTGTGAAGCTTGATTGACGACTTGTATGTTGAAGTGGGATATCTCATTTGTATGGACAAAGTAAAAATTATCATGTTTTGCATGCTTGCTTGTATAGATGGTTCGTTTATGTCAATTGTGAGCGGGGGGGGGGGGCACAGAAGAGCCGGCCACACCAAGAGGGTGCTTGGATCCAAAGGACTTATTATAGTCTGACTAAAAATAGGGTCCAAAGTAGTCAAATGATTGAGATAGAGCATTTATTGTCAATCTAACCCTGCCATCCATACACCTCTTTGGTTTATAGTTAGTTCAGGGTTAGAATCTAACTCTAACCTCTAACTGAGTTAGAGTTCTCCTTGTCTCGGTTCATCGCCATCATACTTTCCCCATTCCTGTGTTTTCAGTATCCTGCGAATCAAAGAGGCCCTTTTTTTCGGGAAAAATCAAAGAGGCCCTTAGACTGGTTTAGGATCGGTCATTTTTTATAAACGTGTTATGTCCAAAATTTAATGAACGTGCTCCGGTTTCCACGAAAATAATCCGGTTTCATGTAGTAATTCATTGATTTATTTATTCTTCTGCGGGGGGTTTGCATGTAATTCGTGAGGTCTGAAATGTAAAGTACCCCGGCATATGCTCCGAGTCGTGCATGCACTACGACCCAGATGCTCTATGTCCCACATGTCGGCGAATGGGAGCACGTGGAAATAGCCTAGGAGTACATATAGGAGGATAAATGCGTGAAAAATATGTACTGTGAAGCGTAGCCACGGTTCGAAAAGTAGACCTAAAGTGATGACAGCTATAGGTCGCACGCACCCAAGTAGTGGTACTAGACATACGACTATTTTTTCCCTCAAAAAAAAGAGGCACGAGTGCTCAGTACTCCTATTCTATAAACACGAGTCCCATCTGACAACAGCGTCCGTGCTACAGCTAGCCCTCCTCCCTCGTTTCTCTCTTCTAACTCTAAACTCGGCTGACGCCCGGTGGGTGGGGTGAGTTTGCTCAACTTCGGCCCCACCTCACAGTGAAAACGTTACGACTAGAATAAAAAAATGCCATATACTCCCTCCGTTCATAAATATAAGCCTTTTTAGATACTACTTCAAATGGAATACAGCATACAGATGTATGAAGACATAGTTTAGAGTGTAGATTCACTCATTTTGCTCCGTATGTAGTAGTCACTTGCTGGAATCTTTAGAAAGACTTATATTTGGGAATGGAGGGAGTACTATACTAATAAAACATTAAGGCCACGAGGCGATGCAGTGCTGGTTACAGGAGGCAAGAAGAAGAGATGCATCCATCGACGATGTCCACCTCCTCAACTCAGGGCGCCGGCACACCGAACGGCGCCTAAGTAGCAGCGGCTTTCGTGGCCAGGTCGACGTGCTTCTGAACAATGGCGTCCAAAGACTCCAGCTGCTGGAAGAAGGCCAACGTCTTTCTGTCCTTGCTTGCCTTGTAGTGGTCTATGTAGACGATTTCCTCATAGACGTGGATGTGCAGGTCGACGGTTTCTTTCATGGCGAGGCGCTGCGCGGCGAGCGCGACCTCGAGGTGCACATTCTTCGTCGTGACCAACGGCACCTGTAGGGCTACTAGGGCTTGAAAGAGTTCATCACCATGTAGGCCGATGAGGATGGAAGGCAATGAGGAGCCTGGGCGCGCGGGCTGGAGCAGTACGGCAAGGTCGTCCGCGCGCTTCTTGACGGCGGTGAACTTGCGGATGGAGTTGACCATCATGTCATCCATGCGAGAGGCAAAGCCGGCGTCGGTGAGGGCTACGATGCCTGCGGTCGCTAGCACCGTTTCGAAACGCTGCACAGTGCGGGGCCGCAGTCCAGCGCCTTGGATGGTTTGGCACAACCGACTGCCGCTCGCGTCCATCGCCTCCATAGGTGCTTGTGGCTTCTGGTCACTTGGTCTTGGATTGGAGTGAGCAGTGTTGCGCAGAGACTTGGGAGTAGATGGATTGGAGTGGTGGGGCGCCTTTATTATATGAGAGTCCAAACTTTGTTGCATTCACATTGTGCTGGCTCTAGTCTGCTTCTCCAATTAATTCCCTCTGCATGTAATTGAGGATGCATCATTGACCGTTCAACGTCTCGGGAACCGCTACCCTCTTCCTCCTTGGCATTCAAGCACCTATGGACCCGTCGACGACGAGGTGCCTATGGTGACTTCGTAAATTTCAAGATGATAGTGTCGTGCGTGTGTGCGTTCATAGGGGTGAGTGTATGCGCGTGTATATGAGCGCTTGCGTCTGTACTGTGTCAAAAAAACGTAAATGCGTGTCAAAAAGAGACTAGTCAGTATACTCAATATTGTGCACCTCGTAGAGGAAAACGATAGAACTAGTACGTATTTATTTACGGTGCAGATTCACTCATTTTGCTCCATATGTACTCCATCTCGGTGTAGTCTAGTCACTTGTTGAAATCTCTAGAAGGGCAAATACTCCTTTCTGGTTTACAGGGCTATACTAGCAAGTAGTTGTACGTACGAGTACAATAGTGGGCTCACATAGCAATTTTGTCTCATGCAAGAGCCTGGCTATATGCATGCTCCAATGTTCGCAACTGCAACGTTCGGTTTGCGCTTGGCACTTTGCCTCTTCGAGAAGACGAACAATGATGTTACTACTGCTGCTTCTACAGTGTCGAATCCACTGCTGCATGTCCGTCCACTGCGAGCGGGACGGATAGCTTGTTGTAGAAGTACTACTATTAAGCAAAAGCATGTCCTCGTTTGCGAGCAACCACGCGCATGGGCGAGGGAGAAGGCGTGTATTAAAATCAAGCTTCTCCTCGTTCTATGAGTTGAAGCGACACATCATAGCACTGGCCCCACATGCTTGCCTCTAAACTTGGCTGAAAGACCCGCAGTGTACAATATATTTGCTGCAACCTCTAACATTTACCCACCACAAATTAAAATATATGTGGCCATATGCATCGTTCTGATGGAGAGGCTGGGGAGTCCCCCCTTTTTGAAAAAAACAAATTAAAATATATATTCCTATCTTGACCAGATGAGCGTGCAAACTACAATCACCAGGGTGACAGGTAGGGCAAGAAGACTATTTTAATTTAAAAAAAACTTCGAGACGGCCACATAGCATGGAGCCGACCCCAACGATTTTAAGCTTACAAGCACGGTACACGCTATCTAGACTACTCTACACATGAAACTGCCACACGAGCGTCCGGGCTGCGCTTGGCTCTTCGCCTCTCTGGGAAGTCGAACAATAATGGTGTACTACTGCACTGGAGGAGTACTACAGTACGCTTCTGGCCATCTGACACCGATTGAACTGCTGCATGTCCATCGCGTGTGGGAGGGAGAGCGTGTAGCGAAAGCTTCTCCTAGTCTTGCCAGCCACCACGCTCATGGGCGAGGGAGGGACGCTCCTGTCTTTGCGTGTATGACAGGGGGGCCCGACAGGTGTGTTGCCAACCTGTCATACAGCCAAAGGCAGGTGCAGTTAAGTCCGCGAGGGAGAGGATAATCAAACTTCTCGTTGATGTACGAGTTGACGCGACACATCAAAGCACTGCACTCGATATATTTCAAAAATTTGCGTTTACCGATGCATTAATTACAATGCATGCATGCATGCCGCGACTCTTTTTTTGATAGTACTTGCATGTGTTGAGTTAATGCACCTTGAACTAGTACTACCTCCGTTCCGAAATTATAAGTCTTTGTAGGGATTCCATTATGAATTACATACGGATGTATGTAGATGCATTTTAAGTGTGGATTCATTCATTTTGCTCCGTATGTAGTCCACCTAGTGAAATCTCTATAAAGACTTACTCCCTCCGTTCGGAATTAGGCTGGTCATAGTGGGGAGTAACTTAGACTAGTAACATGCATGACACATAGTAGCACCATATTTATTATGTTACGGTATCTACCTATGTTACTATAACCATCTCTCTCTTCTTTAATTGCCAGCCACATAAGCATGTTTGCGAGTCCCAAGTGCATGATACTACTCCCTCCGTCTAGGTGTGTAAGTCATCTTATGAAAACCAAATAATCCCAAAACACTTAGGCGCGGTGCATTAACTTGTACCTCGTTTCTTGTTTCTTGAAATATCAACCAATAAGAGATGAGGGGTATGCATGCTTTTAATGACTTGAGACTACCAAACATGACATGCAGTGGTTAGTTCATTGCATGCAATGCTATTGATTAGCAAATAAACATTAAGGTCTCTCGTTTTCCCCTCCTCCTTGGTCACGGTGCACAACCTAAGATGACTTACTCACCTAGACGGAGGGAGTACTTATGTTACTCCCACTATTGCCAGCCTTACTTGTCACGAAAATGGATGTATCTAGACGTATTTTAGTTCTAGATACATCCATTTCCGAGACAAGTAATTCCGAACGGAGGGAGTACATTTAGGAACGGAGGGAGTATAAAATATGTGACGGTAAGCTTTGTAATACCCCGGCCCAAGTCGAGAGATGGTTGTGCACGAGGAGGGCGAGATCATGCAGACCGAACAGGAACAGGACCCGACGATGGAGCTCTCTAAGGTCTCGATGGACCTCACCATGCTCCACTGCCCCTTGTGCCTCCGCCCCTTGACGCCTCCAGTGTATGACGTTCGAATACACCTCGTCCGTTTGGCTAATTGAGCAAGGTGCAGGTTTCTTGATTGATGTGTTGTTGGATTGATTTCTGCAGTGCAAGGGAGGGCACCTGGCCTGTGCAGACTGTCGCGTTGAGCGCCCCGGGAACTAGCGGCAGTGCCAGAAGTGCGAGCACGGCGGTGGCTTTGATGTGCGGAACATGGCGGTGGACTCCGTCCGTTCGTCGGTGAGGGTGGAGTGCCCGCACGAAGGCTGTGGGCTCTACGACACTTACCACAAGCTCGCCGATCACCAGATCGTGTGCCCGCTCGCGCCCTGCAAATGCCCCGTGCCTGTCTGCGGCTACAAAGGCCCGCCGCCGGTGCTCTACCACCACATCAGCATCGCGCATCCCATGCCCGTGCACAGGATCCAGTACGGCAAGGTGCTCCAGCTGCAAGTGCCACTGTCGGAGCCACGGCTCTTGCTCTTCGCGGAGGAGGACTGCCGCACGTTTTTCTTGGTCGACGGCATGCTCGACATCGGCGCGCCTATTGCCGTGTCGGTCATCTGCATCAGAGCGGGGGCGTCCCTACTGCCGCACTACTTGGCCAAGCTGTGGGCGAACAGCCCGCCGGGGGAGCCCAAAGGCACGACCGACGCCGTCAAGGTGGAAATGGAGGTGACAAGCAGCAAGGATCCCGGCGACGTCGACGTGCAGGAGCTGACCTTCTTGACAGTTCCGCCCAAGCTATTGCCCGGGGCTAAGCTTGTGTCCCTCCACATTCAGATTGACAAGCTCACGTCCTAAATGTTTCGACAGTGCCTTCTGTTTATCTTAGTAATATACTAATATAGGGATTACCTTGGTCTACTTTAGCTTAAGAAATGGTGGGTTTTGGTGGCGCTGTAGCAATTACTTCGACATCAGATCAGTAATTTCCAAAAGTCGAACGGATATTTTGTGTCTGTTGGATATAAAGTTCCTTTGGGTAAGAAGTACTACTTGTCATCAAAATGGATAAAAGGAGATGTATGTAGACATATTCTAGTTCTAGACACGTCCCTTTTTATCCATTTTGATGACAAGCACTCCCTCCGTTCCATAATACATGCCTTCCATTTCTCAAAATATAGATGTATCTAGACATGTTTTAGTATGTAGGTACATCCATGATAGAGCCAATCGGATGGTTTTAGTATGTATCTAGACATTTTTTTTACCACAACATGGTAGTACCATGACATGACATCCATGCCAAGTTTCATGATTTTCAGACGTGTTTTGGATTTACAAGAATTTTAAAACCAAGTTTCTCAATGTTCTCGGCCGAGCCACGATGCCCAGATGTTTTAATTTTATTCTCATTTCTTGCATGGGACCTAGAAATTCACCCGAGGACACAAATGTGATTTTTCAACCAACTTTGGTGCATGAGAGCATGTGCTTGTAGTTCAAATTTGACTTATGCACATTAAATGACCAGAAACTCAATTAATGTATAAAAAACAACAAACAAACCCGGAATAATTCCAAAATTTAAGATGGCACTAATGTAGTTCTATGTTGCCTTTGCTAAGAAACTCAAGGGCGGGGGGTGGCACATTCCCTCTTAGAACCACGAGCTTCCAAATCGGCCCAATTTTTTACCACAACATGTTAGTGCCATGACATGACACCATGCCAAGTTTCATTACATGAATTTAAAATCTACGTTTCACGATGTTCTCGGCAGAGTCATAACACCCAGATGTTTGAATTTCATTCTCATTTCTTCCATGGGACCTAGAAATTCAACCAAGGACACACATGTGATTTTTCAACCCACTTTGGTGCACCGGAGCATGTGCATGCAATTCATATTTAGATTATGCACATTAAAAGTCCAGACACTCAACTAATGTATAAAAAGGCCAAATGATCCTGAAATAATTCCAAAATTTAACAGGGCACTCATATAGTTCTATGTTGCCTCTATAAATAAAATCAGGGGGGAGGCAGCATATATCGTATCGCACACAAAGGTGACATGTTCCTTCTCGGAACCACGAGGCTTGTTGAGAGAATCTCCGGTTTTGCAAGAGGCTTATACCAAAACTTGTCCCAATTCAGCCAAAAATTATACGTATGAAAACAGGGTTTAGATTATCCCGAACATCTCGCTACCTAGACCAATAATGTACTATGATTTGAATTCAACATAAAATGGATACAGATATTTGAATTGGAGAGCATATGGTACATGTAGTTCATAGTGAAATATGATTACTTCTATATGCATGTCTTTTTGTTATCAAGATAATATTTGAATTATTGTATAACTTGACAACAATCGTATTCAAATAAGGAAAATTGATTCAAATTTAGTCCATATGGTAGACGACAATATATATGTTCACATGGTGGAGTAAAATGTTCATATATGATGGAAGATCAAAATGTATGACTACATCAATTATAAACCGCAAGGTCACCTAATGATATATTCGAATTCAACATAACGTGGATTCAAAAATTGAAATTAGAGATCATGGCATCTGTAATCATATAAAAAGGGACATTACTCTTTCTTTGGTGGGAATTGATTTGTTTTTTGTTGTTGTTGAGGGAAGTGCGAATCGATTTGGTACTGTGCAGGGTAATCATGTTCTCCCAATTTTTTTACATTTTTCTTGTAGTTTTTTCAATGGCATCTATAGCAATATAGTAAAAGGGGACATGACTCTCTTGTGTCTTGTATGATTTTTTTTACACATTAAGTTTGTTCTGCCGAACAAGGAATCCGCACCTTGTTATCCCGAATTTTTCAAGGTCGGGTATCTTTTGTCTCACCTGCTTTGAAACTCCCGCTTCTTCAACCTGCTCCGCGCCTTGTTATCCCGAAATTTGGACGCGTGTGAGAACTCCCTGCTCATCCTAAATCGCTCCTGCATCCTAGACACGCGAAATCCCCCTTCTACCCTCAGTCGGAAATGAAGCTCCACGTCGCGGTGTCAAAACCGGTGGGGGTACGCTGGTAACTTACCCTACATTTCGGACAAGCGCGTCCCTAAGCTTGGGTTCCCCATCCCCCTTCACTCCCCCTCCCCCCCATTCGTACACCGAGGCCGCGAAAACCCACGAAACCCCACGTTCCTCCGTCGGTCTCTCGACCGCCGCCCAGCCGGAGACTCTTCCCCGACTATGTCGTCCACCGCAACAGCTCGATGTCCCTCATCCACCGCACCGGATGAAGATCCGTTGTTGATCTCGTGTCCTGCCGGATCAGCCACCCCGTCCTCCACCTCCAAGGAGCTGCCCCGATGTTCGCCTCGTCTATCGCGCCACCACAATCCCCACAGCACCATCTTGACCTGCCCCACCGGAACCGCAGCACCCTCACCATTTCCTGTGATGAAGCCGAGGCCAACTCGGCACCACCAAGGAGGTTCTGCACTCACCGCTGCATTTTATCTTTTATTCGATCTCACGGGGTTGCCGGTGCTCGATACCAAGCAGACATGGCCTCTCCATCAACGGCGCCGTCGCCAGCCACATCATCCACGACGTCTCTCCCCCATCTCATTGCTTCCTCGGCGGCGACTTCCACAACGGTACTAGCTGCAGCTGCTCCGGCTCTCGCTCGCGCTGCGGCTCTGTTCTTGCTGTCGGTCGTGCTGCTGCACTGCTCCTGCTTTCATTCGTGCTGCTGCTCTGCTCTTGCTCTCGCTTGCACTGCTGTTGCTGCATGACCTCCGGCAGCTACATGAGTTGCTGCTTTAGCACTCGCTCGCGGTGCTACTGCACGACTTGCTCTCTGCTAGTGCGTTCCGTGCTCAAGCGTCTGCTGATTTAGATCACTGCTTCTTTGCTACTAGTGCTCGAACGCCCTAAACATCTATTGCAATGCTCTGTTACTAGTTCAATTAGTTTCGACAGTAAAATTCAGTCTCGACTGTGAAGTTCAATTTCTTCAGTTAAGTTCAGAGTGAACAGTACTTACAGCATCTGTCGGAGCGGCCGTGGCGCGGCTGATGCATTTTACATCTAGCACTTTTTGGTGATGTATTTTACATCATCTATTGCAGATGATATTAGGGTCCCACTTCAGATTAAAGTTGTCTGTCTTGTCATGCTTCAGCCTCATCGCCGTACACCTTAGCGGAGCTGCTCCAACAACGGAACCGTCCATCACAGCGGAGCAGTACCCTCGGTGCCGTTTCCAGAGGCCTCGGATCTTCTTCCCCGCCTCCGACAGTCACACCAGCATCATCACCATCCTCCACGTCCAACCCAATGATGCTGAGGTCCACAAGGCTATGCCAAAGAGCTTGTACGCTCGTCGCATCACTTTGTTTCTCCATTCCTCTGTTCTTCCAATTCATGTGAGCCAAACACCCAGGTTGACTGAAATCCTATGTTTCCAAATGCTCCGTTTTGCACGTGCATTCCTATCCTATTCCTATGTTTTTCATGTTCCTGCGTTTATAGAATCCTCCAATTCTAAGGAGCCCTTACAGATTTACTACATTTTCAGATTGGCGTCAAAGAAAACTATGTGTGTTATGTCCTGCTCCTGCCGTGCCGTCATCCACCGCACCTGAGGTGCACCATCGACAGAAGCATTCACTGCAGCAGAGATCCCCCCCTGCAGACTTTCTTTCGCCGCCTCAGATCATCTTCCCCATTGCCGGCAGCCACGCCAACTGCATTACCATCATCGACTGAGCAGATGAACCTGGGGACTAGACAGTTCCGGAAGAGAGGTCGCAGTCTTTCGTGTTTGCTTACGTTATACATCGGTTATTATTACCTGCTACTTTATCGTTCAATCTTGAGTTTTGAATTGCCCATGGGTCTCATATCGAGCCAGCAACGAATAGTATCTGTCTACTATCTGGTTCATCTGGGGTCTTCTATGTGGTTCATGTTGGGTGGGCAACAAACAATAGATGATCCATTGTCTATCTTTTTAAACTGAAGCTATAATCTACCTGCTATCATTAGTTTTGGATCCATCCACTCATTTGCTACCATCAGTCTTGATTTTTGCATGCACCCCTTAGGCCTTACAAAATCTAACTATTTTTTTATTATGCATGTCAGATATTGTACACAATCATACTGAACATGTATAGAAAAAGAGAAGACCGTTGCGTGCGAATATAATGTCATGCAGACGCTACTCGAGGGTGGGTGAAGTGCCCCCCCCCCCCTCTCTTGCATTTCCAGATTGTATTCCAGAGGAAGATAACTGTTCAGATGGAGATTCAGAAGAGCCGACCATGCCTGTTTACCACCTGAGGTGTTTGCTCTAACCTGGCATGCTGATGTTGGTCATATCATGCATATGGCGCCTTGCACTGCTTACATTATACATCTTATATGTCATCAGCTTAGTTTTGATTCGCTTTGTGTGAATGCCACCTGTTTGGTTTCTATATCATACTCCCACCATTCCTAAATATTTTTCTTTTTAGAGATTTCAACAAGTGACTACATACGGAACAAAATGAGTGAATCTACTCTAAAATATGTCTATATACATATGTATGTGGTAGTCCATTTGAAATCTCTAAAAAGACAAATATTTAGGAACGGAGGGAGTATATGGGAATTATGGAATGTCATCTTCTTTAGCCAAGCATCATATACGTGAATCATGGAATGCCATCCTGTTTAGCCAGTCATCGTATATGTGAATTGTATCGTGCCATATTTTTTCCATAATATGTTCCATTTGTCAACAATGTTTATACATTCATCTACTCTTCCTGTGCATCAGCCATTTGGGTCGGTCATGGGAAAATCTGGAGTGAAAAGAAGGTCTTCTGAGCAGTCAGTGCTACTTGTCGATGCAGATTTCTTGCTGGTTACAGATAGCTCCTCAGAGGAGGATTCAGAGAGAGATGACCAGTCGTATCCCCCCCCCCCGAGGTGCATGCTCTAACTTGGCTGGGTTATATTGCTCATATCATGCATATGGTGTCTTGCATTGCCATGCCATCTGCTTAGATTAGACATGCTTTGTGTGAATGCCTCCTGTTTGCTTTCTATATCAGATATGTGAATTATGCAATGCCATGTTTTTCAGCCAGTTATCATATATGTGAATTATGCACCGCCATGGAGCCAGGCATCATATATGTGAATAATCTCATGCCATCTTTTTTTCATTACGTATTCCATTTGTCGACAATCTGTATATATTGAACTACTCTTCATGTGTATCAGCCATTTGAGCCGGTTATGGAAAAATCTAGAGTGAAAACAAGGTCTTCAGAGCAGGCAATGGTACCTGTTGAAGCATATATCTCGATGGTTACAGGGAGCTCCTCAAAGGAGGATTCAGAGACAGATGAAAAGTCCTATATCCCACATGAGGTGTATGCTCTAAGTTGCAATGTTTATATTTGTCATATGATGCATATGGTGTCTTGCATTGCTTAGTTTAGACATCATATGCACAATATTGAATTCTATCTGCTTAGTTTAGAGATCATACATGCGAGTGCCAGCTGCTTAGTATATGAATCAATTATCTCAATTATATCATGCCATCCTGTATACTTAGACAGCATGTATGTGAATTATTTCATCCCAACCTATTTTAGAAAGACATCATATAGTTTTGTCATGTCATCCTGTTTAGGTACTCATCATATGTTGAATTATGCCATTATATCCTGTTAAGTTATCCATCATATATCTAAAACTGTGTCATGCTATCCTGTTTAGTTAGGCATCATATATGTGAAATTGTGTCATGCTGTCCTGTTTGGTTAGAAAACATATATGTGAATTACCACATCTGTCTATCATACAATGTTTGTACGTTCAATTTCTTTTCTTGTTTATCAGCCATTTGAATTGGAGGGGGTGATGGCAGTATCTAAGGGAGCAAAAACCCCTTTCTTCACAAAAGATAGTGCTACCCGTCAATGCAGATAGAACCATGGTTGTACTGGCCCACAAACTAGCCCCACCACACATAATCGAGACTCTTCCAGATTGCACACTTACACTGTTGGGCAGAGAACCAGCTACAACCCATCTAACCGCAACCCCAGCGGATAGTAACCCACTTATAGTTGACAAAGCACCATGTCCACCACAGAGTACCCCCACACGAGCAGTTTGTAAAGCTATTACAGTGTCCAAAGCACGAAGACCACCACAGCTAACCCAAACTCCACATTTAAAGCAGAAGAGCAACTGTTCTCAGGTCAGATTCCGTAGCCATGGTCCATAATCCTTTGCTGTTGCATCACTATATTTACTCATACCAACTACTTTCGAATTTGAAGGATCCAATTGAAACTCCAATGGCGCAACAGGTATGTTTTAAACCTATTTATTTAACTGGATTGTTGTCTAACTTCTTGCTCTATGTTGATTTCAGTTCAAGTTGTATAAACAGGTATGTTCTCATGTGATGCACATTACAAGTGTTGCCAATGCTGTGTAGTTTCTCACACTTATATTATGTCTATGTTGCTGTGTCTTAAAAATACATGAGTTGAACTGTGTCTCTATCTTGATTAGGGAACATAAACTAGAATGATATGGACAATACAATGACCATAGTACATAGATATATGTTTGTTTCATGTTGTTATCCTGTCCACCTTACTACTAAACAGGTTTACCAAAATGAGTTTGGTATACTACAAGCTAAACATGTGATGTGTCTGCTTGTTTCTCTTGTAGTATGCAAATAGAATATTGGAGAAGAGCACCCCACTATGCAATGGTAGAGAAAGTAATGCAGATAAGGTTCAAGATAGTGAGACAACCCTGTTGGTCTCCAAGAAAGGTGATAAAAACGATCTTCTAGACAGTGAGAAAACCCCACAGTCCTGCGTTGATGTAGTGTTCAAGTTACTGGCCAGTGCCGCTGGCACAAGCTCTTCAAACTCGCTGCCTGAATCACTTTGGCTTCTTCAGTCTCAGCTACAAGCTGAAAGGCATCAGTCAGCTGTGCTGCGGCAAGAAGCCGAAGGACTAAGGAAGTCCCTGCAGAATTCAGATGCGTACTTCCTTGTGCAGCAGCAAGCGCTAGAGGATTTAAGCGCCAAACAAGAGAAAGTTAATAAGCTTTCTAAGCATCTTGCCAGCATTATGGGTACCCAGGACATTGTTTCTTGAACTCTTCTGAAGTGGTTTCAGTTCTGGACTTGTTTTGCTGCGGCATTTATATGCTGTTGTGTTCCCTATATTTGCACTGGCGGTGAACTTTGATGCCCAGTGGATGTAATATGTGTAATAGCCGTGATAGCCTAGCATAAGTTGATTGCTTATTTATTTCCTTGTTGTCTTGTTTATTTGTTTGATTGTAGTCAGTGCAGTTCTTTTTCCGTGGTTTGCTAGTGGCTGCAATAACCTATTTTTTAAAACTAGGCCACAATAACCATGGGCTAATATTTACTGTAGTGACACTGGGCCTCCTACGGGCCGTAGAAACAGTGGGCCTTCTATGGGCCGTAGAAACAGTAGGCCTTCTACGGGCCGTAGAAACGTTGGGCCTTCTACGGGCCATAGAAACAATGGGCCTTCTACGGGCCGTATCATCAATGGGCCTTATACGGGCCGTATGATCGATTGGCCAAACATGGGCCAATAACAGGCCGCATTATGGCTGTAAACGGGCTAGAGTTGGAATCGTCCGTTCATGGGCCGACCATAATGGGCCATCGTTAATAGGCTGTATTTGATGACGCTATGAAAACGGCCCAATGTATTAACGGACAACAAACGGGCCGACTGTAACCAAGGGCTGAATCTGGCCCACAAGCAGAAAATGACAGTAACGGGCCCTAAGTAAACGAATGCTTGAAATGATCCCAAGAATAAATGGGCTCTGAGAAGGCCGAAAGATAACATGGGCTGGAAACGGCCCAACTGAATAACGGGCCATTAATGGGTATAAAGTGATACACTGTTCATTACGGGCCAGTTTCACCACGGGCCGTTAATGGGTCTAAAGTGATACACTGTTCATTGCGGGCCAGTTTCACCACGGGCCGTTAATAGGCCAAAAGTTACATAGGGCCTCATATGGGCCGAAAGACGTCATTGGCCATACATGGGCCAGAAGTGAAAATGGTCTGGAATCATATTGGATGGCCCAGATGGCGCTACTGGGCCTAATTCGGGTAGGGCATAACGGGCCTTAGGTTAGCGGCCTGTAAATGGGCTATATGCGAACAGGCCGTTAACAGGCTTTCCATGGGCCGGCCCGTCACCTTTTGACCAAGTCAAACAGGTCAGCCTTTTCACAAGAATGGGCCTCTCTTGGGCCGTGCCACGTGTCGACGTATCATAGGCGCCTTCTGTCCAATGAGTGGATTACATCTGTCCCAACAATGAGCCGACACATGTTTCCTCCAGCCAATGACGATTTTACACGTGGAAAATCCCCATTGGTCGGGGCTATTAACGGGTTATCGGATCCAAAACCCAACCCGATAGCTTAACGGCGTTCCGTTACGCTGGATGCCACGTGTCGGTCACCCTTGACGAAAGCACTTCTGTGACGCGCGATTTCTCGTCATGGAAGTGGACACTTCCATGATGATAATTTTGGTAACGTCATGGAACACTTCTACGACAGCACAGGTATGACTATCTTGATTCTGTCATAAATTTGTCATGGATGTACATGCATGACAAAAAACGCGACCTACTGTGACAAACAGGTATCATCACGGAAGTGTATTTCTTTGTAGTGTTTCTTGCATGTTGAGGGCTTGTTATATGATCTATCTATGTTATTATTGTTGAGAGAACTTGCACTAGTGAAAGTATGAAACCTAGGCCTTGTTTCCTATCATTGCAATACCGTTTACGCTCACTTTTACCACTTGTTACCTTGCTATTTTTATTATTTCAGATTACAAAAACCTTTATGTACCATCCATATTGCACTTGTATCACCATCTCTTCGCCGAATTAGTGCACCTATACAATTTGCCATTGTATTGGGTGTGTTGGGGACACATGGGACTCTCTGTTATTTCATTGCAGGGTTGCTTGAGAGAGACCATCTTCATCCTACGCCTCCTACGGATTGATAAACCTTAGGTCATCCACTTGAGGGAAATTTGCTATTGTCCTACAAACCTGTGCACATGCAGGCCCAACAACGTCTACAAGAAGAAGGTTGTGTAGTAGACATCACATACCTTTTGGGTGATGGAGCAGGCTCAGTGGTGCTCCCAGCTTCCTTTCGCTTCGCGCGGCCACCCCTTGAGGGTGTCGTTCTTCTTCTTGTTGCCCATCCTTGGGTACGGTTCGCTGAGCGCTGATCCTGTGAGGTACGATCCAGTGCGGAGAATAAGTTATGTTCAGAAATGACACTCCTTTTTTATTTCCGAACACTTACCTTGACGAAGGGGTAGAGATCAGGGTAATTGGCGATGATGGCTACCTCCGAGCCATCAAGGCTCGCCTGGTAATAGACTCTGTCTTCAAATTCCACAAATATATCCGGATCTTGATGGAATCTAGGGTCTTTGTGACGTGCGTGGTCTTCTTGTTGGGGAGGAGGGCAATGGATGTTCTTGACTACCTTCCTCCACGACTGTTTTTGAAACAACCAGAGTATTCAGTTCATGTGCTCTGATGATAAAGAAGGTGCTGAATGATTAAACTTACCCAGTCAATGGGGTTTTACATGGAGAAGCAGTCCCAGCATTGTAGACGGACGAAGTCTTCTTCTTCTCCCTTATAAAGGTCCATAAGCATGGCTGCCAGTGCGGCTTGGTTGTCCGGACCCTTTCACATATGGTGGGACGCGTCGACCTCCCCATTGTAGTTCCATAAAGGACCCACCCTGGACTGAAGACGCTGGATACATCGCTTTATTGTAATAGCCATGACTTCAATGATGGAGAGTCCAGAATGGGTCAATAATCTACCTTGCTGACAAATCTCATTACTTCCATACTATCCTCTTGTCTAAGGGACTTGGGGCGCCAGCTGGATAGCTTCTTTAAAGGCGTGCAGGAAAATTTGGGAAGTCCGCACCAAACAGGGTCCAGAAGAGGAACATCATCAATGTAGAACCATTCCGAAGATAAATCGATGGACCCCCTCTTCGGAGTGCCGACTGGGTAACCGGATCCAGATATGCACCATACTTCGGCGCCGCCCACTTCAAAATTGGACCCTCCGCCCTGGTGGCGGGGGACGAGGCAGAAGAACTCCACAGTTCAAAATGAGCCTCACAGCCTAAAATAGCTCGCAAAGGGTGACAAAACCAGAAATGTGTAGAATAGAACCTTGTGTGAGGTTGTGCAGTTGGATCCCGTAATATTCCAGTAGATCCTTGAGGAAGGGGTGGATTGGGAATCCCACGCCCCTCAGAAGGAATGAGATGAAGCATACCCTCTCTCCTTGAATAGGATTGGGGAAATTTTCTGTTGATGCATCGTCGCCCATAGAAGTTAACCCTGCCCGTATGGGGATTAGATCCGCGGGGGGGGGGGGGATATCATTGCATCTGGAGCCGATTTAGCTGGAGATGAGATACGGAGCAACTCTGCCAATCCCCCTCTTGAGGGCCATGAGGACGCGAGGAGGAGCCAGGTGCACTAGCCATGGTTTGAATTTTTTTGTGGTTTGCTCTGTTGCTCTTGGGGGCGATGCGAAATTGCATTTTGAAGATCCAACCTCGTTATATAGGTGCTTCTTGTGCCTGTTGGAAATGTTAAAATACAAGGGTAATGGACTGTTCGCATTCATTCAGATGCATGGAAATCGAGGCGACGATAGGAAGGAATCATAAAGACTGGACGTGGACACTGATGCCGGACTGTCATCGACCGGAGTATGATGGGGAACCCTCCTTGCAAAGCCGAAGACTTACATCCACACACAACATCATCATTGAAGGTATGTTTGGGGGCTACTGAGGGAGTCCTGGATTCGGGGGTCCTCAGGTCTCCGGCCCAGGAGTATGGGCCGGGTTGGATGGGCCGTACAAGATCAAGCGGAAGATTATCCTCCGTGTCTGGATGGGACTTCTCAATATGTAGGCGGCAATATTAAAGTCCAGAAGCTTCCTTCCTGGTTGAACCGACCTTATACAAACAGTAGGACCCTCCGGTGTGTATATAAACTGGAGGGGTTAGTCCATAGGGAGGATCTTCTTCACCGTCATTGGAATACTCATAGGGTAGACATCTAGGGTTTAGCCATTACGATCTCGAGGTAGATCAACTCTTGTAATCTTCATTCTCATCGAATATAATCAAGCAGGAGTAGGGTTTTACCTCCCTTAAGAGGGCCCGGACCTGGGTAAACACTGTGTCCCCTGGCTTCCTGTTACCATTGATCCTTAGATGGATAACTTGGGCCCCCCTACCTGAGATATGCCGGTTTTGACTCCGACAATAAGGGCGTGGTGGGAAGAGTGAATAGGTGGTTTCTACCCCGTGCGTTAAAAGTCATCACGGGCCATCACAAAGAGGGCCCCACCATAATTTGCTTTACACAATGCGCAGGAAAACCAAAAACTGGCCCGGACCCAAGATTAATGAAGAAGCAAAGAAGGCACACAGGGGCCAACCTCTTCAGCACCCCGCCTATGCACTTATTAGGGCCTACCCCGACGACGCTCGGCTGTGCGATCAAGGCAGGCTCAGGGGCTTCTTTCGGTGCAACTAACCCTAGGTCTATTGCCCTGACTGTGCACAGGCATGGGTGTCGGTGTTAAAACCGGTAGATCTTGGGTAGGGGGGCCCAAGCTATATGTCTGAGGACTGATGGTAACAATGGATAACGAACACAGTGTTTACACAGGTCCGGGCCCTCTTTATGGAGGTAAAACGCTACTCTTGCTTGATTATATCATAGGGTATAGGAGTTACAAGAGTTGATCTACCACGAGATCGTATTAGCTAATCCTAGTTTGGCTAGCTTGGTAATGTTGTGATCCTGCCTCCGATCGAAGCCTTCGGTTTATATAGACACCGAAGGGGCTTAGGGTTGTACAAAGTCGGTTTAACAGAAAGCAAATAACATATCCGGACACCTAAACTTGCCATCCACGTATACGGGAGTCCCTACCAGACACGACAGGTGATCTTCTATCTTGTATCTTGACGGCCCATCAGTCCGGCCCATATCCAATAGACCGGACGCCCGAGGACCCCCTAGTCTAGGACTCCCACAGTAGCCCCTGAACCAGTCTTCAATGAAGATGTGTTCGGCGCACGGATCATCTTCGGCATTGCGAGGCGGGTTCCTTGAAAAATACACATCAGTTTTCCTTCGTAAAAGAATTGTATCTGGCTTTGCGACACAACCCTTAGCCGCGAAGCAGGATATATAAAAAATAAGAGTAGTGTCTTTTACTGACAACTTTTTCCGGCGAAGTGTCAGACTTGACCCTCCGACGTTTTGAACCATTTCACACCCCCGTGTTCCCTATTTCGAGGCCAAGCCCCATTGGCCCGTCCTGTCAAGACAAAGATCGTGCCCACTTAATACGGGATTTCTCATCAATAGAATTTCAGTAATCCAACCGTTTATGGTGTACGCTTTCATTGGGAAGAGGCGAGCTTCAAGGCGCAAGTGGGGGACGGTTGGCATTTTTACCACCTGTAAGAGGCCAATACATTTCTCTGTTCTTCCCCACGCCTTCCAGTCTCCTCTGCCTTCCGATCTCCCAAGATCTCAAAGCCCAAAACGTTTCCCCCACCTCCTCCGACCATGGCCATATCCGGTTCCAAAGGAAAGTGGGAGGCGTCCTCCGTCACGGAGAAGGAGATAAAGGATCTCCGGAGTGTGGGATACCTCGTCACCTCCCTCGCGCACAGGCACCCCACCAAGGGTCAGATCATTCCTACTCCGAAGCATGGTGAACGGGTCGTCTTCCTTCCTCATTTCCTTAGAGGGCTAGGCATTCCACTCTACCCATTCATCCGTGGATTTATGTTCTACTACGGGCTAGATTTCCACAATCTAGCCCCGAACTCTTTCCTCCACATCTTGGCGTACATCGTCGTGTGTGAGGCTCTTCTCTGCATCCACCCACACTTCGGCATGTGGCTCAAGGTTTTCAATGTGAAGCCGAAGGTGGTCGACGGGAAGCACGCGGACTGCGGCGGAGCTATGATTAGCAAGTGCCCAATGCCACGTGGCCCAAGGGGGCCTTTGTGGAGACCGTCAAGATCTGGCAACGAGAGTAGTTTTATATCACTGAGGCGCGCCACACTAAGTGGGCGGAGATCCTGGAATTCAGATTCAGACCCCGCATGAGGCTCGTCTCCTCGACCGCGAAGGGCCACGACTGGGGGTCTCAGATCGAGGTGCAGACGCTACAAATGCGTATCACCAATGTGCTGAGCAAAAACGTTGGTTTAACCAACATAGTGCAGATTATGCTCTTCCACCGCATCCTCCCCTGCCAGCGCCGGACTTCCCCCGTGTAGGAGTTCAATCCAAAGGAGCCACGAACTCTGCAGCATTTGCTTGGCACAATGCACGAGGGAATGCGGAAGCTGCTCTTCAAGGCGTAGAAGAGCTGGCCCATGGAGACCGAAGACGTTGGCCTCGATGCCAACAATCCGGCCACTCCGGTAAGTGTTTAATTTTTCGAAGATATATCTGGTTTATGTATTCGATCAATGCGAAACTCATCAACCCACCTATTTGCAGGGCTGGACCAAGAAGTCAGAGCGGATTAAGAGTCTGACTCCGTTGCCCGAAGACCCAGTCACTCATCAGCTGGAGGAGATGCTGGTCCCGGCACGCTATCAGGCGCTGGAGAAGAAGATCAAGAAGAAGGACAAGGGGCCCAAGGACGGGCCCCGCTGCAAAGGTCCTTCGGACGCAGTGTCCGGAGAGACCGAGGCTGTTTCTCATGAGGAAGACGAGGACGAAGAGAAGGAGGAGGAGGAAGTGGAGAGCGACTCCCCACTCAAGACGAGGAGGGGGAAGAGGGCAGCCTCCGAGAACCTGGAGGGAGCAACGCCGAAGAAGGGGAGGGTAATCCTCTCTGATAGTTCGGACTCAGAGTCTGAACACAGCCTGGAGAGGATCCAAAGGGAGAAGCCCCTAGCCAAAATGTAAGTATTAAAAACTTAGTTATCGCTTAATCTGCCTCTGTCATATAAATTAAATCATTTCTCTACCTTTTAGCCCTCCACGTGAGATCCCGGTTCCCTCTGCTTCGGAGGGGAACTCTCTAGCACCTGGAGAGGTGGAGAGTGACGGACCATTGCATGCCTTCTCCCCCCTGCCATGGATTACACCGAGGTGTCGTCCCAAAGGGCATCTCTTGGCCGAGGAGGAGCAAATGAGGCTGTCCAGAAGGCGCCCGAGGATAACACCTCGGACATTGTAGAGCGGGGCATGGCAACTATTACATCCCTAGTTCTAGTATGCTTTGGGCTAGCTAGTCATGTGTTGCATCATGTTTAAATTTGATTTAAAGTTGAAATGTGGATTGATCAAACCGTAGCACCAAAAAGAATTCAATAGGATCAAATAAAATCTTTTTCAAGCACCCAAAATGCCCTTTAAAATGTTCATGATTTTTGATCAAGGTTGAAACCTCTGCCAAAAATCATTAGCATATTTGTTGGCCACTTATGGATTTTTGAATTACCCCATATTATATTTGAATTGGGGCATTTGAATTCTATAAATATTTTAAATGCTCCAAGTTATTCTGAAATCACTTGAGGGCCTCTGGATTAATTCAGTTAGTGCCCATATTTATGTTCAGAATTTAATAAAATGATTTAATTCTAAAACTAAATCAAAATAGAGAGGAAATAAATAGAAAACTGAAGCAATAGAAAAAGGACAGAGAATCTACCTGCACTTACTTGGCTCCCCACCGCAGCCCAGCAGAGGCCCAGCCCACTGGCCCCTGCCAGTCATCTTCAACCCCCTCGCCCCGAAGCAGTTGCGTGCCAGCAACAGCACACGACCACGGCCACCTCCTGCTCTAGCGCGGCCCCCCGCCCCTTCCAGCCATGCCAGCGAGATGGCAGACCCCCTGACCCCTCTCACTCTCCCCCCATGGACCTCCTCTCCTCTGCTCTCTCTCTCTCTCTCTCACGGCCGCCCAAACTAGCCGGTGCCCGCCGCCGCAAAGCACCGCGCCCACCGCCATCCCCTTGCCCCGTGGCTGTGACCTCTAGCTCCGCCTCGATGCCGTGAAGCACCAACCCGAAGAACGTGCCCGCTGATGCCCTGCAGCGTCGTCATCATCGCCATCTTCCTCGTCTGCTCCGACGAATGCTGTCGCTCGATTCGTCGACCTCCGAGCGTCCCCGAGCATGCTAAGCTACTCATCGACCTCCCTGTGAGCTCCGCTGCTTTTCCCCTCTCTTCCCCGCTTTATATTTGCCTCGTAGCCGCCACCGCCATTCATGCCGAAGCTCACCTCCTCCCAAGCTCATCGCCGGCGCGACTCCGGTGACCTTCGGGTCCCGTGCGTGTATCCGTTGAGTTCGTGAGCACCCGTGGGTTCGGCAAGTGCAAGTCGTTGCTCGATTTGACCGATGTGGCCCCGTTTCAGTCACCTCCCGAGCTCCGGTCACCGTGGTTGTCGTCGTCGCCGTCGTTTTCGGCCTCCCGGCACCCAATCGCCTGCACCACTGGATGCGGCACACATCCAGCTCGCCATATAGCCAAGCTGCATGCCCAGCCGACGCCTCTAGCGCAAGTCCGGCGTGCCCCCACAATGTTCTGTGGTCGCCGCCGGCTTGTCCCTGACGTGATGATGTGGCATCGTCGTTAGGGACGAATTGCCCAGCTTAATTACCCCCTGACCCACTTACACATGGGCCCCACGCCCTTAATTAATGTCACTTTAGTTCCTGTTTAGGTTTAACTAACCACAGTGGCCCCATGCGTCAGCTTTGACCGCACTGACCTGGCTGTTGACTGGGCCCACATGTCCGGTTGACTTGATGACGTGTCTGTTGACCCGGCCCCACCTGTCAGTGACACTAGCCAGCACTGTCTCACTGACCAGTGGACCACACTGGTCAGGTTTGACACGGGGCAGCTCTGTTGACCTGCTGATGTCATTCTTACGTAGTGTTGACGCAGTAAATCTATATCTGGATTTAGGTTATTTTTAAGTTGCAGAAAATGCTCTAAACTTCTAAAAATCGTAGAAATTAATCTATAACTCCAAATGCAAAGTTTTATATATGAAAGATGATCAGAAAAGTCCAGTCTATCCATTTGTACTAGTTTCATGTATGTTGGAACAACTTATAGCTGCTGAATTGGTCAAATGAATTAAATGACATTTGAATAATCACATATGGAGTTTGAATTTGAATCTTGGGTTCAAACCAACTCCATTTAACCTGTTGCTAGTTGCATTAGCTCAAATCACAGCATATTGACATGTCATGATCATGCATCATATTGTGCATTGCATTGATCGTGTTTCCTTCTCTGTTGCTGGAATTTGTCCCCTCTCGATAGACGTGGTTCCGACGATGAGATCGATGACACCAATGAAGAACTATACTATCTTCAGAAGTGCCAGGCAAGCAAAACACCCTTGTTCATTCTGATACAATTCCACTCTCTCGCTCCTGCTCTCTTTTACTGCATTAGGACAACAACGACTCATGTGTTACTTGTCGCGGTAGTTGAACCCCCTTTTCCTCTGCATGACCTGTCATTGCCACAGTAAATAGATGAAACCCACTAGCATGAGTAGGAGTTGTTTGAGCCCTGATGTGCCTACTCATTCATGTTTGTTGTCATGCCTGCTACTGCTTAGAGTTGAGTCTGGTCTGGTTCATCGGGGGATGAACTAGGATGTTGTGAACATGTCCTACTGTGTGTAAGCTAAGTATGTGAACACGATTTGGTAAAGGTAGCGGTGCGAGGCCATGTAGGAGTACATGGTGGGATGTCTCATTGAAGCCGTCCTCAGGAACTGAGTTCTGTGTTTGTGATCCATGAATAGTTACTACCACTCATTGGGATCCTTAATTGACCCTCTCGGCTTCTTAACCACCCCTATCCTCTGCTAGGAGTTGCAAGTAGTTTCTGGTGTTTGTAATTTGCTGGAGGCCGTGGGCAGCGCTGACCCGAGGGGTGGGCTGTGTTGCGGTAGGGACGTGGCACGGTGTACCGGGCACCCGTTTGGTGTCTCGGGAACCCTGCTCACATCGTTCAAGGCCGTACATGGAAACTTTGGCCGGACTCCCTGTGGATGGAACCTGAATAGGCGATAAACCTGGACTAGAGACTTGAGTGTTTAGGTAGGCCGTGGGCGACACCCTCGCCAGGCTTCCGCTTGAAGGTTGCCAAGATACATGACGTGTAGATGGCGGTAAGTAGAGAGAGCATGTGTGAAGAAGTACACCCCTGCAGGGTCAACATCATCTATTCGAATAGACGTGTCCGCGGTGAAGGACCTCTGGGTTGCCTATACAGTTCATAGACAAGTGAAAGTGGATACTCTAAAATGCGCAAGGTAAGCGTGAGTGCTATGGATGGCGTTCTCGTAGGGAGACAGGAGCGGATCCACAGTGGTGTATTGATATGGTGAACATGTGGACTCATGTGCGCCACCTCAAAAGAGTTACTTGCACTCATAGTTTAGGATAGCCACCGAGTCAAAGCTGGCTTGCTGCAGTTAAACTCCACCACCCCCTTTATTGATAATGATGCATATGTAGTTAGTTCTGATGTTAGTCTTGCTGGGTACACTTGTGCTCACTTTTGCCTATTTTATGTTTTTGCAGAGAGACTTCAGTCTCGATAGTAGTTCCGCGTGGACTTCGATATCTAGCTTGTTACCTCAGCTACGGTCGTGTGCCCTCGACAGGATCTGGTAGATAGTCAGGCTTCTCAGCCTTTTTCATTTGTAGATGTCTGTACTCAGACATGTTTAGCTTCCGCATGTGCTTTGACCTGTATGCTCTGGATGTTGGGTCATGAGACCCATGTTTGTAATATCTCGCTCCTCGGATCCTATTGAATAAAATACTTGAGTTGTATTTTCACATATCGAGCATACTGTGCGTGTGTTATTGAAATGCTTGGTGTGTGTGGGATCTGACTATCTAGTTGTTTATCCTTGGTAGCCTCTCTAACCGGGAAGTGTCTCCTAGTGCTTCCACTGAGCCTTGGTAGCATGCTACTACTCCAGAACACTTAGGCTGGCCGGCATGTGTCCTTCTTCGTTCCTGTGTCTGTCCCTTCGGGGAAATGTCACGCGGTGTCTACCAGAGTCCTGTTGGCCTGCTACAGCCCGGTTTATCGGAGTCCTGCTAGCCCAGTTGCTACAGCTCGGATTCACTCACTTATGACCGACACGTTCGTTGCTGGGTCATGTATGCATGTCCCTGTAAGTTAGTGCCACCTTGGGTTCACGACTAGCCATGTCAGCCCAGGCTCCTTGTCATATGGATGCTAGCGACACTATCATATACGTGTGCCAAAAGGCGCAAATGGTCACGGGCCTGGTAGGGCAACACCCGTGGGAATACCGTGCGTGAGGCCGTGCTACGTCTTGAGCTTGCATTGGTTTTCCTCGAAGAGGAGAGGGTGATGCAGCAAAGTGTAGCGTAAGTATTTCCCTCAGTTTTGAGAACCAAGGTATCAATCCAGTAGGAGGCTCCTCAAAAGTCCCACGCATCTACACAAACAAACTGAGAACTTGCAACCAACGCAATAAAGGGGTTGTCAATCCCTTCACGGTCACTTGCGAAAGTGAGATCTAATAAAGATAGTATGATAAGATAAATATATTTTTGGTCTTTTATAATATAGATGCAAAAAGTAAAGATGCAAATAAAAGTAGATTGAAAGCAAATATGATAAGAGATAGACCCGGGGGCCATAGGTTTCACTAGAGGCTTCTCTCGAGATAGCATAAATATTACGGTGGGTGAACAAATTACTGTCAAGCAATTGATAGAAAAGTGCATAGTTATGAGATTATCTAGGCATGATCATGTATATAGGCATCACGTCCATAACAAGTAGACCGACTCCTGCCTGCATCTACTACTATTACTCCACACATCGACCGACTCCTGCCTGCATCTAGAGTATTAAGTTCATAAGAACAGAGTAACGCATTAAGCAAGATGACATGATGTAGAGGGATAAACACATGCAGTATGATATAAACCCCATCTTGTTATCCTCGATGGCAACAATACAATACGTGCCTTGCAAGATTGAACCCAAAGCTAAGCACTTCTCCCATGGAAAGTGAGGGAGTCCTGGACTAGGGTGTGTACGGATAGCCGAACTATCATCATGGGCTGGACTCCAAGACTACGTAGATACAAGATTGAAGACTTCGTCCCGTGTCCGGATGGGACTTTCCTTGGCGTGGAAGGCAAGCCTGGCAATACGGATATGGAGATCTCCTACCATTGTAACCGACTCTGTGTAACCCTAGCCCTCTCCGGTGTCTATATAAACCGGAGGGGTTTTAGTCCATAGGACGAACAACAATCATACCATAGGCTAGCTTCTAGGGTTTAGCCTCCTTGATCTCGTGGTAGATCCACTCTTGTACTACCCATATCATCAATATCAATCAAGCAGGAGTAGGGTTTTACCTCCATCAAGAGGGCCCGAACCTGGGTAAAAACATCGTGTCCCTTGTCTCCTGTTACCATCCGCCTAGACGCACAGTTCGGGACCCCCTACCCGAGATCCGCCGGTTTTGACACCGACATTGCTGCTTTCATTGAGAGTTCCTCTGTGTCTTCGCCCATAGGCCCGATGGCTCCTTCGATCATCAACAACAACGCGGTCCAGGGTGAGACTTTTCTCCCCGGACAGATCTTCGTATTCGGCGGCTTTGCACTGCGGGCCAATTCGCTTGGCCATCTGGAGCAGATTGAAAGCTACGCCCCTGGCCATCAGGTCAGATTTGGAAGTTTGAACTTCACGGCCGACATCCGCGAAGACTTGATCTTCGACGGATTCGAGCCACAACTGTGCGCGTCACACTATCACGATGGGCATGATCTGGCTCTGCTGTCGGACAGTGCCCTGGAGTCCGCACGAGAGTCCGCTCCGACCCTTAACTCGGAGCCGACTGCGCCGATCGAGGACTTGTGGCTAGACACTGCCTCGGGGGCCGCTACCTCTACGGTGATGGAGCCGAATACCGACCCTGTCCCTTGTGAAGCTCATGACTCCGAGGTGTCGGATTCCTCGCCGGACTCCGAACCTCCCGCGCCCCTACCAATCGACTCCGATTGGGCGTCGATCATGGAGTTCACCACTGCGGACATCTTTCAGCACTCGCCTTTTGGCGACATCCTGAATTCGCTAAAGTATCTCTCGTTATCAGGAGAGCCCTGGCCGGACTGCGATCAAAATGGTTGGGATGCGGACGACGAAGAAATTCAAAGCCCAATCACCACCCACTTTGTAGCCACTGTCGACGACCTAACCGACATGCTAGACTTCGACTCCGAAGACATCGATGGTATGGACGACGATGCCGGAGACGACCAAGAACTAGCGCCTATGGGGCACTGGAAAGCCACCTCTTCATACGACATATACATGGTGGACATCCCAAAGGATGGGAATGGCGAGGGAACAGCGAAGGAAGACCCCTCCAAGAAACAGAATAAGCGCCGGCGTCAGCGGCGCCGCTCTAAATCCCGCCACAGCAAGAATGGAGATTCCGGCACCGGAGACAATAACACCCCGGACAGTGCCGAAGACAACCCCCTCCAGCAAGATTCAGCACAGGAGTACGGAAAAGCCAGCCCTCACGAGAGAGCGGCAGACGAAGAGGTAGAGGACGATAATTACATGCCTCCCTCCGGAGACGAGGCAAGCCTCGACGACGATGAATTCGTCGTGCCTGAGGATCCCGTCGAACAAGAGCGTTTTAAACGCAGGCTTATGGCCACGGCAAGTAGCCTCAAGAAAAAGCAGCAACAGCTTAGAGCTGATCAAGATCTGCTAGCCAATAGATGGACCAAAGTCCTTGCGGCCAAAGAGTATGAACTCGAACGCCCCTCCAAAATCTACCCCAAACGCAAGCTGCTGCCCCGATTAGAGGAGGAACCATATAAACCTACATCACCAGCGCACAATACAGCCAACCGACCACCTCGTGGCCGCGACAGAGAGGCCTCTAGGCCTTCCAATAAAGCCGTACCCCAGCATCGCTCGAAAAGTACAAAGCCACGGGGGAATGCGCCGGACTTGCGAGACATATTGGAGGATAAGGCAAGACAATCAAGATTGATCTACGGATCGCGTGGGCGCCCCATGATACGCGACGAACACCGTCGCGCTGGATACAGCACTTTCGGCCGGGCCGAACACAGTAGACAAAGCTCGATTGAGCTACGTCGTGATATAGCCCAATACAGAGGCGCCGCACACCCACTATGCTTCACAGATGAAGTAATGGATCATAAAATCCCCGAAGGGTTCAAACCCGTGAACATTGAATCCTACGATGGCACAACAGACCCCGTGGTTTGGATCAAAGACTATCTCCTTCATATCCACATGGCCCGTGGCGACGATCTTCACGCCATCAAATACCTCTCACTCAAGCTTAAAGGCCCAGCTCAGCATTGGCTTAACAGCCTGCCAGCAGAATCAATTGGGTGTTGGGAGGACCTGGGAGCCGCTTTCCTTGATAACTTCCAGGGCACATATGTGCGACCACCAGACGCTGATGACCTAAGCCACATAATTCAGCAGCCAGACGAATCGGCCAGAATATTCTGGACACGGTTCTTAACCAAGAAAAATCAAATCGTCGACTGTCCAGATGTAGAGGCACTCGCAGCCTTCAAACACAACATCCGCGACGAGTGGCTTGCCCGGCACCTAGGACAGGAAAAGCCGAAATCCATGGCAGCCCTCACATCACTCATGACCCGCTTCTGCGCGGGAGAGGACAGCTGGCTAGCCCGCAGTAACAACCTCAACAAAAATCCTGGCAGTCCGGATACCAAGGACCGCAATGGCAGATCACGTCGCAACAAGCACAAACGCCGCATTAACGGCGATAATACTGAGGATACGGCAGTCAACGCCGGATTCAGAGGCTCCAAACCCGGTCAGCGGAAAAAGCCATTCAAAAGAACCACTCCGGGTCCGTCCAATTTGGAACGAATACTCGACAGCTCGTGCCAGATACACGGCACCCCCGAAAAGCCAGCTAATCACACCAACAGGGATTGTTGGGTATTCAAGCAGGCATGCAAGTTAATTGCCGAAAACAATGACAAGGGGCTGCATAGCGATGACGAGGAAGAGACCTAGCCACCGAAAAATAGAGGACAGAAGGGTTTCCCCCACAAGTGCGGACGGTGAACATGATATACGCAACCCACATACCCAAAAGGGAGCAGAAGCGTGCACTCAGGGACATATACACGATGGAGCCAGTCGCCCCAAAGTTCAACCCATGGTCCTCCTGCCCGATCACTTTTGATCGAAGGGACCACCCCACCAACATCCGCCATGGCGGGTTCGCCGCATTGGTTCTAGACCCAATCGTCGATGGGTTTCACCTCACTAGAGTCCTGATGGATGGCGGCAGCAGCCTGAACCTACTTTACCAAGATACAGTGCACAAGATGGGCATAGACACCTCAAGGATTAAATCCACAAAGACGACCTTCAAAGGCGTCATACCAGGTGTAGAGGCCAATTGTACAGGCTCAGTTACACTAGAAGTGGTCTTCGGATCCCCGGATAACTTCCGAAGCGAGGAGTTAATCTTCGACATAGTTCCGTTCCGTAGCGGCTATCATGCACTGCTCGGACGAACCGCGTTTGCAAAATTCAATTCGGTGCCGCACTACGCATACCTCAAGCTCAAGATGCCTGGCCCTCGAGGAGTCATCACGGTCAATGGAAACACTGAATGCTCCCTCCGAACGGAGGAACATACAGTGGCTCTCGCGGCAGAAGTGCAGAGCAGCCTCTTAAGGCAATTCTCGAGTCCGGCTGCTAAACGACCGGACACCGTCAAACGCGCCCGGAGTAACCTACAACAAGACCACCTGGCACATTCCGAGCACGCGTAGCAATGCGGCCCCAACCCCAGCCCTCGCAAAATTGCAAGACCAGTACTTCGCGTACATCATTACGCTCTGGAGATACCATGGGCATAGGGGGAGGGGCACGACCACGGCAGGCCCAGAGTGCGGCTCAACCACACCAGGGGCTTCCAAGTATGTCATCCTTTTTCTTTCCTTTTTTCTTATCCTCGGGACTCCATTTACCAGAGGCCCTGTCCGGCAGTAGACCTGCCGAACTCACGATGCAACATCCAGGGAAGGAGAAAAGCTACGACGAGTATCTAGGAGGTCTCCATTACGAGCATTATACCTGTTTTATACACCATTCCGCAGCCTACCCCTAGAGGGGGACATGCTAAATAGTTCCACCCCTTGCTTATCGCACTATTTGTATCGTTCTGCATTCACGGCAGTATTTTTTGAATAAACAATGCATCGCTTTTTGCCTATAATTGCATTCCTTTCTTATACATATGTTCATTTATGACATGTTGCATCCGTACATTTTGATACGGCTAAATACACCAGGGGCTTAAGTTCCCCACATTATGGTGTGATAAGTCCGAACACTTTCACAAGTGCGGCACCCCGAACTTATAGCATTATATGCATCGGCTCCGAATCATGTCTTGGGTCAATAGTTGGGTTTGCCCGGCTCCCATGTTTTGGTACCTTACGTTCCGTTATATCAGCTAAGGTAGCGCTGGGAGAACCACTGCGATTGTGCCCCAGTTGAGCTGGGCGAGCACCTCAGTGGAGAAAGCTAAAACTAAGGCGAGAGCCGGTCGCTGTTCGAGAGGTTTTTTCGAGTCCCTAAAGACTTATGTCGCTTAGAGCGAGGAACCGGCTTTGTCCGGCCCAGGCGTGGATAGCGCCCCGAATTCGGCCTTCCAAACACTAGGGGCTTCGCCAAAATTTAAAATTATAGAATTCTATGGCTAAGTGAGAGTGTTCAAGCATTATAAGTCCGGTTGCCTCGTTCGTTGTGTTGAGCGCCTCCCTAGATGGACCCAAAAATGGGAACAAGAACGCTCAAGTTTATCCCGAACACCCCGGCACTCGTGGCATGGGGGCTGAAGCCGACGACTTGCCATCTCTCAGATTTGATACACGGCCGCACAGAAGGTAATATTTTAAATTAACAAGCGTTTCTTAGCGCATACGAACAAAGTTTTCGGCGCACAGGATAACAAAATGCGAGTCTACTCAAATATTACATCCTTGGAGCACTCACTCGCAATAATGCGGGCACCCTTCAGGACACCCTTATAATACATCTCGGGTGTGCGATACTCCTTGCCCGGCGGTGGCGCGTCCGTCACAAGCTTCTCAGCATCCATCGTGCCCCAGTGCACTTTAGCACGGGCAAGGGCCCGACGGGCACCTTCAATGCAGGCAGAGTGCATGATGACTTCAACCCAGGGACACGCATTCACCAGCCGCCGCACCAGGCCGAAGTAGCTCCCAGGCATGGCCTCTTTGGGCCATAGCCGAACTATAAGGCCCTTCATGGCCTGTTCAGCCACCTTGTGGAGCTCGACCAGCTGCTTCAGCTGGTTGCTAAGGGGCACCGGATGTCCGGCCTCAGCATACTGAGACCAGAACACCTTCTCCGTCGAGCTCCCCTCCTCGGCTCTGTAGAAAGCGGAAGCATCGGACACGCTGCGGGGCAGATCTGCGAACGCTCCTGGAGAGCTCCGAATTCGGGTAAGTAACAGGTAATTCACTTTTACATGCTTGCTTTGCATGAAGAATGCCTTACCCGCCACTATTTTCTTCAATGCCTCGATTTCCTGGAGGGCCTTGTGGGCTTCGGCCTTAGCGGCTTTGGCACTCTCAAGAGCCGACGCAAGCTCGGAATCTCGAGTCTTCGAGTCACGCTCCAAACTCTCGTGTTTTTCCACGAGAGCCTGGAGCTCTTGCCGTACCTCCGCCACCCACGCCTCCTGCTTCTCTCGCTCGGCGCGTTCCGCGGCCGCATTGCGTTCGTCCGCGGATACCGCCTCCTTCAGGGTTGCCACCTCGTTCGTAGCCCCTGGAGTACCCACGTTATCCTTGTCATTCCTCTTGCAACCAAATCCTTTTCTGTAAGGTAAAACTTTAATAAGGTGTTACTCACCTTCCTTGTCCTCGAGCTGCTTCTTGGCACGGCCGAGCTCGCTCTCGGACCGCTCGAGGCTCTGCTTCAAGGCATTGACCTCCGCAGTCAGTGCAGCAGAGGTCAGCAGCGCAGCCTGCATTCCCATATTGACATATTTTTGTTAAGACTCCTGCGTATATCTTTTTAGATCCTCAGTCCGGCTTTTCTTTCCGAACACCGAACCGAGCATCAGGGGCTACTGTCTATGCGGTACTATTTTACATAACTTAAAATTCTTACCTCAAAGCCTGTTAGAAGGCTGCTGCAGGCTTCGGTCAGCCTGCTCTTGGCGAGCTGAACCTTCTGAATCACCGCACTCATGACAGTGCAGTGTTCTTCTTTGATGGAAGCGCCGTTGACCGCCTCCAGCAAGTTATCCGGTGCCTCCGGTTGGACGGAGGCCGCCGGCGTCACAGTCTTGCCCTTCTTACGAAGGGGCCGCCCGCCGGACTCCGGAACCACTGCAGGTTCTGGTGCGGAGTCCGGTCCAAAGTCCGGGAGGTTGCCCTGCGGCACCTCTGGGGCCTCCTCCTCCTGGTGGGTCCCTCTCCGGGATCCCACCTCGGTGTTGTCGGCGTCACGGGGGGAGGAGGCGGCCGAAAGTGAAGTGCTATTAACATCCGACGTACCCAAGGACCCGCTCGACGAAGCGGGAAGATCGTCCTTGGGCGGACTACAGGGTTGTATGCGGCGTTAAAAGATGCTATGCGACAAAAAGAAAATTATGAGTTATTCAGGAGTCCGGATACTTACGATCTCGCCAGGGGCTTGGCCCTTGCGGGCCACTCCTCGTCGCCGTCGTCGGCGTTGGTGGAACAGTCCGGGGGAAGGGTCCTTCCCTTCTTGGACCCTTCGGCCTCCCCCGTTGGGGAGGCCTTCCTCTTCTTCTCTCCCCCCGCTGGGGGAGAGGCCTCTTTCTTCTCCTCCTCGTCCTCGTGGGAGGAGTCCGCCTTGGAGTCATCGGACGATGAATCCGATAACACCTGACATCGGGAACTCCTCCGGGTTCCCGTGGCCTTCTTCTTGGCCTTCTTCTCCGGCACCACGTAAGGCGCCGGGACCAGCAGCCCTGTCAAACGGGCATCCGCTGGGTCTTCTGGAAGGGGAGCCGGACAGTTAACCTGTCCGGACATCTCCTGCCAGGCCTGTTAAAGGTATTGGGAGTTTAGATCCCACATAGAGTCAAACTATGAAAAGCAAGTGTCCCATAAAGGATAACATGGCTTACCTCGCTAGCTGGACGCTGCGAGCTGAATCCGCGATCTTCGGTAGCGGATGTGGGAGCCTCGGCGCCCTTGAACAGCACCCTCCAGGCCTCTTCGTACGTAGTGTCGAAGAGCCCGCTCAAGGTCTGGTGTTGTGCCGGATCGAACTCCCACAAGTTGAAGTCCCGCTGTTGGCAAGGGAGAATCCGGCGGATGAGCATGACCTGGATTACGTTGACAAGCTTGAGCTTCTTGTTCACCAGGGTTTGGAGACAGGATTGAAGTCCGGTCAGCTCTTCCGAATTACCCCACAGCAGGCCCTTCTCTTTCTAGGAAGTGAGCCGCATGGGCATGCCAGATCTGAATTCGGGGGCCGCTGCCCATTCAGGGTCACGTGGCTCGGTGATGTAGAACCACCCCGATTGCCACACTTTGATGGTTTCCACAAAGGCGCCCTCGAGCCAAGTGACGTTGGGCATCTTGCCCACCATGGCGCCTCCGCACTCCGCTTGGCTGCCCTTCACAACCTTTGGCTTAACACTGAAGGTCTTTAGCCACAAGCCGAAGTGGGGCTAGATGCAGAGGAAGGCCTCGCACACGACGATAAACGCCGAGATGTTGAGGATGAAATTCGGGGCCAGATCATGGAAATCCAGGCCGTAGTAGAACATGAGCCCCCGGACAAAGGGGTGGAGTGGGGAGCCCAGTCCACGGAGGAAATGGGAAAGGAATACCACTCTCTCATGGGGCCCGGGGGTGGGGATGAGCTGCCCCTCGTCGGGGAGCCGGTGCGCGATGTCGCTGGACAAATATCCGGCGCTGCGTAGCTTCTTGATGTGCCCCTCCGTAACGGAGGAGGCCATCCACTTGCCTCCCGCTCCGGACATGGCTGGAGAAGGTTGAGGTGAGATGTCCGGACTTGGGCGCTGGAGCTCGAGTGCGCGGAGATGGATAAGCAAAGGAGGAAGAAGGCGTAGGTAAAAAGGTGGATCCTTATCCCCTTATATATGGGCGGACGAAACTATGCGTCCCCACCAGCCTGGTAAAACTCGCTTATCTCCCAAGCGCCACAATCAATGGCGCGGTTGGGTTACCCACGTCCGTATTGATGAGAATCCCGGAATAAGGGGACACGATCTCTGCTTCGACAAGACGTGCCAAGGAAACCGCTTCGCTAAACGCGCTGAGGTAGAATAATAAAAACGATTCGAGTAAAGGCTTGGTTGTGGTGTGACGTCACGCCATAAAATACGTCAGCAGATTGAACTTGTGTAAATATTATTCTCTCTAAGGAGGTATGTGGAATTTATCTTATAGAGCCGGACACTATCCTGGTGTTCACAATCTTCTATGAATTATTCGAAGGAGGAACCCGCCTTGCAATGCCGAAGACAATATGCGCGTCGGACTTGTCGTCATTCAAGCCTGGTTCAGGGGCTACTGAGGGAGTCCTGGACTAGGGGGTGTCCGGATAGCCGAACTATCATCATTGGCCGGACTCTAAGACTACGAAGATACAAGATTGAAGATTTCGTTCCGTGTCCGGATGGGACTTTCCTTGGCGTGGAAGGCAAGCTTGGCAATACGGATATGTAGATCTCCTACCGTTGTAACCGACTCTGTGTAACCCTAGCCCTCTCCGGTGTCTATATAAACCGGAGGGGTTTTAGTCCATAGGACGAACAACAATCATACCATAGGCTAGCTTCTAGGGTTTAGCCTCCTTGATCTCATGGTAGATCCACTCTTGTACTACCCATATCATCAATATCAATCAAGCAGGAGTAGGGTTTACCTCCATCGAGAGGGCCCGAACCTGGGTAAAAACATCGTGTCCCTTGTCTCCTGTTACCATCCGCCTAGACGCACAGTTCGGGACCCCCTACCCGAGATCCGCCGGTTTTGACACCGACATCAAGAAAAACCAATCTAGTAGGCCAAACCAAACTGATAATTCGAAGAGACTTGCAAAGATAACTCAACCATACATAAAAGAATTCAGAGAAGATTCAAATATTATTCATAGATAAACTTGATCATAAACCCACAATTCATCAGATCTCGACAAACACACCGCAAAAAGAGTTTACATCGAATAGATCTCCACAAGAAAGGGGGAGAACATTGTATTGAGATCCAAAAAGAGAGAAGAAGCCATCTAGCTAAAAACTATGGACCCGTAGGTCTGTGGTAAACTACTCACAACTCATCGGAGGGGAAAGGATGTTGATGTAGAAGCCCTCCATGGTTGATTCCCCCTCTGGCAGAGTGCCGGCGAAGGCTCCAAGATGAGATCTCGCGGATACAGAAGGTTACGGCGGTGGAAATTGTGTTTCATGGTGCTCCTGGATGTTTTCGGGGTACGTAGGTATATATAGGAGGAAGAAGTACGTCGGTGGCCGCCCGAGGGGCCCACGAGACAGGGGGGCGCGCCCTACAGGGGGGGTGCGACCCTTTATCTCGTGGGGCCCTCGGAAGCTTCTTGACTTGCACTCCAAGCTCTCCGGATCACGTTCGTTCCAAAAATCACACTCCCGAAGGTTTCATTCCGTTTGGACTCCGTTTGATATTCCTTTTCTTCAAAATACTGAAATAGGCAAAAAAAACAGCAATATGGGCTGGGCCTCCGGTTAGTAGGTTAGTCCCAAAAATGATATAAATGTGTAAAATAAAGCCCATAAACATCCAAAAGAGGTAATATAATAGCATGGAACAATCAAAAATTATAGATACGTTGGAGACGTATCAAGCATCCCCAAGCTTAATTCATGCTCGTCCTCGAGCAGGTAAATGATAAAAAGAGAATTTTTGCTGTGGAATGCTACCTAGCATAATTCATAATGTAATTTTCTTTATTGTGGCATGAATGTTCATATCCAAATGAATACAAAATAAGAGTTCATATTGATAAAAGAAATAGTAAGACTCCAAGCATACTAATCAAAGTAATCATGTCTTCTCAAAATAGCATGGCAAAAGAGACTTCATCCCTACAAAATCATATAGTTAGCCTATGCTTCATTTTCGTCACACAAAGATGTTGCCAACTTCTATACCCCTGATGACAAGCCAATCAATTGTTTCATACTTAAATATTCTCAAACTTTTTCAACCTTCACGCAATACATGAGCGTGAGCCATGGATATAGCACTATGGGTGGAATATAATATGATGATGGGGATTGTGTGGAGGAGACAAAAAAAAGGAGAAAGTCTCACATTGACGAGGATAACTAATGGGCTATGGAGATGCCCATCAATTGATGTGAACATGAGGAGTAGGGATTGCCATGCAACGGATGCACTAGAGCTATAAATGAATGCTCAACAAAAGAAAACTAGTGGGTGTGCATCCAACTTGCTTGCTCACGAAGACCTAGGGCATTTGAGGAAGCCCATCGTAGGAATATACAAGCCAAGTTCTATAATGAAAAATTCACACTTGTATGAAAAAGACAACTTATGAGACCCACTATATGAAAAACATGGTGCTACTTTGAAGCACAATATATGAGACTCACTACATGGAGAACAAAGTGCTACTTTGAAGCACAAGTGTGGAAAAAGAGATAGTAACATTGCCCTTTTTATTTATTTTCTTTTTTTGGGGCCTTTCTTTTTTTTCTTTTTGGCCTTTCTCTCTTTTTTTGGGCAATGATCTAATAATGATGATCATCACACTTCTATTGATTACAACATATGAATTACAACTCGAAACTAGACCAAGATATGACTCTATATGAATGCCTCCGGCGGTGTACCGGGATGGTGCAATGAATCAAGAGTGACATTTATGAAAAATAATGCATGGTGGCTTTGCCACAAATACGATGTCAACTACATGATCATGCAATGGCAATATGAAAAAAGTAAAGTATGTCATGATGATTATGAACGGAACGGTGGAAAGTTGCATGGCAATATATCTCGGAATGGCTATGGAAATGCCATAATAGGTAGGTATGGTGGCTATTTTGAGGAAGATATAAGGAGGTTTATGTGTGATAGAGTGTATCGTATCACGTGGTTTGGATGCACCGGCGAAGTTCGCACCAACTCTCAAGGTGAGAAAGGGCAATGCACGGTACCGAAGAGGCTAGCAAAGGTGGAAAGGTAAAAGTGCGTATAATCCATGGACTCAACATTAGTCAAAAGAACTTATACACTTATTGCAAAAATTTAGAAGTCATCAAAAATCAAGTACTACGCGCATGCTCCTAGGGGGATAGATTGGTAGGAAAAGAACATCGCTTGTCCCCGACTGCCACTCATAAGGGTGCACAAGCCAAGTACACTTCATGTTTCAAATTTGTTACACAACTTTAACCATACGTGCATGCTACGGGACTTGCTAACTTCAACACAAGCATTCCTTAAATTCATAATCACCCAACTAGCATGACTTTAATATCACTACCTCCATATCTCAAAACAATTATCAAGTATCAAATTGATCATAGCATCCAATTCACTTCCTATGATAGTTTTTATTATACCCAACTTGGATGCCTACCATTCTAAGACCAACTTTATGATAATAGCAAATACCATGCTGTTCTAAAAGACTCTCAAAATAATATAAGTGAAGCATGAGACACTAGAAATTTCTTCAAAATTAAGACACCACCGTGCTCTAAAAGATATAAGTGAAGCACTAGAGCAAAAACTATCAAGCTCAAAAGATATAAGTGAAGCACATAGAGTATTCTAGAAAATTCTAATCAAATAGGCTTCTCCCAAAAGGTGTGTACATCAAGGATGATTTTGGTAAACCAAAAACCAAATACTAATATAATACACGACGCTCCAAGCAAAACACATATCATGTGGTGAATAAAAATATAGCTCCAAGTAAAGTTACCAATGAACGAAGACGAAAGAGGGGATGCCTTCACGGGGCATCCCCAAGCTTAGGCTTTTGGCTATTCTTGAATACCTTGGGGTGCCATGGGCATCCCCAAGCTTAGGTTCTTTCCACCCTTTATTCCATAGTCCATAAAAGGTTTACCCAAAACTTGAAAACTTCACAACGCAAAACTCAACAGGAAATCTTATAAGCTCCGTTAGTGAAAGAAAACAAAACCACCACATAAGGTACTGCCATGAACTCATTATTTATTTAATTTGGTGTTAAACCTACTGTATTCCAACTTCTTTATGGTTCAAAGACTGAATTACTAGCCATAGATTCATTGAAATAAGCAAACAACACACGAAAAACAGAATCTGTCAAAAACAGAACAGTCTGTAGCAATCTGTAACTAACGCAAACTTATAGAACTCTAAAAATCCTACCAAAATAGGAAGTCCTGTAAAATTAGTTTATTGAACATCAGCAAAAAGAATAAATGCAAAAACACGTTCCTGTGATTTAACACAATTATATTCGTGCGCGCAAAGTTTCTGTTTTTCAGCAGAATCAAATCAACTATCATTGTAGGTTATCCTATAGGTTCTACTTGGCAAAAACACTAATTAAAAGATAAAAACACATATAACCAGAGGGTAGATGCAAGATTTATTACTAAACAGGAGCAAAAACAAAAAACATAAAGAAAAATTGGGTTGCCTCCCAACTAGCGCTATCATTTAACGCCCCTAGCTAGGCATAAAAGCGGAGATAGATCTAACGACTGCCATCTTTGGCACTAAATTCATAAGTAGCATGCATGATAGATTCATAAGGTAATTTAACTTTCTTTCTTGGAAAGAGCTCCATGCCTTTCTTTAATGGAAATTGGAATCTAATATTCCCTTCCTTCAAATCAATAATCGCACCAATCGTTCTAAGGAAAGGTCTACCAAGAATAATTGGGCAAGAAAGATTGCAATCTATATCAAGAACGATAAAATCTACGGGCACCAAATTTCTATTTGCAACAATGAGAACATCATTGATTCTTCCCATAGGATTTTTAATGGTGGAATCCGCAAAGTGCAAATTTAAAGAGCAATCATCAAGATCATGGAAACCTAGAATATCACATAAAATTTTCGGAATCGTGGAAACACTAGCACCCAAATCACACAAAGCAAAACACTCATAATTTTTAATTCTAATCTTTATAGTAGGTTCCCACTCATCATTAAGTTTTCTAGGTATAGAAACTTCCAAATTAAGTTTTTCATCATAAGATTGCATCAAGGCATCAACGATATGTTTGGTAAAAGCTTTATTTTGACTATAAGCGTGAGGAGAGTTAACAACGGATTGCAACAAGGAAATACAACCTTTTAAAGAACAATTATCATAATCAAATTCCTTGAAATCCGAGATAGAAAGTTCAATATTATTAGAAGTTGAGGATTCTCCAATCTCACTTTTACCAAATTTAGCATTAAGATCTAAAGACTCTGAATTCTTGGGACGCCTTCTAGGCAAAGTTGATTCATCATCAGTCCCATACTCATCAAAATTCATATTGCAAAACATAAATCTAATCGGAGACACATCAATAACTTTAAGATCCTCATCATTATTTTCATGTAATTTTTCTGGTTTAGCGGCCATCTTATTGACTAAGGTGGCCTGCTTGTCAGAAATTTTGCCTATAACATTTTCAAGCCGGGTAATTTGAGCGTTAACACCATAAAATTCTTTATTCCTATCATCAAGCTCTTTGTTCATAAACCCCAAAAACTTTTTTGTTCCTTAAGTTCTTTTCTAAAGAAATTATTGTGCTCAAATTGCAAATTCATAAAGCTTCTAATATTTGATTCAATCTCATCCATCCTTCTGAGAAGGTGGTCAGGACCCTTAGGCAAAGCCATAAGGACAAGCAGGCACAAGCAAGCAGAAAAAGGCAAGCGAAAAAAAGAGGAGGAGATTGGGAATGAGATGGCGAATAAAACCGCAAGGGTGAAGTAGGGGAGAGGAAAACGAGAGGCAAATGGCAAATAATGTAAATTCGAGGGAGATGGGTTTGTGATGGATACTTGGTATGTCTTGACTTGAGCGAAGACCTCCCTGGTAACGGTGCCAGAAATCCTTCTTGCTACGTCTTGAGTTTGCGTTGGTTTTCCTCGAAGAGGAGAGGGTGATGCAGCAAGGTGTAGCGTAAGTATTTCCCTCAGTTTTGAGAACCAAGGTATCAATCCAGTAGGAGGCTCCTGAAAAGTCTCACGCACCTACACAAACAAACTGAGAACTCGCAACCAACGCAATAAAGGGGTTGTCAATCCCTTCACAGCCACTTGCGAAAGTGAGATCTAATAAAGATAGTATGATAAGATAAATATATTTTTGGTCTTTTATAATATAGATGCAAAAAGTAAAGATGCAAATAAAAGTAGATTGAAAGCAAATATGATAAGAGATAGACCCGGGGGCCATAAGTTTCACTAGAGGCTTCTCTCGAGATAGCATAAATATTACGGTGGGTGAACAAATTACTGTCGAGCAATTGATAGAAAAGCGCATAGTTATGAGATTATCTAGGCATGATCATGTATATAGGCATCACGTCCATAACAAGTAGACCGACTCCTGCATGCATCTACTACTATTACTCCACACATCGACCGACTCCTGCCTGCATCTAGAGTATTAAGTTCATAAGAACAGAGTAACGCATTAAGCAAGATGACATGATGTAGAGGGACAAACACATGCAATATGATATAAACCCCATCTTGTTATCCTCGATGGCAACAATACAATACGTGCCTTGCAACCCTTTCTGTCATTGGGTAAGGACACCGCAAGATTGAACCCAAAGCTAAGCACTTCTCCCATGGCAAGAAAAACCAATCTAGTAGGCCAAACCAAACTGATAATTCGAAGAGACTTGCAAATATAACTCAATCATACATAAAAGAATTCAGAGAAGATTCAAATATTATTCATAGATAAACTTGATCATAAACCCACAATTCATCGGATCTCGACAAACACACCGCAAAAAGAGTTTACATCGAATAGATCTCCACAAGAGAGGGGGAGAACATTGTATTGAGATCCAAAAAGAGAGAAGAAGCCATCTAGCTAATAACTATGGACTCGTAGGTCTGTGGTAAACTACTCACAACTCATCGGAGGGGCAAGGATGTTGATGTAGAAGCCCTCCATGGTTGATTCCCCCTCCGGCAGAGTGCCGGCGAAGGCTCCAACATGAGATCTCGCGGATACAGAAGGTTACAGCGGTGGAAATTGTGTTTCGTGGTGCTCCTGGATGTTTTCATGGTACGTAGGTATATATAGGAGGAAGAAGTACGCCGGTGGCGCCCGAGGGGCCCACGAGACAGGGGGGCGCGCCCTAGAGGGGGCTGCGGCCCCCTATCTCGTGGGGCCCTCAGAAGCTTCTTGACTTGCACTCCAAGCTCTCCGGATCACGTTCGTTCCAAAAATCACGCTCCCGAAGGTTTCATTCCATTTGGACTCCGTTTGATATTCCTTTTCTTTGAAATACTGAAATAGGCAAAAAAACAATATGGGCTGGGCCTCCGGTTAGTAGGCTAGTCCCAAAAATAACATAAATGTGTAAAATAAAGCCCATAAACATCCAAAAGAGGTAATATATTAGCATGGAACAATCAAAAATTATAGATACGTTGGAGACGTATCAGGCCGGAAAGTGATATGAGGTGTTACATGCTAGATCGGTGTGGCATTGAGTCGCGGTCCTGATAGCTTTGGTACCAGAGCCTGACTGCCTGTAGGATTACCAAGCCAAACTGGTCGAAGTTGAGTCTAGAAATGCTTTAGTTATATGTAGGGGAATTGATTGTGGATGGGAACGTAAGGCTCTTTTTACTCCTTTACCTCATGCCCTTCTGATCCGAGTCATCTTATCCTTCCTACGGGGTTAAGGAACTAGGCTCTCTCTTCTTTCTAACAGGATCATGTGTTACTAATCCGTAGTAACTTATAGGATTGTTGGTTTCAAGCCCCAGTTTAGTTTTACTACTTCCATGTGTTCATAGTTGGTCTCGGAACCTTGATATTGTGATGTTGAGTGGCTATGCCACCATTTTGCAGGATGTCTTAAATCCTTTTGAGCATTTACAGCCGTTATGCTGTCCGAGTCATCCCAGGTTTCTAAACAATCTGATGCATTTGCAAATCCCTTCCTACCATTCTGAAGTTCCTTTGTGCCAGGTCAACCACACTAACCAGTGTGTTGAGGTACTCCATTGCCTCGACATATATGTTGGAGTTATTATTATGGCCCTCGGTGTCTTAGAGTATCACCTAGTATTTTGTCCATGTTTTGTATTCACAATATGGTGATTCTGGCCATTATTCTTGAAAGCATCCCGTGATGCCACTTAGTAGTAGGTATTCTATTCCTGGGTTTTGAACCCGAGATTCAGCCTACTTACTTCATGTTGATAGTGTTGCTTGTTCCTTTAGGTTATTAGTAACCTTTGCGATAGTCCTTGAGGTCTATGGTATACCATTCTTCCAGAATACCATGAACCATCCTTGGCAGAAGTTCTTTGAACCAAAAGATCACAACCAGAGTGCACTTGTTGAGTTCTCGATTCCATGTTGTGACTCTGCCAGTTCTACTCTTCTGCATGGGTTATCCGGAAGAAATATGATAAGCTTTGTTCGACATGCTAATCCATGCACTTACAACTCAAAAAAAATCATATGTTCTTTTGAGTTGTCCCTCCTTAGTTGTCTTTTGACCTTCGCCTAACAATTGATAGTCAGGAGTAGTCATGCATTCATGTTCATCGATGCCTATTATTCCTGTGGTCCGTCAAGCCATTCCATTCTGGAATGACTAGGAGAAACAAACTCTAGAACCTTATCCATTTCCAGGATTGGGTCAAAGTAGTTGTACTTCACAGATCAAAATGCCAATCCAGCTTCTGTTCTGTTCTACCTTGGAGTATTACTATCTTTATATCAAGAATGACATGGGAATTGCACACCAACCTATGAACTCTTGATTTAGTGATACTATCTCCATCATTATTCATTCCTCGGTCCCATGTTATTGTAACTGGAATGTCGACAAGTGAATCGTGATGTGTGAAATCAATACCCCTAGCAACTCCGTTGCTTGGTAGTTAAGGGACAATAATTTTGTTCTTAGTGTGTTGGTTTTTGAATCATCATTCTAAGATAGATTGTGCTACTTAGTCCTTATTTCTGGTGCACTCTTCGATCAATGAGTTAGGATTGTGTCAACCCCTTGCTTATTTGATCATGTCGTCTTGCCCTGAAAAGCAAGATTGTTCTCGAGCTTAGTAACATATCGGTGGTTCGTAATTTCCCGAAAGTCTTCTCGGAAGTATTACCAGGTTGTCACCTGACCGCTATGCTGAGTTCGTGATCAAGTTTGTTTCTTATAAACCATCCCTTCTCCAAGAATCTGTGTTGGATTCCCTGAGCTAGTTGGTTAAGCTAAACAAGAACTTGGAGGGTTGGAAGATAAAAACTTATCTGACTCAGTTCATTCCAAGGGATATGCTTGTGCATGTGTGCTGAAGAAAGATGATATCTTCATTGATTGATCCTCATGTCAATTATTTGATCTATTGTCTTACCCAAATCTTTGATTTGTGTATGGGCTATCATCAAATCAAATCAGAACAAATGATGTTCATAATGCTGTCTTACTCGTGGTTGATCCCGCGAGCATACACCATTATATCTTTTGTTCTGACCAATGCTATCGCCGTGTTCACATAATTATGGAATTCCATTTATATGGAAACCTGGATGAATTTTTGTTGAGCCTATCGACAACATCCTTATCCTCTCCATGATTTCCTTTAACATTAAGCTAGTGTTGGAAACTTTTGAAAGCATTTCCTCATGCTAGTTCATGAAGCATATGCTCGGATGAAAGAAGTGACTTCCTCTAGTTCATGTGCATATGATGCAAGTTGCCGCCGTGGATTCGAGAAAGTAAATGTTGCTTCCTTTGGAATCACCTCAAATCAGCCATGCATACGTGTGAAGTATTCTGTGGTTTGGAGACTTGCAACCTTCATTCTATATGTGTCCCTAGCACATCAAGCCACTGATTGATTTGTTCAAGGAGAAGAAGTCTCTTCTTAAGAGCAAGACTTATGCAAGGACTTCGACCCACCTAAACTCGGTAGTGTTTTATTATAAGACTACTACGTGGTCATGCTTGTCTGAGAAAGCATGTTCACATGTCTGTAGCAGAACCAGCTCATGTTTTTGAGCTTACTACCATAGTCCATCTCCCGAGAATCTCGCAACGTCATCTCATCGATTTGTGTTGCAAACTTTCATTTTTCTTCCTAGACTCGATGAGTCTAGAATATCCTCACACCAACCAAATCTGAATCTCAGGTAGATATGATGGTTAGAACGTTTCCCAAGAACTATAAAACTAGTCTCTCTTTAACCTGGTAAAGTGGATGTCGTGGCCAACACACCCAACCGGAAGACCTATTATTGTAGTATCTTGATTGAGGAAGTTGGCCACCTCCCCATAAGGATTTCGTAGGACTTACTTCCTAGTTGTCCCTTATGGATTTTTGTGTTCCCGAAGTCCGACCTTTTTACTTGATGTTCTAGATATCAGACCATATCTATGAATGTATTACACAAGCACATCAAGGAGAACATTAGAAGCAGAGTGTTAAATGTCTCTCGGTCGATCATCCATATTCTGGTTCCTTGACCTCGCTAAGGTGAAATCTGAGAAGGTGTTATCTTCCCTTGCATGTGCATCGTCCATCACAATTCATCATGGTGGTATGTTGTGTTTCTACGATCCTTGACATGGATATTGGTAAATCCCTGCTGAATATGGAAATGTTCAAGTTCTTGAGAGCACGTGCAAGCCCTAGGTGTTATCATCGGCACTAACTGGGATTGCTCCCAGTTACCTCGGTTATGTCATAACCTTTCAAACAATGGATCCACTCTCTACTTTTGGGTTTCTCCCTAGTTACCGGAATCATTCACAGCATTTGCATTTTGTTCCCAGCTTGCACCGCCAATGTGCCATTCTACCATGGGTCCCATCCATTTCCGGTGATAAGAAAAATCACCCCTTGTGTTGTCTTCAACAAGGTAATCCACATCATCCATCCTATTCTGGGTATGCCATTCTACCGAACCCCTCCAAACGATCGCGCGAGAATTGCCTAGGCTGGTTTAGAGAGTCTCAATGATCTCTATATCAAAAGTAATTCCTTTTGCCACTTAAGGTGATAATTCTATGAGTCACCTTCCCTGAGGTGCCCCGTTATGGTATCATGGCAACTCAACTCCTCGCTACATTGACAACCGTTCACCACCTTCTTAAGTGAGGAATTGTTGTCTACCTAGTGAACCTTCGTCATCTATTTCACTCCATCCCTCTGGATGTACACTTCGTGTCTCAGCTCGAGAGATGATTCAATGTCTCACTCCGTGAGTTGATCCTGAGTTGATCGATCTTCAAGAAGATCGATCCTTCTAGAGTTTTTCTTTTCCTCTCGTTGTCATGTAGTAGAGTTCTCAGAGCAAGACATTGAGACAATGATGGTGAACGAATCAACGTTCTCACGAAGTGCAACCTAGATCATGAAGGTTGTGTTAGTTATGCGTTCCCCTTCCATCTTACCCTACGTTTGAATACCAGAACGAGATTCTTGTTTAGTGGGGGTGAGTTGTCACATCCCTAGTTCTGGTATGCTTTGGGCTGGCTAGTCATGTGTTGCATCATGTTTAGATTTGATTTAAAGTTGAAATGTGGATTGATCAAACCCTAGCACCAAAAAGAATTCAATAGGATCAATAAAATCCTTTTCAAGCACCCAAAATGCCCTTTAAAAATGTTCATGATTATTGATCAAGGTGGAAACCTCTGCCAAAAATCATTAGCATATTTGTTGGCCATTTATGGATTTTTGAATTAACCCATATTATATTTGAATTGGGCATTTGAATTCTATAAATATTTTAAATGCTCCAAATTATTCTGAAATCACTTGAGGACCTCTGGATTAATTCAGTTAGTGCCCATATTTATGTTCAGAATTTAATAAAATGATTTAGTTCTATAACTAAATCAAAACAGAGAGGAAATAAATAGAAAACTGAAACAATAGAAAAAGAACAGAAAACCTACCTGCACTTACCTGGCGCCCCACCGCAGCCCAACAGAGACCCAGCCCACTGGCCCCTGCCAGTCATCTTCAACCCCCTCGCCCCGAAGTAGCTGCGTGCCAGCAGCATCGTACGACCACGACCACCTCCTGCTCCAGTGCGGCGCCCCGCCCCTTCCAGCCATGCTAGCGAGATGGCAGACCCCCTAACCCCTCTCACTCTTCCCCCGTGGCCCTCCTGTCCTCTGCTCTCTCTCTCCTTCGGCCACCCAAACCAGCCGGTGCCCGCCGCCGCAAAGCACTGCGCCCACCACCGTGCCCTTGCCCCATGGCTGTGACCTCTAGCTTCGCCTCGATGCCGTGAAGCTCCAAGCCGAAGAACGCGCCCGCGGATGCCCTGCAGCGTCGTCATGTCGCCATCTTCCTCGTCTGCTCCGATGAACGCCGTTGCTCGATTCGCCGACCTCCGAGCGTCCCCGAGCACGCTGAGCTACTCATCGACCTCCCCGTGAGCTCCGCCGCTTTTCCCCTCTCTTCCCCACGTCATTTTCACCTCGTAGCCGCTGCTGCCATTGAGGCTGAAGCTCACCTCCGCCCGAGCTCATCATCGGCGCGGCTCCGGTGACCTTCGGGTTCCGTGCAAGCCGTTGCTTGATTTGACCGATGTGGCCCCGTTTACGTCACCTCCCGAGCTCCGGTCACCGCGGTTGTCATCGTCGTCGTCGTTTCCTGCCTCCGCGCACCCAACCGCCTGCACCACTGGATGCAGCACACATCCAGCTTGCCGTATAGCCAAGCCGCATGCCCAGCCGACGCCTCTAGCGCAAGTCCGGCGTGCCCCGCTGTGTTCTGTGGTCGCCGCCGGCTCGCCCCCGATGTGATGATGTGGCATTGTCGTTAGGGACTAATTGTCCAGCTTAATTACCCCCTGACCCACTTACACATGGGCCCCACGCCCTTAATTAATATCGGTTTAGTTCCTGTTCAGGTTTAACTAACCACAGTGGCCCCACGCGTCAACTTTGACCGCGCTGACCTGGCTGTTGACTGGGCCCACATGTCTGGTTGACTTGATGACATGTCTGTTGACCCGGCGCCACCTGTTAGCGACCCTAGCCAGCAATGTGTCACTGACAAGTGGACCCCACTAGTCAGGTTTGTCCCTAGGCAGCTCTGTTGACTTGCCGATGTCATTCTGATGTAGTGTTGACGCAGTAAATCTATTTCTGGATTTAGCTTACTTTTAAATAATCCAGAAATTGCAGAAAATGCTCTAAACTTCTAAAAATCATAAAAATTAATCTATAACTCCAAGTGCAAAGTTTTATATATGAAAAATGATCAGAAAAATCCAATCTATCCATCTGTACTAGTTTCATGCATGTTGGAACAACTTATAGCTGCTGAATTAGTTAAATGAATTAAATGGCATTTAAATAATCACATATGGAGTTTGAATTTGAATCTTGGGTTCAAACCAACTCCATTTAACCTGTTGCTAGTTGCATTAGCTCAAATCACATCATATTGACATGTCATGATCATGCATCATATTGTGCATTGTATTGATCGTGTTTCCTTCTCTGTTGCCGGAATTTGTCCCCTCTCGATAGACGTTGTTCCGACGATGAGATCGATGACACCGATGAAGAACTATACTATCTTCAGAAGTGCCAGGCAAGCAGAACCCCCTTGTTCATTCTGATACAATCCCACTCTCTTGCTCCTGCTCTCTTTTACTGCATTAGGACAACAAACGACTCATGTATTACTTTCCCCGGTAGTTGAACCCCCTTTTCCTCTGCGTGACATGTCATTGCCATAGTAAATAGATGAAATCCACTAGCATGAGTAGGAGTTGTTTGAGCCCTGATGTGCTAACTCATTCATGTTTGTTGTCATGCCTACTACTGCTTAGAGTTGAGTCAGGTCTGGTTCATCGGGGATGAACTGGGATGTTGTGAACATGTCCTACTATGTGTGAGCTAAGTGTGTGAACACGATTTGGTAAAGGTAGCGGTGAGAGGCCATGTAGGAGTACATGGTGGGTTGTCTCATTGAAGCCGTCCTCAGGAATTGAGTTCTGTGTTTGTGATCCATGAACAGTTACTACCACTCATTGGGATCCTTAATTGACCCTCTCAGCTTCTTAACCACCCCTGTCCTCTGTCCAGGAGTTGCAAGTAGTTTCCGGTGTTTGTAGTTTGCTGGAGGTCGTGGGCAGCGCTGACCCGAGGGGTGCGCTGTGATGCGGTAGGCACGTGGCACGGTGTACCTGGCACCCGTTTGGTGTCTTGGGAACCCTGCTCACATTGTTCAGGGCCGTATGTGGAAACTTTGGCCGGACTCCCTGTGGATGGAACCTGAATAGGCGATAAACCTGGACTAGAGACTTGAGTGTTTAGGTAGGCCGTGGGCGACACCCTCGCTAGGATTCCGCTTGAAGGTTGCCAAGATACATGACGTGTAGATGGCGGTAAGTAGAGAGAGCATGTGTGAAGAAGTACACCCTTGCAGGGTCAACATCATCTATTCGAATAGACGCGTCCGCGGTGAAGGACCTCTGGGTTGCCTATACAGTTCATAGACAAGTGAAAGTGGATACTCTAAAATGTGCAAGATAAGCGTGAGTGCTATGGATGGCGTTCTCGTAGGGAGACGGGAGCGGATCCATAGTGGTGTATTGATATGGTGAATATGTGGACTCGTGTGCACCACCTCAAAAGAGTTACTTGCACTAGTAGTTCAGGATAGCCACCGAGTCAAAGCTGACTTGCTGCAGTTAAACTCCACCACCCCCTTTATTGATAATGATGCATATGTAGTTAGTTCTGATGTAAGTCTTGCTGTGTACATTTGTACTCACGTTTGCCTATTTTTTATTTTTGCACAGAGGCTTCAGTCTCGATAGTAGTTCCGCGTGGACTTCGATGTTTAGCTTGTTACCTCAGCTACGGTCTTGTGCCCTCGACAAGATCTGGTAGATAGTCGGGCTTCTCAGCCTTTTTCATTTGTAGATGTCTGTACTCAGACATGTTTAGCTTCCGCATGTGCTTTGACTTGTATGCTCTGGATGTTGGGTCATGAGACCCATGTTTGTAATATCTTGCAACTCGGAGCCTATTGAATAAAATACTTGAGTTGTAGAGTCATGCTGTGATACCATGTAGTACTTGCACATATCGAGCAAATTGTGCGTATGTTATTGAAATGCTTGGTATCTGTGGGATCACACTATCTAGTTGTTTATCCTTGGTAGCCTCTCTTACCGGGAAATGTCTCCTAGTGCTTCCACTGAGCCTCGGTAGCTTGCTACTGCTTCGGAACACTTAGGCTGGCCGGCATGTGTCCTTCTTCGTTCCTGTGTCTGTCCCTTCGGAGAAATGTCACGCGGTGTCTACCGGAGTCCTGTTAGCCTGCTACAGCCCGGTTTATTGGAGTCCTGCTAGCCCAGTTGCTACAGCCTGGATTCACTCGCTGATGACCGACACGTTCATTGCTGGGTCATGTATGCCTGTCCCTGTAAGTTAGTGCCACCTTGGGTTCACGACTAGCCATGCCAACCCGGGCTCCTTGTCATATGGATGCTAGCGACACTATCATATATGTGTGCCAAAAGGCGTAAACGGTCCCAGGCCTGGTAAGGCGACACCAGTGGGAATACCGTGTGTGAGGCCGCAAAGTGATATGAGGAGTTACATGCTAGATCGGTGTGGCATTGAGTCGCGGTCCTAACAGCAACCCCCATGACCACCGAGGGTGGGGAGCCTCACCAGTTCGGGCCCTTACCAAACATCATCCCGGAGACTAGTACGGCTCTGGGTTCGGACCAACTCCCCCCTTCGAAAGAGGGTGAGGGGCTGTAGCTCCATTGGCGGCCTCGTTAAATCCGGAGGCCACTGACACTCTGCAGGAAGCACTACAACATGTGTCCATCATGGAGGAACACCTCACCCTGATGGGTGCAGTTATGGAAAATGTTCGGTCCGCGAAGAGCGGATTGACCGATGCCTTCAACAGCCTACTAACGGGCTTTGAGGTATGCGATGTAATATTCTTTACAAGTTTTTTCGTATATTATATATATATATATATATATATATATATATATATATATATATATATATATATATATATATATATATATATAGCAAAAAGGCCCGTGCGTTGCAACGGGAGAAAAACAATCCTCTTATATCTCTAGCTGGGTCAATTGGACAAAGTGTGTGTGGCCGGTTGGCAGGTTTGCCAGCTCTCCGGACTTGGGCCACAGTGCGCCGCCAGATGGGCTTCCTCCGTTGGGCCAAAACGGGTGGCAAGTAATATCACCTCCCTTTAATAGGAGGTATAGATATATCTCCCTAATAATAAAGCACGGATTGGGTCTCCGGCTTCACCGTCGCGGCGTTTTTATGACAAGGTCCCTGCAGTTTTCGGAATTCAACCCGCGGTCCTCATCATAAATCAACCCGAATCGGTACAAAGGAAAATAACCCAGGCTACCTCTGCATCGTCGCGCTCCGCCCCGCCTCCTGCCCCTCCCCGCCTCACCGTGCTCCGCCGGCCGCCTCTTGCCCCGCCCCGCCTCCTGCCCCTCCCCGCCTCACCGTGCTCCGCCGGCCGCCTCTTGCCCCGCCCCGCCTCCTGCCCCTCCCCGCCTCACCGTGCTCCGCCGGCCGCCTCTTGCCCCGCCCCGCCTCACCACGCGCCGCCGGCCGCTTCATGCCACGCCCCGCCCAGCCCCACCTCACCGAGCGCCGCCGGCTGCCTCCTGTCTCCCGCCCCGGAGAACGGCGACAGGCGGCTGCCAACGGGCGGATCCAGGCGGAGGAGGGTTAGAGAGGCGCGCGGAAGGCCTACGAGGTTTGGGGGCGCCGGATCCAGAGTTCGCGGTTTAGCGGCGTCAAAGCTCGGGCCAGATCGAGAGGACAAGGTTGTTTCTTGCGGGGAGGCCGGTGGACGTGCATGCTCTGCTTGTGCCTGCCTGCACCCAGCCGTGCTTGTGGTGGTCGTCCTGTGGGCTGCAATTTGCACCGTGAGTCACTAAGCTCGACCTGTACCGTCGCTCCTAGCGCCAGCTGCACCGTGGCATATAAGTTCAGCACCATCGCATCAGCCCTCACACGGAATTGCTGCTGTAATGCTCTAATTTTCTTGGATGCTTAAGCAAACTAATGAGCAGAGAGAGAGAGATAGAGAGAGTATCGGTGGCTACAGCATAAGAATTAGAGGATAGAACTGCTGATGTTGTGTTCCTCTTGCAGCACGGCGCTGGAGCGGCGCGGCGTGACGCTGGAGACGGGCTCAGGACTGGGAGACAGATGAACCATGGCTTGGAAGCTGCCGCAGGGTGTGCGAGTATCTATTTTCTTTTCAGTTGTATGAATTTGGAACTGAATTCTAACGGGAGAGATTTTTTTTAAGCCCTGGGCATGACGTGCTTTCATTATTCTAAAAATTGTTCATTCCAATACACAAATCAGAGTTGCAGATTGATTATATAGCAACAACCAGGAAGTACCATACAACTTCATATCACACATTCCACCTATGAGTAAGATCGGCGACAAGGTACATGTTTAGCTGTTGCTTTCTGTGATCGTACTTGATCAAGTACTTTATAAATCTCTGATGCCAAATGAGGTGTTATATTTTTGCTAATATTATGCCTCATTTAGGCAAGAGCAATCATCACAAAGGTCGTATATGCTTAGCTGTCTCATCCATTCATGATCTTTTTCAAGGAACAGAAGAAGGATTTCTTTGTTCATTTATAGAGGTAACAATAACATTCAGCATTTGTTCAAAAAAAATTAACATTCAGCACACTTTCCTGACTGGGTGAAGAAACTGTGATATTTAGAAGTAGAATCTACATTTATACTTGGATGGTTCGATGCACAAACCTCCAACCACATTAGTGAACTACAGTGTAATTTTTCTGGCCCTGTAAAATTGTAATTATGCATACTTAATGCGACATGTGCACGCGGTAATTTTATATTTAGTTCTAATATGCTTGCTACTATGTTGGTCTTCTGAGGCCATCATCTCTGCAGGATCAATCTGTTGATTTTAGCCCTTAATAACTATATCTTGAGCGTTGGAGGAGGTAGCCCGTGGACTGGTGAAGACGCGAAGGGGGACACGAGGAGGCTTGCGGTGGTTCTAGGCGCATCTATTCGGCGAGTAGCATTGCGCTGTGTTGGACAGTTACCAACCAAGATGGCCGGCTGCCTCGCAAGGACACTACTTGTGGTCTTAGAGTCCTGGAGCGGTGAGCATCCGGGCTTTTTGTGGCCGATCTGAATAACGAACACGTGGAGATCCTTGGCGTCAATGCTGGAAACAGTAGCAACGGTAGTACTCGCTTTAGGTGTGTGCTCCTCCAATCAATATACTTACAATTGTGTGTAGCACTCTGTTTATTGACAAAGTTTAGGATAGACACCTTACATTCATGCGGTTTTGTGTGGGATAATTGTTTTGATAAGATGGTAGCATTGTCCAACTGATCTTTCTTTTTCTGTTCATAATACTTGATGTGTCTGATTACTAGGCTAAGGGGTTTAAAGACATGAATTCAATTAAATGGTGGAACATGTCTTGCGTTTTAATACCAGAATCATATTTCAGACTGATATTTTGGTAAAATGTTTGGGGCACCTAGATCACCAACCGTTGGATTGCTGTAGAAATAGCACCATAGAACATGGATAATTTCCACCCAGAATCAGGTTTAACCTGTTAGTGCATTTGATTAGAAGTTGATACATATTTTTGTGGCAACTAGCGTACTATTGTTGTTCGTGCTGCTGCGATGTAGTGAGATGGAGACACCGGGACAGAGAGAGATGAGATGGTATTTTTTATACTATGTTGCCGTTCGCTTATAAGATGGATCAAGGGTGGAGAGAGTTGCGATGCTTTTTTATTTTACTTTATGATGATCTTCGGTGTTAGTGCTGCTATTCGCTGCTACTATGCGGATGAAAAAGAGAGCGAGATCGTGTTGCGTAGTGCTTACTTATGATATGTTTATCTGATGATAAATTTGTTGATTTGTTTGTTACAACACACACAAATAAACGGATTTGCTGAGTGACTGCAACACAGTTTCGATGTAGTTTAATAAAATTATTAATATATTATGGGTCACCACAAAAGTGAACTGATGATGCAGTGTGGATGTAGTATAATTACATTGATGTACTCAAGCTGAGCTATGCACCAAAGTCAACATTAACTCTGATTAGCCTTTTGATTCCAATGTTCATATAAAGTGTTGTTAAGTATTGACTCGAATCATTCCTTTTGACGAAGACTCTCAATTCAAGTAATTCAAACCTTCTTAGTTCGTAACATTTGATACAGATCTTGTTCGTACTTTAATTTTATTTTACTAATTTTTTAGGGCAAGGGCTGCTTTATTTATTTCTTAGTTCACCAAGTTTCACACAACTTATTAACACAATCTTCCCTCACAAGAATATCAGTCGCTTTGTTCGCCCATCGCCTCGACCAGATCACCCGATGCTCATCCTCACCAGTAAGCAATTCCTTGATCTCTTCTATAAGAGGGCTAAACCTCGAACATTCTTGATCTCTTGATTGGAAAGCATGTGCCACACTTTGACTGCCCTTCTTGAGACAAAGTTTCTCAACACTCAATTCCACCACCAACTAAACACCTGTTGCAACATTTGAGTGGTGTGGTAAATTACTTTTTTGATTTCTGAACATTATGTTGCACTCGTTGCAACGCTTGATTTCTGAACATTATGTTGCAACGGGTGCAATGCACGGGCGGATGTGCTAGTATATATATCCCTAATTAATAATAAAGCACGGATTGACTCTGTGGGTTCACCGTCACAATGCGCTTTTTCCCGTAAATTTACGCTTTCAGTTTTTTTCACTTATATTATTTTATACATCTGAAGGTGGTACTATTCGTCTTTGAACTTATATTATTTTATACATCTGAAGGTGGTACTATTCGTCTTTGCGTCAATATGGCGATAGGCCATCCAGATTTTTGATCGCAGTCATTGTAGCCCAACTCAGCCGGCCCCGGCGCGGCCCAACTCAGCCGGCCCACCTGCGCGGCCCAACTCAGCCGGCCCACAAATGGGTGCAAAAATTATATGCCGAGGAGTGGGAAAAAGCGCATTGTGACGGGAAAATGGGAGCAAAAATTATGTTGCAACGGGTGCAATGCACGGGCGGATGTGCTAGTATATATATCCCTAATTAATAATAAAGCACGGATTGACTCTATGGGTTCACCGTCACAATGCGCTTTTTCCCGTAAATTTACGCTTTCAGTTTTTTTCACTTATATTATTTTATACATCTGAAGGTGGTACTATTCGTCTTTGAACTTATATTATTTTATACATCTGAAGGTGGTACTATTCGTCTTTGCGTCAATATGGCGATAGGCCATCCAGATTTTTGATCGCAGTCATTGTAGCCCAACTCAGCCGGCCCCGGCGCGGCCCAACTCAGCCGGCCCACCTGCGCGGCCCACCTGCGCGGCCCACAAATGGGTGCAAAATTTATATGCCGAGGAGTGGGATCGAACTCACAACCTCAAGCACCCATCTTTACGGGCTACAACCAGTTGAGCTAGAATACGCTTCGTGTCTAGATAAAGGGTTCTCCGTTATCAAATAGTCCCACGTCGACTTCAACCACACACAGTTTATATACGTGTGAAACTTACATATACCTGAAGCTGCCTGCCAGATGAAGATGAGAGAACGGCCGATTGCTATGGACTTCATAAAAAACGATATTGCACGAAAAAATGTCAAAACCCGGCTGATTACTGATTAATTGTCCAATCGATTGGGAGTATTCCTGTACGTGTGTGCTTGTGTGTTTCGGGCAGCTGCAAAGGTCAATCAGTCCAAGGCTGTTGTGTATATATAGTATACGTGTTGAACCGAATCATTTAGGAGATTGTGTACTCTCTGATACCGCCATCACTTAGTCGCCGTCCATTATCACACACGATTATAGATACGGCAGGGTGGGTGCGCAGTTGCACGTTGTCGACCTCGACAAGTAGCTCATGGTCCGAAGGAGAGCAATCAGCGCCCCTCCCTGTCTCCGTGTAGACGGCACATGTCAGTGCAAGGGAGAGCGGACATGGCCAACAAGTACAGGTGTTTGTCAGTGAAAGACCTCCAAGAAGCACCGGCCAAGCCTTGCCTAATTAACTACAAATGGTGGTGCTCGGCTAATCTACAAGACAAAAATACTGAATTGGTGCAATGGAATTCCAGCTTGATCGTTTCATAGGCAAAGTGTTTGTATTGGCTCGACTACGTACTATGAGTATATACTAACAAATTATTTAGTTTTTTATAGGTGAATTTATGTTATCATCAATACAAGTGAATTTGTATGTACGAAACAACCAGGCTTGATGTGCATAGTACTATCCACTTTTTAAACCTGCTTTATAAGAGGTATCGTTTACTTTATATGCTCTAGGGCTACTCCACTCCACTACTAATTCAGTTGAATGCTGCTATGTCCCTTGATTTGTATTCAATTTTCTTTTCTGGGTTTAACTCTACTACAAGCTTGCCCTCGAAACAAATGATGCATATGAATCAAGGAGAAGGAGAAATAAGCTATGCTCACAACTTCACTCTTCAGGTATATTATATCCTCTCGTTTATTTCACTAGCAATTAATAACAGAAGGAGATATTTCAATTTGATGTGCACAACCAGCATCCAATTACTAAAATATCAATGACCCGTTGTAACGCACGGGCCCTTTTGCTAGTGTATATATATCCCTAATAATAAGGGAAATGTTTCCCACCGGATGACCGGCCGAGCGCTCGGCCGGTCGCCCCTCGCTCGCTCGCTCTATCACGTGGGAAACATGCACATGCGTTCTGTGGGCCTTAAGGGATTTTCTGATCTCTTCCTACGTTTTCTTTTTCTCCTTACTTTTCCTCTGGCCTTATCGCTTCTGCCTCTCACCTTACCTCTTCAGTCCCCACACATCTAAAACTACTCCCCCACCCACGCAACAACCACAAAGATCTTTTACTGGAACCGGTGGTAATCTTTCGCTGGAATCAGCATTATCTTTTTGCTGCATGAGTGCTACAGCCAGTTTTGTACAACCCGCAAAGCTACAACCACAACCAATCATTAATAAGTTTCAATCGAAGATGGCGGAATCTAGGGGCCACCCAGTGCTGCAACCATTGACAGAAATGCTTCAACCATGGACGAAAAATGCTTCAACGAGGCACTGAAAAAAGAAAAAAGCTGGAAACATTGACAGAAAAAGGTTCAACCGTAGATGCAAAAGCTTCAACCAGGATACTGTGCAACGAAAAAAGCTTCAACCGTTGACAGAAAAAGCTTCAACGGTTGATGCAAAAGATTCAACCAGAACACTATGCAATGGAAAAAGCTACAACCGTTGACAAAAAAAGCTTCAATTGTATATGAAAAAGGCTTCAACCGGCAATAGAAAAAAGCTTTCTGGAGGCTCACGCTTCCATGAAAGCTGCAATGGCCCAGCGAACTGCTACATGAGTGCTTTTAGTTGTAAATTTATACTGGCAAATATGTAGAAAACATATAACAATTTTGCTTCCATAGTTTTTTTGTTTTTTGTTGTGAGCTTTTTTTGCACAATGTATGTTCTTTTTTCGTCATAAAAGTTCAGAAATTATGCTATAAACATATGATTTTTTTATATGTGTTTTTTGACTTTTGTTGTGAACTTTTTACTGCAATGCTACATACAAATACAGTTTAACAACAAGCGCATATCTTCTATGTACATTTTTGATTGAAACTATTGTGTGCACATAGCAGAGAGAAGTCACAATCATCATTTGGATGGGCTCCACCCACGTGACAGCATGCAACATCCACGGCGCATGGGACAAGCGACTTCCGGGCGATGCAGGTGGGCAACCAGCGTACAAAAAAAAAGGAACGACGTGCTAGACGATTGGACGGATTAAATTAATCAAATCGGACGACCTACGCGCGACCGGCCGAAATTTTTGGCCGGTGCGCCGGCGCACATCAGTCCCCTAATCTCTCACTAATAATAAAGCACGGATTGGGTCTCCGGGTTCACCGTCGCGGCGTTTTTACACAAAAATCCCTGTGCTTTTTAGTATTTAACCCGTGGTTCAGTAAATAAGTAAAAAAACGTTTCGTACCGCTAATTCGGGACGAGCTGCGCCAGTATGCCGCCGCTTCCCTGAGCTCCCCCTCGAGCTCCCTGCTGCGCCCGACCGCGCCGGCCGGACCTCCTCTACCTCGCCTCGCCGCCGACGACCGGTCCCTCGCCCGACCAGCAGAGCAGCGCATCTCTCTCTCCTCCTCCTTCTTCTCTCTTCATCACATCTCTCTCTCTTCAGGACGCTAGGAACTCCACAACTGCCGGCACGAGTCGTCCATGCTCGGATCTGGCCGCGGGAAACCCATCCCCACCACTCCCGCGCTAGATCTGCACCGCCCCTCGCCGTCCCCGTCGGAGTTTGCCTCCAGCGCCGCCGCAAGCCACCTCCTGCCTATGCCCTGGTTCGAGGAGAACGACGACCAAGCCTCCCTGCTCGCTCGTGTGGGCCGCGTGACCCTCAAGGCCCAGCACAGCGATCGCGCCCAAGACCAGCCTCCCTGGCCCAGCCGCGCAGCCACCTCATGCATGGCTCTTAATTAAAGCTATTGGATTCTCTAATAAAACGTGATTGTGGGTACGGCCTTGGATGGTGCTGCATTGGTAGCTGGTTTGAAAAAGTTCATGTGTACATCCAATATTTGGTAGGATAAATGTCGTCTGTACATCCATAAAAGTAGGAACTAATGTACGTGTGCGACTAGAGCAATGTCGCCACCAAAAAAGAAGAAGATAATAAACCTGAAAAATATGAAAATCCAAGTACATGCCAAATTTCATTAAAAGTAAAAAAGTACAAAAATCCAGCGAAAAACAATTTGGTTTTTTGCATGTAGTTTGTCTTCCTTTTAATCTTTCGCATACAAACATGAATTTTGATGAAAATTCAAAAAACTAATGGATGCACTAAGGCGCGACTTACAGAGCATCACCCACGGCGAACACGACAGTAGCATGCAAGAATGTGTACAAGTTTTTTTTTATGGAACCGTGCATACAAATTGAGCATAACATGAGCACTTACAAAATTAGATGCCTTTGCACTAGAAAAGAAACTTAGATCGTGGTCGATCAAGATTTTGTGTTGTTCAAAAAAGTAGTGGGATGCCCTAACGCACGACTTACACAACATCACCCACGGAGGATATGACAGTAGCAAGCAATCGGATCATCATCACATGCGCGGCCGGTCTCACACATTAAATGGTGTGGCGCCCATCGCGCTTGAAAGGACGAGCAGACACAACCGTGCATTATAATTCCTGATAATAATATTAGACATATTTTATTAAATGGGTGGATAAAAATACAACTTCATTTACATCTGAATTGCAAAATAATAAACAAGAAGTAAAGTGTTAAATATATTTTTGTTATTTAAAATTAAGTTATAGGGCTTAAACATAAAATTTAACTAGTAAAACCGAACATACGATTAAAGTTAAAGTAAATTATAATGTGATTCCAATCTAATTAGAATATAAGTGTGTTGAAGAACAATAATATATTCGACAAGAAAAATTAAATACCATGTTTAATGAACATAAACCAAGAATTAATTCACCCCATATACAAGACATTTGGTAATTATGCCCCCAAAATATCATAGTTTTTCTACATGCTCCGAGGCTTATTCAGTTATTGAATTGATTAATTTCTTCTTTGTGTCTAAATCATCTTGAACCGCTTTTTTATAGCTAAATTGTGAGGTGTTGTGTTACGGTGCACATGCCACGGGCGAACTACTTCTTTATATATGAATTGTTGACGTCAAAAACCAAGATGCGATACTGTGATACTAATATTTGACGCATCAGAATTGTTTAACTCAAGAGCAAAATATTGCGATAACACATGCAAAAAGACTATGTCTAAATCATAATAAAAACTTTTCATTATTTGTTGGTCATATGCTATATTTTTCTAAGAACAAAACAAATCTTCACTCTTATTTTTCGGCTCGACCCACTAGCGCCCGTCACCAGATTACAAGGAGTTGAACTCAGAGTCCCTACTGTGTGCGACATAAACTCCGCACTTTTCTTTGTTATATTAGCTAAAGGTGATGAATCTTTGGACAATGCTCCCAATATTTATTTTGTTTCTCGTGTGGCAGTGTGGACGATTTCAAGGAGTTTATTGATGATGTCATGTCTGGTGATGGGTCATGGGCATCGGAAGAGATCCAACACAGAGGGGATATTCGGATGGATTTTTTAGAAAGACAGACCCCATAATGGGAAGGTGCAGCAAGACCAATTAACTGAAGTCAAAGATTTCTTCATAAAAAATTACATGCACAGACCACATAATGGGAAGGTCCGCATGGATCCGCTGCAACACGCATGCAGCGTGCATATGCCCTACGCATGGCGGTATTTTTTTTATCATAGGTATGAATTTTTACTAATTCTAAAACATATTAAGTGATACTAATTATTCGATTGATTATTTTAAAACAACACCCAAACTTTTTACTAATTCTAAAATAAATACAGATTAAGTGATACTAATTATTCGAATGATTATTTTAAAACAGCACCCAAACGAATTCTACAAAAATAATCGACCGGCGGAGATTTACTACTCATTTAAACGATGATGGAGAAGGGAGGTATTAATTGTTAGTTATTTTGTACCGTTGCAACGCACATGCACTTTTGCTATCTATATCTATATCTATACCACCTGCTAATAAAAGAGTTATTGCTTTTTACCACCGTAATTTTGTCCGCTTTTCGTCCGTCCACCTCGATCATGCAGTTTCGTATGGTTTGCCCGAGGTGGTACTATTTTTCTGCGCATGTTCACGATCGTTCAATTTTATTTATGGGCCACCAGCCGGCGTGTACCTATTTTATTTTCTTCCATATAATAAAACACGGATTGAGTCTCTCGGGTTCACCGTCACGTCTCTCTCTTTCTCTCTCTCTCTCTCTCTGAATCACAAGTTCTCGTGCACGACATTGCTCCTCCCAAAGCATCTAATATCGTCGTTTCATCGACTTCGCCAGAACTTTGTCTGTCTATGCTCCACCCATCATATGATGTTTATGTGCCTTCAAGTGTTGAATGACATAACCCATTCATTCATTATGTTGGCTCGGTTTATTTCTTTTTTTTCTTAATTGCACTATCACTCTTGCATTCATTTTCGTGTGCGCGCGCGCGCGCGGGGGATGGGGAGGGGGCGACCATGCAAATTCCGACGGTGTGCAAGGAGGGCCCATCACCGGCGAGCAGCACCAAGACAAATGAGATTACAAGTCGATGCAGGGTGGGGTTGATCACATTCATCGTGACCATGGGCGATGTGGTAAAGAGAAGTGGCAAAAAAGGATGAATTTTTTGAGGCGTGTGAAAATCTGTTTTTTCCATTGCAACGTACGGGCATGTGTGCTAAGACCAATTAAAGAGGTGCATGCATTAAGAACCAAAGATAAAGCAATATGGCTGCCAAGTTCACGTCTAAAGAGAAAAGTGAGGAACACTTCAATTAATTATTCTGACATCGAATTAAACCTTCCTTGGTCCGGTCGGTGCAGATGATCTGTTTTTTTTAAGAAAAACGAAAATTATCTAGATTTATCTAGATTATGGCGTGCACCTCCCTGTCATCGCCGTACTGCACTATTCGGATGATGTTTTGATGGATAGACTAATTTCTTCCGTTGCAACGTACGGACATATGTGCTAGTCTCTCCCTAATAATAAAACACGGATTGGGTCTCCGGATTCACCGTCGCGGTGTTTTTCCACAAAGGTCCTTGTGTTTCAGTGTATTCAACCCGCAGTACATATAATAGGTCAACCGAACCGGTATGTTGAGATAAAAGGAAAGAAAATCTGCCTCCCGCCCCACTCCCCGGCACCGCGCGCCGCCCCTGCTACTCTTCTCCGCTATCGCCGCCTAGCCCCGCTGCCTCCTCTCCACCGGCGGGATTCGCCGCTACCGGCCACCACCACTCACCCCAAGCCCTCACCGTGTCGTCGGCGTGGCTTCGGTGACTCCTCTCCTGCTCCTACCTCGCCCCCACACGTAGCTCGGCCCACTGGATGGAGCTCCTCCGCCCGGTGGCCATGGCCATGGGGTGCTCAAGCTCCTCCTCCGATCAGTTCACCCCCTCCTCTCTCTCCTCCTCCTCCCTCTCTCTCTCTCTCTAAACTCAGCTCTGTTCTTCTATTCTAGATGTGCAGGGAGGAACGTTTCATGGACAATGAGGAGCTGGTTGAGGATTTGGGGCGATTTGATGTACAGTAGTATAATTCTGCCTAGGTGTGTACTGACTCGATAATTTTAAGATAATTTAGGTGAAACCCGGAGATTATATTTTGTGAATTTGAATTAATATATTACTTATATACTCATTTAGATATTTATTTATGTCCTCGATGGATTGATTTGAACGCCGCAATTTTATTACCCCGTTGCAACGCATGGGCCCTTTTGCTAGTCTCTCCATAATCTCTCCCTAATAATAATCTCTCCCTAATTTATTAATAATAAAGCACGGATTGGGTCTCCGGGTTCACCGTCACGCCTTTTTAAAAAAAAGTCCATGTTGTTTTAGTTATTTAACCCGCAGTCATTGTAATAAGTCAACCCGAAGCTGTACGGGTGTGAGAAAAGAAAAAAAAAGAAAAAACCAGCCACTCGCCCTCCGAATCCTCTCGACCTCCGGCGTGCCAGCACCTCCCGCCCCGCCCCCAGCGCGCCGCCACCTCCCCATCTTACCGATGCATTCGGGCAGAGCACCGCCGCCGCCGCCAGCCACTCGCCCTCCCAATCCCATCTCGAACTCCATCGCGCCGCCACCTCCCGCCCCGCCCCATCTTACTGATGCGTTCGAGCAGGGCGCCGCCGACGCCGCCTGGGGGCGCTCGACATCGCCGTGCCGCTGTTCTGCTGGCTTCGCCGGAACTCCGTTTGTCAGCATCTTCTCCACCCCTTGGTGATGAGCGGTTGAGCAAAGGAGCGGAGTCAGGCGCCGCCGCGCATACATGCCGCGTTTGTGCGAGAGTGGGGACGGGCTGACAGGGGATGTATACTTGGTTGGGGAACAAGAGAACGCGAAGCTAGGAGCAGGGGCCGATCGATAGGCAGCGCGAGGACCTCGACAGTGCGGCGGTTCCTACTGGTTCTACATGTTCCTCTCTCTGCCTATCCATTACAAGCATAGAGGTGAATTCATGGTTGTTTGCTTCTTGGCCTAGCTGTTGTATTGATACGTGATTTAAAGTGCAGGGTTCTAAGGAAATCGGGATAAAATCTTGGTTGTCAGAGTTCCCTTGGAACTGCGCAGAAGATGGGGTGATGGATTCAGTGTCAAGATTCAATGAATATCCATCTGTTCGTGACCTGCTTGTTCACCCACTACTACCACAAGCAATGTATTTTACTTTTCTGGATGCAGCCCCAGAAAGGAATTATGGTTGGTTTAGTTCATAGAAAGATATCATAAAATTCTTTTTGTTTACATACTAACTGAATAATATGAAGTATTTTAGTTCTCATGGTAATAGACAAGCAACTTCAGTAGTATTTGATTGGAGTTTTTGTTTTTAAGTCTATGTTTGGTCAAGATTCAACTTTCTTTATGTCCATGTTTTGCTGGTATAATGCATCATCAAGCTTTGTTTTTATATGATGACATTGTGTAAATGAGCATATGGATGAGGAAAGATTCTGAGCGCAAATGATCGCCGCCGCTGCCGCCTCCGACAACGTTTGAGCCGCCTAATCGAGCGAGGACTCGCCGCTCTTTCATGACGCCGCCGCTGCAACGCGGCGTTGTTCCAGCACCAAATCGCAGGTTTTTGCCGGTGCCTATTTACTTGCCCTTCGTCTACATAGTTGTGCGCAAGCTTCTGGCCTTAATATAGACTTTTGAAAACATTATACTTCTTGCCTGCACATTACTAGAAACATAATTACACTGCGTAGATTTAGCGGATTTACATAATACTATTGTCTCAGTAAAAAAATTATTTTCAAGTTCAAATTATATGCTGGCTTCAGATTATTTTCTTAAAAACCAAGAGCTCTTTTGGGTTTTGCAGTGGTGTGGTTTACAAGAGGTAGCCACGGTTCTTCAAAAAATTTAAATATTAGCAAAAGGAGTGGAACAGATCGAACTGAAGCTATTTTATTTAATATTATCTACTTCTACTTGAACTTTGATGGGAATCTGATGTAACCATCCCGCAATCTGAAAATACTGTATGATGCAGAGAGAAAATTTCTGTTTACACGTAACTGCGCTTAACTCTGCTTACATTTTTCTATGGCCGCAAAGTTCAAGCAGTTGTAAGTAGTATATAAACATACTTTGCTCACAGTATAATCATCTGATGCAATGTGATAGTTCAAACATTCTAGCAACTAGCCATTGTTCCGTGGCAAAACACAGGTCTTTGTTCTATTATGTCGATCGGAAATCTTTACGGAGGAGTTGGGACTGAGTGAGTGACATAGATTTGCTTGAGGTCACAAATTCTTTTCTGCCGTTACTTGCATCTTACTTGAATTTTTTTCTTCAAGTTCTTCCTGTTTTCCCATATCCTTTGCTCTATAGAAGCTGCTACATCAAATTAAGTAAGTGCATCCTTCTTTTTTGTCCAAGTTTGTTCTATTCTATTACTCAGAAGTCTGTACAAGACTGGGAGAGTGAAGCATATTTGCTTGAGATTTGAATACTTTTTTGATGTCGGGTTTGTACGCTATATAGTTTGATTAATGAAAACTGATAAAAGTAGTGGCAAACACTTGATTGAGTAAGCTACTGGATTTTACCAGTAATACACAGTAGTTTCTTGCAATATTATCTGCATGACAAGAAACACCCATATTTGATTTTGCTCTGTGATTGGTTCAAATATCACTTTTTGGCTAAAGCTGATTGGATACGAGTAGTAGTGCCAATAGTAATAACTTAAAATATAATTTTATCATGGCTCTAAATTTTATTGCTGATGATTTGTTTCAGGATATTTGGAGAGGCTATTTGTTCAAGACAGATGATAGAGTACAAGCTAGGCAACTCACTTATATTGGTACTTGTTTAAATGGTTATCTATTCTGTCGGCATATTCACATGCCATATTAATTTCAGAAGAACAATTTCTAATTTGTGTTGTGCTTGCATGCATTGTTATGTCTAAAAAGAAAATTCCAAACAAAAACAAATATAAAGTCACAGTTTGTATTTACGCACTGGATAGTTTCAATCGCGCTAAATTAAACGAAGGCTTTCAGAATAAATTGTGGTCTCTAAGCTTGTGTGTAGTCAATTACTAAAATGTGTAATATCAGCACATATTAGCACGACTATTTCTTAAATGCAGCTAGCCACCAATTTCATTTGATTTGAATTAATATATTACTTATATACTCATTTTAGATATTTATTTATGTTCTCGATGGATTGATTTGAACACCACAATTTTATTAACCCGTTGCAACGCACGGGCCCTTTTGCTAGTTAATAATAAAGCACGGATTGGGTGTCCGGGTTCACCGTCGCTGCGTTTTTGCATAAAGATCCCTGTGCTTTTTAGGAATTAACCCGCAGTCACGTCCCTAAGTAAAATAACGGTTCCCGTGAAAAAAAGGGTCGCCCGCATCCTCTCGCACACGCACGCCTACCTGCATCTCCCCGACGGCTTCGCCTCACCGGCGGCAGGCCACCCCGCGCCCAACTAGCCTCGCCTCGCACCGGAGGCGTCCGGAGGCAGGCCAACCCTCCGCCCGACTCGCCTCGCCTCGCACCGGAGGCGGCCGGTGGCAGGTCGGACCCCCCCTCCCCTCGCTGCTGCCGCCATCTACCACCACCATCCTCGCCGCTCCCTCCCTCGCCCAGCCATATCTAGACGCCTAACCGAGAGAGGAGGAGGGGGGTTGACAAGGAGAGAGCAGTCAGCCGGCGGCGGCGGCGCCTCCGAGTACAGGTAGGCGACGGCGGCGACTCGGTAGCAGCGAGCGGCCGATTCATCTCGCCTTCATCTCTCCTCGCTAGCTCTCTGTCCTTCACAGGTTCTAAGATATTGCCTCTACTCCTAGACAGCCACACCGAGCGGCCCGTCCAAGAAACCAGCCCTGCCGCCCTGCTGCTCCCAACCCCCCTGAGTCTCAACCTCGCCGCCTATTCTGGTCGATGTCCTGATTGATAATAACCAGGAAGATTTCACCGCTCAGTTCATCCATTTGAATCCTTCTGCTATAATTATGTTTCCTACCCTTTCTTACTTGCAGGAAATTCAAGTGGGTACACATGTGAGTATCTTCTCCTTCCCTCTGTTGTATGCATGTGGTCATTTGTTATCGCTGATTAAGAATCAAGATCCGTTACTTTCTTGAATATTGAAGACTGTCTTAGTTGGTCCAGATTAAACTTGACAAATACAATTTCCTTTTGGTTCCATCTGACAATTTAGTTGTATTACTGATTTTGAGCAGTTTTCAGCAATCTTAAGCCGTCTTCAGATTTAGCTCACTCAATCATTCTGAAATATTTAACCTCAGTATGAGGTACATGTGTTTCAAAGATTAATTCTGAGAAATTTGTAGTTGACCGGTTGGGTCTGTTTGATTTCTTTAGTAGACTGCAGCGGCATGCACCATTGTTCATGATCTATTCTAAAGCTAGATTATTTGCACTGCAATATCTTTGTTACTTCAATCAAATAGTTCAGCCGTGTCTTATTGATTCGGACGGTTCTTATTTTAGCCTGCTCGGTCTCTGGATTATTTACTGTCAATTTTGATGCATGTCTTTAATAAAATAAGAAACTTATTTTGGTTGCTAAAATAAACACTAAACGCTACTTTTTCATGGCGGCTATGTGTAGAAACACGATCACGGTGGAGGAGATCTCGACGGTCGATGTGAAGCTGGGGCGGAAGAAGGGCACGAATATCACCTTCCTAGAAGAATCTGATTTTTCTGGTACTGTTATGTGTTTCAAAAAGTTATTGGGATGTAATTTTTATATTGACACTATAATCTGTGAAGTTATATTTTCAGACATTTCACTTTTTGCATCAGCCGAGAGGCACAATTTATTTTCAAATAATTTCTGAAGTAAAATTTGTGAATGAACTGCATGATGTTTCATGTGTCTGGTTTGTACTTGAAATAAAATATTAGATAGCAAGGTCCAGAGGAAATGTGAGAAAGTTGTCCAAAAACTGAAGAAACTTTTTTATTTTTCTTCCCGTTACAAGTTTGCAATTTATACTATGCTTTATTTTTACTATAACGTCAAATTTATCATGTTTAAAGATGAATGGTAAATCAAATAAGGAAAGAAATTATGGTGCCCAGAATTTATATCCCTTAGCGCTTCATCAAAATGAGAAAATATTGTTTGATCCTTGTTCAGTCTTATTTGCAGCGTAAACTATGTTTACCATTCATTCTGACCAGGAGCATCCAAACAGGGAGGTGCTTCACACCCTGCGTCTAGGCATGTACTGCAACGCCAACCACATGGCAAAGATTGCTGACAACTGTTAAGAGAAAGCAAACAACTGAGGAGGAACAATCTTGTTTGTGCCTAATGATGGTTGCCTGAACCTGACACCAGATACCATCACAACCTTGAACCTGGACACCAGGGATATCTCCCACGGCGTGCCTCTTTAGACCAAATCCAGCAATCAACACCTCGTCAATTTGCTCCATGAAGTTCAGGAACCATCATTAAGCACAAACAAGATTGTTCCTCCTCGGTTGCTGGCCCTTTATAGTCATAAAAAATGATGTGTTGTGCTGGTTAGCAAGTTTTATCTCCCCCGTGGATGCAGATTTCAGACTATATTCATTTTTTCAGTAGATAGCTTGCAAGTTGCAACGTACCACAAAGCTAGCTATTAGCTGACCTATCTTTTCTGGTTGGAGCGTGTTTGATTTCCAACAAAACAATTCATCCAGCTATCCTTTCAATTGATTTTAGTAGAATTCTCGCCGACAGAATTGATCAGGGCCAGTATTGATCAGGGCCAGTGTGCTCGGACGGCAAGAATGCCTCGATGACCACCATGCCCAAGGCGATGTACTTCTCTGGCGATGCCTGTGGGTGGGTGTGGACTTGCTCCGGTTCGGCTACGCCGTACTTTGTTGGATGACGTGTGTGCGTGGTGTCGGAGTTGAAGATGGACCATTGTTTCGACTCTAGACGACATGGACGGTTGAGCTTGATCACGTTTGTTGTGAATAGGTGGACAACATATGGCCCCCGATGATGAAAAAGAGAAGTGATAGCACAATATAGTGCTAAATGTGTGTAAGGATTTGTTTAATCGTTGCAACGCACAAGTATTTTTTTGCTCAATCCAGGCCGAGCATTGCATCACACAAAGAGGCAGAACCTCGTCCAGGTCGACGCCAAACCAGAGACCCGAACAGACGGCGTCGATCTAGAACGACGAGGCAACATGGCAAGGCGTCACTGGGGATTCGCCACAGAAGAAAACGGCGATCTATGCTAGTGGAGAGCAGCGCGCGATACGGCGGCCGGCGGCAACATTTATTAGGGATAGTGAAATAGGGAACGTGAATAGAGATAGTGCGTGCAGTTCGTCTAGCAACGATGGTGTCTTTTTGTTTGTGTAGGCCAAGTCCTTATGTTTGGGCCAAGCCCAAATAGTGGAAAGAAAAATTACGTCCGTTTTTCTTTTGTACAGCGACGATCTGGATTGCAAATAAACAACCATTAAAATCATAAAGAGACGAAAGAAAACATCGATAACCACACATAAGCACCTCTGAACAAACTGGCAGGGGAAAAACAACATTCAAACACACTTTGATTTGTGTGAACACCAAGGCCACTGAGGATGAGAAGGAGGATAAGCGGCAACACAAAAATGATGCCTCGCTAAAATAAAGGGCATGAACATATTATGGTTATTGGGTTTAGAGTGTGCGTTATTTTTTTCTCCCGTTGCAACGCACGGGCTCTTTTGCTAGTAATAATAATATATTCTTTACCTAATAATAAAGCAAATTGGGTTTCGGCGGTCCGTCATGGCATTTTTCAGAAAAGTCCCTGTGTTTTGATGAAATCAACCCGCAGTCCGGGTTTAAGTCACACCCGAACAGTTATTTTACATTTTTCAAACCCCCTCTGATGTTTTAGATAATTCATCCGCGAATCATATCTAAGTCAAACAAATGCTTTTTTAAATCATCCATATCTTTTAAACCATAACTCCGATTTGAACATGTTATATATGAAATTTGATTAGAAAAATATGTAGAATATGAATATGAGATTATTTTTACCTGTTATTTATTTTAAATATTATTTTGGAATATATTTAAGTCAAACAGATGATTTTCTAAATTATCTGTATCTTTTAAACCGTAGCTTCGATTTTAACATATTATATATGAAATTTTATTAGAAAAATGTGTGGAATCTAAATATGTTGTTAATTTTACCTGTTAAATATTTTTAAAATATTTTTTTGGAAGCAAACTTATAATTTATAGCGCAAGATCCATTTTTCTTTCATACCGGCGGCGATCCGGATTGCAAATAAACACCCCATTATAACCATATAGGGAAAAGAAAATATCGATAACTACACATGCATACCTCTGAAAAATGTCGCAGGGGAAAACAACAGATTTCTCATCGCGGGAGAGAGAGAGAGAGAGAGAGAGAGAGAGAGAGAGACGCCTTAGGATTAACCATATTCAAACATGTTTTTTTTTTGTTTTGTGTGAACACCGAGGCCATCGCCGGCGAGGGTGAGAAGGAGGATAAGCGGCAACACAAATATGATGCCTCGCAAAAATAAAGAAGATGGACCTATTGTGGTCTTGAGTGATGGTTGTTGGGTTAAGAGCGTGTGTTATGTTTTCTCTTCCGTCGCAACGCACGGGCTCTTTTGCTAGTCTCTCCCTAATAATAAAGCACGGATTGGGTCTCCGGGTTCACCGTCGCAGCGTTTTTACAAAAAGATCCCTGTGTTTTTAATATACAACCCGCAGTCCTTGAAATAAGTCATAAAGTCAGTCGAACCGATACGGGCGAGATAAAAAAAATTACCCACCCGCACAACCTCACGACCCCAATCCTATCTCCGCCTCCGTTACCTCGTGCAACGTGACGCCCCCGCCGCCGCGCGCCGCCGGCCTTCCTCTCTCCGCCCCCACCCCCTTGCATGGCTTCCAGGGTTGGATCTGCCGGCTGCCCGATCGATTTTGCCTTGAACGCGAACATGAGCTCGCGGGCGCCGCCGCATCTGCTCTGACGGAAGGAGCGGGAGATGCGCTGCTGGAGGCCGTGATTGGGGGAAGACGGCGGGGAGTATGATGAGGTCGGGGAGGAGAGGTTGGAGGGGTGGATGCGGGAGTCAAGCCGCCACGAATGGCGAGTCAACTACACGTGCCTCATATCCCTCGCTCCATGGTGCCCCTCCTCGCTTCGCGGTCGCGGAATCCAGACAAGATCGGCAGGATCCGCTCCCGGGCGAGGTTTTTCTCTCTATAAGTCGCTGCCTCGACCCATGGTAACTCCGACGGACGGTTCACAGGCCGGCAGCCGGCGGGACGGCGGATCGGCTCCAACCACCTCCACCCTCACCTCCTCCTCCATGACCTACACAGGCAGGACGCCTGAGGTGACCGCGTGTTGCTTTGTGCTTACCCTGTGTGTTTGCTTGCCGCTGCGTGCGTACTTGGCTCACACGTGTGTGTCTATGTGTTGCGTGTGTGCTGATGGAAGTTTTGCTGCTACTTAGTACTTCCTATTACAGTAGATAGAAGATGATTTGTATGTTCTAAATTCTTCCAAATTGAACTGACTATTTGTTATCTCTTCTCTCTAGATCAGAGAAGATGTTACTATTTTTTTTAGAAAGGAAAGTAGGATTTGAACGCCATCCGCGAGTCATCTGTGACGCCCGGATAATTAGGCTACAGTAAACCTCCGTTAATGATGCCACGTCACCACGGTTACTGTTGCTAATCTCGCATTAGTTCGAAACCGATTCAAATTCAAATTCAAAAGAAAAGCAAACAACAAAAGTTTTCAAAAAATTAAAACTAAAATGTTCGGGTTGTTTCAGATAAATCGTAAGCAATTATGGTGGAGAAACCAAGCTTTTATAAAATGCTTAAATGAGCTATAAGGATTTAAACAGTAGCAAAAACAATTAATTAAATGCCTTTTACAATTAATAAATCACTAAACTATTTTATTTTATCATCAAACTTTTTGTGGCATTGGGGTATTTTGTAACACTAATTTAGGTACTACTTGTATATTTTATAAAACAAAATTATATAGAAAATAAAATAGAAAGCTAATAAAAAGAAAACAAATGAATACAAAAAAAAAGAAACAGAACCTCCCCCTGGACCATTCGGCCCAGCTAGCCAGGTCGGCCACAGGCCCAACTGGGCCAAGGCCCACCACCGCTCACTTAACCCCCCACACCCCCGAAACCCTAGCCCCCACGCACCACTCCCCCCCATCGCCCCACTCGCTCCCCCACTTCCCCTCGATGGGATCTGGATCGGGGGCAGAGCCCGATCCCCTCGCCCCTCCACCCCCGACGCCGGCGCCCGGAGCTTCACCACCGGCCTGCCTCCTCTTCGCCGCATCGCCATCCCGCTGGAGGACGACCTCGCCGGCCTGCGTCGTTCTTCGTCGTCGTCTCCGACCACCGCCCCGAGCACCGCTGCCCAAACCCTACCGGCCCCGTGAGCTCACGCCTCCCTCCTCTCTGTCCGCTCCGCCTCACCTGTCCCCGCTCGTGCGCTGCCCTGCTCCGTGGCCTCGGCCACCCTTGCCGTGCAGGGGCCGAGCCCCTGTCGCTCCGGCCGCGCGACCTCTGCCCTCGCCCCGCCACTAGCCGGCGCCAGCCTTCCCCGCCCCCCCTGTTCAAGCTGTGGCCATGCCCCGGGGAGCGCGCTTGCGCCCGCAGGCCTTCTCCTGCCCCGCTGGTCATCGCCGTCGACCCGTCGCCCCGGTGCCTCCCCGGCCGTGTCGACCCCGTTCGAGACCGCGCACCCTCGCCCTCATTCTCCTTCCGCCGCGCCAGCTCGCCCCCCGGCCCCGCGGTCGCTATTCCAGCTCGATCCGGCCTACCGCCCCCGCGCCTCACGCCGCCTGGCCGTGCCCTGGCTCTCCCCGCCGGCTGCCCTGGCCTCAGGCCTCGCCCCGCCGCTCCCTGCGGGCGAGCGCACGCACAGGCACCCGTCCCCCCATCCCGGGTGGGCTCAGGCGCGTGCCCACAGCCCGTTACGCCCGCTAGGCCCCCTGGGTCTATGGCGAGGGGACCCCAACCCCCTGAAACGTTATTAAAAAAAGGCTTTAAAAAAGTAAATAAATAAATAATTAAAATAATTAAAATATTAATTAATTAATTAACTTAATTAATTTGTAGTTAATAAACCTAATCATTTTAGTTAGACTAACTAAACCTGATTAGTTAGTCTTAGACAATGACAACCGGGTCCCACCATCAGATTGACCCAGTCAACTGCTGACGTCATGCTGACGTCATGATGACGTCAGCGTGCACTATTCTGGATAATGTTAGAATTAATTAGTTAAATAAATTCTAAAAATTAATAAAATCTTTAGAAAATCATATCTTTTAATCCGTAACTCGGATTAAAATATTTTCAACATGAAAGTTGCTCAGAACGGCGGGACGAATCCGGATATGCAGTCCGTTCATCCGCCATGCACCCCTAACATATCAAACTCGCAATTTTCCCCCTCCGGCTCCTCTGCCCGAAAACACGAAACACCGGGGATATTTTCCCGGATGTTTTCCCCCTTCACCGGTATCGCCTATCCCTACGTTCGGTCACCCCTAGCACAACGTATTGCTGCGTCTTGCTTTGTGTTACATTGATTGCTCTGTTATTTATTGTGTTCCCCCTCCGTTACTCCTTTCCGCTAGACTCCGAGACCGATGCTGATGCCCCTGTGGTCGACTACGTCACCGACGACCCCTCCTTATCTGAGCAACCAGGCAAGCCCCCCCCTTGATCACCAGATATCGCCTATTCTACTCTATACTGCTTGCATTAGAGTAGCGTAGCATGTTACTGCTTTCTGTTATACCTATCCTGATGCATAGCCTGTCCTTGATACTACAGTCATTGATACCTTACCCGCAATCCTACATGCTTAGCATAGGATGCTAGTATTTTTCATCTGTGGCCCTAAATTCTTGTCCATCTGCTGTGCTATACTATCGGGCCGTGATCACTCGGGAGGTGATCACGGGTATATACTATATACGTTATACATGATACATGTGGAGACTAAAGTCGGGTCGGCTGGTGGAGCACCCGCGAGTGGATCTTTGTGGCGGAGCGACAGGGCAGGTTGAGACCGCCTAGGAGAGAGGTGGGTCTGGCCCTATTCGGCGTTCGTGGATATTTAACACGCTTAACGATATCTTGGTATTTGATCTGAGTTGGCTACGAGCCTATACGCACTAACCATCTACGTGGGAGTAGTTATGGGTATCCCGGCATCGTGGTATCAGCCGAAGCCTTCGTGACGTCAGCGACTGAGTGGCGCACGCCGGATTGGACTGGAACGCCACTAGGCTAGGTCTGCTTCCGGCCGCGTTCGCAACGTGCAGGTGTGCAAAGGGCGATGGGCCCAGACCCCTGCGCCATAGGAGTTAGACCGGCGTGCTGACCTCTCTGTTGTGCCTAGGTGGGGCTGCGACGTGTTGATCTTCCGAGGCCGGGCATGACCCAGAAAAGTGTGTCCGGCCAAATGGGATCAAGCATGTTGGGTAAGTTGGTGCACCCCTGTAGGGAAGTTAATCTATTCGAATAGCCGTGATCTTCGGTAACAGGACGACTTGGAGTTGTACCTTGACCTTATGACAACTAGAACCAGATACTTAATAAAACACACCCTTCCAAGTGCCAGATACAACCCGGTGATCGCTCTCTAACAGGGCGACGAGGAGAGGATCGCCGGGTAGGATTATGCTATGCGATGCTACTGGAGATGCTACTTGGAGTTGCTACTGGAGATGCTACTTGGAGTTGCTACTTGGAGATGCTAATTGGAGGACTTCAATCTACTCTCTTCCACATGCTGCAAGACGGAGGCTGCCAGAAGCGTAGTCTTTGATAGGACTAGCTATCCCCCTCTTATTCTGGCATTCTGCAGTTCAGTCCACGGATATGGCCTACTTACACATATACCCATGCATATGTAGTGTAGTTCCTTGCTTGCGAGTACTTTGGATGAGTACTCACGGTTGCTTTCTCCCCCCTTTTTCCCCCTTTCCTTTCTTTCTGGTTGTCGCAACCAGATGCTGGAGTCCAGAAGCCAGACGACATCGTCGATGACGACTACTACACTGGAGGTGCCTACTACTACGTGCAGCCCGCTGACGACGACCAGGAGTAGTTTAGGAGGATCCCAGGCAGGAGGCCTGCGCCTCTTTCGATCTGTATCCCAGTTTGTGCTAGCCTTCTTAAGGCAAACTTGTTTAACTTATGTCTGTACTCAGATATTGTTGCTTCCGCTGACTCGTCTATGATCGAGCACTTGTATTCGAGCCCTCGAGGCCCCTGGCTTGTATTATGATGCTTGTATGACTTATTTATGTTTTAGAGTTGTGTTGTGATATCTTCCCGTGAGTCCCTGATCTTGATCGTACACATTTGCGTGCATGATTAGTGTACGATTGAATCGGGGGCGTCACAAGTTGGTATCAGAGCCGACTGCCTGTAGGAATCCCCCTTCCACACTCCTTGGCCGAAGTCGAGTCTAGACATTGCAAAAACTTTTACTAACATGGCTGTGTGCCTTACGGGCCCACGTCGCCATTGGGTGGTACTAGGATCTTTTACTCCTCGACCTTTACTCTGGGACTCTGAACTCTCTTCTATTCGGGTTAAATGATTTTGCTAAAAACAAAACTAACTTTAGGTTCTCGAAAATACTTCTCCCAGAGAGCCCCTCACTTCAGATGATCGCCTGCTGTGCTAGAAGATTCCGAAGTTACTCTACGATGTTCTCTCGAGTCCTTGTGTCATCGCATTTGCGATTTCCATCCACCGTCAACCCCTATAAAAACGACATACACTTACCATTCATACAATCATTTCCCGTTGATCTTGTTATTACAAGATACCCCCGAAATTCTTTCTATTTGTTTTGAGAATACTTGGTGCCTACTGCCTTGCAGTTCTTTGCCACATGAATACCCCTTCAAATAAATCCTCGCACTTGTCGAGTATCCGCTCAACCCAGTTGTTCATGTGATTCACAAAATACATTCAAATACTACTCGATCTTCCGAAAATCCTGAGCAGCCTATTGCTCTTGAAATTCTTGCTTGCTTGCAATATGATTAATCCCATAAGTCTCGTAATCTTAATGGCATACCTTGTCATTATCATTTTGAGTCTGTTAATTCAATATGTTGCGAATTTTCGCAATCCTCAAATAGATCCTAGAATTCATCCTTCCGGCTCAGGCGTCATTTGGAACCTGAGTTGGTTCTCGACCAAACTATCTGTCATCGATTGTGCCTCTGGTATATTCAATTGATCCATCCTTGATTAGAATGTCTGCTTCTGATCCTTTGTTTTGGAAATCATAATTCCTTTGCATTTAAGCGGTGAATTATTCAGATGCTTCCATAACCTGTTGCATTTGCATTCCTTCCTCTTCTGGTTGAGTATCGATACTCATATCAGATCCTTTGTGGACCATCAAGTCCTTTGTTGGATTGTTATCCGACAATGTCCTTCACACTTGATCACTTTGTGAGTTCTTCCCCTGTTACATAATGCCTTTGTTAAGTTGTATCCTCCGCTTGGCCAACCTTACTCTGCTTTCGGGCTTGTGTTATTTACTCTTGAAACTTGTGGTATATGTCTCTAAGAAGCCCCTATGGGTTGAACATATGCCTTCTCTAAACCGTGTGAACCCGAAAGTTTTCACGAATCATACTCTTCTGGTGCTTAGCCAGATAAAATTTCAACACTGCAACTTCATCAAACGTGAGGAGTAAATGAAAGGTTATGCATTGGAGAAGTGGGAGTCGACCTTGAACTTGTGTTCATGCCCATGGACACGATGTAGATCTTGTCGTTAAAGCTTCTCTTAAATTAGTTATTCCTTTGGTATAAGTTCATCTTATATCAGGGATCTGGCCTTTTGCAATCGTGGTTCTGACCATGTTCTCTTTTGAATACCATTTCTAGTGCAAGTTTTAGCACTTGTCTTCTGTAGAGCAATACCCCGGTCCAACCTCTACTTGATCTGCCGTCGAGTATTACCCCCCTGGTATCTCGAGATTATCATGGAACTGCATAACTTCTAACAAGTTCTTCATCAAGTGCTACATCCCCACTGAATCCAATTTTTCACGGGCTCTGAGTTATTAAACACTCAAAGACACCAATAACTGAACCGAGTCCGCACTACGGTTCAACAACTCTTCGGTAAGCTTCTATCAGTACGAGTTTGTACCCGATCACATCATTCCTAGCCTGATCGGCTATATCATTATCATGCTAAATTTTAACTGTGCTACCGGGTCCTCCTTCCCGCAGCACAATTATTTGACGATGAGCTAAGCTTACGTTGATCTTCCTCCTCATATCATTTCTCCTTGGACAATAAGCTTGGTTTCGAGTTTGTGTCATACCCTTGGTTCCAATAACCTTTCGCTTCACCATTCATTTGACTTGATGTCATCGCCGATCGATTACATCTTGGAATCTCTCGACAAAGTGTGTCGTGATCATCATCAATCTTATGAGCTCTTCTAGGATATCAAATGAGTTCATGATGAGAAATACCATCCTTGCCCTTGATGATCTGCGTTATCATCGACCTTTATTGCCTTCCCACGAACACAAGCTTGTTCGTGTTTGGTGTTATACCTTGAGTTCCTTGCTATCCAACAATTGTTCTTCTTTACCTTGGAGTATTACCAAGAATGTTCTGAGATTTGTTCCACCTCTTGAGAATTCTTGACATAGAAATACTTCTCACCATCACCATTCTTTCTTGGTCCCCGTGTTAATTCCAACAAGTGAACGGTGTTGTTTGGATTCTTTCCTTCTAGCAACCCTATTGCTTTGAAGTGAATGGGCGATAGTTCATTCTAAGTCTTTCGATAATTGAATCAACATTCTAACATTGGCCGTGCAATCCAACCCATATTTTGGGTGCACCGTTCAACCAATGTTTAATTATGTATGTTTTCCTCGAGCATATCCCATTATATCATTTGATCTAACAAATGTCATCTTCTTGTTCACATTATCGTGGAAATCCATCCGTTTGGAATTCTCGATGAATTGTCGCTGAGCCCATCAGCCACCTTCTCATCCCCTCCTTGGTTTAATGATGAACTATTGCTTCAGAAACCCGCTCACATAGTTCATTCCTCGAGAATCTTGCAATGTCATTTCGTCGGTTTGTGTTGCACCTTTTCCTCTCGGACCCCCTGAGTTTGAGGTATCATGACACCAATTGGATATGAATCTCGATCAGATATGGTGGTTGGGACAACTCTCCATGAGCTATGATGTTGGTCCTTTGATGACCCGGTAATATGATGTCATGCCTAACACCCCTAGCTGGAGGACCTATCATTATAATTTCTTCTGCAAGGATAACCATTCTTCCTGGAGGAAATTGTAAGACTTATTTTATAAGTTGTTCCTGATGGATCTTTTGTGTATCCAAAGTCCGACCTTTGCTTGAAGACCCTGCCAATGCTATCTCGAAGCATGTTTGTGGTACTTTGATTTTCAACAAGAACATTTGAAGCCCAATGCTAAATGTTTCCTGCTAAATTATCCAAACACCGCTGTATGGGTAATGTCATGAAATTTCTCTCCCCTACTTAAAGAGTTTTCTACATTATATCCTGTCATGGATATCATGCTCTGCTTGTCCTTGGGAAGGATATACCCTTGGAATATGTGTTTAAACACATTTTCCTTTCCATTGTTCTGTTTAATCTGATAATCTTATTTTCCTTTCCATTGGTTGGATTAACCTTTCTTGAGGTCTATATAATCTAAACAGTATTATTCTCCTGCTTATGTAAGCACCTCGTGGTACAAATCTGCCAGTAAGACCCTGTTACTATTGTTGGTGACATTTCGGTAACCACTGATGGACGAGAACCTTGCCTATTGGTCCGCCTCGATGCAACGAGCAGGAAAATGGTTCTCTTCGTCCCTCGCCCTTGGTACCAAGTTGTTGCCGACATAACTGACATGGTACTCTCTGACATGCCTTGCTATCATGACCGTGCAAGATGTCACTGCTCCTATTAATAAAAAAAAACCACATGGTGGGCCCATAACCCATAGTTCCACAGGATCGAAACCTGACTGTCCTGTACACCCCCCCTATTCCCTAAGTTATTTCTCGTGCGTGGCCTCGTATGTAATTCACGGGCCACCGTCCTAGTGATCTATTCTGGTATCAGACGCAATACTTACTCTCGCTACTCTGAACCCCTTTCTCACTCTGGTTCAGGCTTCAAGCAACTATCTATCAGCTTGGAGCCTCTTATGGTACCTTCGTACCTTACTCTCGAGGTATTTCATATGTTCAACTCGAGAGATAATCTTATACTCATTCATGGGTTAACCCCAGATTGTTTCCCTCAGAAGCATTATGTCGTAGTGAGCTGCCCCTTATCCTTTCGTAAGTACGATGGAGTTCCCGAAGAAATGATGACAAGTTTATCATGATGCATTGGAATAAAGAATTGAAGACATCAAAGAAAGGGATTAACTTCTTCGAGAAGATCCGTTAGAATATCGTAACCAGAACTTTCCCCCTTACTCCCCTCTTAAATCTCGGGACGAGATTTCTTGTAGTGGAGGAGAATTGTGACGCCCGGATAATTAGGCTACAGTAAACCTCCGTTAATGATGCCACGTCACTACGGTTACTGTTGCTAATCTCGCGTTAGTTCGAAACCGATTCAAATTCAAATTCAAAAGAAAAGCAAACAACAAAAGTTTTCAAAAAATTAAAACTAAAATGTTCGGGTTGTTTCAAATAAATCGTAAGCAATTATGGTGGAGAAACCAAGCTTTTATAAAATGCTTAAATGAGCTATAAGGATTTAAACAGTAGCAAAAACAATTAATTAAATGCCTTTTACAATTAATAAATCACTAAACAATTTTATTTTATCACCAAACTTTTTGTGGCATTGGGGTATTTTGTAACACTAATTTAGGTACTACTTGTATATTTTATAAAACAAAATTATATAGAAAATAAAATAGAAAGCTAATAAAAAGAAAACAAATGAATACAAAAAAAAGAAACAGAACCTCCCCCTGGACCATTCGGCCCAGCTAGCCAGGTCAGCCACAGGCCCAACTGGGCCAAGGCCCACCACCGCTCACTTAACCCCCCACGCCCCCGAAACCCTAGCCCCCACGCACCACTCCCCCCCGTCGCTCCACTCGCTCCCCCACTTCCCCTCGATGGGATCTGGATCGGGGGCAGAGCCCGATCCCCTCGCCCCTCCACCCCCGACGCCGGCGCCCGGAGCTTCACCACCGGCCTGCCTCCTCTTCGCCGCATCGCCACCCCGCTGGAGGACGACCTCGCCGGCCTGCGTCGTTCTTCGTCGTCGTCTCCGACCACCGCCCCGAGCACTGCTGCCCAAACCCTACCGGCCCCGTGAGCTCACGCCTCCCTCCTCTCTGTCCGCTCCGCCTCACCCGTCCCCGCTCGTGCGCTGGCCTGCTCCGTGGCCTTGGCCACCCTTGCCGTGCAGGGGCCGAGCCCCTGTCGCTCTGGCCGCGCGACCTCTGCCCTCGCCCCGCCACTAGCCGGCGCCAGCCTTCCCCGCCCCCCCTGTTCAAGCTGTGGCCATGCCCCGGGGAGCGCGCTTGCGCCCGCAGGCCTTCTCCTGCCCCGCCGGTCATCGCCGTCGACCCGTCGCCCCGGTGCCTCCCCGGCCGTGTCGACCCCGTTCGAGACCGCGCACCCTCGCCCTCATTCTCCTTCCGCCGCGCCAGCTCGCCCCCCGGCCCCGCGGTCGCTGTTCCAGCTCGATCCGGCCTACCGCCCCCGCGCCTCACGCCGCCTGGCCGTGCCCTGGCTCTCCCCGCCGGCTGCCCTGGCCTCAGGCCTCGCTCCGCCGCTCCCTGCGGGCGAGCGCACGCACAGGCGCCCGTCCCCCCATCCCGGGTGGGCTCAGGCGCGTGCCCACAGCCCGTTACGCCCGCTAGGCCCCCTGGGTCTATGGCGAGGGGACCCCACCCCCCTGAAACGTTATTAAAAAAGGCTTTAAAAAAGTAAATAAATAAATAATTAAAATAATTAAAATATTAATTAATTAATTAATTAACTTAATTAATTTGTAGTTAATAAACCTAATCATTTTAGTTAGACTAACTAAACCTGATTAGTTAGTCTTAGACAATGACAACCGGGTCCCACCATCAGATTGACCCAGTCAACTGCTGACGTCATGCTGACGTCATGATGACGTCAGCATGCACTATTCTGGATAATGTTAGAATTAATTAGTTAAATAAATTCTAAAAATTAATAAAATCTTTAGAAAATCATATCTTTTAATCCGTAACTCGGATTAAAATATTTCAACATGAAAGTTGCTCAGAACGGCGGGACGAATCCGGATATGCAGTCCGTTCGTCCGCCACGCACCCCTAACATATCAAACTCGCAATTTTCCCCCTCCGGCTCCTCTGCCCGAAAACACGAAACACCGGGGATATTTTCCCGGATGTTTTCCCCCTTCACCGGTATCGCCTATCCCTACGTTAGGTCACCCCTAGCACAACGTATTGCCGCGTCTTGCTTTGTGTTACATTGATTGCTCTGTTATTTATTGTGTTCCCCCTCCGTTACTCCTTTCCGGTAGACTCCGAGACCGATGCTGATGCCCCTGTGGTCGACTACGTCACCGACGACCCCTCCTTGTCTGAGCAACCAGGCAAGCCCCCCCCTTGATCACCAGATATCGCCTATTCTACTCTATACTGCTTGCATTAGAGTAGTGTAGCATGTTACTGCTTTCTGTTATACCTATCCTGATGCATAGCCTGTCCTTGATACTACAGTCATTGATACCTTACCCGCAATCCTACATGCTTAGCATAGGATGCTAGTATTTTTCATCTGTGGCCCTACATTCTTGTCCGTCTGCTGTGCTATACTATCAGGCCGCGATCACTCGGGAGGTGATCACGGGTATATATTATATACGTTATACATGATACATGTGGAGACTAAATTCGGGTCGGCTGGTGGAGCACCCGCGAGTGGATCTTTGTGGCGGAGCGACAGGGCAGGTTGAGACCGCCTAGGAGAGAGGTGGGTCTGGCCCTGTTCGGCATTCGCGGATATTTAACACGCTTAACGAGATCTTGGTATTTGATCTGAGTTGGCTATGAGCCTATACGCACTAACCATCTACGTGGGAGTAGTTATGGGTATCCCGGCGTCGTGGTATCAGCCGAAGCCTTCGTGACGTCAGCGACTGAGTGGCGCGCGCCGGATTGGACTGGAACGCCACTAGGCTAGGTCTGCTTCCGGCCGCGTTCGCAACGTGCAGGTGTGCAAAGGGCGATGGGCCCAGACCCCTGCGCCATAGGAGTTAGACCGGCGTGCTGACCTCTCTGTTGTGCCTAGGTGGGGCTGCGACATGTTGATCTTCCGAGGCCGGGCATGACCCAGAAAAGTGTGTCCAGCCAAATGGGATCAAGCGTGTTGGGTAAGTTGGTGCACCCCTGCAGGGAAGTTAATCTATTCGAATAGCCGTGATCTTCGGTAACAGGACGACTTGGAGTTGTACCTTGACCTTATGACAACTAGAACCAGATACTTAATAAAACACACCCTTCCAAGTGCCAGATACAACCCGGTGATCGCTCTCTAACAGGGCGACGAGGAGAGGATCGCCGGGTAGGATTATGCTATGCGATGCTACTGGAGATGCTACTTGGAGTTACTACTTGGAGATGCTACTTGGAGGACTTCAATCTACTCTCTTCCACATGCTGCAAGACGGAGGCTGCCAGAAGCGTAGTCTATGCGATGCTACTGGAGATGCTACTTGGAGTTGCTACTGGAGATGCTACTTGGAGTTGCTACTTGGAGATGCTAATTGGAGGACTTCAATCTACTCTCTTCCACATGCTGCAAGACGGAGGCTGCCAGAAGCGTAGTCTTCGATAGGACTAGCTATCCCCCTCTTATTCTGGCATTCTGCAGTTCAGTCCACTGATATGGCCTACTTACACATATACCCATGCATATGTAGTGTAGTTCCTTGCTTGCGAGTACTTTGGATGAGTACTCACGGTTGCTTTCTCCCCCCTTTTTCCCCCTTTCCTTTCTTTCTGGTTGTCGCAACCAGATGCTGGAGTCCAGGAGCCAGACGACATCGTCGATGACGACTACTACACTGGAGGTGCCTACTACTACGTGCAGCCCGCTGACGACGACCAGGAGTAGTTTAGGAGGATCCCAGGCAGGAGGCCTGCGCCTCTTTCGATCTGTATCCCAGTTTGTGCTAGCCTTCTTAAGGCAAACTTGTTTAACTTATGTCTGTACTCAGATATTGTTGCTTCCGCTGACTCGTCTATGATCGAGCACTTGTATTCGAGCCCTCGAGGCCCCTGGCTTGTATTATGATGCTTGTATGACTTATTTATGTTTTAGAGTTGTGTTGTGATATCTTCCCGTGAGTCCCTGATCTTGATCGTACACATTTGCGTGCATGATTAGTGTACGATTGAATCGGGGGCGTCACATCATCCATCTGAGAGGTACCCCATCCTATAACATGAGTACTAGATTTTGTATAATCAGATCATGAACGATGACCTTGCTGTTGTAATTCTCAGTGTGTACTTTTGCTATTGTACTATTGCTTGAGAATCTGGGCTGGATTTATGATAGTTAGTAATTATGTGATTTGTATTTATGTGTTGTTAGTTTGATCCAATTGGAACTTCTTACTGTTCAAGAATGATGATTCATGATGTAAAGATGTTCACTTTAAGTGGGAGCCGTGAAGGGCCTAATCTGTGCACTCTTAAGTTTCAGAAATATTGTAGTGTCCATATAGAGTACAAGATCTGACCAATGTGGAGGCGTGGAGCAGACTGACAAAGGAATTACACAGGCTCATGCCTTTATTCTCCATGTTTGCTTCTTGTTCATCTCCATGAACAAATAAGCTCATCAACAAGTTCCCGTTTGTCCCTGTCTGATTCAAGTCTGAAAGATTCATATTTGGGTAGATAGGTTTCAGTGATTGAAAACATTTTAGATGAGGTTGTTTATCTCTGGTGAAATCAAGAAGCTCCTTGCTGTCAGGAAAGAATTTTGTGCAAAGGCTGCTTCACTCAAGCAGGAGCTGAGTCGGGAGAGATAAGATAAACAACATTTGAGATTTAAGCATGTTGAAAGCAGAGATTGATGACCTTCAACAGATACTTACTCACTCAAGGTACATACACTATCTCTTTCATTGGACCTGACTCTTGGGCATCCCATTAACACATTTATTTGTAAGAATGTGTGGTAATTATAGCAAAAGGGGAATTTTGAGTTGGTGGTACAAAGGAAAGTAATGGAAAAGAGGGTGATTTGGATGGCCGCGCAAGAAATTCAGCAAACGCCGACCAAATTAGCTAATTTTGATGGGAGACCATTGGGAACATGTATGTTATTCAGATCGACTATAGCGTTTGTAAATTTTAGTTATCCTTTCTAGATGTATCCAGGTTTGCAAAGTCATCTAATTCTAATTTGTGTCTTGGTATTTAATAATTGAAACAATTTTTTTGTAATATCCATAGTATGAGACCAAGTTTGTTGTTTTAGCTTTTGTGCCATTCTTTCTTCTTTCATAAATAGGAATTGTCATCGTGTCTTGTGTTTTGCTTGATGATGTTTCCGTTCATGGAGGCAAAATGGTAATTTATCTAAGAATAATGGCACACTATTAGTCAGCGACTCAAAGATATGCAACTGAAATTCATTGATAAGTTTAACTGCAATCATATATTGTGTCTATTTGGGTTATGCTGCACGTGGCCCAAAATTCCCGTGCAAAACTTAATTGTATGATTTACTCTAGAGCTTGGATATGTACTGATCTAGAGCTTGGATGTCTGAGCCCCTAAATTAAAATGTAAAACTGGGATCAAAATTACAATTTCTGCGCTCCCTATGTTATAGGAAGTAGAATCAAGATCTTTGTTTATATGTTGGATAAGATTGTTGGTATAATCTTTGTGTGTTCCTTTTCTATTGTCAAATTATATTATGCAGACTTTCATGATACACACAGATTGACATCGCCTCTGATCTTTGCCCGTTGTGCTCCTGTAGATGTCCACGCCACCCACATCCACCCGGCAACTGCCTGTGTCGGCTGCCATCGTCGGTCTACCACGAGCCCACGACGTACCCATCCGCATCTGCATCGCCTTGAGGCCACAGCAGCACCCCTGCCCTCCTGCCCCTGCTGGCAGCCGCGACCCTCGGCATATCGGTGCAGCAACATCCCATGTGTTGGCCTCGCTATCTCATCTCTTCTCTCTTATGTTTGGGTCTGATGTTAGTGTGATGTGTGTGGGGATGGATATGATGCTATCATGGTGTGTGTAAAAATTATATTTTTGGTGTATTTGTCTTTAGAGTATTGAATCAAGGGTTGAACAATGTAATTATCGAGCATGACTATGCGGAGGTAGTAAACAATTAGTGTAATGGGTTAAATAGATATCATGTTGGCCCTTCTGTTCAGGAAATTAGGGAGATGTGTACAAGTAATATTCAGGTGGAGTTGTTTGATGCAGATTAGCAAATACGTGTGCTCATCTCTTAGCTAAAGCTGGTGTAATGTTGCTGAGTGCGAGGCTGCGAGTAGTGGACATAGTCCACTCTGCCAATGCTGGAGCATTTGTATCATGTGATATATAAATGGAACACAAGTTTTCTCGACACAAAAAAGCTGCTACAGGTGTATTGTTTGTATGAACATACATAATTTTCGCACAAGGTTCGTTTGGCACTGAGAAGATGAACCATCTTTTCTTAAACAATTTGTTATGTTCGCTTCAGAAGCTGAGTCCACTTATGGATTACCATTTTTGCAAAGGTAATTAAACGACACAAATCGGAGCTACGCATCCTTACACATCTGCAATTCCTTACTGTTTGTGTAAGCACAAACAAGTTAACCCACCAATGTGTAAAGTTCAATTCCACAGATGTTATGGTTTAAGGGCCAAGTAAATAGGTCCCATTTTCTTGCAGTAATTTAAATTGGAGACGGGGATGACTCTCGAGCCCGCACCACCGCCCTGCTAATGATCTGCTCTCCACTATGTCACCTCCCACCTGCCCAGTTGTCATTGCGCCACTGAGCCCATCCCACCATGATGCCTCCCAACGATGCACGACGACAACACCCCACTCACGATGCCGGTTCCCTCGACGGCCTCTCGCTGCGATTGCAGTCGATGCATTAGACCAGGTGCATGCATGGTATATTTTGTGGAGGGCGGCCCTCACATCTAGCTCAAGGAGAATATTTTTTTTCCGCCAAAACAGAGAATAGAATTTTCTGTTTCAGACATTCCCTAACACATTTGTCGTGCATGGTTGGGAACTCGGAATTGACATGTGGGGTATTAAGCCGTGCTTATTAGATTGGTGATGTGATTTTTTCCATTGAACTAGAGGTGTGCGATTTTTTCTCCCATTGCAACGCACGGGCATTCGTGCTAGTCTCTCCCTAATAATAAAGCACGGATTGGGTCTCCAGGTTCACCGTCACAATACGCTTTCTTCCCGTAAGTTTACGCTTTAACTTTGAATTTATTTAAAACATTACGCGAGGTGGTACTATTGTTTTTTTCGTCCGTCCACCTCGCCCTTCCAGCCATTGGTCAGTTAAGTAAAACGATTAGTTCATTGGGCTTAATTTGGGCTAACGAAACCAACTTGGCGGCTTGGTCATGTTCGCTCTTCCTACGCTGCCTCCTCTATCTCTTCCCCTCGCTTCATCCTTTCTTCCTAAAGAAAAAAAAACTCCAATCCTAATTCATCTACAACTCGGAGAAGATCTCTTTTATCTCTCCCTAATAATAAAGCACGGATTGGGTCTCCGGGTTCACCGTCACAATACGCTTTCTTCCCGTAAGTTTACGCTTTAACTTTGAATTTATTTAAAACATTACGCGAGGTGGTACTATTGTTTTTTTCGTCCGTCCACCTCGCCCTTCCAGCCATCGGTCAGTTAAGTAAAACGATTAGTTCATTGGGCTTAATTTGGGCTAACGAAACCAACTTGGCGGCTTGGTCATGTTCGCTCTTCCTACGCTGCCTCCTCTATCTCTTCCCCTCGCTTCATCCTTTCTTCCTAAAGAAAAAAAAACTCCAATCCTAATTCATCTACAACTCGGAGAAGATCTCTTTTACAAATCGAGGAAGGACAAGGAAATCCATCAGTTAATTTGTCTTCGATCCAAACCACGCCGTCAACTTTCAAGCCATGGGGCCGCGGCGGAGCACGAGGGCGAAAGAGGCAGCCCGTGCGCTGGCGGTGCTATGCCTCAACCACGCACCGGGGAACCACCGATGGCACCATCACACCTATGATGATTCGGCGCACGTTTGTGTTCCTTGCAGCTGATGACAGGCGCATGTACCTCGATGTCGGGGTCCTCGGGGACCCTACACCGGGTCCGGTTCCTGGAATGCATCCGCGACGCGTGCATTGCCACACCCAGAAGGCGTCTCTGCGATGAAGACGTGTCCCGCGTTGTGCGGCAGTTCACGCGGACGCTGCGGTGTGGTCGAGCTCCTCCGCCGCTACAAACGCAGTGGTGCTCCCAGGCGACGGTTCATGCCTGGAGCGCATGAGAGCGCAGCTGGATTGCTAGAGGAAAGTGCGCCACGGAGGAGGCCAAGACGGTCCTCCCGATGGCGCACGTGGTTGAGGCGCCATGCCATGGCCGTGATCCCCGTGGACGTGGTGTTGTGCCTGACTGCCTGGTTTTGTTCAGCGTATGGATGGCGGTGTGCCATTGGTTAAGCTTCAGCTGCGTGCAGCGGTCAAGCACATTCATCTGAGATCGTAATTGCTAACTATTTCGTGCAGGTGCATGGTTCTCTTGTCAGCATATTGTCCATGAAGGGCTTCTACGTCGTCTTATTGTACCAATTAGCTAGCGACAAGCTAGATCGGTCTATTATCTCCAGTCTGTTATTATTGAGAGGTCCGTCTGTTCTTAAACCAGGTGCACATTATTTTGTTTTTGTATCTGCTTCAGTTTTATCTTCCAGATCATCTGAATGATTTTCAAATATACTGCGTTATTCTGGCAAAATGCAGATGGGAGTGTTGCATAGAAAGTCCAACTTACTTGGCTGCTACACATGTGGATCACGGCTTGCTTCCCTTTTACCATGCACACTAAACATGTTCCATTAGCTCCTACAACGTCTTTTTTCTTCTTCTCTGATGCGAGATAATGTTCACTTGAAAGAGATGACTATGAGGTGCGTGCAAGTGCAAGTGTGCAATGAGAGGTACCCCTATCTTATACCTATTTATCATAAAAGCTTGCATGTTTTTCTTGATTTGATTTATTTTGTATGCATGTGTAGTGTCAATTCGGTCAATTTGTTATGCATTCGAAATGACATGAAAATGAATGTCCTATAAGTGAGTTGAATCTTCAGTTCAACGCAATACATCTTTTTTAGGGGAATAAATGGTGATAACTTCACTGCATATGAGTGTAGTATTAAATCTCATGTTTCATACTGACTTATGTACCAAAATTTATGTTAAACATGACTAAATTCTTTTTGATTGCATTTAATATCGCTGTATAATACTAACATCTACAGTTACCGAACATGCATGCGAGCATAAGTGTGCATGTAGGTAAAACAGTGATGTTCATTTTGTATGAACGCCAATTAATGTGCTTTCACTAGATATAGGTGACCGTGTGTGGCGAATGGCGATGTGTCCGGTCAGATATGGGTCTGTGGCGAGTTGGTGGCCCTCGACCTCGACTACAGGAACATCACCGAAGGAATTGATAGTAGGTCGGTCACTAACCCAACATGGTTTTAATTGTAAAATTAGTTTTATTTTTTGTTTATTTTCTTCTGACCGCCAATGGCAGTTTTTGACTTTGTATTAAGATTCCAACAAGAATCTATAAAGGGCTCTAAGGGGGAATAAGAAAAAAAATGACTAACAAAGCAAAGCGAACTTCGCATACTACTCATCAGTCAGAAGACCAAAATATACACATACAAACTCCCAAACATAGCATGCCATGGAGCTTTCTTTTTAGAACTTAATAAGGTACTTGATCATTTATTCTAAGTTCATTAGTATGACCATTTTTTGTTTTGAACGATTTTTAAACAAGCTTTGTTCTAGAAAGTGCTATATATTTTTCCCCGTTGCAACGCACGGGCATATTTCCTAGTCTCTCCCTAATAATAAAGCACGGATTGGGTCTCCGGGTTCACCGTCACAATACGCTTTCTTCCTGTGACTTTACGCTTTCAGTTTCAATTTAATACATATTTCCGGTAGAAAAGGAAAAGGTCATGGAATCGAACCCACGACCAGAACAAGAGATGACACATGCCATACCAACACGCCATGAGTCTACGTTAACAAAAAATCTAGAATATTTCCATATGAGGTACAAATTCTATTCCGAGGCCCAGCTTTTAGGTTGTTCCGTTTCTAAATCTCCTCTCGTGGGCCTCGGGCCGAGCTCAAGTGGCAGTCCGGCAATAGGAGAGTGGACTTAGGCAAAAATTATTACGCCGGCAAAGGTATCGAACTCACAACCTCTTCGTCCTTTCTAAGAAGGCAACCAGCGAGCTAGCTTTTCCTTATGTTAAAGAATGTTCTTTTCTGAATCAATAATCCCACCTCGCTATAGTATATCAGAACGCACCAATTTATATACGTGTGTATGTAGACAATTAACAAGCCCTCAGATGAGGTCTGGGATTAGACGGTCGGAACGGATAATTAAAAGGAAAATGAGGTGCATGACGTTGCATACATGCATTGTAAAAAAAAGGAATTGCGGGCTATGAAAGGAAGGATGGATTTGAGGATTATTTATATGGGATGCAATGATATTGCCATACATGAAAGGATGGAAGGAATTGGATGATTAAAAGGAATGAGATGCATGGACGTCTACATGCATTGTAAAAAGAAATTGTGGGCTATTAAAGGGAGCGGACAAATTCCGGTTCGAACGTGTGCGTTATGGTCCAAAACTATATAAGGGCAAAATATGCATTACCTCGCATTGGAGATGTCCTTTCGGCACCAAAACTTATTTTGTGATCATTGTGCAGCTGAGACCAAGTGGTCCACCAGTCTAATAATACCTTGCAAAAAGGAATATAACATGACCCCCCACAATTTTCCTAAACCTCGATTCGTGCGCCTGCCTGCCGGCGGTGGCACCGTCGGATGTCGTACCGCGTGGGTGGGCGTTTTGAAGGATCGGGCAATTAGTGTTTTCTTCGTACCGAAGCATGAGGTGTTGTGCTTGCAGATGCATGCCAATTTATCCTTCTCATGCATCTTCTCTCTCTGAGTTATTAGTTCCCTTTCTGCGTCTCTGTGTCGTGAAAATTTGATGCCCTCTTTGATGATTTAAAAAATAAATTGCTCGATATCTATAGCCAATATTAGATTTTAATTCAAAGGATTTGATTTTAGTAGTTTAGCTCCGTCTTCAGATATATAAATAATTTATCAGAAGATTTGCGAAACAACATGTGGTTAGATGGTTAGGTAGACAGTGGTATCCCCAGCACAATAGGGTTCAAGTCCTGATGCTCACATTTATTCATGAATTTATTTGAGGATATCCCGCGATCCGTGTTCAGTGGAAGGAAACGTTCCCGTCGACTACGAGGCGCCTTTGGTGATTTCGTCAATCTTAAGATGATATGTCGGCTTGGTCTCTCGGAGGTGCTCATCGTTGTAGGATGTGCGTGTGTGTTTATAGAGATGAGTGTATGCGTGTATATATAAGCGCATGCGTCTGTATTGTGTTCAAGAAAAAGATCAAAGGAGTTTTTTTTCCAACCCACACATAGGCCCCAATTCCTGATTGATTTTTCTTTACGAGCCGCTAATTGGAGCCGTAAAAATCATGCACGTGCTCGTCATTCATAATATACTCATCACCGCAAATCTATGTCATGCTCGGTGAGAAATTTCCAATTATTCACACCAATATACTAATCTAGATACCGTCAACAATTTATACATTGTCCCTCATCTGATTATTTTGTTGGCCACAGACCAAGATCTGCGACATATGTGGACGCGAACCAGATGTTGCCAACTCTTGCATCACCTTGATGAGGTCATCGGAAAGCTTCGTCTTCCACCTATTTTCTCACCCGTCGTTTCATAAAAACCTTTTTGTAGCGTTATCTACACTCTGGTTGCAACTATTTAATTAAATTGGATTGGGGGCTGCATGAGACAAAGGAAAGAAGATTGTTGGTACTGATCTAATAAGAAAATTAGGACATGCGCGCCCTAATGGGAATGTAGGTTGCATGAGATGGAGACATACTAAGGTCGAAAGGCCCTACGGATGTCGTCGGGTCGGTCCGATGGATTTTTTGGTGGACACATTTCAACGTCCTTTTCCGTTGCAACGCACGGGCATTTGTGCTAGTAATAATAAAGCACGGATTGGGTCTCCGGGTTCAACGTTGCGTCCGTTTTACAGAAAGGCCCCTATGGTTTTTAGGAATTAAACCCGCCGTCCCTATTTTAGTGAATCTGAAAAAACGTTTCGTTTTTATAGAAACCCTCCTACATCTGTAAGAATTCAATTCCTGCACCCTCCCGATCCCATCTCAATCTCCAGCCCAGCGCCATCTGCTGCCCCGCTCCGCCCCGCCCGGCCGCCACCGCGCCACCGGCCGTTTCCCCGCACCACCGCCTCCTACCCCGCCGGTGCGCCTACCCCTGCAGCCATGGCGCATCGCCCTCCAGCTAGACCCCTCCTCGGGCAAGATCTCCTCCCAGAGTTGACGGCGAGCACGACCCAACCCCACCCGCGCACGTCGCCTCCCCATCCGTCGTGGCACCCCCTTCTCTCGATCGACAGGATCCGCCGCATATCACGCGACGCGCCGCCACTGTGCTTCACCTGTCGCCGGCCTCCTTCCCACTTCCTTGGTCGCCGACGATGGTCACGCACCGATGAGGAGTTGTGCCCCAACCGAAGGAATGGATGAAGACTGTGGTATCCAGCCGACGAGTCCCAGCCACATTACCTTGCCGAATGTTATGGTGCTCAGCAATAATTTCGGATTGATGGATTGTCGTTGGCTGTTGCAGGTAAGATGTTTGACAAATTGTTTCTTTCAGATTTGGAGTGTCGTTGTACAACAGCTTGCTATGGGCCTAAGTAACGTAGGTTTACTGATCAATTTTGTAGCTAATCATCAGTATCAAGAAGTATTCAGTAGCACTTCCTGTGTCGATTGCTATGGCTAACTTCTGTAAGGTCATTTTAGCCAAAATTTGTTGTATATGCAGACACAAGGTTCGTTAATGGTAATAGATGATTAGAGAGCAGCAACTAAATACTATAATATATGTGCCGAAATTGATATATTTAACTCCATGTAAGTATTATTATTTTTTGACCTTGAAGACTGCAGGGCTTGCACCCCACAGCATTTTATTAATGCAAAGGAAAAACAGAAGTAATACAAAGTTTCCTCAAGATGAGGAAAAAACAAAGGAGAAAACAGCTAAAGAAGGCTATACAAGTTGACTAGTCCTAATAAATACAAATATACAAAGAGAGAACAAAAGCAGCTCCCCTCAAGGAGGTAGGAAATCAATCCATTTAAGTAAGGCCTCTCTATGCTTCTGTTTGATTCTATGAGAAAGCAGAGTGAGATCATGAATGAATCCATATCTCCATGCTCTGAAGGATGGCTTGAAGTTCCTGAAAGCTCTGTCATTTCTAACCTTCCAAATATTCCACCAGGCAATAAAAACCACCTCCGCAAAGAAAGGTTTGTTGAACTCCTTTCTAGCATGGTAGGCAATCTCCACCATGTCCTCACTGTCTTTCCAGACAATTTGCAGATAGATCCAGACTCGAGCACTGAAATTGCACTGGAAAAAAGGTGGTTTTTGTCCTCCAAGATCCCAGTTGGACAAAGAACACATTGTGGACCCTCATTAATCTTCCAATGCCTTCTCTGAATCATGTCCTTGGTGTTAACCCTGTCCATTATAACTAGCCAAGCAAACATCTTGATCGACATAGTACAACAGCTCTTCCATATCCACCTCAAAATGGGGTTTGCTACCATTGGCTGGTAGGCAAAATCATAAAACTTTTTTGTAGTATAAGACGACTTCTTTCCATGCCTCCATCCCCAAGTGTCATGACAGCTAGTGTCCAAATGGAAAGACCCCATCAGGGTCGAAAGCTGCTGAAAATCTTGAAAACTACCAGCCTGAAAGACTTCCTTGACTGAAAGGTTTTTGTGGAGGCAAAAAGAATATAGTCTAGGAAATCAATCTTGAAGAGGGACATGGCTGCTTCCAATTTGCCAATAGTCAGACCAGAATAACACAGTATCTCCACTATGAACATCAACCTCAGTAACTGCTCTGAAATTATCCATCAACTTGCATACATCCCTCCACCAGAAAGAGCCACAAAGAGTAGTATCATGTGGAATTCTTTGAAAATAATAAGAATCCCAAATTAACTAAACCCAAGGCACATCCATTTTATTGTAAAATCTATTTAGAAATTTCAGAAGCAGAGCTTGATTTTGCAAACCTAGATTTAAGATTCCAAGTCCCCCCTTTGATTTGGGCCTGCAAACAAGTGGCCAAGCTGCAAGGGAATGGCCCTTCTCCTGACCATATTTCCTCCATAAACACTACCTTTGAATCCTTTCCAACTGCTTCAGAATACCCTGAGGGATTGACAGGGTACAAAGGAAGAATATAGGCAAAGAGGAAATGACAGAATTTACTAATTGCAACCTGCTCCCCTGAGGCAAAAACCAAGAACTTGCTGTGAATTTTCTCTCCATACAATCCACTAATGGAAGAAGATCCACAATCTTAGGCCTGGTAGTCCCAACAGGCAAACCCATATATGTGAAAGGCATTTTGCCTATCTTACATCCAAAGAAAGCAACAAGATCAATAGCATCCTGGTCAAGCACATTAATGGGATACATTGAAGATTTATGAAAGTTAATCTGAAGACCAGTTGCCTCTGAAAAGGAATATAACGCTGATTTCAGTGCCCCCAAATGATCCCTGTCAGCCTTTAAAAATAACAGTGTGTCATCAGCATATTGTACCACTGGAAAATCAGGATCATGAGTTGGCAGAGGCCTGCTTATCAAACCCTGCTGAAGAAGGTTGTTGATCAAAGTCTGCAAAAGGTCAGCAGCAATAACAAAGAGCAAGGGAGAGATTGGATCCCCTTGCTTAACTCCACATTTACATTTGAAATGATTCCCAGGAACTCCATTGAGCAAGACAGAAGAAGTGCCTGATGACAGTAACTGCCTAATCCATGTAATCCATCTACTGTCAAAACCCTTTGCAGCAAGAATCCTCAGTATAGCCTCATGCTGTATAGAATCAAAGGCCTTTTCAAAATCCAACTTGAGCAAGAGGATGGGCTGCATAGACTGGTTGCACTGATGGACATATTCAAATGTCCAGGCAAGACAATCCTGGATTGTTCTTGATTTTATGAAGCCATATTGATTTTTATGGATACATTTTATGATCTCCTGCTGAAATCTGTTAGCAGCAAGTTTTGTAAGGAATTTTAGGCCAACACTAGTAAGAGAGATAGGTCTAAAGTCTCCCACCCCCTCAGGCGACTGTTTCTTTGGTATCAGTGTAATGTAAGCATCATTGAGGTTTTCTAATTGAACTGTGCCAGCATGAAACTCATGAACCAACTGAATAAAATCAGCAGATATTATGTGCCAGCACTTTTTTAGGAAAAGACCATTGAAGCCATCAGGCCCAGGTGCCTTATCAATAGGCATTTCCTTAATAACCTGCTCAATCTCCTTAAGCTCAAAAGGTTTGGTGAGGACCTCCAATCCCTGAACCCTAGGTATTAAGGAAAGAATGCTCTCATCCAAAACTATTGGCCGAATCGTCCCCATTCTTGACTTGAAGAATATCAAGAACTCTCTGGCCATAACCTCATGATTAGATGTGACAGATCCATCAGGCAACAACAGACTAGCAATTGAATTTTTTCTGTATCTTTCAGTTGCCATGGCCTGAATTTTTTTGGAGTTTTCCTCTCCCACTTTAATATACCTGATGGTACATCTCTTCCTCCAGTAGAGATATTGCATGTGCAGCAGATGCTCATGGTGCAGTTTGGTGATTTTTCTGAAGTTGCTCTCGGGTCTAGAAAGAGATCTCATGTCCTCCAGATTGTCCAACCAAAGAATTACCCAGTTACACTTCTCTATTAGCCCTTTAATATGTGATAAACCTTTCTGCCATTTCTTCAAGGCAAATCGCAAAGCCTTTAATTTATCAACAATAATGGCTGCAATATGAGTTTTACGAGAAGGACGATTCCAATCCTCCTGCACACAATCAAAGAAACCAGCCTGATGCACCCAGAAAATTTCAAACCTGAAAATATGTGCCCTTGGGATGGATGTACTAATGTCAACCAGACAAGGCACATGATCAGACGCAGTTTTTGCCAAAGGAGTCACTTGCGTCATGGGATATGAGTTAATCCAACTGGCAGATGTAAAAACCCAGTCTAGCAGATGTAAGTATTATTATGCAGTGGTGTATTGTTCGTTCTCTGAATTATATGTACCAAACTGTATGTTTAGCACTACTTCAGCTTCACGTATGTGGCTATACTATGCGCAAATATAAAAAATTGCAGTTCTTTATCCGCATAATAATCATGACCTTCAAGGGATGCCCATTGTAATTTTGGTATATACTTGAGATATTTATTTTGGTCTCTGCTTGGGAATAAGGGTAAAAGGTCCAGAGATGAAAGCCTCACTTCAAATTCTGTGATGGGTCTCTCTAACATTGCAATTATGCAATAAATTCCCCTCGAATTTACTATATATTACCAGCTTCCTTCCATTTAATTTATATATTTTATCCCATCACTGTCTATGTCACATGCTTCATCAATGTCTATGTCATCAACTATGCTATGACGGTAGTAGCTGCAAGCGTGCGAAGAAGGATAACACATGCTAGATCCTGCAGGTAGTAATAGTTGATTATACTTGATCGATTTGATCCTTTCTACACGGCAACACCAAATTCAGTGTATTTTTATTTACGTAGGTACTCAAATTCAGTAAGAGTTGGTACTGAATTTGACTAGGCGCCGCCTTGACGGCCAAGCGTGTGATGTCCATGTTAGCCGGCTCCTCCACCCAGGCCCTCCGTAGCACCGGTGAGGACACTGCTTTGTCCGAACCGATTGTCACGACCATGCGCAGGTACACGCACATGTGCCCCCCTACCACCACTGCAGTGATTTAAGGCGAAATCCAATCGAGGGGTATTGATAGGCACCAATGTGTTCCTGGTTGAGTTCCCATGTCTTGCATTAAGTTGATCATTTTGGTAAGATCAAACTGAACATCACTTGCCCAAACAAGCTGAACGTCATGCTACATTATTCCCAATTTTGTAAAATTGATCGTAATACTCCTGCTATCATGTCGTGTTTGCTAATACTTATTGAGTTGTAAAACGATGTTTTCAAATTATAAGCTAGCCCGTCTTATTATGTTTCAGAAGATCGATACAGTGGTGTAATATGTCCTGATATGACTTTTTGTTTTTGGTTATTTTTTAGAACATTTAGCACATGTATTTATCAAGGCTAGAACTTCTGACAACTTTGAAGCAAGAAAGTTCAGAGAAATTGTTCCATGGAATAGCTAAACGATAATACTACTATTCATTTATGATTATTTGCAACATACAGAGATAGATATATTGAAACCTGTAATGGCTAACAGCCAAAATTATGAATTTGTTCTTTATACTCTCTTTCTCTTTTCTTAATATCATCATGTACAAATTAGAAGGTTTCTAACATCTGCATATTTCAGGTTTCAGAGAGGGTAGAGAAAGTGATGTTCAGACATTTAAGTGCAGCAACAGAGTTTTCATCCTTCTTTGCTGGTTGTGTTCCTCTGCTGGGACCATTGCTGTGGTCTGAACTTCAGAGTTTTCATCCACTCAATGCTGATTCAGTCAAAGATCTCTGGGAAGAAAATTATTTCGACAAGATTCACTCTACTGTGCTTATCGTGGTCCTCTAGATTATATGGAAGTGCATGAACTCCAAACTCTTCTGCGACATTTTTGAGGAATTGCAGATTACTGCTAGCAAGATTGTTGATGATCTTATGTCGTGGTCTAACAGGTATTCAGATGAATTTAATAAAGTGCTCCTTAGAAATTAGAGCACTATGTTGTATCATCTATCCGTGAGATTGTATTTTTGTCCCTCTTTCTCTTTTCTATTAATCCCACTGTCTCATTTGCCTTTGTATAGTTCTCAGTTTTATGAAGTGGTTCAGGCCGGCATAGTCCCTCTAAAGAAAATAAGGCGGCGAGTGACGCCTCTACTTCTCTGAAGTGTGGATTGAAAATTATGTGGTTCTCTACTACTCAAAGAAAGGTAAATAGTCTTTTATGTGATTCATTTTTCCATTTGAATAAACAGTGTGGACATTTCCCCACCAATGAGATTCGTCCACCCCCCTTCTTGCCTTATTCCAATCTTCAGTCCAACTGTAATAACAGAAACAAACCTTCTCCTCCTTTTGTAGATGAAGAAGAAATGGCTGGCTTACCAATCTCCCAAGCACCAAGAGGTTTGGCGCCCAACTATTGAAGAAGGCTCGAGCTGATGGAGCTGTCCCAAACAAGGTACAAACCTGAGAACTTTCTGCTCCTGGAGTCCTTGCATGCCTTCAAAGCATGTAATCTTGATGATTGCAATTTTTAGATGGTTTGATGGTTGATTCTCGTTCCTTTGGTGGTTACAGAATGTCATGGCGCAGGTGTTGCCATTGTCCCTATCATCCTTTGCCGGTGGTTACACATACATGCACCCACGAACTATTAGGTCAGGAGAGAAAACAGAGCAGCGGTCTTGTCAGGACCCCGACTCAATGTCACATTGATCTAGCCTGTAACACCTCATATCACTTTGCGGCCTCACGCACGGTATTCCCACGGGTGTCGCCTTACCTTTGCCCGGGACCGTTTGCGCCTTTTGGCACACGTATATGTTAGTGTCGCTAGCATCCATATGATAAGGAGCCCGGGCTGACATGGCTAGTCGTAAACCCAAAGGGGCACAGACTTACAGGGACAGGCATCCATGACCCAGCATCGAACGTGTCGGTCATCAGCGAGTAAGTTCCGGGCTGTAGCACTGGGCTAGCAGGACTCCGGTGAACCGGGCTGTAGCGGGCTAACAGGACTCCGGTACTCAACGCGTGACATTTCCCCGAAGGGACAGACACAGGAACGAAGAAGGACACATGCCGGCCGGCCTAAGTGTTCCGGAGCAGTAGCAAGCTACCATGGCTCGGTGGAAACACTAGGAGACATTTCCCGGTAAGAGAGGCTACTAAAGATAAACAACTAGATAGTCAGATCCCACACATACCAAGCATTTCAATAACATACACACAATATGCTCGATATGTGTAAGTACAACATGGCATCACAACATGACTCTACGACTCAAGTATGTATTCATTAGGCTCCGAGGAGCGAGATATTACAGACATGGGTCTCATGACCCAACATTCAGAGCATACAAGTCAAAGAACAAGCGGAAGCTTAACATGTCTGGGTACAGACATCTACAAATGGAAAAGGCTTAGAAGCCTGACTATCTACCAGATCCTGCTGAGGGCACAAGATCGTAGCTGAGGTATCAAGCTAAACGTCGAAGTCCACGCGGAACTACTAGCAAGACCGAGGTCTCTCTGCAAAACATAGAATAGGCAAACGTGAGTACAAATGTACCCAGCAAGACTTACATCAGAACTAACTACATATGCATCATTATCAACAAAGGGGATGGTGGAGTTTAACAGCAGCAAGCCAGCTTTGACTCGGTGGCTATCCTAAACTACGACTGCAAGGAACTCTTTTGAGGTGGCGCACACGAGTCCACATATTCACCATATCAATACACCACTATGGATCCGCTCCCGTCTCCCTACGAGAACGCCATCCATAGCACTCACGCTTATCTTGCGCATTTTAGAGTATCCACTTTCACTTGTCTATGAACTGTTATAGGCAACCCAGAAGTCCTTTACCGCGGACACGGCTATTCGAATAGATAATGTTAACCCTGCAGGGGTGTACTTCTTCACACACGCTCTCACCACTTACCGCCGTTTACACGACATGTACTCGGCAACCTTCAAGCGGAAGCCCAACGTGGGTGTCGGCCACGAACTACCTAAACATTCAGGTCCCTAGTCCAGGTTTATCGCCTATTTGGGTTACATCCGTGAGGAGATCCGGCCGAAGTTTCGCTCACAGCCCCAAACGATGTGAACAGGGTTCCGTGACACCAAACGGGCGCCCGGTTTACCTGGCCGCGTGCCTACCGCATCACAGCCCACCCCTACGGTCAGTGCTGCGCACGGCCTCCAGCATACTACAAACACCAGAAACTACTTGCAACTCCTGGACAGAGGACAAGGGTGATTAAGAAGCTGAGAGGGTCCATTGGTTTCGGGCCCAATGCGTGGTAGTAGCTGAATCATGGATCACAAACACAGAACTCAGTTCCTGAGGATGGCTGCAATGAGACAACCCACCATGTACTCCTACATGGCCTCTCACCGCTACCTTTACCAAATCGTGTTCACACACTTAGCTCACACACAGTAGGACATGTTCACACGCACCTGATTCACCCCCGATGAATCAGACCTGACTCAACTCTAAGCAGTAGCAGGCATGACAAACAAGCATTAATGAGTAGGCACAACAGGGCTCAAACAACTCCTACTCATGCTAGTGGGTTTCATCTATTTACTGTGGAATGACAGGTCATGCAAAGGATAAAGGGGTTCAGCTACCGCAGCAAGTAACAGTTGAATCGTTGTTGTCCTAATGCAGTAAAAGAGAGCAGGAGCGAGAGAGTGGGATTGTATCGGAATGAACAAGGGGGTTTTGCTTGCCTGGCACTTCTGAAGATATTATAGCTCTTCATCGGTGTCATCGATCTCATCGTCGAAACCACGTCTATCAAGAGGGGACAATTACCGGCAAATAAAGAGGGACACAATCAATGCAATGCAACAATATGATGCATGATCATGACATGGAAATATGTTGTGATTTGAGCTAATGCAACTAACAGCAAGTTAAATGGAGTTGGTTTGAACCCTAGGTTCAAATTCAAACTCCACATGTGAATATTTATGTGCCATTCATATGATTTGTGCTGTACAGCAGCTATAAGTTGTTCTAACATGCATGAAAATGGTACAGATGGATAGATTGGATTTTTCTGATCATTTTTCATATATAACTTGTCTGATTTGGAGTTACAGATTAAAAGTTATGAATTTTTGAAATTTAAACTATATTCTGGAATTTCCTATATTAGAATAAATCCAGATATTAATTTATTGCGTCAGCATGAGGTCATGCTGACCTCAGCAAGTCAACAGACCCGGTCCAGGTCAAACCTGACGCGTGGGTCCAGGGTGTCAGTGGCTAATTAACTAATTTAATTTAGTTTAAACTGATCTGGATAATTAGCAGAAGGGGGCCCCACCTGTCATTGACTCAACAGGGTCAACCGGGGCCCACCCGTGGTCAAAGTCATCACGGCTGCACCGGCGTTTAGCCGCCGGCGAACCCGACGCGGCGGCGGAAGTGGTTTTGGCCGTTCCGGCAACCAAACGAGCCGCGGAGGGCATCGGAGTGGAGCTGAGGACGAGCCGTAGCTCTTGGTGGAGTCCGTTGGGGTCGGGGTGGCCGGAGTTGGCGCCGGCGACGACTTTGGCAGCCGCCGGAGTTCGGGTGGAAGCGAACTCGGGCTAGGGTGTGCGGTGAGGTGCGGGGAGTGCATGGTTAGCCTCAGCGCGGCGTGGTTAGTGCGATGGACAAGGTGAGGTGGCCGGTGGTTAGCCGGAGGTACGTCGGCGACGTGGTCCGGGGCGGCGAGTGCGGGTGAGCTCCGTGTGCTCGCTGTGGTGCACGAGAGCAAGAAAGAGAAGGAGGGGAAGTTAGCCCAGCTCACAGGGAGTTCGACGAAGCACTTGGTGCGGCTGGGGACGGGCCGGAGCGACGGCGACGGCGAAGGGGATCTCCGGCGACGGCGGTTCGGTCGAGGTCGATGCGGCGGCTTCGGGGCACGCGAGCGCTCGGGGCTCGGCTTGCTCGGAGGAGAGGAGGGTGGCGGAGCTCCTGGACATGGCGGCACGGCGTGGGGTTGACGGAGGGCGTGGCTACGGCGAGAGGGTGGCGGCGATGGCATCGGCCATGGCTAGGGAGCGCGAGGGGGAGGAGCTGGAGAGGAGAGGGAGTGTCTGGGGGGCTCGGGGGAGAGAGGGGGATCGATCCACGGCGTTAGCCGGGCGAGTGGAGCGGCGAGGCGGCGAGCAGGTGCGTGGCACCCATGCGGTGCTCGCCGTCGAGCACCTGCCTGCCTGCCTGGCCGGCAAGCAGCTCGCTGGCGCGGCGCTGGGCTGGGCCGGCAGGTGGGCTGGTTAGCGGGCGCCAGGTAAGTTTTTTCCTGTTATTTTCCTTTTCTATTTTTTTCTTCTGCAACTTTGTTGAATTATTAAAAATACTTAGGCAACTCCTAAAATCACCAAACTACTCCTGGTCCATAGTTGGATTATTTCCAACATGAAACATTTTAGTTTGGAGATATTTGAGCACTTGAAATATTTTATATAACTTTAAATGCCCAAATTCAAATATTTATGATTTAATTCAAAGACCCTAAGATGACCTAGGAAATTGTGCATCACTTTTGGCAGAGGTTCTGAACCAAGACAAAAATGATGGACATTTTAGAAGGGCATTTCAGGTTCATTGAAAAAGTTTTTAGTAAACCCTAGTTGGTTTCAGAGGGGGCTGGGGTTCTGTCATCCCCATTTCAAGTTTCTGATGAAAAAAATAGACATGATGCAACACTCTAATGCATAACTAGCAAGGGTGTGACAACTCACCCCCACTAAACAAGAATCTCGACCCGAGATTCAAGCGTAGGGTAAGATAAAAGGGAAACGCAAACTAAAATAATCTTCACGATCCAAGTTGCACTTCAAATGAACGTTGATTCGATCACCATCATTGTCTCGAAGTCTTGCTCTGAGAACTCCAACTAACTTGACAATGAGAGGAAAGGGAAACTCTAAAAGAATCGATCTTCTCGGAGATCAAACAGCTTAGAATCAGCTCACGGGGTGAGTCATAAAAACATCTCGCAAGCTAAGATACAAAGCACACATCTAGAGGAATGGAGTGGAACAGATGACGAGGGTTCACTAGGTAGACAACAATTCCACACCTAAGAGGGTGGTGAACGGTTGTCAACGTAGCGAGAGTTTGAGTTGCCATGATACCATAACGGGGCACCTTAGGGAAGGTGACTCGTAGAGATATCCCCTTAAGTGGCAAAAAGAATTACCTTTGATTCAGAGATCATTGAAATTCTTTATACCAGCCTAAGGCAATTCACCATCGATCATTTGAAGGAGTCCGAAAGAATGACATTCTCGGGCCAGAATGGATGATGTGGATTACCTTGTTGAAGACAACACAAGGGATGATTTTGCTTATCATCGGAAATGGATGGGACCCATGGTAGAATGGTACATTGGCGGTGCCAGCTGGGAACAGAATGCAAATGCTGGGAATGATTCTGGTAACTGGGGAGAACCCAACAATAGAGAGTGAGTCCACTGTTTGAAAAGTTATAGCATAATCAAGGAGACTGAGGGCAATCCAGTTAGTGCCGAGGATAACACCTAGCGCTTGTGCGTGCTCTCAAGAACTTGAGCATTTCCATATTCATCAAGGTTTTACCAATATCCGTGTCAAGGATCCTGGCAACACAACATACTACCATGATGGATTTTGATGGACGATGCAGATGCAAAGGAAGATAACCTTCTCAGATTTCACCTTAGCGGGGCCAAGGAAACAAAATCTGGATGATCGACCGAGAGACATTTAGCACTCCGCTTCTAATGTTCTCGTTGATGTACTAGCGTATCCCATTCATAGATATGGTTTGGTATCTAGAACATCAAGTAAAGGTCGGACTTCGGGAGCACAAAAATCCATAAGGGACAGCTAGGGAGTAAATCCTACGATGTCCTTATGGGGAGGTGGCCAACTTCTTCAATCAAGATACTACAATAATAGGTCTTCCAGCTGGGTGTGTTGGCCATGACATCCATTTTACCGGGTTACAGAGAGACCAATATTGTAACCATTGGAAAACATTCCAACCATCATATCTGCCTGAGATTCGGATCCGGTTGGTGTCAGAATATTCTAGACTCATCGAGTCTAGGAAGAAAAATGAAAGTTTGCAACACAAATCGACGAGATAACGTTGCGAGATTCTCGGGGGGTGAACTATGGTAGTAAGCTCCAAAACATGAGCTGGTTCTGCTACACACATGTGAACACGCTGCCTCAGACAAGCATGACCACGTGGTAGTCTTATAATAAAACACTACCAAGTTCAGGTGGGGGAACCATCAACAAGGATGTCGAAGTCCTTGCATAAGGCATGCTCTTAAGAAGGAACTTCTTCTCCTTGACAAATCAATCGGTGGCTTGGTGTGCTCGGGACACATATGGAATGAAGGTTGCAAGTCTCCAGACCACAGAATACTTCGCACGTATGCATGACTGACTTGGGATGATTCCAGAGGAAGCAACATTGACTTTCTCGAATCCACGGCGGCAACTTGCTCCAAGTGCACATGAATTAGAGGAAGTCACTTCTTACATCCGAGCATATGCTTCATGAGCTAGCATGAACAAATGCTTTAAAAAGTTTCCAACACTAGCTTAATGTTCAACAAAATTATGGAGAAGACAAGGATGTTGTCGATGGGCTCAACAACAATTCATCAAGATTCCCATGAAGATGGAATTCCATAATTATGTGAACAAGTGATAGCATTGGTCAGACCTAAAAGATATAATGGTGTATGCTCGAGGAAAATCCACGAGTAAGACAACATTACGAACATCGTTGGTACTGATTTGATTTGAGAATAGCCCATACTCAAGTCAAAGTTTTGACAACGCAATAGATCCAACAACTGATCGCGAGGACCAATCAATGGGGATATCATCTTTCTTCAACACATATACAGGATATCCGTTAACATGAGCTAAGTTGGACAAGCTTTTATCTTCCAACTCTCCAAGTTGTTGTTTAGCTTAACCAACTAGCTCAGGGGTATACAACACAGATTCTTGGAGAAGGGGTGGTTACAAGAAACGAACTTGATCACGAACTCAGCATAGCGGTCAGGTGACAACCTGGTAATACTTCCGAGAAGATATACGGAAAATCACGAACCACCGGTATGTTACTAAGCTCGAGAGCAATCTTGCTTTTCAGGGCAAGACGATATGATCAAATGAGCGAGGGATTGACAAAATCGTAACTCAACGACCGAGGAGTGCACCGGAAATAGGGACTAGGTAGCACAATCAACCTTAGGGTGACGATCCAACAATCAACATGCTAAGAATGAGGTTATCGTCCATTTAACTACCAAGCAACGGAGTTGCTAGCAGTATTGATTTCACACATCACAGTTCACTTGTCGGCATTCCGGTTACAATAGCACGGGAACCGAGGAACGAACAATGATGGCAAGAAGTATTACTGCGTCAAGAATTCATAAGAGGTAGTGCAATTCTCATGACAGTCCTGACATAAAGATGGTAACACTTCCAAGGTAGAACAGAACAAAGCTGGATTAGTATTTGATCTGTGGAGTACGACTGCTTTGACCCAATCCTGGAAATGGACAAGGTACTGGAGTTTGTTTCTCCAAGTCATTCCGGAATAGAATGGCTTGACAGACCACAGAAGTAAAAGGCATCGATGAACACGAATGCACGACTACTCCTGACTATCAATCGATAGACGAAGGTCAGTATACAACTAAAGGGGGACAACTCGAAGGAACATATGATTTTCTGAGTGGTGGATGCATAGATTAGTATGTCGAACCAAGTTCAACATGTTTCTTCCAGATGACCCATGCAAAAAGGTAGAACTGGCAGAGTCACAATATAACATGGAGAACTCTTCGAGAGCACTCTTGTTGTGATCTTTTGGTTCAACAAACTTCTGCCATAAGTGGTTCATAGTATTTGGAAGAAGGAAATACCATGGACCTCGAGGACTAATGCAAAGGTTACTAATTTCCTAAAGGAACTAGCAAACACTCTCAACATGAGGTAAGTGGGGTGAATCTCGGGTTCAAGAACCCCGGAATGGAATACCTACTAACTAATAACATCACGGGATGCTTTCAAGAATGATGGCCAGAATCATCACACTGGGATACAAATCATGGCTAGATTACTAGATGATCCCCTAAGACACCTAGGGTCATAATAATAAATCCAACATATACGTCGAGGCAATAGAATACCTCAACTCACCGATTAGTGTGGTTAATCTGGCCCAAAGGGACATCGGAATGGGGGGAAGGGATTTTACAAATGCTTCAGACTATTTAGAAACCTGGGATGACTCGGACAGCATAACGGCTGTAAATGCTCAAAAAGATTTGAGACATCCTACAAAAATGGTGGCATAGCCACTCCGAAGCACAATATCAAGGTTTCGAGATCAACAGTTATGAACATACGGAAGTAGTAAAAATTGAACTAAGAATTGAAACTATCAATTCTATAAGTCTATGGATTAGTAACACGTCATCCTGATAGATAGATGAGAAGGCCTAGTTCTTAATCCCCGTAGAAGAGAAGAGGTTGACTCAGATCAGAAGGCCATGAGGTAAAGGAGTAAAAAGAGCCTTACGTTCCATCCCACAATCAATTCCCCTAAATATAACTAAAGCATTTCTAGACTCAACTTCGACCAGTTTGGCTTGGTAATCCTACAGGCAGTCAAGCTCTGATACGAACGCTGTCAGGACCCCGACTCAATGTCACATTGATCTAGCCTGTAACACCTCATATCACTTTGCGGCCTCACGCACGGTATTCCCACGGGTGTCGCCTTACCTTTGCCCGGGACCGTTTGCGCCTTTTGGCACACGTATATGTTAGTGTCGCTAGCATCCATATGATAAGGAGCCCGGGCTGACATGGCTAGTCGTAAACCCAAAGGGGCACAGACTTACAGGGACAGGCATCCATGACCCAGCATCGAACGTGTCGGTCATCAGCGAGTAAGTTCCGGGCTGTAGCACTGGGCTAGCAGGACTCCGGTGAACCGGGCTGTAGCGGGCTAACAGGACTCCGGTACTCAACGCGTGACATTTCCCCGAAGGGACAGGCACAGGAACGAAGAAGGACACATGCCGGCCGGCCTAAGTGTTCCGGAGCAGTAGCAAGCTACCATGGCTCGGTGGAAACACTAGGAGACATTTCCCGGTAAGAGAGGCTACTAAAGATAAACAACTAGATAGTCAGATCCCACACATACCAAGCATTTCAATAACATACACACAATATGCTCGATATGTGTAAGTACAACATGGCATCACAACATGACTCTACGACTCAAGTATGTATTCATTAGGCTCCGAGGAGCAAGATATTACAGACATGGGTCTCACGACCCAACATTCAGAGCATACAAGTCAAAGCACAAGCGGAAGCTTAACATGTCTGGGTACAGACATCTACAAATGGAAAAGGCTTAGAAGCCTGACTATCTACCAGATCCTACCGAGGGCACAAGATCGTAGCTGAGGTATCAAGCTAAACGTCGAAGTCCACGCGGAACTACTAGCGAGACCGAGGTCTCTCTGCAAAACATAGAATAGGCAAACGTGAGTACAAATGTACCCAGCAAGACTTACATCAGAACTAACTACATATGCATCATTATCAACAAAGGGGATGGTGGAGTTTAACAGCAGCAAGCCAGCTTTGACTCGGTGGCTATCCTAAACTACGACTGCAAGGAACTCTTTTGAGGTGGCGCACACGAGTCCACATATTCACCATATCAATACACCACTATGGATCCGCTCCCGTCTCCCTACGAGAACGCCATCCATAGCACTCACGCTTATCTTGCGCATTTTAGAGTATCCACTTTCACTTGTCTATGAACTGTTATAGGCAACCCAGAAGTCCTTTACCGCGGACACGGCTATTCGAATAGATAATGTTAACCCTGCAGGGGTGTACTTCTTCACACACGCTCTCACCACTTACCGCCGTTTACACGACATGTACTCGGCAACCTTCAAGCGGAAGCCCAACGTGGGTGTCGGCCACGACCTACCTAAACACTCAGGTCCCTAGTCCAGGTTTATCGCCTATTTGGGTTCCATCCGTGAGGAGATCCGGCCGAAGTTTCGCTCACAGCCCCAAACGATGTGAACAGGGTTCCGTGACACCAAACGGGCGCCCAGTTTACCCGGCCACGTGCCTACCGCATCACAGCCCACCCCTACGGTCAGCGCTGCGCACGGCCTCCAGCATACTACAAACACCAGAAACTACTTGCAACTCCTGGACAGAGGACAAGGGTGATTAAGAAGCCGAGAGGGTCCATTGGTTTCGGGCCCAATGCGTGGTAGTAGCTGAATCATGGATCACAAACACAGAACTCAGTTCCTGAGGACGGCTGCAATGAGACAACCCACCATGTACTCCTACATGGCCTCTCACCGCTACCTTTACCAAATCGTGTTCACACCATTAGCTGACACACAGTAGGACATGTTCACACGCACCTGATTCACCCCCGATGAATCAGACCTGACTCAACTCTAAGCAGTAGCAGGCATGACAAACAAGCATTAATGAGTAGGCACAACAGGGCTCAAACAACTCCTACTCATGCTAGTGGGTTTCATCTATTTACTGTGGAATGACAGGTCATGCAAAGGATAAAGGGGTTCAGCTACCGCAGCAAGTAACAGTTGAATCGTTGTTGTCCTAATGCAGTAAAAGAGAGCAGGAGCGAGAGAGTGGGATTGTATCGGAATGAACAAGGGGGTTTTGCTTGCCTGGCACTTCTGAAGATATTATAGCTCTTCATCGGTGTCATCGATCTCATCGTCGAAACCACGTCTATCAATAGGGGACAGTTACCGGCAAATAAAGAGGGACACAATCAATGCAATGCAACAATATGATGCATGATCATGACATGGAAATATGCTGTGATTTGAGCTAATGCAACTAACAGCAAGTTAAATGGAGTTGGTTTGAACCCTAGGTTCAAATTCAAACTCCACATGTGAATATTTATATGCCATTCATATGATTTGTGCTGTACAGCAGCTATAAGTTGTTCTAACATGCATGAAAATGGTACAGATGGATAGATTGGATTTTTCTGATCATTTTTCATATATAACTTGTCTGATTTGGAGTTACAGATTAAAAGTTATGAATTTTTGAAATTTAAACTATATTCTGGAATTTCCTATATTAGAATAAATCCAGATATTAATTTATTGCGTCAGCATGAGGTCATGCTGACCTCAGCAAGTCAACAGACCCGGTCCAGGTCAAACCTGACGCGTGGGTCCAGGGTGTCAGTGGCTAATTAACTAATTTAATTTAGTTTAAACTGATCTGGATAATTAGCAGAAGGGGGCCCCACCTGTCATTGACTCAACAGGGTCAACCGGGGCCCACCCGTGGTCAAAGTCATCACGGCTGCACCGGCGTTTAGCCGCCGGCGAACCCGACGCGGCGGCGGAAGTGGTTTTGGCCGTTCCGGCAACCAAACGAGCCGCGGAGGGCATCGGAGTGGAGCTGAGGACGAGCCGTAGCTCTTGGTGGAGTCCGTTGGGGTCGGGGTGGCCGGAGTTGGCGCCGGCGATGACTTTGGCGGCCGCCGGAGTTCGGGTGGAAGCGAACTCGGGCTAGGGTGTGCGGTGAGGTGCGGGGAGTGCATGGTTAGCCTCAGCGCGGCGTGGTTAGTGCGATGGACAAGGTGAGGTGGCCGGTGGTTAGCCGGAGGCACGTCGGCGACGTGGTCCGCGGCGGCGAGTGCGGGTGAGCTCCGTGTGCTCGCTGTGGTGCACGAGAGCAAGAAAGAGAAGGAGGGGAAGTTAGCCCAGCTCACAGGGAGTTCGACGAAGCACTTGGTGCGGCTGGGGACGGGCCGGAGCGACGGCGACGGCGAAGGGGATCTCCGGCGACGGTGGTTCGGTCGAGGTCGATGCGGCGGCTTCGGGGCACGCGAGCGCTCGGGGCTCGGCTTGCTCGGAGGAGAGGAGGGTGGCGGAGCTCCTGGACACGGCGGCACGGCGTGGGGTTGACGGAGGGCGTGGCTACGGCGAGGGGGTGGCGGCGATGGCGTCGGCCATGGCTAGGGAGCGCGAGGGGGAGGAGCTGGAGAGGAGAGGGAGTGTCTGGGGGGCTCGGGGGAGAGAGGGGGATCGATCCACGGCATTAGCCGGGCGAGTGGAGCGGCGAGGCGGCGAGCAGGTGCGTGGCACCCATGCGGTGCTCGCCGTCGAGCACCTGCCTGCCTGCCTGGCCGGCAAGCAGCTCGCTGGCGCGGCGCTGGGCTGGGCCGGCAGGTGGGCTGGTTAGCGGGCGCCAGGTAAGTTTTTTCCTGTTATTTTCCTTTTCTATTTTTTTCTTCTGCAACTTTGTTGAATTATTAAAAATACTTAGGCAACTCCTAAAATCACCAAACTACTCCTGGTCCATAGTTGGATTATTTCCAACATGAAACATTTTAGTTTGGAGATATTTGAGCACTTGAAATATTTTATATAATTTTAAATGCCCAAATTCAAATATTTATGATTTAATTCAAAGTCCCTAAGATGACCTAGGAAATTGTGCATCACTTTTGGCAGAGGTTCTGAACCAAGACAAAAATGATGGACATTTTAGAAGGGCATTTCAGGTTCATTGAAAAAGTTTTTAGTAAACCCTAGTTGGTTTCAGAGGGGGCTGGGGTTCTGTCATCCCCATTTCAAGTTTCTGATGAAAAAAATAGACATGATGCAACACTCTAATGCATAACTAGCTAGGGTGTGACAGGTCTTCAGTTAGAACAGAGGAGCACACACAGTCAGGTTTGTATACTGGACCAAGGTTCTACAGGCGGTGGGTTTGCTAGGACTATTACATGAAGCAGTGTAAACGCAGTTGTCAACACACTGATGAATTCAATAGAGGAAAGTGGTCTAAGTTTCACGATTTGGAGCTCTGATGTGGAAGAGTTTTTGAGCTAATGCAAGGTGGTAAATATCTCGATTATATAAAACAAGCATAAGCTTTTGGGCAGCAACATTAGACGGGTCCTGTTTTACAGGTTTAGTTCAATCCTGAGAAAACAACTTTCTTTTAGAGGGCAATCTAGAATAATGACCAACTATCCTTTACAGGGCAATCTAGAATAATGACCTTGGTAGATTATGTGCATGGAAAAGGTAATGGCATGTATGAGATTGTATTGATCTGTTTGTTCAGTGAGGAAAGGAAGAACAAATGATCCACTGCAGTGTTATCTATAGCCAAGGAACAAGATGTGAAAGATAGAGCTCAGATATATTGATGGACATGTCAGACAAATTATCTCTTGAAGCTAGCCACAAACATTGAAGTGGCACTGGCAAGAGTATGCATCAACCATCATGCATGAATTCATACGATGTACCATCAAGTCTCTGAAGTGTGGTGGTTGTGCTACAATATTCTCTTAAATATGGGCGATGAATCTATTTTCCCGTTGCAACGCACGAGCATTTTTTGCTAGTAGCCCCTGAGACTCTGTCCTGATTAGAACAATCCGGATAGAGGATCAAAAACAAATTGATATGCTAGAGGCTACTGCCTAGGCCGTAGATGTTGCCAAGCTCAATCGGAAGCTTTGGCTATCCAATGAGGAACTCGACCGCATCAACAAGCGGTTTAACGAAACCCAAGGTAGGCGGCACTTGTACATATCCGAAAGTGATATGTGTGTTAATGGTTTAAACTGACTAAAATGTTAGAAATATATTCATAGTTGGCGCAGCCGAGGTCGAGTCCCTCAAGAGCGCCCTCGCCCAAGACAAAAAGGAGGCGGAGGTGAGCAAGGCGGCCGCTGAAAAAGTGGCCAAAGATTTAGAGATGGAGCAAACCACCCGCCGAAGACATGAGGAGCGGGTGGGGGAGGTCGAACAGGAGCTCAAGGACGCCGTCGCCACGTGCGATTCCTTGGAGAAGAATAGTTCGGAACAAGCCTCCGAGCTCACCAAAGCGCTGGAAAGCGGAAAAGAAGCCCAGGTTGAGGCCCAGGGCGCTCGCCAAGAGATCCAAGAGGCGAGGCAAATAGTGGCTGGTAAGGCCTTTCTCATGCAGAGTAAATTTACGAGGAAGAGGTATATTTTGCGGACCTGAGTTTGGAGTTCTCTCCAGGCGCATTTGTGGATCTGCCAAGGTGCATTGTTGACGCCACCGAGTTCTGTCGTGCTAAAGAGGGGAGCTCTACGGAGAAGCTATTCTGGTCGCAATACCTTGCGCCAGAGTATCCGGCGCCCCTGAGCGATCAGGTGAAACAGCTGAAGGAGCTGCACAAGGTGGCCAGACTAGCCATGAGGGACATAATAGTCCTTCTTTGGCCAGCCGAGCCCATACCTAGTAGCTACTTCGGACTTGTGAAGCAGGTGGTCGAGGCATGTCCTCGGGTTCACGCCATCAAGCGGTCGACCTACATAGAAGGTGCCTGGATGGCCTTCGTTCGAGTCAAGGTACAATGAGCGAAGATGAAGGCCACAGAGATTGCCACCATGGGGCCACCTGAAGGTAACGATCATCGGCGGCCGGAGAAGTACTTCGGCGAGGTCCTCGAGGGAGCTCGCATTGTAGAGGGCATGTGCTCAAAGGACATCATATTTGATTAGTAGAGTCCAGTTTGTAAGAGTCATGTACTGAACTTATGGTGTAAAATAGTTATGCTTGCGCTTTCTGATTAGTTTATCCTCCTGTTTGGCTGTTTTAATTTACAAGTCTGAAAGATTACCAGTTGTCGGCTTCTGCCCCCATGTAAATATTATGGGGGTGTTCGGGAACACATGGCCGCACTTTATCCAACGTCTTGGTCCGATGTAGGAGGCGTCTTGCGAGGTGAACTAGGCAATCAGACTATGCAGCTTTAGTACTTTCACTTAGCTATAAGAGTCCATTAGTGGCGCTAAGTACTAGCCCCTTGTTGCATGAACGACAGTCTGGAGTATGGCGCCTTTGCAATGCGGCTGGGCTTTCGTATAACACGGCATAAATCACGAACGATTTGTAGTATAACATTAAGTCACCGCATCGCTGACCTGCTCTCGCATATCATGACAATCAGTTTTCGCCTTTCTCTACTGAGGTACTTAACCGGACGAACTAGAAATACAACCGCAGTAGTTCTCCCTTTAATACCTTAGCCGAACTTTCAAAATGTAAGGTGGCAAACATAGGAGCCGGGCAACCCAACTATGGACCAAAGAAATGATTCGGAGCCGATGCATATAATGCAATATCCCGGCGCCGAAGAGTTCCCTATAGGTGTTCGGACTTAAGAGTTTGCAGGGCCGAATACAACCCCTAGTATGAAGGCTGTGCCGAGCCATGTATGTCAATCGAACGTAAGGGGGAACACAGATGACAAGATAATACAAGAAACCAACCAAGAAGGTGATGATCATCTGCTTCCTTGATACGTCAAGGCGTTTTTAGATAGACAATGCCATTTAATATTAAGGTCATGTTACATGCCTAAAGTGATAAACATAGTTTTACATAAGGGAAAGTCTAACACACGGCCTAAAAATAGTGGTTAAAAAACTCCAGTGATGCCCTGTCGCCTATCTGCGCCGTTTCTCCTTAGTAATAAGTCCTCTGATAGGAGTATTTGATGGTTGGGAGACGCTAGCCTTAAAAGGATCTCCTGAAACAACCATATAGTAAGTAGGGCTCTTGATGAACCTGCAGTGAGGGAAAAAAAGGGTATATGCGGTCGAGGTGGGGTCAAGCCGTACTATGGACCTTTTCCGCAGTGTGCCTCCGGCGCCGCCCAGGGTATTTTTAGTGCGTAGTTATGTATGCGCGGTACACAAGCCGCAACCTGATGGGGCGATCGACGGAGGCTGAACTGCTAACAAGGTTCAGATCCGTTGATTTGTCGCAATTATGCGCGGACCGGACTCGTTTAGATACATCATTGGCTTTATTGGTTGATGAACAGTTTGGCTTGATAAGGCTGCCATACACCTCGGCTGCGAGGGCCGCGATGTGCTCTTCAGTACAGAGGTAGCGCTGCATATTAGCATTGATTGTAATAACGCCACGAGGTCCGGGCATCTTAAGCTTCAAGTAAGTGTAGTGCGGGACTGCATTTAAGAGGGCGAAAGCAGTTCGTCCGAGTAGTGCATGATAGCCACTGCGGAAAGGGACGATGTCGAAGATTAACTCTTCACTGTGAAAGTTGTCTGGGAGCTGAATACTACCTCCAGTGTCAGTGAGCCCGTGCAACGGGCCTCAACACCTGGTATCACACCTTTAAAGGTAGTGTTACTAGGCTTGATTCTTGATGGGTCAATGCCCATCTTGCGGACAGTGTCTTGATAGATCAAGTTGAGAGTGCTGCCTGATGTCTACTTTGCAACCTTCTTCTTGTAGACGTTGTTGGGCCTCCAAGTGCAGAGGTTTGTAGGACAATAGCAAATTTCCCTCAAGTGGATGACCTAAGGTTTATCAATCCGTGGGAGGCGTAGGATGAAGATGGTCTCTCTCAAACAACCCTGCAATCAAATAACAAAGAGTCTCTTGTGTCCCCAACACACCCAATACAATGGTAAATTGTATAGGTGCACTAGTTCGGTGAAGAGATGGTGATACAAGTGCAATATGGATGATAGATATAGGTTTTTGCAAGCTGAAATTATAAAAACAGTAAGGTAACAAGTGGTAAAAGTGAGCGTAAACGGTATTGCAATGCTAGGAAACAAGGCCTAGGGTTCATACTTTCACTAGTGCAAGTTCTCTCAACGATAATAACATACTTGGATCATACAACTATCCCTCAACATGCAACAAAGAGTCACTCCAAAGTCACTAATAGCGGAGAACAAACGAAGAGATTATGGTAGGGTACGAAACCACCTCAAAGTTATCCTTTCTGATCGATCTATTCAAGAGTCCATAGTAAAATAACGCAAAGCTATTCTTTCTATTCGATCTATCATAGAGTTCGTACTAGAATAACACCATAAGACACAAATCAACCAAAACCCCAATGTCACCTAGATACTCCCTTGTCACCTCAAGTATCCGTGGGCATGATTATACGATATGCATCACACAATGTCAGATTCAGCTATTCAAACCAACACAATGTACTTCAAAGAGTGCCCCAAAGTTTCTACCTAAGAGTTAAGACGAAAACGTGTGCCAACCCCTATGCATAAGTTCATCGAACCCGCAAGTTGATCACCAAAACATACATCAAGTAGATCCCGTGAATATCCCATTGTCACCACAGATAAGCATGGCAAGACATACATCAAGTGTTCTCAAATCCTTAAAGACTCAATCCGACAAGACAACTTCAAGGGGAAAATTCAATTCATCACAAGAGAGTAGAGGGGGAGAAACATCATAAGATCCAACTATAATAGCAAAGCTCGCGATACATCAAGATCGTGTCGAATCAAGAACACGAGAGAAAGAGATCAAACACATAGCTACTGGTACATACCCTCAGTCCCGAGGGTGAACTACTCCCTCCTCGTCATGGAGAGCGGCGGGATGATGAAGATGACCACCGGTGAGGGATTCCCCCTCCGGCAGGGTGCCGGAACAGGGTCCCGATTGTTTTTTGGTGGCTATAGAGGCTTGCGGCGGCGGAACTCCCGATCTATTGTGCTCTTTGATGTTTTTATGGTATATGGATATATATAGGCGAGAGAAGTCGGTTAGGGGAGCCACGAGGGGCCCACGAGGGTGGGGGCGCGCCTCCCTGCCTTGTGGCTTCCTCGTTGCTTCCTTGACGTCTACTCAAGTCTCCTGGATTGCTTCCGTTCCAAAAATAACTCTCCCGAAGGTTTCCTTCTGTTTGGACTCCGTTTGATATTCCTTTTCTGCGAAACATTGAAATAGGCAAAAAAATAGCAATATGGGTTGGGCCTCCGGTTAATAGGTTAGTTCCAAAAATAATATAGAAGTGTAAAGTAAAGCCCATAAACATCCAAAAGAAGTAATACAAATAGCATGGCACAATCAAAAATTATAGATACATTGGAGACGTATCAAGCATCCCGAAGCTTAATTCCTGCTCGTCCTCAAGTAGGTAAATGATAAAAACAGAATTTTTGATGTGGAATGCTACCTAGCATATTTCTCAATGTAATTTTCTTTATTGTGGCATGAATGTTCATATCCAAATGATTCAAGATAAAAGTTTAATATTGACATAAAAATAGTAATACTTCAAGCATACTAACAAGTAATCATGTCTTATCAAAATAGCATAGCCAAAGAAAGCTTATCCCTACAAAATCATATAGTTAGGCTATGCTTCGTTTTCATCACACAAAATACTCCCCATCATGCACAACCCCGGTTTCAGCCAAGCAATTGGTTCATACTTTTTAACGTGCTTCATATTTTTCAACTCTCATGCAATACATGAGCGCAAGCCATGGATATAGCACTATATGTGGAATAGGATGGTGGTTGTGAAGAAGACAAAAAGGGAGAAGATAGTCTCACACAAACTAGGCGTATCAACGGGCTATGGAGATGCCCGTTGATAGATATCAATGCAAGGGAGTAGGGATTGCCATGCAACAGATGCACTAGAGCTATAAATGTATGAAAGCTCAATCAAAAGAAACTAAGTGGGTGTGCATCCAACTTGCTTGCTCATGAAGACCTAGGGCATTTTGAGGAAGCCCATCATTGGAATATACAAGCCAAGTTCTATAATGAAAAATTCCCAGTAGTAGATGAAAGTGACAACATAGGAGACTCTCTATCATGAAGATCATGGTGCTACTTTGAAGCATAAGTGTGGAAAAAGGATAGTAACATTGTTCCTTCTCTTATCTCTTTTTTTGGTGGGCTTCTTTGGCCTCTTTTTTTATTTGGGCTTCTTTGGCCTCTTTTATTTTTATAAAGTCCAGAGTCTCATCCCGACTTGTGGGGGAATCATAGTCTCCATCATCCTTTCCTCACTTGGGACAATGCTCTAATAATGAAGATCATCACACTTTTATTGATTCACAACTCAAGAATTACAACTCAATACTTAGAACAAAATATGACTCTATGTGAATGCCTCCGGCAGTGTACCAGGATATGCAATGAATCAAGAGTGACATGTATGAAAGAATTATGAAGGTGGCCTTGCCACAAATACGATGTCAACTACATGATCATGCAAAAAGCAATATGACAATGATGGAACGTGTCATAATAAATGGAACGGTGGAAAGTTGCATGGCAATATATCTCAGAATGGCTATGGAAATGCCATAATAGGTAGGTATGGTGGCTGTTTTGAGGAAGGTAAATGGTGGGGGTATAATACCGACAAAAGTTGTGCGACATAAGAGAGGCTAGCACTAGTGGAAGGGTGAGAGTGCGTATAATCCGACTCACATTAGTCATAAAGAACTCATATACTTATTGCAAAACTTTATTAACCCTCGAAGCAAAGTACTACTACGCATGCTCCTAGGGGAAGGGTTGGTAGGAGTTAACCATCGCGCGATCCCGGCCTCCACACATAAGGAAGGCAATCAAAAGAGCACCCCATGCAACAAATTTTTTACACAACTTTTACCATACATGCATGCTACGGGACTTGCCAACTTTAACACAAGTATTTATCAATTTCATAATTACCCAACTAGCATGACTCTAACATTACCACCTTTATATCTCAAAACAATTATCAAGTATCAAATTGATCATAGTGTTTACTGCACTTTCTATGATAGTTTTTATTATATCCAACTTGGATGCACATCACTCTAGGACCAATTTTATAACCATAGCAAATACCATGATGTTCTAAAAGACTCTCAAAATAATATAAGTGAAGCATAAGAGATTAATAATTTCTACAAAATTAAGCCACCGTCGTGCTCTAAAAAGATATAAGTGAAGACTAGAGCAAAATTGCCAGCTCAAAAGATATAAGTGAAGCACATAGATTATTGTAATAAATTATGAATCATGTGTGTCTCTCCCAAAAGGTGTGTACAACAAGGATGATTGTGGTAAACTAAAAAGCAAAGACTCATATCATACAAGACGCTCGAAGCAAAACACATACCATGTGGTGAATAAAAATATAGCTCCAAGTAAAGTTACCGATGAACGAAGACGAAAGAGGGGATGCCATCTGGGGCATCCCCAAGCTTAGGCTCTTGGTTGTCCTTGAATATTACCTTGGGTTGCCTTGGGCATCCCCAAGCTTAGGCTCTTGCCACTCCTTATTCCATAGTCCATCGAATCTTTACCCAAAACATGAAAAGTTCACAACACAAAACTCAACAGAAAACTCGTAAGCTCCGTTAGTATAAGAAAATAAACCACCACTTAGGTACTGTTATGAACTCATTCTAAATTCATCTTGGTGTAATATCTACTGTATTCCAACTTCTCTATGGTTCATACCCTCCAATATTACTCATAGATTAATCAAAATAAGCAAACAACACATAGAAAACAAAATCTGTCCAAAACAGAACAGTCTGTAGTAAACTGACCGCGCTGACGTGCCTGTTGACTGGGTTCACATGTCTGGTTGACTTGATGACGTGTTTGTTGACCCGGCCTCACCTGTCAGCGACACTAGCCAGCACTGTGTTACTGACTAGTGTACCCCACTGGTCAGGTGATACGTCTCGAACGTATCTATAATTTTTTATTGTTCCATGCTATTATATTACCCGTTTTGGATGTTTATGGGCTTTACTTTACACTTTTATATCATTTTTGGGACTAACCTACTAACCGGAGGCCCAGCTCGAATTGCTGTTTTTTTTGCCTATTTCAGTGTTTCGAACAAAAGGAATGTCAAACGGAGTCCAAACGGAATGAAACCTTCGGGAGCGATCTTTTTGGAACAAACGTGATCCAGGGGAATTGGAGTGGACGTCATGCAACAGAGGAGGCGACCACGAGGGTGCCCGGCACGCCCCCTATAGGTGGGCGCGCCCCCCACCCTCGTGGGCACCTCGAGCATCCACCGACCTACTTCTTCCTCCTATATATACCCATATACCCCAAAACCATTGAGGAGCACCACGAAAAACTATTTCCACCACCGTAATCTTCTGTATCCGTGAGATCCCATCTTGGAGCCTTCGTCGGCGCTCCACCGGAGGGGAAATCGACCATAGAGGGCCTCTACATCATCTCCAAGGCCCTTCCGATGAGTTGTGAGTAGTTTACCACAGACCTTCGGGTCCATAGTTATTAGCTAGATGGCTTCTTCTCTCTCTTTGATTCTCAATACAAAGTTCTCCTTGATCTTCTTGGAGATCTATTCGATGTAACACTTTTTGCGGTGTGTTTGTTGAGATCCGATGAATTGTGGGTTTATGATCAAGTTTATCTATGAGAAATATGTGAATCTCCTCTGAATTCTTTTATGTGTGATTAAGTTATCTTTGCAAGTCTCTTCGAATTATCAGTTTGGTTTGGCCTACTAGATTGCTCTTTCTTGCAATGGGATAAGTGCTTAGCTTTGGGTTCAATCTTGCGGTGTCCTTTCCCAGTGATAGCAGGGGCAGTAAGGCACATATTGTATTGTTGCCATCAAAGATAAAAAGATGGGGTTTATATATATTGCATGAGTTTATCCCTCTACATCATGTCATCTTTCTTAATGTGTTACTCTGTTCTTTATGAACTTAATACTCTAGATGCATGCTGGATAGCGGTCGATGTGTGGAGTAATAGTAGTAGATGCAGGCAGGAGTCGGTCTACTTATCACGGACGTGATGCCTATATACATGATCATGCCTAGATAATCTCATAATTATTCGCTTTTCTATCAATTGCTCGACAGTAATTTGTTCACTCACCGTAATACTTATGCTATCTTGTGAGAAGCCTCTAGTGAATCCTATGGCCCCGGGTCTATCTCTTATCATATGAGCTTTCAATCTACTTTTATTTGCATCTTTTACTTTTCCAATCTATATCATAAAAATACCAAAAATATTTATCTTATCATATTATCTCTATCAGATCTCACTTGCTCAAGTGGCCGTGAAGGGATTGACAACCCCTTTATTGCGTTGGTTGCGAGTTCTTGTTTGTTTGTGTAGGTGCGTGGGACTTTTGAGGAGCCTCCTACTAGATTGATACCTTGGTTCTCAAAAACTGAGGGAAGTACTTACGCTACTATTGCTGCATCACCCTTTCCTCTTCAAGGACCAACGCAAGCTTAAGACGTTGACGGGGAGGTCTTCGCTCAAGTCAAGACATACCAAGTACCCATCACAAACTCATCTCCCTCGCATTACATTATTTGCCATTTGCCTCTCGTTTTCCTCTCCCCCACTTCACCCTTGCGGTTTTATTCGCCCCATTTCCCAATCTCCTCTCTTTTTCGCTTGCCTTTTGCGTGCTCGTGTGTTAAATCGTTTATCTCGTCGTTATGGCTAGTCCTCCTATCCTCGTTATTACTCTCGAACATGAAATTCTTAATTTTAAGAAAAGGGAGGGAGAAAATCTAAAAGATGCTTGGCATAGAATTTGCAATGCTCAAAATAGATCTACTAGGAAGCTTTCTACTTCCGTACTTCTTTGCAATTTTTATGTGGGCATTACTCCGTGGAATAGATGCATTCTTGATATCATTACCGGAGGAAATATTTTGGATAGTCATACCTTTGATTCTTATAATGCTATGTTAGATTTGTTTGGTCGTCCTCCTCTCTTGGTAAATGGGACTATTTTGACTCTAGAACATGTGATGCAAAGGCTTGAAATTATTGAAAATAAAATTGCCACTGTTGAGTTTAAAATCTTGATAAAAAGATTCATAACCAAATTACCCAATATGAATCTAGGGTTGGAGTTACTTTGAATTTTTTTAAAGAGAAAGAACCTATAGTTAATGAAAGAATAGATCTAGATTCTACGAGAATCGGTAAACTTGAGGATATCATTACCAACTTAGGGTCGGCCTTTTCATCCGTGAAAAACACTCCCAATCCTCCTACCAAAACTGCCAAATTTATTTATGTTCCTAAAAATAAGGGTGAATCTTCTAATAAGGGAAATGCGGATCTCAAATCAATAAGTGTTCATCCCAATTGCCTCTCTATCATTAAGGAACCTTTTGCTACAAATGAATTTCTTGAATTCTTGCCTAAGGGTTTAATCATTGCTAAAAAGGGAGAAACCCGTAAGGATTATAAGTTCTCTATTGAGGAATTGAGTGCCAAAGATGACACTACTTAGATATATCCTCGCTTTTATGCCTAGCTTGGGGCGTTAAACTATAGCGCTAGTTGGGAGGCAACCCAATTTTATCTTTGTTTTTTTGTTTTTGCTTCTGTTTAGTAATAAATATTTCATCTACCTTCTGTTTAGATGTGTTTTCATGTTTTAATTAGTGTTTGTGCCAAGTAGAACCTATAGGATAACCTATGGTGATAGTTAATTTGATTCTGCCGAAAAATAGAAAATTTGTGCGCATGAAAATAATTTTAGTAATTCACAAAAACGTTTTTTGCGTTGATTATTTTTGCTGTAGATCAATAGATAAAGTTCCCAGGACTTCTTATTTTGGTAGGATTTTTAGAGTTCCAGAAGTATTCGAGAGTTACAGATTTCTACAGACTGTTCTGTTTCTGACAGATTCTATTTTTTGTGTGTCGTTTGCCTATTTTGATGCATCTATGGCTAGTATTTAAGTGGTATGAACCATAGAGAAGTTGGAATACAGTAGGTTTAACACCAATATAAATAAATAATGAGTTCATTACAGTACATTATGTGGTGGTTTTATTTCTTGCACTAACGGAGCTTATGAGATTTCCTGTTGAGTTTTGTGTTGTGAAGTTTTCAAGTTTTGGGTAAAGATTTGATGGACTATGGAATAAGGAGTGGCAAGAGCCGAAGCTTGGGGATGCCCATGGCACCCCAAGATATTAGAGGATAACCAAAATCCTAAGCTTGGGGATGCCCCGGACGGCATCCCCTCTTTCGCCTTCGTCTATCGGTAACTTTACTTGGAGCTATATTTTTATTCGCCACATGATATGTGTTTTGCTTGGAGCGTATTGTATGATATTAGTCTTTGCTTTTTAGTTGACCACAATCATCCTTGCTTTACACACCTTTTGGGAAGAAACCCACTTGATTGGAAATTATTAGAATAATCTATGTGTTTCACTTATATCTTTTGAGCTAGATAGTTTTGCTCTAGTGGTTCACTTATATCTTTTAGAGCACAGTGGTGGCTTGATTTTGTAGAAATTGTTGATCTCTCATGCTTCACTTATATTATTTCGAGAGTCTTTTATAATAGCATGGTATTTTCTATGGTTATAAAATTGGTCCTTGAATGATGGGCATCCATGTTGGTATCAGGACCCCGACTCAATGCCACATCGATCTAGCATGTAACACCTCATATCACTTTGCGGCCTCACGCACGGTATTCCCACAAGTGTCGCCTTACCTTTGCCCGGGACCGTTTGCGCCTTTTGGCACACGTATACGATAGTGTCGCTAGCACCCATATGATAAGGAGCCTGGGCTAACATGGCTAGTCGTAAACCCAAAGTGGCACAAACTTACAGGGACATGCATCCATGACCCAGCATCGAACGTGTCGGTCATCAGCGAGTGAATCCAGGCTGTAGCACTGGGCTAGCAGGACTCCGGTGAACCGGGCTGTAGCGGGCTAACAGGACTCCGGTATTCATCGCATGACATTTCCCCGAAGGGACAGACACAGGAATGAAGAAGGACACATGCCGGCCAGCCTAAGTGTTCCGGAGCAGTAGCAAGCTACCATGGCTCAGTGGAAGCACTAGGAGACATTTCCCGGTAAGAAAGGCTACTAAGGATAAACAACTAGATAGTCAGATCCCACACATACCAAGCATTTCAATAACATACACACAATATGCTCGATATGTGCAAATACAACATGGCATCACAACATGACTCTACGACTCAAGTAGTTTATTCAATAGGCTCCGAGGAGCGAGATATTACAAACATAGGTCTCACGACCAACATTCAGAACATACAAGTCAAGGCACAAGCGGAAGCTCAAACATGTCTGTGTACAGACATCTACAAAAGAAAAAGGCTGAGAAGCCTAACTATCTACCAGATCCAACCGAGGGCACAAGATCGTAGCTGAGGTAACAAGCTAAACGTCGAAGTCCACGCGGAACTACTAATGAGACTGACGTCTCTCTGCAAAAACATAAAATAGGCAAATGTGAGTACAAATGTACCCAGCAAGACTTACATCAGAACTAACTACATATGCATCATTATCAACAAAGGGGATGGTGGGGTTTAACTGCAGCAAGCCAGCTTTGACTCGGTGGCTATCCTGAACTACTAATGCAAGTAACTCTTTTGAGGTGGCGCACACGAGTCCACATATTCACCATATCAATACACCACTATGGATCCGCTCCCGTCTCCCTACGAGAACGCCATCCATAGCACTCACGCTTATCTTACGTATTTTGGAGTATCCACTTCCACTTGTCTATGAACTGTTATAGGCAACCCAGAAGTCCTTTACCGCGGACACGGCTATTCGAATAGATGATGTTAACCCAGCAGGGGTGTACTTCTTCATACATGTTTCCACCACTTAGCGTCTGCACATGACATGTGCTCGGCAGACTTCAAGCGAAAGCCGACGTGGGTGTAGACCACGACCTACCTAAACACTCAAGTCTCTAGTCCAGGTTTATCGCCTATTCAGGTTCCATCAGCAGGGAGTCCGGCTGAGGTTTCCACATACGGCCCCGAACGATGTGTACAGGGTTCCGAGACACCAAACGGGCGCTCGGTATACCCGACCATGTGCCTACCGCATCACAGCCCACCCCTTCGGTCAGCGGTGCGCACGGCCTCCAGCATACTACAAACACCAGAAACTACTTGAAACTCCTGGATAGAGGACAAGGGTGATTAAGAAGTTGAGCGGGGTCATATTTCAGGGCCCAATGCATGGTAGTAGCTGAATCATGGATCACAAACACAGAACTCAGTTCCTGAGGACGGCTTCAATGAGACAACCCACCATGTACTCCTACATGGCCTCTCACCGCTACCTTTACCAAATCGTGTTCACACACTTAGCTCACACACAGTAGGACATGTTCACACACCTCTGATTCATCCCCGATGAATCAGACCTGACTCAATTCTAAGCAGTAGCAGGCATGACAAACAAGCATGAATGAGTAGGCACAATAGGGCTCAAACAACTCCTACTCATGCTAGTGGGTTTCATCTATTTACTGTGGCAATGACAGGTCATGCAGAGGATAAAGGGGTTCAACTACCGCAGCAAGTAACAGATGAATCGTTGTTGTCCTAATGCAGTAAAAGAGAGCAGGAGCGAGAGAGTGGGATTGTATCGGAATGAACAAGGAGGTTTTGCTTGCCTGGCACTTCTGAAGATAGTATATTTCTTCATTGGTGTCATCGATCACATCGTCGGTACACGTCTTACTGAGAGGGGACAAGCACCCACAAACAAAGAAGAAGCACAATCAATGCAATGCACAATATGATGCATGATCATGACATGGCAATATGCTGTGGTTTGAGCAAATGCAACTAGCAGCAGGTTAAATGAAGTTGGTTTGAACCCTAGGTTCAAATTCAAACTTCATATGTGAAATTCAGATGCCATTTAATTGATTTGACCTGATCAGTAAGTATAAGTTGTTTAAACATGCATGAAAATGATACAGATGGAAAGATTGGATTTTTCTGATCATTTTTCATATATAATTTGTTTGATTTGGAGCTACGGTTGAATTACTATGATTTTTAGAAGTTTAGGCAATTTTCTGGATTTTCTAAATTATTTTAAATCCAAAAAACTGTTAACTGCATCAGCATTCCGTCACTGTGACGTCAATGGTCAACAGGCGCGGTCCAGGTCAAACCGGACCAGTGGGGTCCACTGGTCAGTGACTGGGGCTGGTTAGTGACACTGACAGGTGGGTCCGGTCAACGCCCACGTCAGCGAAGTCAACATGACATGTGGGGCCAGTCAACAGCCATGTCAGCACGGTCAAAGCTGACGCATGGGTCCCACTGGGTTAATCTAAACTAAATAGGAAAATTAATCTAAACTAAACAGGCGCATGGGCTCATGTAGCAGTGGCTTAAGGGGTTGATTAGAGGGGTCATTAGCAGCTAATGACGTAGCCACGTCAACCCACCGGCGTTTAGCCACCGGTGACACAAACCGCGGCGGAGATCTTTGCAAATCGCCCTCCGACGATGGTTCGACGCGCGGCTAGGCTTGCTCGACTCCTGGGAGTGTGCCGCATCTAGTGGTGCCACTGGTTGGAGCCGGTGTGGCCGGGAACTATGCCGGCGTCGAGGTTTGGCGGCGGCCGAAGCACGGGAGCAGTCGGGTTCGGCGCTACTGCGTACGGGAGGAGGATCTGGTGGGTGTGCTCGGCTTATGGGAGTGTGCTGAGCGCGCTGATGGGCTCGAACGCGAGCGGCAGCGGCTGTGGCCACGGCGGCGCCATGGCCGGCGGCGACGAGCTTCGGCCGTGGTGGAAGACGGAGCTAGGGGACGGAAACGGAGGGGGTGAGCAAAGGGAAGACAGCAGGAGCTCACAGTGGATCCGTAGGGATGGTTAGCGGGCTCGGGGACGCTCGGGAGGCCGCGAATCGACGACGACGATCTTCGGTGGCCAACGAGGGAAACGGCGGTGGTGGCGGCGTTGCGGTGTGCCGGGGCCTCGTGGCTCGTCGAGAAGGTCGGGGACGTCGAGACGGAGCTCACAGGCATGGCGAGGGGTCGAGGGGGAGGCTGTGGCCGCGGGAGCAGCAAGCGGCGGTGACGGTGGCGCTCGGCTGAGCTCGGGAAGGAGCTAGAGGGCGAGGGAGAGAGTAGAGAGTGAGGGGAGAGGCAGAGGGGGCTGCGGGGCGTCTCCAGACGCGTCGGGGCGCCTCGGTGGCAAGCAGGAGGTGGAGCTCGAGCGCGCGCGCTGTCGACACGCCTCTGCCTACTGGCAGAGGTTGAAGACAACCGCTTCAGGCCAGTGGGCTGGACCAGCTGTAGGGGAACGTAGTAATTTCAAATAATTTCCTACGGACACACAAGATCATGGTGATGGCATAGCAACGAGAGGGGGGAGTGTTCGTCCACGTACCCTCGTAGAACGTAAGCGGAAGCGTTATGACAACGCGGTTGATGTAGTCGTACGTCTTCACAATCCGACCGATCCAAGCACCGAACGTACGGCACCTCCGAGTTCAGCACACGTTCAGCTCGATGACGATCTCCGGTCTCCGATCCAGCAAAGCTCCGGAGATGAGTTCCGTCAGCACGACGGTGTGGTGACGTTGATGATGTTCTACCGGCGCAGGGCTTCGCCTAAACTCCGCGACGATACGACCGAGGTGGAATATGGTGGAGGGGGGCACCGCACACGGCTAAGGAACGATCCGTAGATCAACGTGCGTGTCATGGGGTGCCCCCTGCCCCCGTATATAAAGGAGCAAGGGAGGAGGAGGCCGGCCCTAGGAGGAGGGCGCGCCAAGGGAGTCCTACTCCCATCGGGAGTAGGATTCCTTCTTTCCTAGCCCAACTAGGAGAAGGGGGGAAAGAAGGAAAGTAGAGAAGGAAGGGAGAGGGGGGCCGCGCCCCAAACCCTTTGTCCAATTCGGACTGGGCTTGGGAGGGGCGCGCGCCACCTCCTGGCTCCTTCCCACTAAGGCCCATTAAGGCCCAATACTCTTCCCCGTATTCCCGTAACTCCCCGGTACTCCGAAAAATACCCGAATCACTCGGAACCTTTCCGAACTCCGAATATAGTCGTCCAATATATCGATATTTACGTCTCGACCATTTCGAGACTCCTCGTCATGTTCCCGATCTCATCCGGGACTCCGAAATCCTTTGGTACATCAAAATTCATAAACTCATAATAAAACTGTCATCGAAACCTTAAGCGTGCGGACCCTACGGGTTCGAGAACTATGTAGACATGATCGAAACACGTTTCCGGTCAATAACCAATAGCGGAACCTGGATGCTCATATTAGCTCCTACATATTCTACAAAGATCTTTATCGGTCAAACCGCATAACAACATACGTTGTTCCCTTTCTCATCGGTATGTTACTTGCCCGAGATTCGATCGTCGGTATCCAATACCTAGTTCAATCTCATTACCGGCAAGTCTCTTTACTCGTTATGTAATGCATCATTCTGTAACTAACTCATTAGCTACATTGCTTGCAAGGCTTATAGTGATGTGCATTACCGAGAGGGCCCAGAGATACCTCTCCGACAATCGGAGTGACAAAACCTAATCTCGAAATACGCCAACCCAACATGTACCTTCGGAGACACCTGTAGTACTCCTTTATAATCACCCAGTTACGTTGTGATGTTTGGTAGCACCCAAAGTGTTCCTCTGGTAAACGGGAGTTGCATAATCTCATAGTTACAGGAACATGTATAAGTCATGAAGAAAGCAATAGCAATATACTAAACGATCAAGTGCTAGGCTAATGGAATGGGTCAAGTCAATCACATCATTCTCCTAATGATGTGATCCCGTTAATCAAATGACAACTCATGTCTATGGTTAGGAAACTTAACCATCTTTGATTAACGAGCTAGTCAAGTAGAGGCATACTAGTGACACTATGTTTGTCTATGTATTCACACATGTATTATGTTTCCAGTTAATACAATTCTAGCATGAATAATAAACATTTATCATGAAATAAGGAAATAAATAATAAATTTATTATTGCCTCTAGGGCATATTTCCTTCAGTCTCCCACTTGCACTGGAGCCAATAATCTAGTTCACATTGCTTATGTGATTTAACATCAATATTCATATCTTTATATGATTAACACCCATAGTTCACATCGTCATGTGACCAACACCCAAAGGTTCTACTAGAGTCAATAATCTAGTTCACATCGCTATGTGATTAACACCCAAAGAGTACTAAGGTGTGATCATGTTTTGCTCGTGAGAGAAGCTTAGTCAACGGGTCTGTCACATTCATAGCCGTATGTATTTTGCAAATATTCTATGTCTACAATGCTCTGCACGAAGCTACTCTAGCTAATTGCTCCCACTTTCAATATGTATCCAGATTGAGACTTAGAGTCATCTGGATCGGTGTAAAAGCTTGCACCGATGTAACTCTTTACGATGGGCTCTTTTATCACCTCCATAATCGAGAAATATTTCCTTAGTCCTCACTAAGGATATTCTTGACCAATGTCCAGTGATCTACTATTGTACTCCCTTGCCAAATTCGGAGCAAGGTATACAATAGGTTTGGTACATAGCATAGCATACTTTATAGAACCTATGACCGAGGCATAGGGAATGACTTTCATTCTCTTTTCTATTTTCTGCCGTGGTCGGGATTTGAGTCTTACTCAATTTTCACACCTTTGCAACACAGGCAAGAACTCTTTCTTTGACTGTTCCATTTTGAACTACTTCAAAATCTTATCAAGGTATGTACTCATTGAAAAATCTTATCAAGCGTATTGATATATCTCAATAGATCTTGATGCTCAATATGTAAGTAGCTTTTACTAAGGTCTTTATTTTAAAGAACTCCTTTAAAATACTCCTTTATGCTTTGCAGAATAATTTTACATTATTTCCGATCAACAATATGTCATTCACATATACTTATCAGAAATGCTGTAGTGCTCCCACTCACTTTCTTGTAAATACAGGCCTTTTCAAAAGTCTGTATAAAACCATATGCTTTGATCAACTCATCAAAGCGTATATTCCAACTCCGAGATGCTTGCACCAGTCCATTGATGGATTGCTGGAGCTTGCACACTTTGTTAGCATCTTTAGGATTGACAAAACTTTCTGGTTGCATCATATACAATTCTTCTTTAATAAATCCATTAAGGAATACAGTTTTGACATCCATTTGCCAGATTTCATAAAATCTAGCAATTGCTAACATGATTCAGATAGACTTAAGCTTCGATACGAGTGAGAAAATCTCATGGTATTCAACACCTTAAACTTGTTGAAAAACCTTTCGCAACAAGTCGAGCTTAGTAGATAGTAACACTACTATCAGTGTCCGTCTTCTTCTTGAAGATCCATTTATTTAACATGGCTTGCTGATCATCGAGCAAGTCAATCAAAGTCCATACTTTGTTCTCATACATGGATCATATCTCAGATTTTATGGCCTCAAGCCATTTCATGGAATCTGGGCTCATCATCGCTTCCTCATAGTTCGTAGGTTCGTCATGGTCAAGTAACATGACTTCCAGAATAGGATTACCGTTCCACTCTGGTGCGGATCTTACTCTGGAAGACCTACAAGGTTTGGTAGCAACTTGATCTGAAGTTTCATGATCATCATCATTAACTTCCTCACTAATTGGTGTAGGAGTCACTAGAACTGATTTCTGTGATGAACTACTTTCCAATTCGGGAGAAGGTACAATTACCTTATCAAGCTCTACTTTCCTCCCACTCACTTCTTTCGAGAGAAACTCCTTCTCTAGAAAGGATCCATTTTTAGCAACGAATATCTTGCCTTCGGATCTGTGATAGAAGGTGTACCCAACAATTTCCTTTGGGTATTCTATGAAGACGCACTTCTCTGATTTGGGTTTGAGCTTATCAGGATGAAAACTTTTTCACATAAGCATCGCAGCCCCAAACTTTAAGAAACGATAGCTTAGGTTTACTGCTAAACCATAGTTCATATGGTGTCGTCTCAACGGATTTAGATGGTGCCCTTTTAACATGAATGCAGCTGTCTCTAATGCATAACCCCAAAATGATAATGGTAAATCAGTAAGAGACATCATAGATCGCACCATATCAAATAAAGTGCGGTTATGACGTTCGGACACACCATAACGTTTGTGGTGTTCCAGGTGGCGTGAGCTGTGAAACTATTCCACATTGTTTTAATTGAAGACCAAACTCGTAACTCAAATATTCATCTCCACGATCAGATCGCAGAAGCTTTATTTTCTTGTTACGATGATTTTCCACTTCACTCTTGAAATTCTTTGAACCTTTCAACTATTTCAGACTTATGTTTCATTAAGTAGATATACCCATATCTGCTCAAATCATCTTGTGAAGGTCAGAAAATAACGATACTTGCCACGAGCATCAACACTCATTGGATCGCATACATCGGTATGTATTATTTCCAATAAGTCAGTAGCTTGTTCCATTGTTCCAGAGAACGGAGTTTTAGTCATCTTGCCCAAAAGGCACGGTTCGCAAGCATCAAATGATTCATAACCAAGTGATTCAAAAAATCCATCTTTATGGAGTTTCTTCATGCGCTTTACACCGATATGACCCAAACGGCAGTGCCACAAATAAGTTGCACTATCATTATTAACTTTGCATCTTTTGGCATCAATATTATGAATATGTGTATCACTATGATCGAGATCCAACAAACTATGTTCATTGGGTGTATGACTATCGAAGGTCTTATTCATGTAAACAGAATAACAATTATTCTCTAACTTTAAATGAATAACCGTATCGCAATAAACACGACCAAATCATGTTCGTGCTCAACGCAAGCGCCAAATAACATTTATTTAGGTTTAACACTAATCCCGAAAGTATAGGGAGTGTGCGATGATGATCATATCAATCTTGGAACTACTTCCAACACTCATCGTCACTTCACCTTCAACTAGTCTTTGTTTATTCTGTAACTCCTGTTTCGAGTTACTAATCTTAGCAACCGAACAAGTATCAAATACTCAGGGGCTACTATAAACACTAGTAAGGCACACATTAATAACCTATATATCAAATATACCCTTGTTCACTTTGCCATCCTTCTTATCCACCAAATGTTCAGGGCATTTCTGCTTCCACTGACAATTCCCTTTGCAGTGTAAGCACTCAGTTTCAGGCTTTGGTCCAGCTTTGGTCTTCTTCACGGGAGTGACAACTTGTTTGCCATTCTACTTGAAGTTCCCTTTCTTTCCCTTTGCCCTTTTCTTGAAACTAGTGGTCTTGTCAATCATCAACACTTGATGCTCTTTCTTGATTTCTACCTTCGTTGATTTCAACATCACGAAGAGCTCAGGAATCGTTTTCGTCATCCCTTGCATACTATAGTTCATCACGAAGTTCTAGTAACTTGGTGATGGTGACTAGAGAATTCTATCAATCACTATCTTATCTGGAAGATTAACTCCCACTTGATTCAAGCGATTGAAGTATCCAGACAATCTGAGCACATGCTCACTAGTTGAGCGATTCTCCTCCATCTTTTAGCTATAGAACTTGTTGGAGACTTCATATCTCTCAACTCGGGTATTTGCTTGAAATATTAACTTCAATTCCTGGAACATCTCATATGGTCCATGATGTTCAAAACATCTTTGAAGTCCCGATTCTAAGCCGTTAAGCATGGTGCACTAAACTATCAAGTAGTCATCATATTGAGCAAGCCAAACGTTCATAACGTCTGCATCTGCTCCTGCAATAGGTTTGTCACCTAGCAGTGCATCAAGGACATAATTCTTCTGTGCAGCAATGAGGATAAACCTCAGATCACGGATCGAATCCGCATCATCGCTACTAACATTTTTCAACACAATTTTCTCTAGGAACATATCAAAATAAACATATGAAAGCAACAACGCGAGCTATTGATCTACAACATAATTTGCAAAATACTACCAGGACTAAGTTCATGATAAATTTAAGTTCAATTAATCATATTACTTAAGAACTCCCACTTAGACAGACATCTCTCTAGTCATCTAAGTGATTACGTGATCCAAATCAACTAAACCATGTCCGATCATCACGTGAGATGGAGTAGTTTCAATGGTGAACATCACTATGTTGATCATATCTACTATATGATTCACATTCGACCTTTCGGTCTCCGTGTTCCGAGGCCATATCTGTATATGCTAGGCTCGTCAAGTTTAACCCGAGTATTCCGCGTGTGCAACTGTTTTGCACCCGTTGTATTTGAACGTAGAGCCTATCACACCCGATCATCATGTGGTGTCTTAGCACGAAGAACTTTCGCAACGGTGCATACTCAGGGAGAACACTTCCTGATAATTAGTGAGAGATCATCTTAAAATGCTACCGTCAATCAAAGCAAGATAAGATGCATAAAGTATAAACATCACATGCAATCAATATAAGTGATATGATATGGCCATCATCATCTTGTGCTTGTGATCTCCATCTTCAAAGCACCATCGTGATCACCATCGTCACCGGCGCGACACCTTGATCTCCATCGTAGCATTGTTGTCGTTACGCCATCTATTACTTCTACGACTATTGCTACCGCTTAGTGATAAAGTAAAGCAATTACAGGGCGTTTGCATTTCATACAATAAAGCGACAACCATATGGCTCCTGCCAGTTGCCGATAACTTCGGTTACAAAACATGATCATCTCATACAATAAAATATAGCATCACGTCTTGACCATATCACATCACAACATGCCCTGCAAAAACAAGTTAGACGTCCTCTACTTTGTTGTTGCAAATTTTACGTGGCTGCTACGGGCTTAGCAAGAACCGTTCTTACCTACACATCAAAACCACAAAGATAGTTCGTCAAGTTGGTGCTGTTTTAACCTTCGCAAGGACCGGGCGTAGCCACACTCGATTCAGCTAAAGTGAGAGAGACAGACACCCGCCAGCCACCTTTAAGCACGAGTGCTCGTAACGGTGAAACCAGCCTCGCGTAAGCGTACGCGTAATGTCGGTCCGGGCCGCTTCATCTCACAATACCCCCGAACCAAAGTGTGACATGCTGGTAAGCAATATGACTTGTATCACCCACAACTGACTTGTGTTCTACTCGTGCATATAACATCAACGCATAAAACCTAGGCTCGGATGCCACTGTGGGGGAACGTAGTAATTTCAAAAAATTTCCTACGCACACCCAAGATCATGGTGATGGCATAGCAACGAGAGGGGAGAGTGTTCGTCCATGTACCCTCGTAGACCGTAAGCGGAAGCGTTATGACAACGCGGTTGATGTAGTCGTACGTCTTCACGATCCGACCGATCCAAGCACCGAACGTACGACACCTCCGAGTTTAGCACACGTTCAGCTCGATGACGATCTCCGGCCTCCGATCCAGCAAAGCTCCGGAGATGAGTTCCGTCAGCACGACGGCGTGATGACGTTGATGATGTTCTACCGGCGCAGGGCTTCGCCTAAACTCCGCGACGATACGGCCGAGGTGGAATATGGTGGAGGGGGGCACCGCACACGGCTAAGGAACGATCCGTAGATCAACGTGTGTGTCATGGGGTGCCCCCCTGCCCCCGTATATAAAGGAGCAAGGGAGGAGGAGGCCGGCCCTAGGAGGAGGGCGCGCCAAGGGAGTCCTACTCCCATCGGGAGTAGGATTCCTTCTTTCCTAGTCCAACTAGGAGAAGGGGGGAAAGAAGGGAAGTGGAGAAGGAAGGGAGAGGGGGGCCGTGCCCCAAACCCTTTGTCCAATTCGGACTGGGCTTGGGAGGGGCGCGCGCCACCTCCTGGCTCCTTCCCACTAAGGCCCGTTAAGGCCCAATACTCTTCCCCGTATTCCCGTAACTCCCGGTACTCCGAAAAATACCCGAATCACTCAGAACCTTTCCGAACTCCGAATATAGTCGTCCAATATATCGATCTTTACGTCTCGACCATTTTGAGACTCCTCTCATGTCCCCGATCTCATCCGCGACTCCGAACTCCTTCGGTACATCAAAACTCATAAACTCATAATAAAACTGTCATCGAAACCTTAAGCGTGCGGACCCTACGGGTTCGAGAACTATGTAGACATGATCGAAACACGTTTCCGGTCAATAACCAATAGCGGAACCTAGATGCTCATATTGGCTCCTACATATTCTACGAAGATCTTTATCGGTCAAACCGCATAACAACATACGTTGTTCCCTTTGTCATCGGTATGTTACTTGCCCGAGATTCGATCATCGGTATCCAATACCTAGTTCAATATCATTACCGGCAAGTCTCTTTACTCGTTATGTAATGCATCATTCCGTAACTAACTCATTAGCTACATTGCTTGCAAGGCTTATAGTGATGTGCATTACCGAGAGGGCCCAGAGATACCTCTCTGACAATCAGAGTGACAAAACCTAATCTCGAAATACGCCAACCCAACATGTACCTTCGGAGACACTTGTAGTACTCCTTTATAATCACCCAGTTACGTTGTGACGTTTGGTAGCACCCAAAGTGTTCCTCCGGTAAACGGGAGTTGCATAATCTCATAGTTACAGGAACATGTATAAGTCATGAAGAAAGCAATAGCAATATACTAAACGATCAAGTGCTAGGCTAACGGAATGGGTCAAGTCAATCACATCATTCTCCTAATGAAGTGATCCCGTTAATCAAATGACAACTCATGTCTATGGTTAGGAAACTTAACCATCTTTGATTAACGAGCTAGTCAAGTAGAGGCATACTAGTGACACTATGTTTGTCTATGTATTCACACATGTATTATGTTTCTGGTTAATACAATTCTAGCATGAATAATAAACATTTATCATGAAATAAGGAAATAAATAATAACTTTATTATTGCCTCTAGGGCATATTTCCTTCACCAGCCACTTGGGCTGCCAGTTGGCTGCACAGATGAGGTAAGCTTAGGTAAGATTCTCTCTCTCTTTATTAGTTTTCTGTTTTCTATTTTTCTTCCTCTGTTTTGATTTAATTTAGCAACTAAATCATTTTAATAAATTCTGTAAGTTATTATAAAGCTTGCTAAAATATATACAAAGCCACTCACAAACTTCCAGAATTTTGGAGTCATATTTAAGATATGTTAAATATAAATCCAGAGCAAATAGTTATTGGATTAATTCAAATGGCCAAAATAAATATTTCTGTGACTCCAAAATATTGGTTTGAATTTTATCTCTTACCAATATTTCTATAGGATAACAGGAACATTTTCTTGGACTCATTTGAGAAGATTTAAATGTTGGTTATTTTTAGAGGTTTTATGAGGCTTTTGAAAATTCCTCAATTCAAGTTTCATTTGAATTTAAACATGATGCTCACATGGAAGCTAGCGTAGGTCAGACCAGAATTAGGGATGTGACAGTTGGGTATAATAAAAACTATCATAGGAAGTGAATTGGATGCTATGATCAATTTGATACTTGATAATTGCTTTGACATATGGAGGTAGTGATATTAGAGTCATGCTAGTTGGGTGATTATGAATTTAAAGAATGCTTGTGTTGAAGTTGGCAAGCCCGTAGCATGCACGTATGGTAAAATTTGTGTAACAAATTTGAAACATGAGGTGTTCTTAGATTGTACATCCTTATGTGTGGCGGTCGGGGACGAGCGATGGTCTTTTCATACCAATCTATCCCCCTAGGAGCATGCGCGTAGTGCTTGGTTTTTGATGACCTGTAGATTTTTGCAATAATTATATTAGTTCTTTATGACTAATGTTGAGTCCATGGATTATACGCGCTCTCACCCTTCCATCATTGCTAGCCTCTTCGGTAACGTGCATTGCCCTTTCTCACTTCGAGAGTTGGTGCAAACTTCGCCGGTGCATCCAAATCCCGTGATACGATACGCTTTATCACACATAAACCTCCTTATATCTTCCTCAAAACAGCCACCATACCTACCTATTATGGCATTTCCATAGCCATTCTGAGATATATTGCCATGCAACTTTCCACCGTTCCATTCGTCATCATGACACACATCATCATTTTCATATTGCATTGCATGATCATGTAGTTGACATCGTATTTGTGGCAAAGCCACCATGCATAATTTTTCATACATGTCACTCTTGATTCATTGCCCATCCTGGTACATCGCTGGAGGCATTCATATAGAGTCATATCTTCTTCTAGTTTTGAGTTGTAATTCATGAGTTGTAAATAAATAGAAGTGTGATGATCATCATTATTAGAGGATTGTCCCCAAATAAAAAAAGTCCGAAAAGAGAAAAGAAGGGGAAAGGCCAAAGAAAAAAAAAGAGAAAAAAAAGAAAGGCCAAAGAAAAAAAAGGCCCAAAAAAGAAAAAAAAGAAAAGAAAATAAAAGGGGCAATGTTACTATCCTTTTCCACACTCGTGCTTCAAAGTAGCACCATGTTCTTCATACAGAGAGTCTCATATGTTGTCACTTTCATATACTAGTGGGAATTTTTCATTATAGAACTTGGCTTGTATATTCCTACGATGGGCTTCCTCAAAATGCCATAGGTCTTCGTGACCAAGCAAGTTGGATGCACACCCACTTAGTTTCTTTTGTTGAGCTTTCATACATTTATAGCTCTGGTGCATCCGTTGCATGGCAATCCATACTCCTCATGTTGACATCAATTGATGGGCGTCTCCATAGCCCGTTGATTATCCTCGTCAATATGAGATTTTCTCCTTTTTTGTCTTCTCCACACAATCTCCATCATCATATTCTATTCCACCCATTGTGCTATATCCATGGCTCACGCTCATGTATTGCGTGAAAGTTGAAGAAGTTTGAGATTATTTAAGTACGAAATGCTTGGCATTTCATCGGGGGTGTGCAAGATGAGAGCATTTTTGTGTGATGAAAATGAAGCATAGCCTAACTATATGATTTTGTAGGGATGGACTTTCTTTAGCCATGTTATTTTGAGAAGACATGATTGCTTTGATTAGTATGCTTGAAGTATTACTATTTCTTATGTCAATATGAACTTTTATTTTGAATCATTTGGATCTGAACATTGAGAATTATGCTAGGTAGCATTCCACATCAGAAATTCTATTTTTTTATCATTTACCTACTCGAGGATGAGCAGGAATTAAGCTTGGGGATGCTTGATATGTCTCCAACGTATCTATAATTTTTGATTGTTCCATGCTATTATATTACCCGTTTTGGATGTTTATGGGCTTTACTTTACACTTTTATATCATTTTTGGGACTAACCTACTAACCAGAGGCCTAGCTCGAATTGTTGTTTTTTTTGCCTATTTCAGTGTTTCGAAGAAAAGGAATATCAAAAGGAGTCCAAACGGAATGAAACCTTCGAGAGCGATCTTTTTGGAACAAACGTGGATTTGGAGTGGACGTCAAGAAACAGAGGAGGCGGCCACGAGGGTGCCCGGTGCGCCCCCTACAGGTGGGCTCGCCCCCCACCCTCGTGGGCCCTCGAGCATCCACTGAGCTACTTCTTCCTCCTATGTATACCCATGTACCCCAAAACCATCGAGGAGCACCATGAAAAACTATTTCCACCACCGTAACCTTCTATATCCGCGAGATCCCATCTTGGAGCCTTTGCTGGCGCTCCGCCAGATGGGAAATCGACCATGGAGGGCCTCTACATCATCTCCAAGGCCCTTCCGATGAGTTGTGAGTAGTTTACCATAGACCTTCGGGTCCATAGTTATTAGCTAGATGGCTTCTTCTCTCTCTTTGATTCTCAATACAAAGTTCTCCTTGATCTTCTTGGAGATCTATTCGATGTAACTCTTTTTGCGGTGTGTTTGTCGTGATCCGATGAATTGTGGGTTTATGATCAAGTTTATCTATGAGAAATATTTGAATCTCCTCTGAATTCTTTTATGTGTGATTAAGTTACCTTTGCAAGTCTCTTCGAATTATCAGTTTGGTTTGGCCTACTAGATTGATCTTTCTTGCAATGGGAGAAGTGCTTAGCTTGGGTTCAATCTTGCGGTGTCCTTTCCCAGTGACAGCAGGGGCAGTAAGGCACGTATTGTATTGTTGCCATCGAGGATAAAAAGATGGGGTGTATATCATATTGCATGAGTTTATCCCTCTACATCATGTCATCTTTCTTAATGCATTACTCTGTTCTTTATGAACATAATACTCTAGATGCATGCTGGATAGCGGTCGATGTGTGGAGTAATAGTAGTAGATGCAGGCAGGAGTCGGTCAACTTGTCACGGACGTGATGCCTATATACATGATCATGCCTAGATAATCTCATAATTATTCGCTTTTCTATCAATTGCTCGATAGTAATTTGTTCACCCACCGTAATACTTATGCTATCCTGAGAGAAGCCTCTAGTGAAACCTATGGCCCCCGGGTCTATCTCTTATCATATAAGCTTTCAATCTACTTTTATTTGCATCTTTTACTTTTCCAATCTATATCATAAGAATACCAAAAATATTTATCTTATCATATTATCTCTATCAGATCTCATTTCCGCAAGTGGCCGTGAAGGGATTGACAACCCCTTTATTGAGTTGGTTGCAAGTTCTTGTTTGTTTGTGTAGGTGCATGGGACTTTTGAGGAGCCTCCTACTGGATTGATACCTTGGTTCTCAAAAACTGAGGGAAATACTTACGCTACTATTGCTGCATCACCCTTTCCTCTTCAAGGAAAACCAACGCAAGCTCAAGACGTAGCATCTTGTTTGACCCAGGGCAGCTTTGTTGACTTGCTGATGTCATTCTAACGTAGTGCTGATGCAGTAAATCTATTTCTGGATTCAGGTTATTTTTAAATAATCCAGAAATTGCAGAAAATGCTCTAAACTTCTAAAAATCATAGAAATTAATCTATAACTCCAAATGCAAAGTTTTATATATTAGAAATGATCATAAAAATCCAATCTACCCATCTGTACTAGTTTCATGCATGTTGGAACAACTTATAGCTGCTGAATTGGTCAAATGAATTAAATGGCATTTGAATAATCCCATATGGAGTTTGAATTTGAATTTTGGGTTCAAGCCAACTCTATTGAACCTGTTGCTAGTTGCATTAGCTCAAATCAGCATATTGACATGTCATGATCATGCATCATATTGTGCATTGCATTGATTGTGTTTCCTTCTCTGTTGCCGGAATTTGTCCCCTCTCGATAGACGTGGTTCCGACGATGAGACCGATGACACCGATGAAGAACTATACTATCTTCAGAAGTGCCAGGCAAGAAAAAACCCCTTGTTCATTTGGATACAATCCCACTCTCTCGCTCCTGCTCTCTTTTACCGCATTAGGACAACAACGGCTCATGTGTTACTTGCCACGGTAGTTGAACCCCCTTTTCCCCTGCATGACCTGTCATTTCCACAGTAAATAGATGAAACCCACTAGCATGAGTAGGAGTTGTTTGAGCCCTGATGTGCCTACTCATTCATGTTTGTTGTCATGCCTGCTATTGCTTAGAGTTGAGTCAGGTCTGGTTCATCGGGGATGAACTGGGATGTTGTGAACATGTCCTACTGTGTGTGAGCTAAGTGTGTGAACACGATTTGGTAAAGGTAGCGGTGAGAGGCCATGTAGGAGTACATGGTGGGTTGTCTCATTGAAGCCGTCCTCAGGAACTGAGTTCTGTGTTTGTGATCCATGAACAGTTACTACCACTCAATGGGATCCTTAATTGACCCTCTCGGCTTCTTAACCACCCCCGTCCTCTCTCCACGAGTTGCAAGTAGTTTGTGGTGTTTGTAGTTTGCTGGAGGCCGTGGGCAGCACTGACCCGAGGGGTGCGCTGTGATGTGGTAGGCACGTGGCACGGTGTACGGGGCGCCCGTTTGGTGTCTCGGGAAACCCTGCTCGCATCATTCAGGGTCGTATGTGGAAACATTGGCCGGACTCCCTGCGGATGGAACCTGAATAGGCAAAAACCTGGACTAGAGACTTGAGTGTTTAGGTAGTCTGTGGCCGGCACCCTCGCCAGGCTTCCGCTTGAAGGTTGCCGAGATACATGATGTGTACATGGCGGTAAGTGGCGAGAGCATGTGTGATCATCTATTCGAATAGTCGCGTCCGCGGTGAAGGACCTCTGGATTGCCTGTACACTTCATAGACAAATGAAAGTGGATACTCTAGAATGTGCAAGATAAGCGTGAGTGTTATGGATGGCGTTCTCGTAGGGAGACGGGAGCGGATCCACAGTGGTGTATTGATATGGTGAATATGTGGACTCGTGTGCGCCACCTCAAAAGAGTTACTTGCACTCGTAGTTCAGGATAGCCATCGATTCAAAGCTGGCTTGCTGCAGTTAAACTCCACCACCCCCTTTATTGATAATGATGCATATGTCGTTAGTTTTGATGTAAGTCTTGCTGGGTACATTTGTACTCATGTTTGCCTATTTTATGTTTTTGCAGAGAGACTTCAGTCTCAATAGTAGTTCGGCATCGACTTTGACGTTTAGCTTGTTACCTCAGCCACGGTCTTGTGCCCTCGATATGATTTGGTAGATAGTCAGGCTTCTCAGCCTTTTTCATTTGTAGATGTTTGTACTCAGACATGTTTAGCTTCCGCATGTGCTTTGACTTGTATGCTCTAGATGTTGGGTCATGAGACCCATGTTTGTAATATCTCGCTCCTCGGAGCCTATTGAATAAAATACTTGAGTTGTAGAGTCATGTTGTGATGCCATGTTGTATTTGCACATATCGAGCATATTGTGCATATGTTATTGAAATGCTTGGTATGTGTGGGATCTGACTATCTAGTTGTTTATCCTTGGTAGCCTCTCTTACTGGGAAATGTCTGCTAGTGCTTCCACTGAGCCTTGGTAGCTTGCTACTGCTCCGGAACACTTAGGCTGGCTGGCATGTGTCCTTCTTCGTTCTTGTGTCTTTCCCTTCGGGGAAATGTCACGCGGTGTCTACCGGAGTCCTGTAAGCCTGCTACAACCCGGTTTATCGGAGTCCTGCTAGCCCAGTTGCTACAGCTCGGATTCACTCGCTGATGACTGACATGTTCATTGCTAGGTCATGTATGCCTGTCCCTGTAAGTTAGTGCCACCTTGGGTTCACGACTAGCCATGTCAGCCCGGGATCCTTGTCATATGGATGCTAGCGACACTATCATATACATGTGCCAAAAGGCGCAAACGGTCCCGGGCCTAGTAAGGCGACACCCGTGGGAATACCGTGCGTGAGGCTGCAAAGTGATATGAGGTGTTACATGCTAGATCGGTGAGGCATTGAGTCGGGGTCCTGCCAGCTTTGGTACCAGAGCCTTACTGCCTGTAGGATTACCAAGCCAAACTGGTCGAAGTTGAGTCTAGAAATGCTTTAGTTATATGTAGGGGAATTGATTGCGGATGGGAACGTAAGGCTCTTTTTACTCCTTTACCTCATGCCCTTCTGATCCGAGTCATCTTATCCTTCCTACGGGGTTAAGGAACTAGGATCTCTCTTCTTTCTAACAGGATCACGTGTTACTAATCCGTACTAACTTATAGGATTGTTGGTTTCAAGCCCGTTTAGTCTTACTACTTCCATGTGTTCATAGTTGGTCTCGGAACCTTGATATCGTGATGTTGAGTGGCTATGCCACCATTTTGCAGGATGTCTTAAATCCTTTTGAGCATTTACAGCCGTTATGCTGTCCGAGTCATCCCAGGTTTCTAAACAATCTGATGCATTTGCATATCCCTTCCTACCGTTTCGAAGTTCCTTTGTGCCAGGTCAACCACACTAACCAGTGTGTTGAGGTACTCCATTGCCTAGACATATATGTTGGAGTTATTATTATGGCCCTAGGTGTCTTAGAGTATCACCTAGTATTTCGTCCATGTTTTGTATTCACAATGTGGTGATTCTGGCCATTATTCTCGAAAGCATCCCATGATGCCACTTAGAAGTAGGTATTCTATTCCTGGGTTTTGAACCCGAGATTCACCCTACTTACTTCATGTTGATAGTGTTGCTCGTTCCTTTAGGTTATTAGTAACCTTTGCGATAGTCCTCGAGGTCCATGGTATACCATTCTTCCAGAATACCATGAACCATCATTGGCAGAAGTTCTTTGAACCAAAAGATCACAACCAGAGTGCACTTGTTGACTTCTCGATTCCATGTTGTGACTCTGCCAGTTCTACTCTTCTGCATGGGTCATCCGGAATAAATATGATGAGCTTTGTTCGACATGCTAATCCATGCATCCACAACTCAAAAAAATCATATGTTCTTTTGAGTTGTCCCTCCTTAGTTGTCTTCTGACCTTCGTCTAACAATTGATAGTCACGAGTAGTCGTGCATTCATGTTCATCGATGCCTATTATTCCTGTGGTCCGTCAAGCCATTCCATTCTGGAATGACTAGGAGAAACAAACTCCAGAACCTTATCCATTTCCAGGATTGGGTCAAAGAGTTGTACTTCGTAGGTCAAAATGCCAATCCAGCTTCTGTTCTGTTCTAGCTTGGAGTATTACTATCTTTATATCAAGAATGACATGGGAATTGCACACCATCCTATGAACTCTTGATTTAGTGATACTCTCTCCATCATTATTAATTCATTGGTCTTGTGTTATTGTAACCAAAATGCCGACAAGTGAATCGTGATGTGTGAAATCAATACCCCTAGCAACTCCGTTGCTTGGTAGTTAAGGGACAATAATTTTGTTCTTAGTGTGTTGGTTTTTGAATCATCATTCTAAGATAGATTGTGCTACCTAGTCCTTATTTCCGGTGCACTCTTAGATCAATGAGTTAGGATTGTGTCAACCCCTTGCTTATTTGATCATGTCGTCTAGCCCTGAAAAGCAAGATTGTTCTCGAGCTTAGTAACATATCAGTGGTTCGTAATTTCCTGAAAGTCTTCTCGGAAGTGTTACTAGGTTGTCACCTGACCGCTATGCTGAGTTCGTGATCAAGTTGGTTTCTTATAAACCACCCCTTCTCCAAGAATTTGTGTTGGATTCCTTGAGCTAGTTGGTTAAGCTAAACAACAACTTGGAGGGTTGGAAGATAAAAACTTATCCGACTCAGTTCATTCCAAGGAATATCCTTGTGCGTGTGTGCTGAGGAAAGATGATATCTTCACTGATTGATCCTGGTGTCAATTATTGGATCTATTGTGTTAACCAAATCTTTGATTTGCATATGGGCTATCATCAAATCAAATCAGAACCAACGATGTTCATAATGATGTCTTACTCGTGGTTGATCTCGCGAGCATACAGCATTATATCTTTTGTTCTGACCAATGCTATCGCCGTGTTCACATAATTGTGGAATTCCATTTATATGGAAACCTGGATGAATTGTTGTTGAGCCCATCGACAACATCCTTATCCTCTCCATGATTTCGTTTAACATTAAGCTAGTGTTGGAATCTTTTGAAAGCATTTCCTCATGCTAGTTCATGAAGCATATGCTCGGATGAAAAAAGTGACTTCCTCTGGTTCATGTGCATATGATGCAAGTTGCCACCGTGGATTTGAGAAAGTCAATGTTGCTTCCTTTGGAATCACCTCAAATCAATCATGCACACGTGCGAAGTATTCTGTGGTTTGAAGACTTGCAACCTTCATTCTATATGTGTCCCTAGCATACCAAGCCACTGATTGATTTGTTCAAGGAGAGAAGTATCTTCTTAAGAGCAAGACTTATGCAAGGACTTCGATATCCTTGTTGATGGTTCCCCACCTGAACTCGGTAGTGTTTTATTATAAGACTACTACATGGTCATGCTTGTCTGAGACAGCGTGTTCACATGTCTGCAGCAGAACTAGCTCATGTTTTTGAGCTTACAACCATAGTCCATCTCCCGAGAATCTTGCAACATCATCTCGTCGATTTGTGTTGCAAACATTCATTTTTCTTCCTAGACTCGATGAGTCTGGAATATCCTGACACCAACCAGATCTAAATCTCAGGTAGATATGACGGTTGGAACATTTCCCAAGAACTATAAAACTGGTCTCTCTGTAACCTGGTAAAGTGGATGTCCTGGCCAATACACCCAACTGGAAGACCTATTATTGTAGTATCTTGATTAAGGAAGTTGGACACCTCCCCATTAGGATTTTGTAGGACTTACTTCCTAGTTGTCCCTTATGGGTTTTTGTGTTCCTGAAGTCTGACCTTTTTACTTGATGTTCAAGATATCAGACCATATCTATGAATGGATTACGCAAGCACATCATGGAGAACATTAGAAGCGGAGTGCTAATTGTCTCTTGGTAAATCATCCAGATTCTGTTTCCTTAGCCTCGCTAAGGTGAAACCTGAGAAGGTGTTACCTTCCCTTGCATCTGCATCATCCATCACTATTCATCATGGGGTATGTTGTGTTTCCAGGATCCTTGACACGGATATTGGTAAATCCCTGCTGAATATGGAAATGCTCAATTTCTTGAGAGCACGCGCAAGCCCTAGGTGTTGTCATAAGCACTAACTGGGATTGCTCCCAGTTACCTCGGTTATGTTATAACCTTTCAAACAGTGGATCCACTCTCTACTTTTGGGTTTCTTCCTAGTTACCAGAATCATTCCTAGCATTTACATTTAGTTCCCAGCTTGCACCGCCAATGTGCCATTCTACCATGGGTCCCATCCATTTCCGGTGATAAGCAAAGTCACCCCTTGTGTTGTCTTCAACAAGGTAATCCACATCATCCATCCTAGTCTGGGTATGCCATTTTATCGAACCCCTCCAAACGATCGCTCGAGAATTGCCTGGCTGGTTTAGAGAGTCTCAATGATCTCTATATCAAAAGTAATTCCTTTTGCCAGTTAAGGTGATAGTTCTATGAGTCACCTTCCCTGAGGTGCCTTGTTATGGTATCATGGCAACTCAACTCCTCGCTATGTCGACAACCGTTCACCACCTTCTTAAGTGAGGAATTGTTGTCTACCTAGTGAACCTTCGTCATCTGTTTCACTCCATCCCTCTGGATGTATGCTTCGTGTCTCAGCTCGAGAGATGATTCAATGTATCACTTCGTGAGTTAATCCTGAGTTGTTCGATCTTCGAGAAGATCGATCCTTCTAGAGTTTTTCTTTTCCTCTTGTTGTCATGTAGTAGAGTTCAGAGAGCAAGACATCGAGACAATGATGGTGATCGAATCAACATTCTCACGAAGTGCAACCTGGATCATGAAGGTTATGTTAGTTACGCGTTCCCCTTCCATCTTACCCTACGTTTGAATCTCGGGACGAGATTCTTGTTTAGTGGGTGTGAGTTGTCACATCCCTAGTTCTGGTATGCTTTGGGCTAGCTACTCATGTGTTGCATCATGTTTAGATTTGATTTAAAGTTGAAATGTGGATTGGTCAAACCCTAGCACCAAAAAGAATTCAATAGGATCAAATAAAATCTTTGTTAAGAACCCAAAATGCCCTTTAAAAATGTTCATGATTTTTTATCAAGGTGGAAACCTCTGCCAAAATTCATTAGCATATTTGTTGGCCATTTATGGATTTTTGAATTAACCCATATTATATTTGAATTGGGGCATTTGAATTCTAAAAATATTTTAAATGCTCCAAATTATTCTGAAATCACTTGAGGGCCTCTGGATTAATTCAGTTAGTGCCCATATTTATGTTCAGAATTTAATAAAATGATTTAGTTCTAAAATTAAATCAAAACAAAGAGGAAATAAATAGAAAAATGAAACAATAGAAAAAGGACAGAAAACCTACCTGCACTTACCTGACGCCCCGCCGCAGCCCAGCAGAGGCCCAGCCCACTGGCCCGAGCCAGTCATCTTCACCCCCTCACCCCGAAGCAGTTGCGTGCCAATAGCAGCGCACGACCACGGTCACCTCCTGCTCCAGTGCGGCGTCCCGCCCCTTCCAGCCGTGCTAGCGAGATGGCAGACCCCCTAACCCCTCTCACTCTCCCGCCGTGGCCCTCGTCTCCTCTGCTCTCTCTCTCTCTCACGGCCGCCCAAACCAGCCGGTGCCTGCCGCCGCAAAGCACCGCGCCCACCACCATCCCCTTGCCCCATGGCTGTGACCTCTAGCTCTGCCTCGATGCCGTGAAGCTCCAAGCTGAAGAACATGCCAGCGGATGCCCTGCAGTGTCATTGTCACCATCTTCCTCGTCTGCTCCAACGAACATCATCGCTCGATTCGCCAACCTCCGAGCATCCCCGAGCACGCTGAGCTACTCATCGACCTCCTCGTGAGCTCCGCCGCTTTTCCCCTCTCTTCCCCGCGTCATTTTCGCCTCATAGCCGCTGCCGCCATTGAGGCCGAAGCTCACCTCCGCCCAAGCTCATCGCTGGCGCGGCTCCGGTGACCTTCGGGTCCCGTGCGTGTATCCGTTGAGTTCGTGAGCACCCGTGGGTTCGGCAAGTGCAAGCCATTGCTCAATTTGACCGCTGTGGCCCCGTTTCCATCACCTCCCGAGCTCCAGTCACCACGGTTCTCGTTATTGCTGTCGTTTCTGGCCTCCCCACACCCAACCGCCTGCACCACTGGATGCGGTACACATCTAGCTCACCGTATAGCCAGGCCGCATGCCCAGCCGACGCCTCTAGTGCAAGTCCAGCATGCCCCCACCGTGTTCTGTGGTCGCTGCCGGCTCGTCCCCGACGTGATGAAGTGGCATCGTCGTTAGGGACTAATTGCCCAGCTTAATTACCCCCTGACCCACTTACACATGGCCGCCACGCCCTTAATTAATATCATTTTAGTTCCTGTTTAGGTTTAACTAACCACAGTGGCCCCACGCGTCAGCTTTGACCGCGCTGACCTGGCTGTTGACTGGGTCCACATGTCTGGTTGACTTGATGACGTGTTTGTTGACCCGGCCCCACCTGTCAGCGAAACTAGCCAGCACTGTGTCACTGCGCAGTGGACTCCACTGGTCAGGTGATACGTCTCCAGCATATCTATAATTTTTGATTGTTCCATGCTATTATATTACCCGTTTTGGATGTTTATGGGCTTTACTTTACACTTTTATATCATTTTTGGGACTAACCTACTAACCGGAGGCCCAACTCAAATTGCTGTTTTTTTGCCTATTTCAGTGTTTCAAAGAAAAGGAATATCAAACAGAGTCCAAACGGAATGAAACCTTCAGGAGCGATCTTTTTGGAACAAACATGATCCAGGGGACTTGGAGTGGTCGTCAAGCAACAGAGGAGGCGACCACGAGGGTGCCCGGCACGCCCCCTATAGGTGGGCGCACCCCCCACCCTCGTGGGCCCCTCGAGCGTCCACCGACCTACTTCTTCCTCCTATATATACCCATGTACCCCAAAACCATCGAGGAGCACCACGAAAAACTATTTCCACTGCCGTAATCTTCTGTATCCGCGAGATCCCATCTTGGAGCCTTCGCCGGCGCTCCGCCGGAGGGGAAATCGACCACGGAGGGCCTCTCTATCATCTCCAAGGCCCTTCCAATGAGTTGTGAGTAGTTTACCACAGACCTTTGGGTCCATAGTTATTAGCTAGATGGCTTCTTCTCTCTCTTTGATTCTCATACAAAGTTCTCCTTGATCTTCTTGGAGATCTATTCGATGTAACTCTTTTTGCGGTGTGTTTGTCGAGATCCGATGAATTTTGGGTTTATGATCAAGTTTATCTATGAGAAATATGTGAATCTCCTCTGAATTCTTTTATGTGTGATTAAGTTACACTACAAAAAATACACTTCCGTGATGATATGTGTTTGTCACCGTAGGTCGCGTTTTTTGTCATGCATGTACATTCATGACAAATTTATGACAGAATCGAGATAGTCATACCTGTGCTGTCGTAGAAGTGTTCGATGACATTACCAAAATTATCATCACGGAAGTGTCCACTTCCATGACGATAAATCGCGCGTCACAGAAGTGCTTTCATCAAGGGTGACCGACACGTGGCATCTACCGTAACAGAACGCCGTTAAGCTATCGGGTTGGGTTTTGGATCCGATAACCCGTTAACAGCCCCGACAAATGGGGATTTTCCACGTGTAAAATCATCATTGGCTAGAGGAAACACGTGTCGGCTCATTGTTGGGACAGATGTCATCCACTCATTGGACAGAAGGCGCCTATGCTACATCGACACGTGGCACGGCCCAATAGAGGCCCATTCCTGTGAAAAGGCCGGCCCGTTTGACTTGGTCAAAAGGTGACGGGCCGGCCCATGGAAAGCCTGTTAACGTCCTGTTCGCATATAGCCCATTTACAGCCCGCTAACCCAAGGCCCATTAGGCCCTATCCGAATTAGGCCCAGTAGCTTCATCTAGGCCATCCAATATGATTCCAGCCCGTTTTCACTTCTGGCCCATGTATGGCCCATGACGTCTTTCGGCCCATATGAGGCCCTATGTAACTCTTGGCCTATTAATGGCCCGTGGTGAAACTGGCCCGCAATGAACAGTGTGTTACTTTAGACCCATTAACGGCCCGTGGTGAAACTGGCCCGTAATGAACAGTGTATCGCTTTATACCCATTAAGGGCCCATTATTCAGTTGGGCTGTTTCCAGCCCATGTTATCTTTCGGCCTACTCAGAGCCCATTTATTCTTGGGCTCATTTGCAGCATTCGGTTACTTACGACCCGTTATTGTCATTTTGTGCTTGTGGGCCAAATTCAGCCCGTCGTTATAGTCGGCCTGTTTGTGGTCCGTTAGTCTGTTGGGCCATTTTCATAGCATCACCAAATACAGCCTATTAACGGCCCATTATGGTCAGCTAATAAAACGCACGATTTCCATTATAGGCCCGTCTACGGCCCATTAAAGGCCAGTACAAGACCCATAAATGAGTCGGCAGCCCATGGATCCTACGTGACGTTGAAGGCCCATGGATCCTGCGTGACGTAGAAGGCCCATGGATCCTGCGAGACATAGAAGGCCCATGGACACTGCGAGACGTAGAAGGCCCATGGATCCTGCGAGACGTAGAAGGCCCATGGATCCTACGAGACGTAGAAGGCCCATGGATCCTACGATACATAGAAGGCCCATGGTCGAGCGAGTTGGCCCCTGTTTGAATGATATAGCATATTAAAAGAATTATCCTACTCAATACTATCACCTCTAAAAAGCATACACTATAAAACAAAGAGATCAAGGCATAGAAAGGTAGAATAATCCTACACTATACAATAAAGAAATTACAGCCGATTATACCCACTGGGCATTATGGTACGGCACAGGTGATAATAAAGCATACACAAATAGCAAATTACATACACTGGGCAAATACGGCTCATACATCATGGACGCGCATCAATTTAACTCCATTTGAACTATAATCTCTTCAGAAAATAGGATTGGCCGGATTCAGATAGCACAAATTTCAGTCTACAAAATCTCCAATTCCTTCATGGTTACCTCGGTGTCTTGTTTCATTTTTTTGACTCCTGCATCTAATACCTGCATGTCCAGTCTCAACTTGTTGATTATACATTGACAATCATGTACATGTTGTCTTGCCACCTCTAGTTGATGCTCGAGAACATCAGCACATTCCAATTCAAATCCATAATCATTTGGTAACCGCCATGCCGCACTGCTCGCAGATTTTTGTGTTGATGTCACTTCATCCTGAAATGTTTCTGTAAGTACACATGACTAGGGCAAAATTATAGTTACAACAGTGAAGCGAACAAGACACTATTTTGTACTACATGGCAAAACAGGACTAACAATAATGTTACACGTCACTTTCACAAAAAAATGTTACATTTCATGAAGCATAAGCAGGTGATATTTTAAAAATTATAAAAAAGATAGTCTGTGCAGCCTGCATACAGAAATCCCTCTTAGCTCACCAGAGGAGCATGATGTTGGGGCCCAATCAAAAACACAGACAAGTTACAAATTTAGACAACACGTTGCGTATAAGTAAGCAAGCAGTTGCCCATTCTGTACCTCAATTAAAGTCTTAGGGAGCATAATGAACAATAGAGGGTTTCATACAAACATACTACAGCAGGCAAAACTATGAAATCATGAGCATAGTATAAACTAGATTGTGAGCCTCATGCAATAATAGTTGGTTAATAGACTTCAAAGCTTCAGGCACACTTCGGCAGAGTAATTAAATGGTAAGGCCTTTAATTATGTCAACTAATAGTGATACAAGTACCGAACATCAGGCATAATTATTTGGGCATCTCATTAAGTGAGGACAAATAAAGCAATTGAAAAGAGAAAATTAACTATGCCTGAAACAAACAAGGAATTGAACTGTTGAGTTGCATACAGTGACTTACCTTAGCAGGTTGAAGAGGCTCAGCGCAGCTCCTACTTCTCTTGCAAGCCTCCTTCCTAACATCTTGTACATGGAAATCCTCAATCTTATCTTCATTGCACCCCCTCTGCAAGGTGACACAAACTAGTTACTCGTCTCCTCGGAAGATAAATATGAATACTTTCCAGTCTGTGAACACAAAAGGATGAGAGCATAACAAAACAACACCACATAATGAAACATGCCGCATCTCTTGCACTTGCACACAATGAAATGAGCATTTACTATGTCTGCACTATGTAAAAACTAGGCATACCTTCGAACTGGATCTCCAGGTACTCTTGGAGAGCCTACTGTAGTGTACAACCAAATCTTTATTCACCTATGAGTTAGACAAGGACCCACTACAGCAGCCCTTAGTGTTTAAATCGTTGACAAGCTCTGTTAGAGTGCTAGGTCAAGAACAACAAGTAATCAAAGAAAACAGTCCTAGTATGGCTGGCTGATGCAAACAAGAAATTGAACAGATGTGTGAGCAAATCTTACATATCAAGAAAAGAAGCAAAGAAGGAGGCTTAAAGACCATCACTTGACTGACCGGATTTAAGGGGCATTTAAACATCATGTGCAACGTATGAACTAACATAAACATTGCATATTCCAGATTCTACAATGGAATGCACATGTATTAGGTTATGCCATGCATGATGATGCCTAAATGTATAGATAGCAGGCAGGAGTGATTCATCATTGAACTCACAATTGAATTGCAGGTTAAGGGCCAGTTCGATTCCGCCTTTTCAGGGTATATTGTCAAAATAAGCCATAAAAGATGTAAAGAAGTCATTTTTTAGTTATGGGCTTGGGCTTAACTAATTTCGCTTTGGAGGGGGGTGTTTCGGGTAGAACCTCACTAAAAATTGAAGGGAAGGGGAATAGTGAAATGACTCTGTTGTCTATCTATATTACACTCAAAATGCAACTGCTGACGCCTGTGTCACACCTGACCCTCAAGTAAAAACAAACACACAAGCATTCATTGCCCTGCCCGCTTGCATCTCCTCTCCCCTTTCCCTCTACCTCGATCCCCTGCCTGCAGCACTAGGGTTCGTCCAGTGAGCCATCGCCACTGGTCCCATCTGGCCTGGTCCTCGACGATGCTATGTCCAGCTAGGCTACATGGCCGGCGGGTAGGGGCAAATCTCCCTGGCTGCTCCTCCCTCTGGCGCCGCCCCTCATTCTCATGGTCTCCAGCAGCTGCTCCACTGTGGTTCGTCCAACGCACTACTCCAGCGGGTGCTGCACAACTACGGCTGATGCCACACTGCGGCAGAAGGTACCTTGTTCCCCCTCCCCTCCTCCCAGGCCATGGCCTTGAGGTGCTGTTGAAGGACGAGCTCATCCAACAAGGTGAGGATCTCCTCTGATTTTTTGCCAAATTTTCATTCTGATCCACTATACGATGAATTGCTATGAGCTGCTTCTGCTGCTGCTATATGATGCATTGCTATGAGCTGCTCTTGCTACTGCTATATGATGAGTTGCTATGAGCTGCTGCTGCTGTATGATGAGTTGCTATGAGTTGTTGCTGCTGCTATATGATGTATTGCTATGAGCTGCTGCTGCTATATGATGAGTTGCTACAAGCTACTCCTGCTGCTGCTATATGATTAATTGCTATGAGCTGCTCCTGCTGCTGCTATATGATGAATTGCTATGAGCTGCTGCTGGTATACGATGAATTGCAGACTGCTGCTATTGTATGATGAGTTGCTATGAGCTGCTGCTGCTGCTATATGGTGCTTTCAGGTGGTGCTGCTATATGATAATAACCAGCCACTTGGACCATCGAATTTCAACAAATAATTGTTCTTCATTTAAATGTGGGTCATGCGTTCTTCATTTAAACTAGGCAATGGGATCTCTATGGAAAACATTGACCAAAATAGATTGTGCCAAGTAGATGGTATCTTTGTATTTGCATTTTGAGAAAATAGTGATGGTCTGTTTTCCTATCATATTAATTACTGCACTGGGTTCAATTTGTGATGTTTGCAAGTCAAATTATTTTCCATATGTGCAGCAAAATGAAAAATATATATAATGCAATCTAGACTTTCCACTGATCATACCAAAGATAAGCTGAAAACGCAATGAAAAGAATTGGTTGGCGTATTACATGGAGATTATATTCACAGGTGCTTATTTTCTTAGGATAACTCGTAATAACTATCCCTAAGAAACTTGGCTAATAGAAATGGCATACAAATAACATGTCATGATGATTGCAATGGAGGAGTGACGTACCATAGCACACTGTATAGGCTCACCGCTGCCTCTCCTTTTTTTTGCGATGTTCGATGAAATTGCCACATACATCTTGTACTTTTTCATTGTGTAACCCTATCTACAAGTTGAGACAGCTAATTTCAGACATCTCTACATGATACTACATTGCATATCCCTTGCGCATATTTAAACCACCAATTAACGATTGTGTGCGTACCATAAACTAGCCATGACTCTGTATGCTGGACTGGCAGGGACTCTAAGGGAGCCTAATGTAGTGCACTGGAATTCCTACATGCCACCTATGATTTTGTGTAATGTACTACCCCTGTTCCTAAATATATGTCTTTGTAGAGATTCCAGTATGGACCACATAAATATGTATATAGATGCATTTTCGAGTGTAGATTCACTCATTTTGCTCCGTATGTAGCCTATAGTGGAATCTCTAGAAAGACTTATATTTAGGAATGGAGGTACGATGTAGTATCATGTATGACATCTACATATCTAATTTAGCAGCCAGTAGTAGAAATCATTGTCTTCACAAAGGGATTACTGGTCGAAAATCGTAGCAAAGCACACTGGCAGGCACAGAACAATACAAGAGAGAGAGACGCGCTTACAAGATCATAACAATGCCTCTGTCCAGGATCTTGGTTGGCCAAGCTGTTAGATCCAGAAGAAACATCGTCCTTGTAGTTTTTGCCAGCTGCATAACAGGTAACAGCGACCGGTTAGTATATTTGAAGTACATCGGGCTGGTGATGCTGGACGGGTTTAAAGGTGACAAGTACCTAGGCCGTGGCGGGTGCTTGGCATCTCTCCAGACGGTGGGAATCAGGTTAGAAACGTCGAGGGTGATGACGCTGCGCTGGCTATCGGGGTCCGGTAAGGAGATCTAGAACCATCGAGTAGGGTGTTTGTGGAGCAGCTCCGGTAGGGTGGACTACGGTGTGGGCGAAGCGGATCTGTGGCCGTGGACGAGGGCGTAGGTGAAGCTGCTTCGGTGGTTGGGTTAAGGATGGTGTCGACGACGCGGATCTGCGGCCGTGGACGTGGACAGGGCCTTCATGGGTCCCAAGTGGTGGCGGCCTCCCATATTCTACTTCTCCTCGATGATGGCAGCGGACAGGGAGAAGCTGGCCACTGACTGGTCGCTCTCCATGCACCCAGCTTCTGTCTCTGCCTGCATGGCGCTGCCGCAAGCACGGGAGGCGCGCCCATAGACATGGGAGGCGCGGCCACCACAGACACTAGTGGTGCGGTACGACGCGGCAGCGACAGCGCCCATACCAGCGTGCTCGCCGCCGTGCTGGCGTGGAGTAACTCGCCACTCCTCATCGAGCTGAACTGGAGCGGCGAGTTGCTGAACCACGCGCCTGCTTGGGGCGGCAACTGGCTCCATCGGGCCAAGCGAGGTTGGTGAAGCACCGAGCGGCCTCGCCCGTATCCGGAGGGCTCGGCGGGCCACCCAGCCGGGTAATATGCCGGAGAACGGCTCATCGGAAGCCATCGGAAGGATGGAGAAAATGGTGATGGAGGAGATGGGGGAGCGGCGGAGGGGTGAAATTCTTGCCCGCTGTCTGTCTGGCCTCGTGTAAATAGAGGGCGGATGGTAGGAGCTTGGCCGGCGTCTGGCCTCGTTTAAACTGAGGGCGGACGGGAGGAGCTCGGCCGCTGTTGCATTTAATTCCGGCCCGCTCATGAACGGACGTGTGGCCGGAGTAGGATTCTCGGTTTGCATGCGGGGCACCGGGCATGCAGCGGGCGGCGTAGTACTATTCGATTTGATAGCATTAGTGAGCCGTCAAATCACAAAGGCCCTCGCCTCTCGTGAAACCGACCGAGCTAGACTGCCCGCCCTCTAGCCTTTTAAAAAATGTATATACTCCACTTTTGTACAGTAGTAGTATCGATGGATTGCGCCATGGAGCAAAACTTGAAATTAAAAAAAAGGTGGTACATATAGAGAGCGCTCGTGAACTATGTGTCATACATGGCAATTAATAAAGTACTACATGATACTTATATGATACATGGCGCAGGAGTACTAAGTATTATTAATACAGTTTTGCTAGAACTCATCTAGATGATATATAATTTGGTCTCATTCATCTTTTATAGCCATTGGATGTGATGCTATAAGATGCGTGTGTGTTGACGTGGGTTGTATTTGTTCTTGTGCAACGAATTGACCACTTCATGTCATGTTTGATAGTCTCAAGTCATTAAAAGCATACAAGCCCCACATCTCTTCTTGGTTGATTCCTCTATTTATGTCAAAAAATAAGAAACAACGTGAGAGTTAATGCACCACGCCTATGTGTTAGACTAGCCACAATGGTGAGTAAGGCTGGCCATAGTGGGGGTAACATAGCTAGTATCATATATTTGGGACTCACAAACATGTTTATGTGGCAGGCAATTAAAGAAGAAAGAGAGGGTAGTAGTAACATAGATAGATACTGTAACATAATAAATATTATGCTACTATGTGTCATGCATGGCAATAAATGAGACCATCTATGATACTACTTTATGATACTATGCACTATAGATGTAGTATCATACACTAGTATCATATGCATGATACTAGTATATGTTACTCTCCACTATGACCAGCCATACACTAGTAACATACACATATCCCTAGACTACGTTACTACCTTCATAGTGAGTACTACCTCCGTCCTTGTTTATAGGTCCCTTTTATAGTTTGTGCCAAATTTTGACTAAAGATTTAACTAACAAAATGTTAATGCATGTCAAGAAAAATTATCTCATCGGATTCATATTTGAACATAGTTTTGAAAAATATAATGTTTGGTGACATGCGTGAACATTTTCTTAATTCAATCTATGGTCAAAATTTGGCACGAAATACAATGGGGGCCAATAAACCCGGATAGAGGTAGTAGTAACATAAGTGTGGTAACATGCAAAGCTTCATTTATTAGGTTATAGACTCATATTGCATTGGGACATGTGATGTTACAGTAACTAGCTAAGTTATTATAACTACCTCTCTCCTCATTAACTCACTGCCACATAAGCAAATTTGCTGAGTTGGACTCGATGTTACTACTGAAGTTACTCCCACGGTGGCTAGTCTTACGAGTATTTGGTTTTCGTAAGATTACTTATAATACTCACCTAGACGTAGGGAGTATTCGATTTGACAGCGGGCGGCGCAGTTCCCGATACGCCTTTAATGCATACGACGGAGGGAGTAGCGGTTCCCAATATGTTGAACGGCCAATGCATCCTCCTTCAATTAATGCATGAGGGAAGTAATGGGAGGAGGTCCAGGAAAAGAGGCTGCACGATGTGAATGCAACGCAGTTTGCCCTCATTGCCCTCATATAAAGGCACCCCTCCTCCATTCCAATGCATCTACAGCATCATACGCACCTAAGCACCTACACTAAGCGCAAAAGAGATCGCTCCAGACCCATGGCGGCGATGCGCGTGAGCGGTCAGCGGCTGCGCCAGATGGTCCACGACGCCGGCCTGCGGCATGGCGCCGAGGATCGTCTCCAGACGGTGTTGGAGACCGGACCAGATGATCGTTGCCACTAGCAACAAGTTCACCGTCCTCAAGAAGCTCGCGGACGACATCGCCGTACTCCTCCAGCCCGCGCGCTCGGGCTCCTCATTGCCTGCCACCCTAATCGGCCTCCATGGCCGGAACCTCTTTCAAGCACTGGTGGCCCTATGACTGCCCGCCAATGCCACGAAGAATGTCCACCTGGAGGTCGCGCTTGCCGCGAGGCGCCTCGCCCTGCAAGAATTCGTCGACCTACACATCCACGCATACGAGCAAATCGTGTACATAGGTATCTACAAGGCCAGTGAGGACGCTACGACGTTGGCCTTCCACAACCGGCTGGAAGCCTTGGATGCCTTTGTTGAGAAGCACCTCGACCTCGCCACAAAAGCCGCTGCTCCTTAGCCGCCGGTCGGTGGCCCGGCGCACTAAGTTGAGGAGGAGGAGGTCGTACGTTCGTGGATCCATCTTTCTTCTTGCCTTCTATAACCACCACTGCGGTCGCATCATCGTGGCCTTAATTCTTATTGTGTTGTTGCATTCTCGTTCTAGTCAATACCGACATGTGCGATCCCTTTGCTTAATTATATGCATCACTGTAACTAGTACTCCATCCGTCAATTTATAAGTCGTGCTTACCTTTTCCATCAAATTTGTGCAACGCGCGGGCATCTTGCTAGAAACACTAGAATATGTCTATATAATCCGTATGTGATAGTCCATTTGAAATCTCAAAAAAGACAAATATTTAGGTACGGAGGGAGTAATATATCAGGAGTATATCAAAACAATAGTGATTTCTTTCAAGTTTGTGAACAAATACTACTATTCTACTACTTTGGATCCGTCACAACGCACGGGCACATTGCTAGTAAAAGGAAAAGGCCTGCCACGTTCGCGTCGCACCCTCACACGCCCGAGAATGGGGAGTACAACACGGACCGTCCGTCACGACACATAGCTTAGGGAAGGCGTGTTGCCTAGCAGTGGCGGAGCTTGAAGCAAAACGTTGGGCGTGCCAGTCTAGCCAGGCTATAGAAATTACCCTTGCGTTGACGTTCCATGCCTCAAAACTGGATGTACAACTACGAAAATCCTGCTAGGTTGGGCGGGCCAGGGCACGTGTTGGCCCTCACGTAGCTCCGCCCCTGTGCCTAGCATTTTCACTTTCATGTGGGACCGCCCGTTGAGCAAACCGACACCCCGCCCGCTGCCGGGTTGGAAAACAGAAACAAGGGGAAGATCTAGCTGTAGCACGGAAGCCAAGAAATTTTGTGTCAGACGGGGCTCGTTGATAGAGTAGGAGCATTCCGTACTAGTACCACTCCTACCAAGTTTGTACTCCTAATACTATTATATAACTAGTACTACCACTATACAACTAGTAGACACGTGCACGGCACAACATCGTAGGAACAAAAAACGGGAAGATCTTGTTTTGGGTGATTTATCTTTTTTTCAATCAACGTAGTATGAATAATATGATGTGGGGGACACCCATGAAGCTTATGTGGCTTGGTTGCATGGCTACGGAAGGTTAGAGAAAAATAAATAGATAATGTGTTTAGAGTGCACTCTACTAAATAGATATACTTTGGATCCATTGCAATGGACCGACACATCTATATCTATACCCCCTATATAGTGTGTGAAAAACTTTGAAAGTTGGTCGCTGGATAAAAATTCGATGGTGCGGGAGTACGGATCTGTCACGCCCAAGATGCAACCCTATCCTAAAGGAACTCGAAGGTCCCACCAAGGATAGAAGCGCATCTTGAACACGCTTTTGCAAGGTGGATATCATTACATCAACATTACATAATAGATGGGGATACATACAAAAGGCATACAATGCCACACGAATACAACATCATATTACATAAGAGCACCATCCGACTACGGATGAAACACAAACAGAAACTCAAACAACATCCACCCTGCTAGCCCAGGCTGCCGACCTGGAACCTATCCCCTGATCGAAGAAGAAGCAGAAGAAGAACTCCAAAACAAGTAAGCATCACTCTTGCGTCATGATCATCGCATAAACTTGTACCTGCAACTATCGTTGTAGTAATCTGTGAGCCACGAGGACTCAGCAATCCCATTACCATGGGTATCAAGACTAGTAAAGCTTAAAGGGAAAGGAAGGGGTAAAGTGGTGAGGTTGCATCAGCGACTAAGCATAATATGGTGGCTAACATACGCAAATGAGAGCGAGAAGAGGAGCAAAGGAACGGTCATCAACTAGTAATGATGAAGAAGTGATCCTGAGCTCCTACTTACGTCAATCATAACATAGAAACCATGTTCACTTCCCAGACTCCACCGAGAAGAGACCATCACGGCTACACACGTGGTTGATGCGTTTTAATTTGGATCTGGTGTCAAGTTATCTACAACCGGACATTAACAAATTCCCATCTGCCACATAACCGCGGGCACGACTCTCGAAAGTTTATACCCTGCAGGGGTGTCCCATCTTAGCCCATGATAAGCTCTCGCAATCAACAAAGGATATTCCTTCTCCCAGGAAGACCTGATCAGTCTCGGAATCCCGGTTTACAAGACATTTCGACAATGGTAAAACAAGTCCAGCAAGACCGCCCGATGCACCGACATGCTGATAGGAGCTGCACATATCTCGTTCTCAGGGCAACACCGGATGAACACTACGTACAACTAAAACCAGACCTCAAGTTTCCCCGAGGTGGCGCTGCAAGTGGCTCTAGTTCTGACCAACACTTAGAGAAGCATTGGCCCGGGGGGCTGAATAAAGATGACCCTCGAGAGAGCGACTCCCAAGGGAAAAGTAGGTGGTGGTGAGGCAAATGGTAAAACCAAGGTTGGGCCTTGCTAGAGGAGTTTTATTCAAAGCGAACTGTCAAGGGGGTCCCATAAATCACCCAACCGCGTAAGGAACGCAAAATCCGGGAACATAACACCGGTATGACGGAAAGTAGGGTAGCAAGAGTGGAACAAAACACTAGGCATAAGGCCGAGCCTTCCACCCTTTACCAAGTATATAGATGCATTAATAATATAAGAGATATTGTGATATCCCAACATAATCCTATCCACCATGGAGCAATCTTCAACTTCACCTGCAACTAGCAACGCTATAAGAGGGGCTGAGCAAAGCGGTAACATAGCCAAGCAACGGTTTGCTAGGAAGGGTGAAAAGGTTAGAGGCTGACATGGCAGTTTGGGAGGCTTGATCAACAAGTGATAGGAAGCACAACATAGCGATAGAATGAAGCAACTAGCATAGCAATGATAGTAATGAGATCCAAGGTGACGGTCATCTTGCCTGAAATCCCGCTAGGAAGAAGAACGAGGTCCATGAAGAAGACGAACGGGAGTAGTCGAACGAATCCTGACAATCGCAACATTACCGGAACTAAGAGGCAACACCAGAAAGAAACAAACAACATGGTAAATGCACAAGCATAAACATGGCATGATTCATAAACAAGTATGATGCATGTCCGATTTAATGAGGCATGGCATGGCAAAGTGCAACAAACAATACTACAAGTTAAGTGGAGCTCAATATGCAACGAGTTGCATATTGACGAAACACCACATTCAATCATTTACTTCGCTCTCGTTTATGCTACTCATCAATATTAATTGTTGTTAAACAAGGCAAGGGGTGAGGCATAAGTAAACTAACTATTTAGGCAAATTTGAATGAGGCCGGGACAACAAACAATAATTCCGGAAAATCCCCACAAGTAATATTCGAATTTGGTACTATTCTGCGCTATACACAATTTTAATGTTGTTAAACAGCAAGATAAAGTGCAGCAAGTTAATCTATGCATTTTTCTAGCCCATTTACATATAAAGAACATTTAAATCCGAGCTACGGTTATTTAGTTATGAAATAAAACAATTTAGCACGGCATTTGAGCAAATTTAATGAAACAACATTTTAAACATTTTGAACATGGATGAAAACAGCATATTGTGAAACTAGCTAACATTCTAAGCATTTTACATATATAGTTTGTTTAATTTGGATGCATGCATATTTAGTTATTAACAATTCAAAATAGGGGCATTTTCTGTAAATAAGAATGCATTGGAAAAATGCTAAAATACACAGACTGGTAAAAAAAAATGCACGGTCCAGAAGCACTAGAGTGCAGCGGCCCAGAGGTTGGATCGGTCCCAAGTGGCTGTGGGTGTATGCGCTCGATGTAAAACAGAGAAGCAAGGGAAAAAGGAAAACGGGAGAACCTGGTTTCGAACCCAGGACTTCTCGGATAGAGGAGCAGAGCGCTGACCAGTGTGATGCTGCTGCATGATTGTGCATAACAACGGCGTGGCTAAACTTGAACCAAATCAAAGGCCAGGCCTTCTTCTTCGTGGATCACAGAGGAACTGGGTGACGACGCCGGCGAGCAAGACAGCGACCGTCGTGACCACATGCTGAAGGCGTGGGTGCGGAAATAGGTGAGTGTAGCAGCTATGGGGTGCACATGTGCAGAGGACGCACGTGCGTGCAAAGAAGCAGAGGAGGCAGAGCCACCTCACCGGACTTGCCTTCCGACGTGCTCGGGAAGCAAGGTCCGGCCATGTCATGGAGCTTTACGGAGCTGCTACTCACTGGATGGAGCATAAAGGGCGATGGGTTGTGATGCGTGTGTACGAGCACGCGAGGGTGCGGGCGTGGATGCGCAAGGAGGGGCTGGCGCAAGGCTGAACCTCGCTTCGGCCATGGTTGCCGACGAGCAAACGCGACGACGGCGAGGGCGGCTGTGCAGCGGCTAGGCAGGGGCTGGACAAGTGCCTGAGGGTGTGCAAGCGGAGCAGCTGCGGGAGCGTGGGTCGCAGACTGCATGTGTGCGGGTGTCCAGGCACGAGCAGGAGCCCGTCTCGGACATGGAGAAGACGACGACCGAAGCCGCGGGGGTGGTGTTCCGTGGCGGCTGGGCGTGCAGCGCTTCGGTCTTGTGTGTGCGACCACAAACAGAGAGGGTCGAGCAGGGAGTGGCACAACGAGGCGGTGTGTGCGAGAGATGATCCAGAGCGGGGCGAAGCCCGAGGAACCACGAGGACTACTGCAACTACGCAACAAAATTTAGAACTCATCGGAGCAACAAGAACACGAAGATGGCATGGATCTAGCGACGACTCCAGCGATCGAATCACGATGGAAAAGAGCAGGTTTGGAGTTGGGTATACCTAGTATACCTTTGACATGAGGATGCAGCTGGGGATGCAGAATATCAACGGAGAGGAGGTGAGGAACTCTGGTGGACTTGCTGTCCGTGAAGAAGACGGAGTAGAGGATGAAGAGGACGTCGGGGAAGGCGTCCTCGCACTTGGATCGGCATCAGAACGGACTCGGGGAGGCGTTGTGGTGTTCGGGGTCGACGAAGGGAAGGCCGGCTATGCTCCTACTCCGGTGATGAGCTCTTGCTTGGGCCGGCCATGGTGGCTGCAAGGAGGAGATGGAGCGGGGAGGAGCTGCCCTCCTGGGTGGCGGCAGCGAGGAAATCAAGAGGGAGAAGGGGGAAACCCTAGGGCGTGGTTGCTGGCTTAAAAGGAGGGGAGAAGACGGCGCGACCTCGGCGTCCGTGAAGCTCACGGCGCGAGCGCGAGCGCTCTGTCTCTGGAACAGAGACGTCGACGCAACGGGGCAGGTGGCCGTGAACAGAGTTGGTCCAGGTGGGCTGCGTGCGTGGTGAGCTGGGCTGCGGCTGCTAGGTTGCTGCTACTCCTACTGCTTCTGCCTTCTTTTATTTCTTCAACCAGAATAAAAGAGCAAAAGCACAGAGGAAAACGAGAGTTAAGAGGAAGAAATGAATATACCCCTAGAGTCCACGAATTATGTCGTATTTGATAAAATTGAGTTGGGCATTTTTAGAGGTAGAAAAATAATCCTAGTTTGAATTAAATTCAAACTTGAGCCATTTTTGAACCCAACCAAAACAACTCCAAAATGGATGAAATCTGATAGAGAGGGTTTAGGCATGGTTTAAGATTAATAGGGAAAGAATGAACATTTATGGAGGAGGGGAAAAGGTCACTTGCAATAAAGGGGAATTTGAAAGAAGGAAGAAGTGAAATGGTTTGCACTTGGAGAAGGGCCTTGGAGAAAAGATGAAGAGACAAACAACCATAGGAGGAAGAGGGGAAGATGGAGAGCACATAACCAACACATCAACATAAAGAATGCAACACACATGATGATCATGATATAATGCAATAAAAAAAATGACAAGAGGCACATCCATATCATGCAGCATATAACAAGGTGAGATGAGCATGGCAAACAAACAAAGATGGCGCAATACAATATAATAAAATATGAACAGGATGCAAGAAGCAAAATATGGCAATGGCACTCATCATGGTCATGGCATCAACATAGAGGAATGAAGGATGCAAAACAGTTATGATAATGCAACAAACATAATAAACACACGGCAACAACTAAAATAAATAGAAGGCATCTGGAGCATCGGTCTCGGGGCGTTACAACTCTCCTCCACTAACAGAAGATCTCGTCCCGAGATCTTAGGAACGAGATGGAAGAGAAAGAGGATAAGATAAAAAAGAGAGCAAGAGAGAATATGAAGGAAGTTGAGAGCACTCGGGTAGAAAACAGGAACAGCGATCATGACGAGAATCAAAAGCTCGTCATAAGATAGACTCTGAAGCCAGTCCGGTTAGAAGAAGATAGAAAAGGAATAAGAATGAAAGAATTTAGGCAGCACTCCGGCTAAACATGGAAAGAGTAGAACATGAACTTCACCCAATGAGATGGCACTTGACAAGATGAACAATGCAATGCGTCTGGATAATTGAAAGAATTGAATGAAAAGAACTTAGAAGGAAGGATTGAATGGAGTTGTTGAGGAAATCAACAACGAAAGCATAAGCTTATTGTGGACTTATGAAAAACAACTCAAAACTTGAGGTGAAATTATACCACAACCGATGTCTGAATAGTTGAGAAGAAGGAAGAAATGCAAGACTCCACTTCAGAAGAAAATGGAGAATTATTTGCACTTCGAGATGCGAGAAGAAAAAAAAAGAAAAAAATAGTTGACTCCACCAACAAAATCTTGACGAACTCTTGAAGAATGGATTAAATCCTTAATGAAGCACCGTCAAGAACTCCGGTAACAAAAGGATGACGAGATAAAATTGAAGGATGAAAAGAAATAAGATTAAAGCATTGCGATGATTCGGATGGAGCTTCACGACGAGACAAGCGAGAAGCTTAGGACTCCGGAAAAAAGAAAAGACGAACAACTTAGAACCGAGAAATTATTCAACATGAACAATCTCCAAAGGAAGGAATTAATCAACTTGATGAAAGAAGAACAAGAATTACGTTATGCTTATCCTCCACCAATTAAATTGATGCGAAAGCAATGGATTTGCATACCAATTATTCCCATTGGGAAAAGATTAAGGGGAGATAAAGCGCCAGAGTTGGGAAGGTCTTCATGAGCCACCGGTAGGATTGGAAGGAACGAGTGAATTGATATGATGAGAACAGAAAAGGAATCTTCAATGAACCACGTGAGAATTCAAACTTGAATGACGAAAAGGAATGAATCACCGGGAAGAATTAGAAAAAAACATGAAGATACTTGAGAGAATTTGATACCACGAAATGAAGAGGTGTCGAACTGATTAAAGCATGAAGCATCAGAAGAATATGGAGATGAAAGAAGAGGCACAGATATAGAATAATTGGAGAACAAATTTGAAAACTTAGAACGAAGAAATATTCCAGAAAGATGACCTCCGGATAATCGAGAGAGACAGCAGCTCCTGAAATGCTCCGGGTGGATGAAAAGAATTTGCACGACTGGAAACAATTAGATAGGATAACATCGAGATAGCACCGTGAATCTTCGAGAGAATGGATAAGATTTAAGAAAAATTCTTCTTCGGTCTTCAAAAGATGAGAACATTGACGAGAAACAACACCAAAATTTATTGAGACACTCCGGGGAAACGAAAAGCGAAGAGGTTGAGCCAATAATGAAAATAATTTGAAATCGATCTTGGCAAAACATCTGACTGATGAAATCCATTCTTACGTCAAACTTCGAAAAGGATTTGAGAATAACTCCGAGAAAATCAGAAGAGTCAGGTAAGATCCTGGGAAAAGACCTGTGGGTTAGGGCCCACTGAAAAGAAACACCGTTGGAAAAGGATCGTTGGAGAGAGAGATGATGCACCAGAACGATTGAAAGGTTTGAATGAGGTGACAACCTCGAAATAATAGAATGCAAACATGAATCTTCTGAGATGTCTTTAACACTCTGGGATAATAGAATGTCGAGAGGAGGAATGAGCAAGAGGAAAACACTTCGGTCAAGGAAAAGAATACGATCAACACCGAAAACTTGACTTGGATCCACCGGAAAGAAAATGCGATGAACAATGATGAACTAGATGAGACTTCACCGGTTGAGACAATTGAGGAAAGACTGAAGATACTCCGCACGAATGAAATGGATGGTCGAAAGAGACTCAAACTCCGGGAAGAAAAAGGGTGGGAGGGCGGAAAAACAAAGGCAACTTGGAAGGGGGAACCGACGAATATCTTGAAGAGAAAACACCGGTTGAATTCATTGAGGAAAGAAACCAAAGACTTCGCATGAGTAGGATGGGTACTCAATTACGGGCTTCGGCTTCGAGAAGAAAAGGGGTGGGCGGGTGGGAAAAAGAAAACAACTAAGGATTGAACTTAGCAACGATGAAGAGGCTCGAGTCAACTTGATGAGAAATGCACCGGATGAAAAGAGATGAGAACCAACGATTAGAAAACCAACTGCGTGATTCTAAAGAAAATTTTAAAGGGGAAGAGGAGTAACTGAAAACACCTACGTCAAGATTCCTCACCAGAGCGACGAAGAGGCTGAGAAGTAAAAAGAATTCCTACTCTCCGATATAACTAGACTTCGAAAACAGGTTTCTTCTAGACTCAACAACGGCCAAACTACACGATCAATCAAGGGGGCTCCTATGGTCGGTCGAGGCTCTGATACCAACTTGTCACACGCAAGATGCGACCCTATCCTAAAGGAACTCGAAGGTCCCACCAAGGATAGAAGCGCATCTTGAAGACGCTTTTGCAAGGTGGATATCATTACATCAACATTACATAATAGATGGGGATACATACAAAAGGCATACAATGCCACACGAATACAACATCATATTACATAAGAGCACCATCCGACTACGGATGAAACACAAACAGAAACTCAAACAACATCCACCCTGCTAGCCCAGGCTGCCGACCTCGAACCTATCCCCTGATCGAAGAAGAAGCAGAAGAAGAACTCCAAAACAAGTAAACATCGCTCTCGCGTCATGATCATCGCATAAACCTGTACCTGCAACTGTTGTTGTAGTAATCTGTGAGCCACGAGGACTCAACAATCCCATTACCATAGGTATCAAGACTAGCAAAGCTTAAAGGGAAAGGAAGGGGTAAAGTGGTGAGGTTGCAGCAGCGACTAAGCATAATATGGTGGCTAACATACGCAAATGAGAGCGAGAAGAGGAGCAAAGGAACGGTCGTCAACTAGTAATGATCAAGAAGTGATCCTGAGCTCCTACTTACGTCAATCATAACACAGAAACCATGTTCACTTCCCGGACTCCACCGAGAAGAGACCATCACGGCTACACACGCGGTTGATGCGTTTTAATTCGGATCTGGTGTCAAGTTAACTACAACCGGACACTAACAAATTCCCATCTGCCACATAACCACAGGCACGGCTCTCGAAAGTTTATACCCTGCAGGGGTGTCCCAACTTAGCCCATGATAAGCTCTCGCGATCAACGAAGGATATTCCTTCTCCCAGGAAGACCCGATCAGTCTCGGAATCCCGGTTTACAAGACATTTCGACAATGGTAAAACAAGTCCAACAAGACCGCCTGATGCGCCGACATCCCGATAGGAGCTGCACATATCTCGTTCTCAGGGCAACACCGGATGAACACTACGTACAACTAAAACCAAACCTCAAGTTTCCCCGAGGTGGCGCTGCAAGTGGCTCTAGTTCGGACCAACACTTAGAGAAGCATTGGCCCGGGGGGGGGGGGCTGAATAAAGATGACCCTCGAGAGAGCGACTCCCAAGGGTAAAGTAGGTAGTGGTGAGGCAAATGGTAAAACCAAGGTTGGGCCTTGCTGGAGGAGTTTTATTCAAAGCGAACTGTCAAGGGGGTCCCATAAATCACCCAACCGCGTAAGGAACGCAAAATCCAGGAACATTACACCGGTATGACGGAAACTAGGGCGGCAAGAGTGGAACAAAACACCAGGCATAAGGCCGAGCCTTCCACCCTTTACCAAGTATATAGATGCATTAATAATATAAGAGATATTGTGATATCCCAACATAATCCTATCCACCATGGAGCAATCTTCAACTTCACCTGCAACTAGCAACCCTATAAGAGGGGCTGAGCAAAGCGGTAACATAACCAAGCAACGGTTTGCTAGGAAGGGTGAAAAGGTTAGAGGCTGACATGGCAGTTTGGGAGGCTTGATCAACAAGCGATAGGAAGCGCAACATAGCGATAGAACGAAGCAACTAGCATAGCAATGCTAGTAATGAGATCCAAGGTGACGGTCATCTTGCCTGAAATCCCGCTAGGAAGAAGAACGAGGTCCATGAAGAAGACGAACGGGAGTAGTCGAACGAATCCTCACAATCGCAACATTACCGGAACTAAGAAGCAACACCGGAAAGAAACAAACAACATGGTAAATGATCAAGCATAAACATGGCATGATGCACAAACAAGTATGATGCATGTCCGGTTTAATGAGGCATGGCATGGCAAAGTGCAGCAAACAATACTACAAGTTAAGTGGAGCTCAATATGCAACGAGTTGCATATTGACGAAACACCACATTCAATCATTTAGTTCGCTCTCGTTTATGCTACTCATCAATATTAAATGTTTTTAAACAAGGCAAGGGGTGAGGCATAAGTAAACTAACTATTTAGGCAAATTTAAATGAGGCCGGGACAACAAACAACAATTCCGGAAAATCCCCACAAGTAATATTCGAATTTGGTACTGTTCTGCCCTATACACAATTTTAATGTTGTTAAACAGCAAGATAAAGTGCAGCAAGTTAATCTATGCATTTTTCTAGCCCATTTACATATAAAGAACATTTAAATCTGAGCTACGGTTATTTAGTTATGAAATAAAACAATTTAGCATGGCATTTGAGCAAATTTAATGAAACAACATTTTAAACATTTTGAACATGGATGAAAACAGCATATTGTGAAACTAGATAAAATTCTAAGCATTTTACATATATAGTTTGTTTAATTTTGATGCATGCATATTTAGTTATTAACAATTCAAAACAGGGGTATTTTCTGTAAATAAGAATGCATTGGAAAAATGCTAAAATACACAGACTGGTAAAAAAAATATGCACGGGCCAGAAGCACTAGGGTGCAGCGGCCCAGAGGTGGGATCGGGCCCAAGTGGCTGTGGGTGTGTGCGCTCGATGTAAAACAGAGAAGCAAGGGAAAAAGGAAAACAGGAGAACCTGGTATCGAACCCAGGACCTCTCGGATAGAGGAGCAGAGCGCTGACCGTGTGATGCTGCTGCATGATTGTGCATAATAAGGGCGTGGCTAAACTTCAACCAAATCAAAGGCCAGGCCTTCTTCTTCGTGGATCACAGAGGAACTGGGTGACGACGCCGGCGAGCAAGACGGCGACCGTCGCGACCACAGGCTGAAGGCGGGGGTGCAGAAATAGGTGAGTGTAGCAGCTATGGGGCGCACATGTGCAGAGGACGCGCGTGCGTGCAAAGAAGCAGAGGAGGCAGAGCCACCTCACCGGACTTGCCTTCCGACGTGCTCGGGAAGCAAGGGCCGGCCATGTCATGGAGCTGTACGGAGCTGCTGCTCCCTGGATGGAGCGTACAGGGCGATGGGTTGTGATGCGTGTGTGCGAGCACGCGAGGGTGCGGGCGTGGATGCGCAAGGCGGGGCTGGCGCAAGGCTGAACCTCGCTTCGGCCATGGTTGCCGATGAGCAAACGCGACGACGGCGAGGGCCGCTGAGCAGCGGCTAGGCAGGGGCTGGAGAAGTCCCTGAGGGTGTGCAAGCGGAGCAGCTGCGGGAGCGTGGGTCACAGACTGCATGTGTGCGTGTGTCCAGGCACGAGCAGGAGCCCATCTCGGACATGGAGAAGATGACGACCGAAGCCGCGGGGGTGGTGTTCCGCGGCGGCTGCGCGTGCAGCACTTCGGTCTTGTGTGTGCGAGCTCGAACAGAGAGGGTCGAGAAGGGAGTGGCATGACGAGGCGGTGTGTGCGAGGGAGGATCCAGAGCGGGGCTAAGAGCGAGGAACCACGGCGACTACTACAACTATGCAACAAAATTCAGAACTCATCAGAGCACCAAGAACACGAAGATGGCATGGATGTAGCGACGACTCCAGCGATCGAATCAAGATGGAAAAGAGCAGGGTTGGAGTTGGGTATACCTAGTATACCTTTTACATGAGGATGCGGCCGGGGACGCAGAATATCAACGGAGAGGAGGCGAGGAACTCCGATGGACTTGCTGTCTGTGAAGAAGACGAAGTAGAGGGTGAAGAGGACGTCGGGGAAGGTGTCCTCGTGCTCGGATCGGCGTCAGAACGGACTCGGGGAGGCGCTGCGGTGCTCGGGGTCGACGAAGGGGAGGCTGGCTATGCTACTACTCCGGTGATGAGCTCTTGCTTGGGTCGGCCATGGTGGCTGCAGGGAGGAGATGGAGCGGGGAGGAGCTGCCCTCCTGGGTGGTGGCAGCGAGGAAATCGAGAGGGAGAAGGGGGAAATCCTAGGGCGTGGCTGCTGGCTTAAAAGGAGGGGAGAAGACGGCGCGACCTCGGCGTCCGTGAAGCTCACGACGCGAGCGCGAGCGCTCTGTCTCTGGAACAGAGACGTCGATGCAACGGGGCTGGTGGCCGTGAACAGAGTTGGTCCAGGTGGCCTGCGTGCGAGGTGAGCTGGGCTGCGGCTGCTGGGTTGCTGCTACTCCTACTGCTTCTGCCTTCTTTTATTTCTTCAACCAGAATAAAAGAGCAAAAGCACAGAGGAAAACGAGAGTTAAGAGGAAGAAATGAATATACCCCTAGAATCCATGAATTATGCCGTATTTGATAAAGTTGAGTTGGACATTTTTAGAGGTAGAAAAATAATCGAAGTTTGAATTAAATTCAAACTTGAGCCATTTTTGAACCCAACCAAAACAACTCCAAAATGGATGAAATCTGATAGAGAGGGTTTAGGCATGGTTTAAGATTAATAGGGAAAGAATGAACATTTATGGAGGTGGGGAAAAGGTCACTTGCAATAAAGGGGAATTTGAAAGAAGGAAGAAGTGAAATGGTTTGCACTTGGAGAAGGGCCTTGGAGAAAAGATGAAGAGACAAACAACCATAGGAGGAAGAGGGGAAGATGGAGAGCACATAACCAACACATCAACATAAAGAATGCAACACACATGATGATCATGATATAATGCAATAAAAAAATGATAAGAGGAACATCCATATCATGCAGCATATAACAAGGTGAGATGAACATGGAAAACAAACAAAGATGGCACAATACAATATAATAAAATATGAACAGGATGCAAGAAGCAAAATATGGCAATGGCACTCATCATGGTCATGGCATCAACATAGAGGAATGAAGGATGCAAAACAATTATGATAATGCAACAAACATAATAAACACACGGCAACAACTAAAATAAATAGAAGGCATCTGGAGCATCGGTCTTGGGGCGTTACAACTCTCCTCCACTAACAGAAGATCTCGTCCCGAGATCTTAGGAACGAGACGGAAGAGAAAGAGGATAAGATAAACAAGAGCGCAAGAGAGAAGATGAAGGAAGTTGAGAGCACTTGGGTAGAATACAGGAACGGCGATCATGACGAGAATCGAAAGCTCATCATAAGATAGACTCTGAAGCTAGTCTGGTTAGAAGAAGATAGAAAAGGAATAAGAACGAAAGAATTTAGGCAGCACTCCGGCTAAACATGGAAAGAGTAGAACATGAACTTCACCCAATGAGATGGCACTTGACAAGATGAACAATGGAATGCATCTGGATAATTGAAAGAATTGAATGAAAAGAACTTAGAAGGAAGGATTGAATGGAGTTGTTGAGGAAATCAACAACGAAAGCATAAGCTTATTGTGGACTTATCAAAAACAACTCAAAACTTGAGGTGAAATTATACCACAATCGATGTCTGAATAGCTGAGAAGAAGGAAGAAATGCAAGACTCCACTTCAGAAGAAAACGGAGAATTATTAGCAGTTCGAGATGCGAGAAGAAAAAAAAGAAAAAAAAATAGTTGACTCCACCAACAAAATGTTGATGAACTCTTGAAGAATGGATTAAATCCTTCATGAACCACCGTGAAGAACTCCGGTAACAAAAGGTTGACGAGATAAAATTGAAGGATGAAAAGAAATAAGATTAAAGCATTGCGATGATTCGGATGGAGCTTCACGACGAGACAAGCGAGAAGCTTAGGACTCCGAAAAAAAGAAAAGACGAACAACTTAGAACCGAGAAATTATTCAACATGAACAATCTCCGAAGGAAGGAATTAATCAACTTGATGAAAGAAGAACAAGAATTACGTTATGCTTATCCTCCACCAATTAAATTGATGCGAAAGCAATGGATTTGCATACCACTTATTCCCATTGGGAAAAGATTAAGGGGAGATAAAGCGCCAGAGTTGGGAAGGTCTTCATGAGCCACCGGTAGGATTGGAAGGAACGAGTGAATTGATATGATGAGAACAGAAAAGGAATCTTCAACGGACCACATGAGAATTCAAACTTGAATGACGAAAAGGAATGAATCACCGGGAAGAATTAGAAAAAAACATGAAGATACTTGAGAAAATTTGATACCACGAAATGAAGAGGTCTCGAACTGATTAAAGCATGAAGCACCGGAAGAATATGGAGATGAAAGAAGAGGCACAGATATAGAATAATTGGAGAACAAATTTGAAAACTTAGAACGAAGAAATATTCCAGAAAGATGACCTCCGGATAATCGAGAGAGGCAGCAACTCCTGAAATGCTCCGGCTGGATGAAAAGAATTTGCACGAACAATTAGATAGGATAACATCGAGATAGCACCGTGAATCTTCGGGAGAATGGAAAAGATTTAAGAAAAATTCTTCTTCGGTCTTCAAAAGATGAGAATGATGATGAGAAACAACACCAAAATTTATTGAGACACTCCGGGGAAACGAAAAGCGAAGAGGTTGAGCCAATAATGAAAGTAATTTGAAATCGATCTTGGCAAAACATCTGACTGATGAAATCCATTCTTACGTCAAACTTCGAAAAGGATTTGAGAATAACTCCAGGAAAATCAGAAGAGTCAGGTAAGATCCTGGGAAAAGACCTGTGGGTTAGGGCCCATTGAAAAGAAACACCGTTGGAAAAGGATCGTTGGAGAGAGAGATGATGCACCGGAACGATTGAAAGATTTGAATGAGGTGACAACCTCGAAATAATAGAATGCAAACATGAATCTTTTGAGATGTCTTTAACACTCTGGGATAATAGAATGTCGAGAGGAGGAATGAGCAAGAGGAAAACACTTCGGTCAAGGAAAAGAATACGATCAACACCGAAAACTTGACTTGGATCCACCGGAAAGAAAATGCGACGAACAATGATGAATTAGATGAGACTTCACCGGTTGAGACAATTGAGGAAAGACTGAAGATACTCCGCACGAATGAAATTGATGGTCGAAAGAGACTCAAACAACGGGAAGAAAAAGGGTGGGAGGGCGGAAAAACAAAGGCAACTTGGAAGGGGGAACCGACGAATATCTTGAAGAGAAAACACCGGTTGAAATCATTGAGGAAAGAAACCAAAGACTTCCCACGAGTAGGATGAGTACTCAATTACGGACTTCGGCTTCGAGAAGAAAAGGGGTGGGCGGGTGGGAAAAAGAAAACAACTGAGGATTGAACTTAGCAATGATGAAGAGGCTCGAGTCAACTTGACGAGAAATGCACCGGATGAAAAGAGATGAGAACCAATGATCGGAAAACCAACTGCGTGATTCTAAAGAAAATTTTAAAGGGAAAGAGGAGTAACTCAAAACACCTACGTCAATATTCCTCACCAGAGCGACGAAGAGGCTGAGGAGTAAAAAGAATTCCTACTCTCTGATATAACTAGACTATGAAAACAGGTTTCTTCTAGACTCAACAACGGCCAAACTACACGATCAATCAAGGAGGCTCCTATGGTCGGTCAAGGCTCTAATACCAACTTGTCACGCCCAAGATGCGACCCTATCCTAAAGGAACTCGAAGGTCCCACCAAGGATAGAAGCGCATCTTGAAGACGCTTTTGAAAGGTGGATATCATTACATCAACATTACATAATAGATGGGGATACATACAAAAGGCATACAATGCCACACGAATACAACATCATATTACATAAGAGCACCATCCGACTACAGATGAAACACAAACAGAAACTCAAACAACATCCACCCTGCTAGCCCAGGCTGCCGACCTGGAACCTATCCCCTGATCGAAGAAGAAGCAGAAGAAGAACTCCAACACAAGTAAACATCGCTCTCGCGTCATGATCATCGCATAAACCTGTACCTGCAACTGTCGTTGTAGTAATCTGTGAGCCACGAGGACTCAGCAATCCCATTACCATAGGTATCAAGACTAGCAAAGCTTAAAGGGAAAGGAAGGGGTAAAGTGGTAAGGTTGCAGCAGCGACTAAGCATAATATGGTGGCTAACATACGCAAATGAGAGCGAGAAGAGGAGCAAAGGAACGGTCGTCAACTAGTAATGATCAAGAAGTGATCCTGAGCTCCTACTTACGTCAATCATAACATAGAAACCATGTTCACTTCCCGGACTCCACCGAGAAGAGACCATCATGGCTACACACGCGGTTGATGCGTTTTAATTCGGATCTGGTGTCAAGTTATCTACAACCGGACATTAACAAATTCCCATCTGCCACATAACCGCGGGCACAGCTCTCGAAAGTTTATACCCTACAGGGGTGTCCCAACTTAGCCCATGATAAGCTCTCGCGATCAACAAAGGACATTCCTTCTCCCAGGAAGACCCGATCAGTCTCGGAATCCCGGTTTACAAGACATTTCGACAATGGTAAAACAAGTCCAGCAAGACCGGCCGATGCGCTGACATCCCGATAGGAGCTGCACATATCTCGTTCTCAGGGCAACACCGGATGAACACTACGTACAACTAAACCAGACCTCAAGTTTCCCCGAGGTGGCGCTGCAAGTAGCTCTAGTTCGGACCAACACTTAGAGAAGCATTGGCCCGGGGGGGGGGGGGGGGGCTGAATAAAGATGACCCTCGAGAGAGCGACTCCCAAGGGAAAAGTAGGTGGTGGTGAGGCAAATGGTAAAACCAAGGTTGGGCCTTGCTGGAGGAGTTTTATTCAAAGCGAACTGTCAAGGGGGTCCCATAAATCACCCAACCGCGTAAGGAACGCAAAATCCGGGAACATAACACCGGTATGACGGAAACTAGGGCGGCAAGAGTGGAACAAAACACCAGGCATAAGGCCGAGCCTTCCACCCTTTACCAAGTATATAGATGCATTAATAATATAAGAGATATTGTGATATCCCAACATAATCCTATCCACCATGGAGCAATCTTCAACTTCACCTGCAACTAGCAACGCTATAAGAGGGGCTGAGCAAAGCGGTAACATAGCCAAGCAACTGTTTGCTAGGAAGGGTGAAAAGGTTAGAGGCTGACATGGCAGTTTGGGAGGCTTGATCAATAAGTGATAGGAAGCGCAACATAGTGATAGAACGAAGCAACTAGCATAGAAATGATAGTAATGAGATCCAAGGTGACGGTCATCTTTCCTGAAATCCCGCTAGGAAGAAGAACGAGGTCCATGAAGAAGACGAACGGGAGTAGTCAAACGAATCCTCACAATCGCAACATTACCGGAACTAAGAAGCAACACCGGAAAGAAACAAACAACATGGTAAATGCACAAGCATAAACATGGCATGATGCACAACCAAGTATGATGCATGTCTGGTTTAATGAGGCATGGCATGGCAAAGTGCAACAAACAATACTACAAGTTAAGTGGAGCTCAATATGCAACGAGTTGCATATTGATGAAACACCACATTCAATCATTTAGTTCGCTCTCGTTTATGCTACTCATCAATATTAAATGTTGTTAAACAAGGCAAGGGGTGAGGCATAAGTAAACTAACTATTTAGGCAAATTTAAATGAGGCCGGGACAACAAACAACAATTCCGGAAAATCCCCACAAGTAATATTCGAATTTGGTACTGTTGTGCCCTATACACAATTTTAATGTTGTTAAACAGCAAGATAAAGTGCAGCAAGTTAATCTATGCATTTTTCTATCCCATTTACATATAAAGAACATTTAAATCCGAGCTACGGTTATTTAGTTATGAAATAAAACAATTTAGCATGGCATTTGAGCAAATTTAATTAAACAACATTTTAAACATTTTGAACATGGATGAAAACAGCATATTGTGAAACTAGATAAAATTTTAAGCATTTTACATATATAGTTTGTTTAATTTGGATGCATGCATATTTAGTTATTAACAATTCAAAACAGGGGCATTTTCTGTAAATAAGAATGCATTGGAAAAATGCTAAAATACACAGACTGGTAAAAAAAAATATGCACGGGCCAGAAGCACTAGAGTGCAGTGGCCCAGAGGTGGGATCGGGCCCAAGTGGCTGTGGGTGTGTGCGCTCGATGTAAAACAGAGAAGCAAGGGAAAAAGGAAAACAGGAGAACCTGGTATCGAACCAGGACCTCTCGGATAGAGGAGCAGAGCGCTAACCAGTGTGATGCTGCTGCATGATTGTGCATAATAAGGGCGTCGCTAAACTTGAACCAAATCAAAGGCTAGGCCTTCTTCTTCATGGATCACAGAGGAACTGGGTGACGACGCCGGCGAGCAAGACGACGACCGTCGCGACCACAGGCTGAAGGCGGGGGTGCGGAAATAGGTGAGTGTAGCAGCTATGGGGCGCACATGTGCAGAGGACGCGCGTGCGTGCAAAGAAGCAGAGGAGGCAGAGCCACCTCACCGGACTTGCCTTCCGACGTGCTCGGGAAGCAAGGGCCGGCCATGTCATGGAGCTGTATGGAGCTGCTACTCCCTGGATGGAGCATACAGGGCGATGGGTTGTGATGCGTGTGTGCGAGCACGCGGGGATGCGGGCGTGGATGCGCAAGGCGGAGCTGGCGCAAGGCTGAACCTCGCTTCGGCCATGGTTGCCGACGAGCAAACGCGACGACGGCGAGGGCGGCTGAGCAGCGGCTAGGCAGGGGCTGGACAAGTCCCTGAGGGTGTGCAAGCGGAGCAGCTGCAGGAGCATGGGTCGCAGACTGCATGTGTGCGGGTGTCCAGGCACGAGCAGGAGCCCGTCTCGGACATGGAGAAGACGACGACCGAAGCCGCGGGGGTGGTGTTCCGCGGCGGCTGCGCGTGCAGCGCTTCGGTCTTTTGTGTGCGAGCGCGAACAGAGAGGGTCGAGCAGGGAGTGGCATGACGAGGCAGTGTGTGCGAGAGAGGATCCAGTGCGGGGCGAAGAGCGAGGAACCATGGCGACTACTGCAACTATGCAACAAAATTCAGAACTCATCAGAGCACCAAGAACACGAAGATGGCATGGATCTAGCGATGACTCCAGCGATCGAATCACGATGGAAAAGAGTAGGGTTGGAGTTGGGTATACCTAGTATACCTTTGACATGAGGATGCGGCCGGGGACGCAGAATATCAACGGAGAGGAGGCGAGGAACTCCGGTGGACTTGCTGTCCGTGAAGAAGACGAAGTACGTGATGAAGAGGACGTCGGGGAAGGCATCCTCATGCTCGGATCGGCGTCAGAACGGACTCGGGGAGGCGCTGCGGTGCTCGGGGTCGACGAAGGGGAGGCCGGCTATGCTCCTACTCCGGTGATGATCTCTTGCTTGGGTCGGCCATGGTGGCTGCAGGGAGGAGATGGAGCGGTGAGGAGCTGCCCTCCTGGGTGGTGGCGGCGAGGAAATTGAGAGGGAGAAGGGGGAAACCCTAGGGCGTGGCTGCTGGCTTAAAATGAGGGGAGAAGACGGCGCGACCTCGGCGTCCGCGAAGCTCACGGCGCGAGCGCGAGCTTTCTGTCTCTGGAACAGAGATGGTGACGCAACGGGGCAGGTGGCCGTGAACAGAGTTGGGCCAGGTGGGCTGCGTGGGAGGTGAGCTGGGCTGCGGCTGCTGTGTTGCTGCTACTCCTACTGCTTCTGCCTTCTTTTATTTCTTCAACCAGAATAAAAGAGCAAAAACACAGAGGAAAACGAGAGTTAAGAGGAAGAAATGAATATACCCCTAGAGTCCATGAATTATGCCGTATTTGATAAAATTGAGTTGGGCATTTTTAGAGGTAGAAAAATAATCCAAGTTTGAATTAAATTCAAACTTGAGCCATTTTTGAACCCAACCAAAACAACTCCAAAATGGATGAAATCTGATAGAGAGGGTTTAGGCATGGTTTAAGATTAATAGGGAAAGAATGAACATTTATGGAGGAGGGGAAAAGGTCACTTGCAATAAAGGGGAATTTGAAAGAAGGAAGAAGTGAAATGGTTTGCACTTGGAGAAGGGCCTTGGAGAAAAGATGAAGAGACAAACAACCATAGGAGGAAGAGGGGAAGATGGAGAGCACATAACCAACACATCAACATAAAGAATGCAACACACATGATGATCATGATATAATGCAATAAAAAAATGACAAGAGGCACATCCATATCATGCAACATATAACAAGGTGAGATGAACATGGCAAACAAACAAAGATGGCGCAATACAATATAATAAAATATGAATAGGATGCAAGAAGCAAAATATGGCAATGGCACTCATCATGGTCATGGCATCAACATAAAGGATTGAAGGATGCGAAACAATTATGATAATGCAACAAACATAATAAACACACGGCAACAACTAAAATAAATAGAAGGCATCTGGAGCATCGGTCTCGGGGCGTTACTGGATCGGAGCACAGGAGCAGAGCAGGCAAACCGCGTCCAATCGGGTGTGTCTGTGGTAGAAAGTTGATGGTTGCCGCAGTTCAGCTGGCCCGCATGTCATGCACACAAAGGCAGAGGAGTGGTGGGGCCGAGAGGGATGAGGGGCACGAACAATCCTTCCATTCTGTCACTGACATGTGGGACCCATAAGCGTGGGTCCCACTTGTCAGCGAAGGAAAGGCCGGGCAAGGCAGTGATAGCCACATTAGAGGATCCATGTCCACGTCAGGGGACGTCGTGCCGTGGGTTGGAGCGGCGTCATGGGAATCACGTGTGGGTGTGGCAGTGGTGGAAACAAGAAACGTGATGGTCGCCGTGGTTCAACTTCCATGGACAAGCTGTCGTGTCTGCTGACACATGTATATCAAAACTAGAGTGTTTATATTTCAAGCACGTGAACAAGTATTATTCTACTAGTTTGGATCCATTGCAACGCACGGGCCAGCACATTGGTAGTAGTAGTCTCCATCTCTATCTCTAGAGGCCTTCCCTCGTTCATCCTTTTCTCTCACAAGATAAACTACTCATACAAATGCATCTTGATGTTCAGTGGAACGCATGAGGATGTTTCCTTGGGGGTCTCTCCAGCGCAGCGTGGCCGTAGTTGCAAGTTGACGCCCCTTGAGATGCCGATGTCGAGGGGCACTCGGATTTCCTCCGATGAGCAGGTAAGATGAGTTTGATCATGTAGTAAATGCATTCTAAAGACTACTTCCATGTCCATTTCCTAATTCTCCCCTTGCCCACTATTTCACAGGCTAGGCTCGATGCGAGTGGAGATTGGCTTGCATATGTATGTGAGGGTACCAACATCAATTTGCACAACATTTACAACGGTGACATTGTTCCCGTAGAACCTTTGTCCGACATTGGGATCAGCCATGCAACGGGCCACCGCATGAATTGGTACGATGGAACCACGATGAGATTGAATAAAAGATAGCACGAACCTTGCACATGGCGGTCAAAGGCGGACCATCCTGTCTGCGGCCGATTTGTTGCCGTACGAGTAGGAAGACGCTGTGCTCCTTTCTAACCGCATCTTCGCGGTGACAAACCAGGGGACTTATTTTGTATGGGACACATCCTACGATATACTCCCTCTCTCCCAGTTTATTTGTTTTGAATCTTTTCGTTTTATAAGTTTCAAATTCAAATTTAGAGCTCCCCATCACATGTTGAGATTACAATGTCCATTAAATCGTTGCGTGCATGTATAGTAAAGAAACAAATCTCAAGTTTGGCACGAGTTTGTGCTGCGGGAGCACCACAAGCCCTGGCTCAGGAGTTACATTTCCCTCTCAGGGCCGTCGGGACTGAGCTTCAGCACCTTACTACACCTACCTTTGAGTTAATAACATGTGGACCTGATAGGTCACTAGTCCACATGTAATGCTCCCGAAGGCAGAGGGGCAGTGGGGCCAAGAGGGGTGAGCCGCAGGTCGGGGGACGTGTGGTTTCATGGATTCGAGCGGCATCGTGGGAATCGCGGGTGGCTGTGGTAGAAACTTGATGCTCGCCACATTTTAGGTGGCCCACATGTCATGCACACAAAGGCAGAGGGGCGGTGCGGCCGAGAGGGGTGAGGCGCACGTCGGGGGGCATGGTGCCGTGGGTTGGAGAGGCATCGTGGGAATCGCGAGATGAAACGTGATGGTCGCCCTAGTTGAACTTCCATGGACAAGCTGTCATATCTACGGACACATGCACTGTATACCGATCACTGGAAGGAGTAGCATAGAAAGCTATATATGCGGATAAATAGTTCCTTATAGTCAAGCGGACCCACGCTACTACTCTGTTCCAAAGACATGCACACCATCGAAATAGTCCATCTATATCAATATAATCCGAGAGGGAATAATTTTTTTACAAGAGAGGAAATAGTTCATCCATCCATAATGCCCTCCTGCTGGTGCAGCGTTTCTTCTTCTTCTTCTTCTTCTTCTTCTTCTTCTTCTTCTTCTTCTTCTTCTTCTTCTTCTTCTTCTTCTTCTTCTTCTTCTTCTTCTTCTTCTTCTTCTTCTTCTTCTTGTTCTCATTCTCTGTGGGAGATGGCTTCACAACAAGCTCTTTGGACCTTGCAGCTATCTCGAAACTCACACGGGCATCGAGGGCAGCATATTTTATCCGCTCGTACGTCAAGGGATATTTCTCCCATCCAGACGACCTTAATGCCACTGTCTCATCACCCTTATGAAGATTTGTACCGAGCACAAAATTTTCTATGTTGAATAGGGATGGTGTCTGTTTAGCACAATCTTCTACAGGAATTTTGATTCTGGTTTGTAGGTCAGCGATGCTTTTCAAATCAAAGTTGTACGGCTCCAGCTTCTGTTTGTCCCCTTCGATGGCTGCCCCATAGAAGTATACGTCCTCCCGAGACAAGAAATCGTGAAGCTCACCTGGTATGGAGGGCGAGTGTATAATGTGGTACACCAAAACATCATCTTCGAGGCACAGCTGAAGGACGGCGACGCGCTGGATCTTACCAGGGGCACGCTCCGTGTACTCTGCATCGAGATCGATGACCCTCATCTCTACCTTTTTGAGGGAGTTCGATACATTGTTGATCCACTGCCGAACAACCCTTGGGTGGACGGTGACGGTGGCAACTATGCACATCGAGCCTTCAATGAGGACATGTTGGACGCTAAAAAACTGCATCTTGATCTCTTTCGCCATTTGGAACCGCTGGAACGGAGGGCTATGGTTTGGAGAATTAGGATTAGATGGCTAGTCTAACTGAACTAGTAGATGATTATTTAAAGAGGTTAAAACAATGTGAACACAGTGGGGTTTGGATGCAAATGAAGACGAAGGGGAGGTGAAGAAGCCGAGGTGAATCAGTTCCCGATGGAGAAGTAAATGGGAGAAGTGGCATGCAGGCAGTTGATTAGACGGCTAGGTAGACTAAACGAAAAGGCTATGCGGGTAGACTGAGGAGTCGTACCTGTTCATGTACATGCCCATCCTTCCTGATAGGTGGGACCTATGCAAACAGATAAAAAAATGTGTCATAGATTTTTTTTGAGCCCGTGAGTGGGAGACACAACATTCTCTGGTTAAGGAATAATCCCTCCGTTTAGGTGAGTATGAGTCACCTTATGAAAATCAGGTTTTCCCAAAACCTTTAGGCATGGAGCATTAACTTCCTGCTCGATCCCCTCCTAGCCTCGTTAGCCAGCATTCTCTTCCTCTGCTTCCGCGTTCTACCTTTCCATTTTTCCTCTTCTCAAGTGTGGAACGATCTGCATGCCGTCCTCGATGCACCAAAACCACCACTGCATGCATCGCGGCATGGCGTTGATTGGGCATGCACAGGAATTTGGTTCTGCTCGCAATATGGATGATACCTGAACGATGAAGTGAACAGGCATGCTAGCACGGGAGACCTATTTCCGCTATACAATACTGGAGTACTCATGCTCCTACTAGTAGTAGTAGTACTAGTACAACTGTGGTACACTTGATGGTCAAAATACTATTCATCCGGTCCTCACAGTGAAGTGACAACACCCTGCGCCTGACACTAGTCCAGGCGAGGCAGCGTGTTCGGGTTACCAAAGTCAGCCTCACCCTGTGCACTGTGCAGCCTGTCACCGCCGCTTTACAGCACATTGGCGCCTCGCCTCGTCTCCCTCTCCGCTCCCATAGCACCACTCCATCTCCATCTCCTTCTCTGTCTCCGTCTCCGTCTCCATCTCACTGCGCACTGTGTACCGTCGCCTCACGCGCCTCCCCCAGTACCACTATTCCCTCGCTAGCCGCTCCAGCACCGACATCCTTCTCCCCCGTAAATCAAGCCCCCTTCCAAACTCCACCATGGCCGAATGCGAACCGTGCATCATCCATATGAGCCGCGATTGGAGCAATCTCCCCAGTGACATCCTCGACCTCTGTTGTTCGTGTATGGATATGTTGACCGCCCTGCGGCTGGCTGCATGCTCGAGGGACATGCACACGGCCATCATCGAAGCGAGGCCTAAGCTTTTCAAGACACCCTGCTTGCTGCTATCTAGTCTTGCGAGATTGGCTCACCATGATACGGAGGCGTGCATGATGCCCCTCAACTTCAATCTGATCTCCATTAGCCGAAACTTCTTTGCAGGTATGTAGTGTGTCGCCGTACATCATTTCCCTCGACATCGATCCGATCACCATCGCCCGAAACTTCTTGGCAGGTATGTACTAGGTCGGCATGAACTCCCACTAGATGGCTGCCTTCAGAGAATACGGTAAAAAGTTGGTGCTTGTGAACTTCCAGACCTCCCATGAGATTATCCTTCCTCCGTTGGATTATATAGAGTATTACCATCGCAGTCCAAGTCATCTAGATTACTACGTCCGTTGGACGGACCTTGTTTTGCAGAAGATTGTAATCTGCCAAGTACCCACACAACATGCGAATTACACAGACTTCAAGCTAATTGCCTTGTTCGACCGCGGACTCGCCTATCTTTACATCGGTGCCTTTTTTAGCTGGAGACAACTCGGCTTGTAGTGGATCATCGTCAAAGCTGATACACACTTCTGTGATGCTATTGAACACAATGGCATCATCTACGCGATCGACAAAGCAGATGGCACCACGTATTGCTGGGACGACGCGTGTAAGTTGTTTCCGTCTCATGTTAATGATGACGCTATGGCACTGTTTGAACTTTTTTTGATGATTGGCATATCCCTGTTTGAGCAGAATTTGAGTAGAACTATGGCAATATATTAGAGATGCCGTAAATCAGCTATATTTGGAATGAGTTAATTCATGCGATTGTGACCATGTCATTACAACCAATTTGTACCCTAAATAATGAAACGGTTAGGAATATATGGATATTATCCTTATTTTACAGTAATCTATATACTACTACTAAATATGAGTGTGTATCAATGGCCATGTTAGTTTCCTCATTTTTATGATGTAGAAACATGCACCACACTGTTGGTTTCATCTAACCATACATTAGGGAAGTAAATGTGCATATGGAGAACTCTATATTTGGAAGTAGTGAAATTCTGCAATGCTTACCATGTGTACATACCTATATTCGCCCTTCAGCAATCAATGACTAGAATAATATCCTCACAAAATTTTTGCCCACAGAACACAAGTATATAACAATGCATGGTCTATTAGTTACCTTGAAGAATTTGTTTGTGAGGATAGAACATGATTACATAACATGCATGACATGGTAGTTTCCTGTGAAGAATCGATTGCGAGATAGCATGAGTATAACCATGCATGGCACTTCTATATTTTCGAACCCATTATACATTTCCCTGTATTTTCCTCCCAGTTCCAATAGGGACATATCAATGCTGTTTCTTGCATTATCCTACTTACTCTGAACAATGCTGATCTTACATTAACAATGCCTGTCCTTTTTGATATGATGCAGTGTCCCTACAGTTACTGCCCTTTGTAATTACACCACCTTTGCCAAAAACAAGGAAGCGCAACTGGTTCCTCGCTCGATCAGACGACGGCAAAAGACTGATGATCATTCGGACACATGAGCCGGAAAAGTTATAATGCAAAAACCCCACTGTATACAAGCACCGTGTAATACGCGAGTATCCGGACAGTGACTGTTACGTCTATGAGAAGGATACCAGCTTGTTGGGGCCTTTAGGATTTTTTAGTTGGAGGCGGGTAAACAGCCTTGGTTCACACTCTCTGTTTCTCGGACTCATTATCCAATTAACCAGGAGATCACCATTGGCAAGGACCTTGATGGCAGAGAGGCTCTGTTTGCTATGGAAAACTGTGTCTACACGGCGAGCCCTAGTAGTTCGGGAGCATACTCCCCTGATTGTCAACGATACAGCCTACAGCCAAAAGAAGGTGAGAATGACAAAGGCATCCGGATTAACTTTGATCCTTGGATGTCTCAATTACGACAGGCAGTGATGTGGTTCAAGCCTTTAGGTTGATAGGTAATTGGGCTGTTGCATCGAAAGGGTGGAGTACTGGTGTCTCTGGATCACTGGTCACTGAAGCAGGGCTGCAAATTATGATGGTGTTGGATCATCTCTTCGAATGACTTTGTTGTCTTTGCTGCTGGTTCTGGATGGGTAGTTCTATCTTTTGTTATGCATATTCCTTGTCATTTGGTCATCCTCGTCTATGTCACTCTTTATATGTAATAGTTGCTTC